>CM062817.1:702415614-703118114 GCA_031772625.1 Pinus tabuliformis | reverse complement strand
TATCCCTATTATTTTGGTTCTGCTGGCTGTTATGCTTTGATTTCTAGCCCTTTATGCTGGCTGGTTGTTTTGCTTTCACCCTGGATAGTCTGTTTGACTTTCATCTTTCATCTGATACTCTTTCACCTGATACACTTTGACTATACTAACCTGTCTTCATCCTTTTACCATTCTCACTTACTTTTTACTGTACACTTACATTTTTACTGTGTTTTTACTACAGTAAATCATAAAGTTTTTTCCATGTTTGTTCATCTAGTAACTGGATGTTGAGCATTTTCCTATATATCTCATTAGCCTCTATATATTTGGCAAAAGTAGGCTTATTAATAAATAAGTGTTTCACCTCATGCTGGAGGTAAAAGAGATTTTCAAAAGTCTGGTATAATGCTCTACCAGTTGGCATACCACTCATTGATGAGGTACTTTCCTATTCTCTGGTTACTTCTCTGATTTTCTTGTTGTAGTCCTCCTGTTTCATCAATGTATCATTTATGACTAAGGGACTAGGTAGTCTCTTTTCTCTCAAAAGCTCAAACTTGGTCATAAAATTGTCAATGGCTAGTTGCATGGTTTGACACTTATCTTCTAAATTTAACATTAAATTTCTCTTGGCTAGGACCCTCTTGACTTCCAAAATGGTACCTGTCCTGTTAGGTATGTCAAGTTATTGTAGCTCATATTTGTTCTTGGAGTTGAGGAATTGAATAATTCTTACTACTTCCTCTAAGATTTCTCCAAGCTCTTCTTTGACCTTTTGGATGGGTTCTGTAGCCTGTTTGATTAAGTCTATTTTCTAAAAAATGACCTGAATAGATGGCCAAATGTCATTGACAGTGTCAATGATATTGGCCCATAGTAATTGTTTGGTCTTTCCCAAAGGCTCACTGAGTGTTAACTCTCTCTCTAGGATCTTCATTCTCTCATTCATTCTAGTAGCCTTTTGTTGTTCTTCCTTATGCATGATCTGGGCTGACCCGCAATCTGTCTCTAGGCTGGTAAGTTTCTCTTTTAACTTGTTCATTTCATTGGTTTGAGTGGACATCTCTTCCACTACCTTGACCAGCCTGTTTGCTTCATCACCTGTGGTACCTGTTGTTGTTGATGCCGTTGCTGATGTAGTTGTTGTTCCTGTTGGCAATGCAGTGGCCATTAGAACAGTGGGAGCTAGTGCTACTGCCAATGTGGAAGGCACAAATGTGGTCACTGTAGGAATGACAGTTGGAGGAGTACTGTCTAGACTAGCTTGTTTGAGTTGGATCAAGCTATCTAGTTCCTTTTCCATCTCCTTCAACTGGTCATTGAGTTATAGAACCAAGTCCATCATCTCTTCATGGTTTGTTTGGCTTTCTAGGACTTCTTTTGTTTGAGTGTGTTGTGACCGAGGTAGCTTGAGCTACTTCTTAAGGGATGCAATGTCTTCATTTTTCTTCTTAATTAACTGTTTGGCAGCCTTGATGTCCTTTGGGTCATGGCCCAGCTCAATGATCAGTCTTCTAAGGATTTGATCCTTGTGTCTTTGGCACTGGAGGAGGCCTTTTCCAATTTAAACTGGGATGTCACATTGTCTAATGAGTCCTTGAGTTTGAATACTGCCATTTCTTTTGCTGTGAGGGTGGAGTAGATCATCTCTCTAGCCTGCTTGTGAAATTATATTTGATCTGTGGGATGCACATCCCTAGCTAAGACCTCAAAGTTGGTCTTCTTGTAGTCTGTTGTGATTTTAGGTTGCTTTATAGTAGGTTGTAGGAAAGACACATGCATCTTTCCTTCTTTGATGTCAAAAGCTGACATCATTCTATTTTGATTTGGTGGTGTCATCTTCAAGTACTTGGCATAAGTGTCTACGTTGAGATTTTCATTCCTCATTTTAATCTCCTTGAATCTTTCCTTGATATATTCTTCCTTGTTAGCTAACTTGACAAAGGAAGACACCTCCACACTCTTCTATCTTTGTATAATCCGGGTTTTGAAGAAGAGGGTTGTTGTGTTTCTGCTGATGCAACAGTCTTAGTTGTTTGTCTACTCCTTTTCCCCATTGCGTCAGTATCATTCATTTCTACTGATACAACGTTTTTCTCCTATTTAGAGACCAGAGTCAATTTGGGATTTTTGTTTAGTTGGAACTTCTGATCAATGATCTCCATGGCCGAGCTTGATGCTTCCTCCCTGTTTCTTTTGGGATTCTTTTCCTCATTGGTAGGAGTTTGAATAATGGGAGGGATATTCATTGGTTGTTCCAACTCTGGGACCTGCAAGAAAGAGCTTTGGTCAAATTGTTTCTCCAAGTCAATCATGGTGTTCTCCACATCCACCACTGTTTTTTCCATATCTATCAATGTGTTCTCTACCCATTCTGACTGATTAGCATACTGTTAAATGTCAGGTCTTGGGTAGTGGATGTAAGGTGCCAACTTGAACTTTTGCCTGAGTTTGTTTATAACCCCATGAGGGTCATAATGCCAAATGAAACTATTCTTGAATTTGAGTTGTTGGAGTATTTTATCAGCTTCAGGTCCAACCTCTCTGGTGTTGCAGATGAAAGGGCCCATTTGGGTTTTCAACTTAAACTGTGTCTTCTTCCTAGCAGCTAGAAAGTTGATCTCATCTGTACTTATCATTTTCCTGAAGTATTCAAGGGAAAATATTCTCATTGGGATATACTTAGGCAATTTGTAGGGGGTAACTCACAACCATAGATCCTACTCTGCTATTCTTTGCCAGTTGCAGTACTCTTTTGATCCCAGTATTGATTCTAGGTTGAGTGCTAGAAGTGAGCATGTTTATGAAAGGGTGAACAAAACAATCTATGAAGTCTTTGTAGGTGAATGTTGTGTTATACCTCTGGACCAAGTGTGTCCAGTAGATGAATGATCTTTCCTTTCCCCTGGTATCTATTTTCTGAATCTTCATTGGAACTTTTCTGTTTGATAATACAAGAACATATGAAACAACACTGAAGAGTATTTGAAGACTCTTTCAGTGGGCAATCTAGTGAACTGTTCATGCATTGTGTCTGCAATGAACTGGGCATAGTCATACATAATGGTGGGAGGTTGGCCTGGAGTGAAAATGGATAAGAAGGCCATGATTATCTCATCCACAAACATGTCTGATGTGAATCCTAGGATGCTTGAGATCATGGTGATTATTCTCCTGCCAGTCTCTAAAAAAATATCCAAAACATAGGGTGGAATGTCTTTAGGAGTATGGCACTCCTCAATGATGAAATTTTGAAATATTTGTTTGATCTTATCTAGGTCCAATGTGGTGTATAGGTCCAATAGATTTGCAATGGACAAAGGAGTCAAATTATGGCTGGGATGGATTTGAAGCATCTGGTTAATAGATTATAATTGAAAACAAGAAGTCATGGTTTGGGGAAATTATAGCCCTTTGGCTAGGGATGTTGAAATATGGCAACAAGAATATTCCAATTAATTTGTCCTTGAATTAAATTGTGAATTAAAATCGAATTTAGTCTTAACAACTACTTGGAAATAATTAATTAATTTATTTTAAATTAATTAGTTGGAGAAATTCAAGTTAGAAGTCTTTCTGAAGTCATGCAAGAGTTATGCCTTAAATTAAGGAGATAAGATTGAGTTATATCCGAGTTGTAATTAGTTAACTCAATTTACTAAGTTAAGTCTAGTTAAATGAGTTCCAAACTGTTTGAGGAACTAATAGTGAGTTAACAGTAAGTTGATGCATTAATACAATCAACTAGTGCTACTCTAGTTAACTAAAGATTCCCTCATCAGAAAATCATGCATGTCTATTTTGAGAAAGACCTAGTTGATATTAATGTTCAAGGACAATCTACTATCAGTTGCATGTGTTTTCTCATGGAGAAAACTCATGCATTGTTATAGACATTTTTGGGCACTGCAACCCCAATCATAAATGTCCATAAACCAAGGGCTCTTAAGTCCCTAAAAGTGTTGTTCCAACCTATAAAAGAACAAGGTCAACTGATTACATCTTCTCCCAGAATTTCTCCATGAAAAACTGCTCAGAACTAGACCATCTCACCTCCTCCATGGTCAAAGTGTGATGCATCCCACCTAAGTACACACAGTAGGTGCGAAGCATCTTGAAAAGCCCTTCTATGGGGTGCGATGGGTGAGAGTGGACAAATGGCAGGGTCAATCTACAAGGTGGAGGATCATGGAATCTTCTAGAAACTTCTCCTGTGACACTTGCCTCTCTGAATTTGCCCAGGGATGAGTAAGAGATCATCAATCTCCAAGTGGAATCAAGAACTATCAGAGAGAGGACACTAATCAACTCTCAAAAGTTGACTCACCCTCCTTGCAAACATCTATATATGGATCCCTCATCCCAGAGATCCAAAGGCTGGAATTTTGTATCTTGTAAGGAAGTACTGTTGGTTTCTTGGTGCAATATCATATTGTTGGGTGATCTAAGCTTTTCATGAGGTGAAGAAGGGTTTTCTTTCTGAGAGGATGATGCTGGGTCAGAACAATTGGCTGTAATCCTCTTTGCTCTTTCTTGATTATCAATAAAGCTATTCAAGTTTTCCTCCACATTCTTGTATGATTGATGTTATATGCATTTATGTGGTCAATATATATCTGGTCCTATATTGTTTATGATAATAGATCTATGTTCTTGGATAGTGTTATGCTGCTTTGATTCTATAGGTGCTCTATGAAGCTGGGTAGACGAGGAAGCGAGTGGCAAAGATCTATCAGAAGAGAGAGGAATCGAACAAGGAACCAAGCGCAAGACAAAGGTTGGTCTCCTTATTCCCCTCTTATCTATTTCTCATAAAGGAAAACGAAAGTAGTTTTAGTTTGTTTGTTTCTAATGTAGCTACCAGCCTTAGTGGGACTAGTAGCTCTGCATAGACACTACTTTTCCCGATAACATGCATGCAGTCAAGGATTTATCCTTGAGGATTGCGTATTTTTGGAGGATTAGTTTTCCACTTGGTAATAGGAAATCATCCACAAGGAACAATGCAAGGAAATAGGAGCTGGAGGGAAGAGAGAAAGGTTGGAGAGAAGCCAATATTCCTTGTAAGCATATGTGAGGATTGTACTGAGAGCTGACTATATGTGAGAGCTAAGGCTTTGTATAATTCCTATGTATTTCCACCATGTATGATAACACAATAGTGTGGGGTTTTTAGCTGAGGCTTTCCCCAAATGTATTTTCATGTGTATTGTGCCATTGATTCTTCTTCTTTTGGTTATATTATTCAGCTTGATCTTTAAGCTTCCGCAATTTGATAATAGAAGTAGGTTATAGTATTCTTCTTTGATTTATATTGCATTATCGGGTTAACCTACCATCAGATTTTCTACAAGGGATGTGACATGCATGGCAGAAATGTACAATTTTTGGGAATGGATGGACTTCTGGGATTGTATACTTGGGCAAACTTGATTCCCAAAGGTTTATGTCATCAGCATGGTTTAGGAACCTATCCTTGGCCCAACAATGGATTCTCAGAAGGTTGTTTTGGGTGTTTGTGCTTTTGATTTAAAAATCCCTCTCTGCTAGGGCCAAATGTCAATGTCTAAATGAGGGGCTTTCACTGGTATGACATGCAGAGAGGTTGGGGCAGCCATATTTGTGATAAAATGTGGAAAATTGGGTTTTATGTGGCTTTGGGAGTGAAATTTCAGTAATTGAATAACTAGGGTAGGGTATGAGCAGTTTGCAGGTTGGGGTTCTAGTAGTTTAGGAAGGGAATACTCTCAATTTAAAAGGGAATTCAATCAAATTCATTCAATTATTTTATGAATTTAGTGTAATTTTTTAAACGAGAAGGCAATTCTTGGTTTTCTACCTAAATACCTGAAATTTTGTGGTCGGGGTTGCAAACTGGTTTAAAATTGAGGTCAGAAGAGGCTTTTGCAGCTTTGAGGTGTGCAGTGATGGCGTTTTGGAAGGTTCTGGTAGTTGGTAAGTTGGTTTCAAGAGCTCTAAGGGCACTGGTGTGCTTTGGAGGCTTCAATAGTGTAAACAGGCGAAAAAGGGTGAAAATGGGGGTCCGAAGGCTTTTAACCGCGAACGGTTGGAAAAATGGTGGGGAATAAATGTTTTATGAATAGTGTTGGTTTTCACTTTGGAAGGGAGGTTTTTTTTGAGGCCATCACACTGCTTATGGAGGTCGGGTGGTATTTTCGTAGGGGAACGCGATCTATGCTAGAGGCCGACACGTAGGCAAATGGGCCCCGAGCTAAACCACCCATATTGCGTGCTCTCGGGCCATTAAAGGTCGGTATCGCGCCAGCGCGATATGGATGACGACCATTAGATCTGGGGGTGGATGATCAGACAACCATCGCATTGGAAAGTTGCGCGGTTGGGTGATGGGGCGGAGTTTAGTGGGACCCATGGGTTTTAATCATTGTTTAGAGTAATTAACCCATGCTTAATCACTAATTAATTAAACTGTGGAGTTTTGGGGGTAGCAGGGTTAGTTTGCCTCAACATGGTGGCAGGTTAAACTCAAGTTTAGTTGAGAAAATGGTTAAGTGGCAGAGTTAATGAGGCGGGGGGTTTTTAGAGTTAGGATAAAGGGTTTAGAGGGTTTTTTGGTAATTATTGAAGTGAAAACATGGTTTTAAAAGGGGGGAAAGGGGTTTCACACTTAGGGGAATGGATTTTAGGAGTAATTGACTAGGGAAATGTGTGAAGCTAAGGGGTAGGAGTAAAAATGAGGGGGAAGGGGTTTTCATAAGCCATGAAGGGGTAAAAAGGAAGTTAGTGAGTATATATTTGGGGTGAAATGCAATGAAGTGGGAGTTAGGCAAATCAGCTTATGAGCATGCTTTTTTCATTGATAATTTCTCTTGCACACTTTAAAGACATAGTTAAGCATGATAGTAGTGCTTATGCTCCAAATGACTTGTATTTCTGCAACCTTTCTTTACTTACCCTTTTACCTACCCTAACATTTTTTCTTCACTTTGGTGGGTGCACTTAAGCTAGAAAACCCATTTCTTTCCTTTTTCTCTTATGAAAAAAACCATCTACTTCTAACCTTATATTCCAAGGGCTAAGATTAAGCTGATGAGCTCCTTTTGTTTCTCTACCTATCTACTAATCTGCCAAGTTTAAACTATTTGTTCAAATTTTTATTCTTTAGTTATACAAATGAAATTCAAAGAATGAAATAGTCAAGATTAAATTAATTTGACTATCATGGGTTGTGGCATATATGACAAGCTGCACACAACCATTATTTAAGGCATTAATAGTAAAAAGTAGTGGCACTTGGACTTGCACACTTTAATGATCTGTTTTTTTGTTTGGGGTTCATATTTTTTCAATTTTCTTTTTAATCTTTTCTTATTTTTCTTGTCCTTTGATATTTCTTTTAGGACATACCCTCTTTACATTTTTTAATATTTTAATATGGAAAAAATTTGCAGAAAGCAATGGTATGTAAAATATTACAAGAATTAACCTTAGCCAATTCAAAATTATGAATCCTATCACTATAGGACTCTAACAGTGGCTCCACATGGGGATGGAATTTTTTGGTGAAATGTCAAGAACTATGAAGATCAGTAGCCTTTGAATTGTGACTGTAGTTACCTTGTGAACTGTCCTTCTGTGATTTATGCTTTATTGATACTTATGACGGTAAATCCCTCAAATCTCAGGGCCTTCTCTCTGGGCTTCAACTTCAAAGGATTACCATCTAGTCCAATCTACACATTGAAATGTTATGTACAATGATGCAAAGTAAAGTGAACTATTGTGAGTCAGTGGAAAAATAATGCTTCAACATTCTACCATTAACAGTTCCTCTTGGTAGATCTAATCCATCTATGTTTGTCAAGAAAAAGGCATTGTTGCTTCTGTAGCCATAAATGACATAAGGCCCCTGCCACAAAAAATTATACTTTCCATGCTTGCCTTTATCTTCTCTTCTTGAATCCCACTTAAGGACTTTATCTCTTATTTAAAAATCATCTGCTTTAGTCTTTTTATCAAAAACTTTCTTGATTTTTCCCTAGATCAGCTGTGATTTTACATATACCTCTTCTTTGGTCTACTGCAGGTGTATGGTCTGATTTATTCTTCTCTGAATATCATTTGGTTCCACCTGTAATTCTTGGATGATATTCATCACTGGCACTCCCAAGGATGATGGGAAAACTACATCCATCCCATAAACCAGCTGATAGGGTGATGTTCTAATGGAATTCTTAGTAGTCAACCTATCTGCCCATAAGGCATTGACTAACTTCTTATTCAATGTCTTTTTATTATCTTCCAAATTTTTTTTAATAATGTTGACCAAGATTTTTTTGGATGACTTTGCTAGTCCATTACCTTGAGGATAATAGGCTGTGGAATGGCCAAGGTTGATGTGGTACTTGTTGCAAAAATCTATCATTATTTTGGATTTAAAGGTAGCTGCATTATCAGTAATGAGCTTCTATGGACATCCAAATCTTGACAGGATATTACTCTCTAGAAAGGAGATTATGATAGTGTATGTGGCCTGCCTAGAAGGTATGGCCTCTATCCATTTGGTAAAATAGTATGTGGCTGTCAAAATCCACTTGTGCTGAGCTAAGGAGGCTGGGTGTATTTCTCCAATGAAGTCTAACCCCCATTGTTGAAATGGCATCTCAGTGGAAATTGGTTTAAGAGGCAAGGGTAAAAGTTTTATTTGTCCCTGAAAAATATGGCATTTATGATAGGAGGTCACATGTATTTTAACATCTGCAAACAAATTAGGCCAGTAGAAACCAACCCTCAGAATATTGTCAGCAATACTCTTCTAGTACAAGTGTTCTCCACAATCCCCTGCATGAAACTCTTGTAAAATCTTGTCAGCTTCCTCTTTTAATAAACATGTTAAAAGAATACCACTATTGTCCTTCCAAAACAATGCATTATCTATAATACAATATCTTAATGACTTCATTTTTAAGAATCTAGCTTTAGTTCTTTTCAACCCAGGAGGAGCTTGTAAGTTTAGTAATACAAATGTAATATCTACATATCAGGGTGAATTAGTAAAAGGTTCATTGATTTGTGGAGTCACCATCTCCTCCTAATCATCAAGGGCACTAATAAAGTTGATATCTAAGGCCTGACAGTTCGATTTAGCCATGATTTTGGCTAAACCTTGGCCTTTGATGAGCTTGGTGGGATTTATCTCTATGTCATATTCCAATATTGTGGCAATCCATTTGCCTCTTTTACCTTCTGGCCCATTTTGAGTCAAAATGTCCTTAACTACAGAGTTTGGAACATAAGCAATAATGTGAGAATACAGAATGTATACTCTGAAGTATTTGATAGCCTTTATTAAAGCTAATTCCTATTTTTCATGGAAAATTTTAAGAACCCCCCCTAAATTTATAAATATAATAAATGGGCGAATCTCCATGGTATATAGGAAAAATGGAAGGTGATTTTATCAATAATATAATATGTATATATAATTTTTTGGCGAATCTCTCACCAGGCATGGCGAATATTTTACTCAATTATAAAATCTTGTAAGATCTTGGAGAGTCTTTCACTAAATAATAAAACTTTGTAAAGTCTTAGTGAATCTTAGCATAGGCTACATGCTGGTTTAATTCCCCCATTTAACTAGGCTACATTCCAGGTGAATACCATGGGTCAATACCATGTGCCATTTTGGTGAATACCATGGGTCAATACCATGTGCCATTTTTATTTTTATTAGAATAATTTACTCAATTATAAAATCTTGTAAGATCTTGGCGAGTCTTTCACTAAATAATAAAGCTTTGTAAAGTCCTAGTGAATCTTAGCATAGGCTACATGCTGGTTTAATTTCCCCATTTAAATAGGCTACATTCCAGGTGAATACCATGGGTCAATACCATGTGCCATTTTGGTGAATACCATGGGTCAATACCACGTGCCATTTTTATTTTTATTGATTCTAATATTAGGGTTAATAATGGTTTTTTGCATGGTATTAATAACAATCTAGTCCATGGTATTTGTCCCATAGTATTTTGGCCATAGGTTTCACCTAAATATAACCCATTTTTTGAGTGTTCATAAATATAAGGTGACTTATGGAGTAAATATAAAAAAATGCTTTATTTGTTTACCATACCTCTCGTTTATTTATATTTTTATTAATTTACCATACCTCTTTTACAAATATGGTATTTGGCCCATAGGATTCACTTAAATAAAACCTCTTTCTTGAGCCTTCATAAATAGAATGAGGGTTATGGACTAAATATAAAAAGAGGTTTTATTTATTTACGATACGTCTAGTTTATTTATATTTTTATTTATTTACCATACCTTTTGAGTAAGTATAAAAAAACGTTTTATTTATTTACCATACCTCCACTTTACTTATATTTTTATTTGTTTACACCCTTACATGTATATAAGGTGACTTATGGAGTAAATATAAAAAATGTTTTATTTATTTTCCATACCTCTCATTTATTTATATTTTTATTAATTTACCATACCTCTTTTATAAATATGGTATTTGACCCATAGGATTCACTTAAATAAAACCTATTCTTGAAAATGGGCCAATGGATTCACTTAAATAAAACCTATTCTTGAAAATGGGCGAATGGAAGGTTGTAAGTCCTAATTTCAAGGGCTAAATTTACCTTTTTTACCCTCTCCCTTAAAATAAGGTGGGCTATTTGAGGTGATTTGTAAAAATCTAAAAATTTAAAACCCCTTAATTCCCCCAAAGGGCGAAAATTCGCCCCTAAAATTATCCTTGCTGTTTTTCCATGATATTGTATTGGAGTGTGGCATCTCTTAAGGATTTACTAAAGAATTCTATTGGATGTTCATATCCTTGGTTTTTCTTTTGCAGCAAGACTGCTGCAATGGTGTGTTTCGAAGCAAAAGAAAAAATAATAAAATATTTGTTAAATTATGGACTTATCAGGATTGGAGTCTTGGTTAAGGCCTCCTTTATAGCTTCAAAGGATTGTTTTGCCTCCATAGTCCATTTAAGCGTAGAGTCCTTTCTTAGCATGTTATTTAACTCTCTAATAAGTTCTGCTAGGTTTGAGATGAATCTCCTAAGAAAATAAATCTTACCTATAAATGATTGTAGCTCTTTAATGTTTCAGGGATGGGAAATGGTCAAAATGGCTTCTATTCTAGTGGGGTCTATTCTAATTCCATCTTTAGATATGATGTGTCCTAACAGCTTTCCCTCCTCTAGACCGAAGAGTGTCTTTTTAGGATTTAAAGAAATCCCAAATTTCTTGCATTTTATGAATACTCTCCTTAAGTGATCTAGGTGTTCATTATCAGATTTAGATAAAATTGTGATGTCATCCTAGTATAATAATAAGAAATCATGGATCTCCTTGGCAAAATCTATATCCATAGCTCTTTGAAATGTGGCACTTGCATTCATTAATCCAAAGGGCATCTTCAAATACATGAAGGTACCCCAAGGAGTAGTAAATGTAGTTTTGGCTTGGTCCTCAGGTTGGACTAAGACCTAGTTAAGACCTGGTTATACCCAGGCAACTACCCTCTGCAGTATATGGTCCATTTTTGGTAAGGTATAGTTATATTTTAGTGAGACGTTGTTTAAATTCCTAAAATCTACACAAAGTCTAATTTCACCTATCTTTTTCCTAGTTGTAACTAAGTTTGAAATCCAATCAGAGTATCTAATGGAGGATATTATTTGGGCATCAAAAATTATTTTAACTTCATTCTCTATGGATGGAATAAGAACTAGGTTTATCCTCCTAAGTTTATGTTTGAAAGGTTTATGATCTTCTTTTAGGGGTATTTTGTGTTGGATTATACTGGTGTCATAAGACTTAAAGTCTTCATAACTCCAGGAAAAAACATCCTGGTACTCTTTAAATAGATTAATATATTTCACCTTTTCCTCTGGAGGTAAGGCTTTGGATACCTTAATGGGCATTACACTCTTCTATGTCTGCGCTTAGGGGTTCCATTTTAGGTTTCCTAGCTACGTCATTAGAGTCAAATAAATCATCTAAAGGGACTAATCCCTTGGGAAAAAAATTGTTTTTCAAATTATGAATCTCTGGATCATCATCCATTATTTCATCTATCTCTACATTTTCTAAACTATCTATTTCTACTCTAATAAATTTAGTTGGTTTAGCAACATTGAAAATATTTACATCTGTGCTACTTTCTATATTATTGTCTATTGTACAGTTAGTGTCTATCTTGCAATTCTGAAATTCACCTTCATTGTTCATGAAATCATAGATCTGATAATCTTGGGAGAAAATATGCCAATACTTCAGGTTGTTTGGTATAACAAGCCTATGTCTAACCACTGCAATGTACTAGTGGTTTGGTTGAAATGGTAATTTACAAGTACTAGCAAAGGTGGCTAGACTGTGGGTTTGCATATTTTGTTTTCTAGGAATGGCAGCAAAGTTTGACTCTAGGAGGTCTTTAATCAAGTCTAAAACAATATCCCTATATCGACCAAGCCTAGGGTTGTTGACATAGTATTCACCACTAATTTGTTTAATAATCAGCTCTGAGTCTCCCATGATGGAAACTCTTTTGGCTCCCATTTTCCTAAACAATTGTAACCCTAGAATTAGGGCTTCATATTCGGCCATGTTATTGGTACATTTGAAGTTCAATATGAAAGCATGTCCCTCAGCATGATTATTCTCCATATTATGGATCCACAATCCTCCACCAACCCCTAACCAATTTACTGACCCATCAAAGTCTAGATGCCACAATGACTCATGGAATATGTTCTCACTATCAGTTGTTCTATATTTAAGGTCTTTGGCTATGATTTCCTTATTATCATTTTCTGCATTGTATAAGATGAAAGAGTCCATGTTTGAATGCATGGAGTATATGGGAAAGTTTTGTGGCTTTTCCTCACTACTAACCATGTATTTCATCAAGGTTTCTCTATATAATTTTCTTGGTTGGCCAAAAACAGATATGGTGGCATAAGACATATCCAACTACAAGAATCCCTGTAGTTGTGCTCCCCATGAGCGAGATATCAGCATTCCATATTTCAGTGGGATGTCTGAAACTACAATGTTCATTAAAATGCTCTTTTCAGGGCACTGGACAAGAGTCACACATACATCCTTGATTAGACCAAGGCATTTGAACTGGCTGGAGTCAAAAGAAAACAAATCCTTATAAGGCCTGGTAATGTCTAGGTTCAGTATTTCCATTATTGCCTTTGGCATCAGATTGTGGGATGCCCCTGAATCCAACATAGTGTTATGCAATATTTTATCATGAATGTTTACGCTAATGTAAAGAGGAGGAACTCCCCCTTGCTGATGAATACCATTGCCCTCAGGGCCAAACAATAATTTAGGTTGATCATCATTCAAATTAACAGAATCCTCTCCCTCTCCTATGTTCAAAGTCTCAATTATATGTGACCTATAAGATTCATTTTTTAACAGTTCAGTCAAAGGAAATGATATCTTTAATTTTTCTATTTCATTTTTGATGTTGAAAGGGAGCTGAGGTTTGTTTGTTTGATTTAGATCTTCCTTAATATGTGCAGTTTGTGTGTCCTTATTTTGTTTCTCAGTACTAGGCATTTCAGTTTGTGTTTCTATTGTTTTGCCTTGATTTCTCTTATTTTGATTGTTTTCAGTAATTGTCTCTGTTTGGGTTTCAGTGGAGGTTATATCTACAATCCTAGGGGTTGAAGTCTCTGGTGTTCCCCTACGGAGGATTTGTAACACTTTGTTAACTGGAGCTTCTTTTATTATCTTAGTTTGGGTTTGGATGGATCTTTTAATGGGAGTCTCATTATTCTTTTTACTTCTCAAGCTATATTGTTTATGTACCTCATATATAGCTGACTCATATCCCTGTTTAAAATCAAAAGATTCACCAGATTCTAACTGCAATTGTTGTAGCATATATAACTCTTGTTCTTCTTGAGTAAGAAAAACAGTGTCTTCCTCTTTGGTTTCCAGCAAGTTAATTTGGGTATCATCCTTTGCTTCTTGGTTCTGCGAATCCTCAATATAGTTCTCTTGGAAGGGCGTCCTAATCTGTTGGTCTGGTGTAGCATTCTTTCCAGCATTAGGGTTCCTAAAATTTGGGTTTCTTATTGGGGGTTGTTGTTGTTGATTCTCCCATTGATTTTTTCTTTCCATGTTTTCTAACCTATCCATAATTCTTTCTAAACTATTATCTAAAACATCAAATTTTCCATCTGAAGTGGCAACTTCCTCTTTAAATACAACTTTATTTTCATTCCTCGTTCGTGCTTTCTTAGCTAATAGGTTAGCCTCTACACTAACAAAATTGCTCTGCATTTGTTCAAGTGTTTCAGGGTTTCTTTCCCTTAACTGTTATGACATTTCAACATCAAAACCATCAGGGAACTTAATTAATTCTAGGTCAGGTGGAGGCTTAATGTTGGATGGAATTGCATTGTAGATATTGTTAAACCTAGTGTAATAGTCTTGAATTGGCTCATTAGGAGCTCTTCTAATATTTTCATATTCAGAAAGTATTTGCAATGGGCTTTCCTTTCTCTCCCATCTATCAACGAATAACCTATGAAAATTAGCTAAGTATAGAATATGGTTGGCAGGAAAGGCTTTGAACCATTTCTTGAAATCCCTAGTTAAAGTTTGGGCAAACAACCTCATTTGGACATCTGCTTCATCTATCTCATGAAACTCAAAAAAGTTAGACATCTTGTTTACATGCTACTGGGAAGTGTAATGACTAGTAGCATCAAACAGGAAAATCTTACTCTAATAATCTGTAGGCATGGCATGGAGTCGTGTGTTTAAAACAAGATGAGCATATCGGTTTTCCATTGCTGTGATTCTGGTTTGAATGGGGAGTAAAGTTGTGGTACTTGAGGAAGGACTTGAAATTGATGGAGGTGAACTAGATGATGATGAAGATGGTTGATCAATAATTGGTTTAGGTGATTGGATAATGGTAGATACAATTGGTGAAGTTGTGGTAAAAGAAGGTGTATGTACAGTGAGTGAAGACTGTGCAGAAATTTGAGAGGCAGTAGCAGTAAGGGCAGCTAGCTTAACCGATTGTTGAAGGTAAGCACTATCTATATTGCTGATCAACGTAGAGGTCAAATCTTCTAACTTGTCAAAAGCATCCATGACAAATTTATCTAAATCTAGATGGATAACCCTTTTTGATTCAATGAGTTGAGTAACTCTAGGTCTAAGACTGTTTCACAAATGGAATTCTCAGATTTAGTTCTAAATAATGAGAGGTCAAATGACAAATCAAAAGGGATTTCCTCTAAAGTTGACAGATCCTCAGGGAGTGAGTTGGCTCTGGCTAGCTGGCTACTACTTGCTTGAGTTTCTTTGTTTTTTGGCTTTCTTAGAATTTTGTTTGGGTCATCAACAATAGTTGCAGGGTTTGGATCTGGGTTTGCCCTGGTATAGTGAATCTTCTTAGGAGCCAGAATTTTAAGTTTTTAAACTGTTTTTTTGAAATTTTTGATATTTTACTTCAGATAATGACCTTAAGGGGCTTAAGATTTAATTTAGGGTTTCCTTAAAGTTTTATGAGACTGAGGATCGAAGTCCCCAATATGGCCGCCAAAATTTTTATCACTTTGATAAATTCCTTTGAAGTAAGAAGAAAGAAAATCAAAAGGTAACCACAAACCACTTTTGGAGATTAGGACCTAGCCTTCCTGATGCTCAAAGAGGGCTCTCTCTTTATAATTTAACTTTGTTTTAGTTAAGATGATTTTAGGCTAGTTATTTCTTGCACTTGGGTTTTGTTTTGAAATTTTGGTGGTGGGATCACTTTACTTAGATTGAAAGAGGATTGGCTTCTACCATTGGGCTATGGAGTCAGATGTCTGACAAACAAGACTAGATCAAGTTTCTAAAGGGTAGTGTTTGTAGGCCAAGATAGGTGAACTTTTGCAGATCTCAAGGGTTGGATGGTGGAATGGCTTCTAATCGTATCCAGGGAACAATGAAGAATTCCCTAGGCCGAATTATGGAAGGAATGGAATTGGTCAACTAGGATGATAGAGCAATGATGGATTCTCAGATCCGAGTATCAAACAAAAACATGTAAATAAATTACTGTGCAAAATAGAGTGTAATTAAAAAAATTCTGAATGATATTTCCAGTTAATTCATTTAAATTTAGAAAACAATTAAGTTTGTTGAAACATAAGAAATATAACACAATCACATAAAGAAAATACTTCACTACAAATATTTCATCTCATGAATCCTACAACTCAGTGCTTTTATTACTTTGGCCCAGTCCGTTGACTTGGAAATGGTACAATCACCCTTAGGTTCAAGATCACAATCACTCTAAAAATGTAAAATAATCCACCTCTAATAATTAAATTTTTTAAGTATTTGTACAAAAATTTTATTACAAAATATCTCAAACTAATTTGAGAATTAATCTAGGAAAATGAAAAGATCTTCTTGCAAGAAGATAGAGATAGCTATTGAACTGTTTCATATTGTCCCTATTATTTTGGTTCTGCTGGCTGTTATGCTTTGATTTTTAGCCCTTTATGTTGGCTGGTTGTTTCACTTTCACGCTAGATAGCCTGTTTGACTTTCATCTTTCATCTGATACTCTTTTGCCTGATACACTTTGATTGTGCTGACCTGTCTTCATCCTTTTACCATGCTCACTTACTTTTTACTGTACACTTACATTTTTACTGTGTTTTTACTACAGTAAATCATAAATTTTTTCCATGTTTGTTCATATAGTAACTGGATGTTGAGAATTTTCCTATATATCTCATTAGTCTCTGTATATTTGGCAAAAGTAGGCTTATTAATAAATAAGTGTCTCACCTCATGCTAGAGGTAAAACAGATTTTCAAAAGTCTAGTATAATACTCTGCCAATTGGGATACCACTCATTGATGAGGCATTTTCCTATTCTCTAGCTACTTATCTAATTTTCTTGTTGTAGTCCTCATGTGTCATCAATTTATCATTTATGACTAAGGGACTAGGTAGTCCCTTTTCTCTCAAAAGTTCAAACATGGTCATAAACTTGTTAATGACTAGTTGCATGGTTTGACAATTATCTTCTAATTTAACATTAAATATCTCTTGGCTAGGACTCTCTTGACTTCCAAAATAGTAACTATATTGTCAGGTATGTCAAGTTATTGTAGCTCATATTTTTTTTTGGAGTTGAGGAATTGAATAATTCTTACTGCTTCCTCTGGAACTTCTCCAAGATCTTCTTTGACCTTTTGTATGGCTTCTGTAGTGTGCTTGATTAAGTCTGTTTTCTCAAAAATGACCTGAATAGATGGCCAAATGTCATTGACAGAGTCAATGATATTGACCCATAGTAATTGTTTGGCCTTTCCCAAAGGTTCACTGAGTGTTAACTCTTTCTCCAGGCTCTTCACTCTCTCATTCATTCTGGTAGCCTTTTATTGTTCTTCCTTATGCATGATCTAGGCTAACCTACATTCTGTCTCCAGGCTGGGAAGTTTCTCTTTTAACTTGTTCATTTCATTGGTTTGAATGGAAATTTATTCCATTTCCATGACCATCCTGTTTGCTTCATCACCTGTGGTACCTATTGCTATTGATGCTGTTACTGATGTAGTTTCTGTTTATGTTGGTAATGTGGTGGCCATTGGACCAGTGGGAGTTAGTGCTGCTGCCAATGTGGAAGGCACAACTGTGGTCACTGTAGGAATGATAGTTGGAGGAGTACTATCTAGAATAGCTTGCTTGAGTGGATCAAGCTATCTATTTCCTTTTCCATCTCCTTCAACTGGTCATTGAGTTGCAGCACCAAGTCCATCATCTCTTCATGGTTTGTTTGGCTTTCTAGGACTTCTTTTGTTTGAGGGTGCTGTGACTGAGGTAGGTCGAGCTGCTTCTTAAGGGATGCAATGCCTTCATTTTTCTTCTTAATTAACTTTTCGACAGCCTTGATGTCCTTTGCGTCATAGCCCAGCTCAATGATAAGGTCTTCTAAGGATTTGATCCTTGTGTCTTTGGCATTGGAGGAGGCCTTTTCCAGTTTAAACTGGGCTGTCACATTGTCTAATGAGTCCTTGAGCTTGAATGCTGCCATTGCTTTTGCTGTGAGGGTGGAGTAGATCATCTCTTCAGTGTGCTTGTGAAATTCTATTTGATCTATGGGATGCACATCCCTGGCTAAGACCTCAAAGTTGGTCTTCTTGTAGTCTATTGTGGTTTTACGCTGCTGTACAGTAGGCTGTAGGAAAGACACCTGCATATTTCCTTCTTTGATGTCAAAAGCTGACATGAATCTATTTTGATTCGGTGGTGTCAATTGCAAGTACTTGGCATATGTGTCTGCCTTGGGCTTTTCATTCCTCATTCTAATCTCCTTGAATATTTCTTTGATATCTGCTTCCTTGTTAACTAGCCTGACAAAGGAAGACACCTCCACACTCTTCTGTCTCTTTATAATCTAGGTGTTTGAAGAAGAGAGTTGTTGTGTTTCTACTGATGTAGTAGTCTCGGTTGTTTGTCTACTCGTTTGCCCCATTGCATCAATATCAATCATTTCTGCTGATGTAGCGTTTTCCTCCTGTTCAGAGACTAGAGTCAATTTTGGCCTTTTGTTTAGTTGGAACTGCTGATTAATGATCTCCATGACAGAGCTTGAAGCTTCCTCCCTATTTCTTTTGGGATTCTTTTCCTCATTGGCCGGAGTCTGAATGATGGGAGGGATATTCAATGGCTCTTCCAACTTTGGGACCTGCAAGAAAGAGCTTTGGTCAATTTTTTTCTCTAATTCAATCATGGTGTTCCCCACATCCACCACTGTGCTGTCCATATCTATCAATGTGTTCTCTACCCATTCTAACTGATTAGCATACTATTCAATGTTAGGTCTTGGGTAGTGGATGTAAGGTCCCAGGTTGATCTTTTGCTTGAGTTTGTTTATAACCCCATGAGGGTCATAATGCCAAGTGAAACTATTCTTGAATTTGAATTTCTGGAGTATTTTATCAGCTTCAGGTCCAACCTCTCTAGTGTTGCAGATGAAAGGGCCCATTTGGTTTTTCATCTTAAACTGTGTCTTCTTCCTAACAAATAGGAAGTTGACCTCATCTGCACCTATCATTTTCCTGAAGTATTCAAGGGAAAATATTCTCATTGGGAGATACTTAGGAAATTTGTAGCGGGTTAACTCAAAACCATAGATCTTGATTTTAGTATGATTCTAGTAGAGGTACTAGTCTCCTACTCTGCTATTCTTTGCTACTTGCGGTACTCTTTTGACCTCAGTACTGATTCTAGGTTGAGTGCTAGAAGTGAGCATGTTTATGACAGGGTGAACAAAACAATCTATGAAGTCTTTGTAGGTGAATGTTGTGTTATACCTCTGGACCAAGGGTGTCCAGTAGATGACTGATCTTTCCTTTCCCCTGGTATCTATTTTCTGAATCTTCACAGGAACTTGTTTGTTTGATAATACAGGAACATATGAAACAACACTGAAGAGTATTTGAAGACTCTTTCAGTGGGAAATCTAGTGAAATGTTCATGCATTGTGTCTACAATGAACTCGTCATAATCATACATAATGGCAGGAGGCTAGCTTGGAGTGAAAATGGACAAGAAGGTCATAATTATCTCATCCACAAAGTCACCTAATGTGAAACCTAGGATTCTTGAGATCATGGTTATTATTCTCCTGTTAGTCTTTGAAAAAATAGCAAAAACATAGGGGTGGAATGTCTTTAGGAGTATGGTGCTCCTCAATGATGAAATTATGAAATATTGGTTTGATCTTAGCTGGGTCCAATGTGATGTATAGGTCCAATAGGTTTGCAATGGACAAAGGAGTCAAATTGTGGCTAGGCTGGATTTGAAGCATTTGGTTAATAGACTCAGTAGTAATTGAAAACAAGAAGTCCTGGTTTGGGGCAATTATAGCCCTTTGGCTAGGGATGTAACATGCATGGCAAAAATGTAAAATGTACGGGAATGGATGGAATTCTAGGAATGTATACTTGGGAAAAATTGATTCCCAAAGGTTTATGTCATCAGCATGGTTTAGGAACCTATCCTTGGCCCATCAATGGATTCTCAGAAGGTTGTTTTGGGTGACTATGTCTTTGACTTGAAAATCCTTGTCTACCAGGGCTAAATGGTCAATGTCTAAATGAGGGGTTGTCACTGGTCTGACATGCAGAGAGGTTGGGGCAGCCATATTTGTGATAAAATGTGGAAAATTGGGCTTTATATGGCTTTGGGTGTGAAATTTCAGTAATTGAATAACTAGGGTAGGCTATGAGCAGTTTGCAGGTTGGGGTTATGGTAGTTTAGGAAGGGAATACTCTCAATTTAAAAGGGAATTCAATCAAATTCATTCAATTATTTTATGAGTTTAGTGTACATTTTTAAACGAGAGGGAAATTCTTGGTTTTCTACCTAAATACTTAGAAATTTGGGGTGGGGGTTGCAAACTGGTTTAAAATTAAGGTCTGCAGAGGTTTCTATGATTTTGAGGTGTGTAGTGATGGCGTTTTGGAAGGTTCTAGCAGTTGGTAGCTAGTCACAAGAGCTTTGAGGGAGTTGGTGTGCTTCAGAGGCTTCAACAGTGTGAACAGGTGAAAATGGGTGAAAATGGGGTTGGGAAGGCTTTTAACCGCGAACGGTTGGAAAAATGGTGGGGAATAAATGTTTTAGGAGCAGTGCTAGTTTTCACTTTGGCGGGGAGGTGGTACTACTTATGGGGTTCGGGCGGTATTTTTCTAGGGGAGCATGATGATCCAGGTGGATGTTGGTGGCCACCCACCAACCCATTTGGACCCCCACAACTGTCTCTTTCAGTCTTTTCAGTTTCCTAAATTGTAGCACAGTTTACTATTTTTAGCAGTTTTTCAGGTCCTGAACTTCCGGAGCCGTTTTGAGGCCCTAAACGACGTTTTTTTTGGGAATCTGGGGCAACATGGGTCCATGGACCGATGTTGCCTCCCAAAGTGGTAGTACTCGGATAGATCTTTCTAACGAGCTATCATGCGCGTCAAACGGAGATCGTATGCCAAAGTTACGACCCCGGGAAATTGATGTACCAATTTACCCAAATGGGGCCCACAATTTGGCGTTTCATCTTCTAGGGTTAGGTTTCGGGATGTGAAGGGTTTTTCATTGTTTCTCAACAATAAATAGGCCTTCGAGCCTCATTGTAACACAGTTCGGAACAGTTCAGAGGCATGTAGCCGCACATCTCTTCTCAGAGATAAGCTACCATCGCCCTAGCTGGTTTATTTCCAATTCTGGTTGTAAGCATATTTCGGTATTTTCCATTAATGAAATGAAGTATTATTTCCGCTGCATCTCTGTTTTTATGGTTATCGCATCTCTGTTTTTATGGTTATCTCTGTAATCTATTGCGTTCCTGCTTAAATCCGGATCAGTGGTATCAGAGCGGTCTGCTTTTTCTCTGTTTTTCTTTGCATGTCCCCAACGAGGTCGGGATATAAGGAGTTAGGGCTTGAACTGGTCGAACCTTTGCAAGACCAGCCTCGCAAATCCCGACGGCCTCCCATGGCGGATGAGAAGAAAGACGAGGGGGCGGGAGATCCTATCAAAATCTTGCTCGAAGAAGCGCTCGAGCGGCAAAGGAACGCGATGATGGATAGCTTTGCGCAGATCCTTCAGCGGCTACCCAGAGGCGACGCATCGGCTTCCAACAGCGACTCTGGAAACGCCACACCGTTTAAGGTACAAGTTAATTTTGAAATCCCAATCTTCGAGGGTCAAATAGACGCAGATGCCGTAGATAAATGGTTAAATCTGCTAGATGGGTATTTTTCGGTTCACGAATTTTCAAGTCGGGAAAAGATTGTTTTCGCTCTTCTCAAAGCAGCCCCCCACGTCAAGGACTGGTGGGAAACCTACTGCGAGCAGAAGGATGAAAGTACAGGCTCACTATTTTCAGCCGCACCCACTTGGAATGACTTCCAGGATGCCATCAAGGAGCAGTACTACCCTGTCGGAAGCTATGAGGACAAATACATCAAATGGACCACACTGCGGCAGGGACGAGACCAAGATGTGCCAGAGTTCACAAACATTTTTCATACCCTTCGCACACAGTTGGGTATCAAAGATTTTGAGCTGCATCTGGTACTCAAATACCGCGGCTGCCTGCACAGATACATCCAGGAAGAGATGGGGTTCTTGAACATCTCCTCACTCGACATAGCATACCGATACGCTGTCAAAATCAAGCAAAAGTTCAAACAGAAGAAGCGAGACTTTGGATCTGCAAATCCGAAGCCCAAAGGACAAAGCCAAGGCGGGGTGACCCAAGACAACCCATTGAAGCCACAAGAAAAGAACAACACCACGAAGCCGAAGAAGGACACAGGAAAGTGGTGTGAGTTCCACAAGAGTCCCACTCATAACACAAGTGAGTGTCGGACCAAGCAGTCACTGGTGGCTGAGTTGAAGGCTTCCGAATCAGATGCATGTTCCGATCCTGAGCCAGAACCCGACAAGGGGAATGGTAAAGGGAAGCAGATCATTGATGCAGATCCCAGTGCCACTGTTGCCACCGCCAAGATCAAGAAAAATGAGCCTGAAGATCCAGAGGAGGGGGAGCGTCTTTTCCACTCACAGATGTGGGTGAAGGGTTCACCGCTGCAATTCATTGTCGACAGTGGTAGCCAAAAGAACCTGGTTTCAGCAGAGGTCGTGAAGTGGTTGGGCCTACCGACTACACCACACCCACAGCCATACAGTATCGGGTGGCTTCACGAAGGACGAGATCTGAAAGTTCGCCAGCAGTGCCACCTTCCCTACAGCATCAAACCCTTCACAGACGAGGTATTGTGTGATGTTACACCTCTGGATGTTTGTGATGTATTATTAGGCCAACCATACTTGTGGAGGCGACATGTTGTGTATGAGTCCAGGCCTCGTGCTGTCATTATTTCTTTGAATAATTCATTATACAGGATACCGGAGGTAGCCCCACCTACCGCCACATCTTTGATTACTACCAAGAAAGGCAGCAAGCTCATATCACAGACCAGGAAATTCATTTGTCTGGTTCACTCCCAAAGTAAGGGGAAGATCGTTGCTACATCCATGACCCCTGCAAAGGGTTCCTCCACGCAGCAGCAGCAAAGGGATACGGTCATGACAGAACACAGGAACAACTTCTCCTCACCCACAGGGGTACCACACAAGTTTCAGGTGGGCGACAAAGTTTGGTTACATCTGCAGAGAGAACGCCTTACCAGAACCCATCAGAAGCTCAGACCACTCCGACATGGTCCTCACAACAGTACCAAGGCTATGGGGAACAATGCTTTGGAGCACATCATTCCTCCATTCCTTCGCCTGCACCAAATGTTCAATGTGGACCATCGTCGATCATGCTTCCCACCATCACTGGACACATCAGAGATTGCAGGACAAGTTCAGCAGATGGAGGAACTCAACGCAATGGGGACCATTGCTTCCTAAGGGGGGAGGAATGATCCAGGTGGATGTTGGTGGCCACCCACCAACCCATTTGGACCCCCACAACTGTCTCTTTCAGTCTTTTCAGTTTCCTAAATTGTAGCACAGTTTACTATTTTTAGCAGTTTTTCAGGTCCTGAACTTCCGGAGCCGTTTTGAGGCCCTAAACGACGTTTTTTTGGGAATCTGGGGCAACATGGGTCTATGCACTGATGTTGCCTCCCAAAGTGGTAGTACTCGGATAGATCTTTCTAACGAGCTATCATGCGCGTCAAACGGAGATCGTATGCCAAAGTTACGACCCCGGGAAATTGATGTACCAATTTACCCAAACGGGGCCCACAATTTGGCGTTTCATCTTCTAGGGTTAGGTTTCGGGATGTGAAGGGTTTTTCATTGTTTCTCAACAATAAATAGGCCTTCGAGCCTCATTGTAACACAGTTCGGAACAGTTCAGAGGCATGTAGCCGCACATCTCTTCTCAGAGATAAGCTACCATCGCCCTAGCTGGTTTATTTCCAATTCTGGTTGTAAGCATATTTCGGTATTTTCCATTAGTGAAATGAAGTATTATTTCCGCTGCATCTCTGTTTTTATGGTTATCGCATCTCTGTTTTTATGGTTATCTTTGTAATCTATTGCATTCCTGCTTAAATCCGGATCACATGATCTATGCCAAAGGCCGACACGTAGGGAAATGGGCCCTGAACTAAACCAACAATATCGCTTTCTCTCAGGCCGTTAAAGGTCGGTCATCGCGCGAGCACGATATGGGTGATGGCCGTTAGATCTGGGGGTGGATGATCAGATGGTCATCACGTTGGAAATTTGTGTGGTCGGATGATTGGGAAAAGTTTAGTGGAACCCATGGGTTTTAATCATTATTTAGAGTAATTAACCCATGCTTAATCATGATTTAATTAAACTATGGATTTTTGGGAGTAGCGGGGCTAGTTTACTTCACCAGGGTGCCGGGATAAATTCGGGTTTAGTCAGGAAAATGGTTAAGTGGTGGAGTTAGTGAAGCGAGGGATTTTTAATGTTAGGTTAAAGGGTTTAGAGGGGATTTTGGGTAATTATTGAAGGGAAAACATGATTTTAAAAGGGGGGAAGGGGTTTTCACACTTACGAGAATGGAGTTTAGGAGTAATTGACTAGGGAAATGTGTGAAACTAAGGGGTAGGAGTAAAAATGAGGGTAAAGGGGTTTTCATTAGCCATGAAGGGGTAAAAGGGAAATTAGTGAGTATATAGTGGGGGTGAAATGAAATGAAACGGGAGTTATGAAAATCAACTTATGAGCATGGTTTTTCATTGATAGTTGCTCCTGCACAATTGAAACACATAGTTAAGCATGATAGTAGTGCTTATGCTCTAAATAACTTGTATTTCTACAACCTTTCTTTACTTACCCTAACATTTTTTCTTCACTTTGGTGGGTGCACTTAAGCTAGCAAACCCATTTCTCTCCTTTTTATTTTATGAAACAAACTATCTACTTCTAACCTTATATCTTCCAAGGGCTCAGATTATGCTGATGAGCTCCTTTTATTTCTCTACCTATCTACTAATTTGCCAAGTTTAAACTGTTTGGTCAGATTTTTATTCTTTAGTTATAAACATGAAATTCAAAGCATGAAATAGTCAAGATTAAATAGTTTGACTATCATGGGTTGTGGCATATATGACAAGCTGCACACAACCATTGTTTAAGGCATTCATAGTAAAAATTAGTGGCACTTGGACTTGCACACTTTACTGATTTGTTTTTGTGTTTAGGGTTCATATTTTTTCTTTTTTCTTTTTTAATATTTTCTTATTTTTCTTGTCCTTTGATATTTCTTTTAAGACATACCCTCTTTAAATTTTTTAATTTTTTATTATTGAAAACATTTCTAGAAAGCAAAGGTATGTACAATATTACAAGACTTAACCTTATCCAATTCAAAATTATGAATCCTATCACTATAGGACTCTAACAGAATCATCGAGTGTATTATAGTATCTAGGAATACAAAAGTAAGAAATGTAGGAAAAATGTCTTTCTAAGAGATGTACCCTTAAGTAGTAACAATGTAATGCAAGGTTCCTTACAGAGTAAACATGATTCGATTAAGACCCTACAAGTTGTGAGTCAAGTTGGAAAACCAAGTGGAAGGTTCCAAGGGAAATTGTCTTGGTTAAGAGCTTAATGAAAACGCTATACTTTACCATCTATTGGTGACCAAGAGAATTAAAATCCTCCCTAAACTCACAAGCTTATTGGTGGGTGAAAAGAGGACTGAAGAAGCAAAATTTACATTCTAAGTGTTTGGACTGTTACCATCTTCAAAGCCTACATAAATCACAAAGGGACTTGAAATCTACCAAGAAAGCACCACACATAAGACAAAACTCAAATAAATTGTCAAGACACAATAACAAAAAGAGAAAATACATCACACACACACACACATACACACACACACCCTCTATGTATGATTGTACAAAAGACCATGCAAAAGGATATGTATAGTATTTCTTGAGGTAGATCTCATTATGTGGCCCTGGCACTGGATTTCCATCAAATTCAACCAACTCATAGGTCCCTTTTCTAAGAATTGTTTGAAAATATAGGGACCATGCCAAAGAGGTTTAAGTTTTCCCATCCCTAACTTATCATGGCCATGATTGTAGACCAGAACCAGATCACCTTCTACAAAGACACAAGGTTAAATAGATTTATCATATTGAACTTTTTGAATTTTATAAGTATGGTCAGTTTTAATAATGTATATTTGGCCCCTTTATGTATTTATTATTGTAAAGCATATCTAAATTCTAGAGTCAAAATAAAATTATATTTTGAGTTAAGTCCCAATTGGACTTTTGAACGATGAAAATTTGAATTTTTGAAATTGAAATTTTTGGCTCCAAGTTTGTCAAGTCAGCCTCCTTCCAAGTCAAGTTGGCCCAAGAAAAGGAGACACCCATTCGATCCAGTAGATCACTATATAAAGGCAACTCATCCTCATTTTATCACCACCAATTTTCACTCTCTCAAGAAGACAATTTCTTGGCATCTAGCGAAGATCAAGAAGGATGAAAATAAGGATGAATTGAATCTCTCTATCTCTCTAAAGCTCACACATGAGGATAGGCTCTCTCTGTTTTCATTTTGCATATTTCTAGGCAGTTTCTATTGCAGGGGCTAAAATTTCTGGGCAATTGTTGGCAACCAAAATTCTATAATTTCAAACGTTGCAGGAGGGCCAAAATTTTGGGTCAAATCAGGTAGAGCGAAGTGCTAGATCAAGCTAGGTGAATGACCTGGAGGGTTTGACCAAGTGTGACCTAGTTAGTGACTAAAAGGTATAGTTGTGTCTCTTATATAAAATGAGAATTTCTCTATTGAAATGGTTGATGGGCTTTTCCCATCTGTGGGTTTTCCCAGGGTAAATATTGTCTTCTCTTTGTGCATTGTTATCTCTACTATTCTACTATTATTGTATGGTTAAATTTCAAAAGTATAATTTTTAAATGATATATTGGAATAATTAAAAGAATATCAACATCAAAAGTATTAATAAGTTTTCCAGAAGTATTGTGCTTGTCTCTATTGCACTTAGAAACTCAACAAAACTTGACATGCTTTTTATGAGTTTTGTTATCTATTGTAGCCTAAAGATGATGTTCGTCAGGATGGGCTGAGTGAAACAAACTTTCTTCAGTAGAATTTTTAGGTATAATTTCAATGACTAGTTTCAAAGATGGAATTTCACATTCAATGGGAAGAATAACCTCCACTCCATAAACCAACTGGAAAGGAGTGAAACTTGTGCAATTTTTTTATTGAGGTTCGATATTCCCAAACCATGGAGAAAAGCATAAGATGCCAATTTGACTTATGATTCCCTACCATCCTACAAAACATAGTATTCAAGACATGATTGATGGCCTCTACTTTTCCACTAGCTTGAGGATAATAGGAGGCTAAGTGTTCATGGAGAAAAACCTAACTTGGCAGCTAACTGCTACATCATATGATTTTGAAAATGTGCACCATTATCAATGACATTGGTTTTGTGCATTCCAAACCTAGCGATGATGTGGTTGAACACGAATAGTGCCACAGTTGCGCCATCATTAGAGAAGGTTGGCACATCCTCAACCCACTTACTGAAGTAATATATAACGTCAATGATGTAATGGTGTCCCTGGGTTGAGGTGGGGTTACATTGCATAAATGAATTGACTCATTCAAAAAAATGTCAAACAACAACCACAAAGTGAAATAGGGTAGGGTGTGCACACATCTTCCTAGAAATTATTTGACATGGATGACACTTTTGGAAAACAATTATACAATCTTTAAATATCAGTGGTCAAAAGTACCCGACCCACAATGTTTTTTGAATAGTGGCATGCCTAGACAAATGACCACCACAAGCTCCATCATGATAATAATTTAGAACTCATTCAACCTCATCATGAGTGATACATCAACATAATACCACATCAAATCCATGGTGATTAAGGGTATTAGTGATAATGACATATTTCCTTATCCTGGTGGCATATACATTGATGTTCAACATGATATAATTAAACCGAAAATGTTGAGTTTGGAGATAAATAAGAACATCTCCATACCATGGATCAAAAGAGCCGATGAGGAATAAGGATTTATCAGGGAACAAGTCCTAAACCACAGTTTCTTCATCAACTCGTGGTATATTAGACATTAACTCAATGAATTTTAGGGATTTCTTGGACTTAGAAACCATAAACTCCAAATTGAACTCTTGAAGGATAATAATCCACTTAGAGTATTTACCCCTAATGATTTGATGACTAAGAATGTGTTTCATGGGGTTGGATTTGACGATCACCATGGTCTTTCACAAGAGTATATAATGTCATAAACATTGGATAGTAACAATGAATGCCAAATCCAACTTCTGAACATGGGAATAATGAAACTCAAGACCAATAATACCTTTTCTAAGATATTGCATATGATGTTGATTTCACAACTCATCCTTTAAGAAAAGAACCATATTGATGGTGGATTCAACTGCAAGATACAATAAGAAGTCACAGTTAAAGTCAGGAGGACTAAGTAATGGGGCTGATAACAAAGAATGTTTCAAAGCATCCAAATATTCTTGGTCTTGGTCATCCCATGCGAAAGGTACTCCCTTTTTCAACAAGCACATAAAACCTTTTTTTATCTTAGAATAACTAGCAATAAAACTAAGTAAGAAATTAGCCTTTCTTTGAAGTGCTTGAAGTTGAAAAATAGTGTGTGGATGAGGAAAAATGATGATTGGATCTACCTTAGAGGGATCAAAATGAATCCCTTCGTTGGACATGATAAAACCTAGTAATTTCTTAGATCATATGTAGAAGACACACTTGTGAGGGTTTACTCAGATTTGGTAATAACAACATCAATGAAACACGTCCCTAATATGGGCGATATGATCCTCACGAAGGAAAGAGAGAGAAATAAGGTCACTGAGATAAACTTCAACGATGTGTTTTATATTGTGAAAATCATAAGGCATGGCTCACTGGAAGGTAGCACCAGCATTTCTAAGACCTAAAGGAAATTTTTGATATGAAAATGTTACACATGGGAAGAAAAAGGAAGTTTTGTGTTGATCCTTGACTTTGATTTGGATTTGATTATAGCTACAGAAACCATCCATGAAAGAAAAGATAGAATTCACGGTGCATTCATCAAGAATTTGGTCGATAAATGGTGTTGGATAGTTATCTTTTGGACAACCCAAATTTAAATATCTATAATCAACACAAACCCTAATTGTCCCTTATTTTTTATCGACCAAAAGAAGTTTTGAAACCCATTTTGTCAAGGGTACCAGATAAATAAAACTAGAATCTAACAATTTTTGAACCTTTGCTTTAATAGTAGCTACTTTTTGAGGATTAACTGACCAGAGCCTTTGCCAAATAGGCTTAGATCCATAATATGTTTTGGTTTCATGTTGGACAATATGGGAGTCAAATCTAGGAATCTCTTCATAAGACCAAGCAAATACATTATAGAATTATTTGAAAAGGTTAGTGTAAGTTTCAATTTATAATGGGAAGCAATATGTTCCAATCATAGTGTTTTCCATGATGTATGTTTTTGTAGCAATGCTAATGGGTAGAGTCTTTTAATTTTTTTCAAGTTCCTCTCTAAGAAGACATCATTAAGCATGATAGAGAATTGGGACCAATCATCATTACCAATGGAAGCTAGGATTTTTAGTGATTCATATAACTTATCTACCCAAGGAAGAAAAGATGATTGATGATGAAGGTCACCCTAGGAATGAAGAAAGATTGACATGACTTCCATAATGGATTCATTAGTAGGAAGATCAGTATCAAGAAAGTCATGAGGTAACAAATAGTAAACTACTAAAATGGGCATAAGATAATCATCAAGTGGCTCATGAAGTGTGTCACTCGATGGAGAAGAAATATATGCCAATTGGATGCATTGATAAGAAAGATCAGCTAGACTTAAAGGCATATACTCACCATACTAATCCACTTTTGAAGGAGAAGGAACCACGTAAGGGTCAGGAAACCAATGGAGTCCACTAATGACAAAAGAGATCATCTTCATAGGATCAATAGAGGAGGAAGGAGCATCAATTAGGGGTATAGGAAAAACACCTTTAAGTGACAGGGTTTTAAAAAATCCCACACAACCACTCTCATAGTCTGAATGGTTATCTTCGACAAATCATGCACATCGGTGCCCGTAATGGTATAGTTGGTTGACAACACATAACATTCTAATTGGTTATTGTGAAAATATTACCTTCATGAGGAAAGTGAAGCACATGAAACACCTAAGGCACTACAACATTCATGGCATAAAACTAGCTATGGCCAAGGAGTAGATTATAATCTAACGGAGCATCAATGACTTCAATGTAAACCGTCACATTTTTTACCCATAGCTCAATGGAAACCAAAGGAATAATGCCTTGAGGCACAAAGGTATGATATTCAAAGGCTTGTAAAGTGGTGTTTGACTTGATGAGTGCTAGGGAACCAAGAGTTTTCTATCATGGCATGACTATAATACAAGTTAAAGGCCCTTCATCAACAAAATTATGGTTCACATCTCGATTGAAGACATGCATCGAGATTCAAAAAGTGACTCAATGAGAGAGTATAAAGTGACGGGCATCAATTTCAAATGTGACAAAACTTGACTTTGAGGGATCCACCCCTTCGATAGCATTCAACAAGGATTTGCGTTATGTAGGACAACTCCACAAAACCTCCAGAGTAGACATGTCACATGGTGCTTGGGTTAAATCCTCAACAATATTATAGTGTTGGGAAGCCCATTCATTGGGATTGGGTGTCAAATTATAGATAACGCCCTTAGGTGGGAAAACAACTAGCTCCAAAGGTTTATCTAACATGAGATGTCCATTAGGTGCAGCAGGGGTGACCGAGTCCTTAGAAGTAGAACTCAACTTTGGAGTGTTGAAAGGTTTAGCTCTCACAGACAAGATAATTTTCTCATTACACATGAGAATAAGTGAATTAATTCTAGGAGGAAAATAATGCCCCCCACTTCTCCCTGTTGGGTTGTGTTATATTCTTTCCATGACTAGCCCACGTAGTTAATCGAGGGTTAGAGGGGGGGAGGTCACAGAGGGTTTGAGGGGTACTTGTAACCCCACTTTATGGTGTCTAGGGTAGCGCCCCAGAAAATTTTGGTTTTGGACCCTATGTTAGGTTGGGGGGACCCACCTATGGTTTTGTGCATGATTTTCACACATGTTTTTGGATGCGATGGTTTTCGGTCCATGGTTTTGGATGTGATGGTTTTCGGTCCATGGTATTGGATGCTTTGGCATGTATAAATATGTATTATAACATTGAAAGGAATATAATGAAAAATCAAGCTGGTAGTCCCGGTTCTCAGATCCAGGGGAAAATCTCTGTGTATATGTGTTTTATGTGTTATTCTCTTGCATTGTTTATTTTCTGTGTTTTAGAATTCGTATGTAGGTAATTTCTGTACGCGGTTAAAAACTACATTTGGTATCGGAGCTGTTTTGGCTTCAAGGGGATGCCTTTGTTGTTGAGGGGTTTCGGTCGGGCCTCTGGTAGACCCTGTTCAATGGGATATCTACGAGATCGATTTTGGTGGTGAAAGAAGACGACAAGCAGTGGAAAGATAAAGATCGAGAAATTTAATGGTCAGAGTTTTGAGATGTGGAAACTCAAGATGGAGGATTTGTTGGTGGATAAAGATCAGTGGATCACGGTAGATCCGAGTACTAAACCAACGAGAGTGTCCGATGAAGAATGGAAGAATTTGGATTGGAAGGAAAAGATCACAATATGATTGTGTGTCTCAGATTCACTATTATTGAATGTATTAGGGGAAGCTATGGTGAAGGCTTTGTGGGACAAGTTAGGGACTTTGTACCAATCTAAGTCTTTGGTGAATAAACTGCTCCTGCGGAAAAAGCTGTATAACCTGAGGATGAAAGATGGAGACTCAGTGACAAGGCATATGAACGCATTTAATACTGTGGTAAGTTAGTTAGCATCTGTTGATATTAAAATTTTAGATGAAGATAAGTGCATCAGTTTGTTGTGTTCTCTACCAGATTCATGGGATAGTCTGGTTATTGCAATAGGTAGCAATGCAATTGCCTTGCAGTTTCATGAAATAGTTTCATCCTTGCTGACAGAGGATATGAGACGGAAAAATATGGAGAGACAAAATGGTCATGCCTTGTCTGTATGAGGATGGTCCCAGAACAGAAACAAAAATAAGTCACCGGGTGGGAGATCTAAATCTTCAGGAAAACCTGTAAAGGTGGTGTGCTGGAAATGCGGAAAGGAAGGGCACTACAAAAGGGATTATAAATGTAAAGTTCCTGACAAAGGAAAGGGATCTGATGATGCTCCTTCTGCAGAGGTGAAAACCACCTCAAATGAAGGTGGGGATGTGTACTTGGCTTCTTCAAGTACACATGTAGATCATGAGGCATGGTTGATTGACTCAAGTGCATCCTTTCACTTCACTCACCATAGAGAGTGGTTATGCGAGTATGAGAAATATGATGGTGGTGATGTATTCTTTGGGGATGATAGGAAGGCTAGAATCATTGGTCGTGGAAAAGTAAAGTTGAAGCTGCAAAGCGTTAGAACACTTCCACGTGCTTTGCATATTCCTACATTAGCCAGAAACCTGATTTCTGTTAGCAAGCTGGATGATGCAGGTGTAAAAACAGTGTTCGAGAAGGATACATGCAAGATGGTTTGGGGAGCACTGGTATTGATGCGGGGAGTTCGTATTGGAACTCTTTACAGGCTGCAAGGTAGCACTGTTATTGATGGGTGCAATAGTTCTATGGTTCCCGAAAGTGGAGCAGAAAATCTAGTGGTCTCTGGAGAGAAGACCATGCTATGGCATCAAAAGCTTGGACATATTGGAGAGAAGGGCCTTTGAATACTTCATGGTAAGGGTATGGTAAAAGGTATGAGTAATAGCTCTATGGATTTTGATTTCTGTGAAAATTGTGTATACGGGAAGCAGAATTGGGTGAGTTTCCCCTCTAGTGTTAAGAGGGCGAAACATATATTAGAGCTTGTGCACAGTGATGGTTTGGACCTGTGAAGGTTACATCACTGGGTAAGTCTATGTACTATGTATCATTTATAGATGACTTCTCAAGGAATACATGGATATATTTCCTTAAGAAGAAATTTGAAGTCTTTGACAGGTTTAAAAAATTTAAGGCTCTGGTGGAAAACCAGACATAAAAGAAGATAAAGGTGCTGAGGAAGATAATGGTGGAGAGTTTTGCAGTAAAGAATTTGAAGAATTCTGTAATAAGTGTGGTATAGCATGACAAAAGACTACTCCATATACACCTCAGCAAAATGGTGTTCCAAAAAGAATGAATAAGACGTTGATGGAAAGGGAAAGAAGCATGCTCAGTGGTGCCAGGTTAGGATAGGAATTCTGGATAGAGGTGGTGGATACTGCATGTTACCTGGTCAACAGGTCACCTTCATTAGCGTTGGAGGGTAAGACCCCACAAGAGGTATGGACTGGTAAGAAACCCTCTCTTTCACATCTAAGGGTATTTTTATGTGATGCATATGTACATGTTCTAAAGGAGAAACGAACCAAGATGGATAGTAAATCTGAAAAGTGCATCTTTATTAGGTATAAGGATGGTTTAAAGGGTTATAAGCTTTGGAATCGAGTCACACAGAAGGTCGTGTACAGTCGAGATGTGGTGTTTAGAGAGGTAAAAGATGTTATTAAACATGAAGTCCAACAAAAGGAACCTGAGAAGATAGAGTTTGAGCTTAAGGAGGAAGAATCAGACTCTACAACAGAGGAGGAATCAGAAGATGAAGAGCCACAAACTCCAGGTATGAGAAGATCAGTTCAAGAAAGAAGGCAGCCAGAAAGGTATAGTCCATCTACTTTCTATTCAAATTTTTCTTTGTCTGTTACTCATGATGATCCCAGAACTGTGAAGGAAGCAGTGGATTCAGAGGATGGAAAACTCTGGAAAGAGACCATGGTTGATGAAATGGCATCTTTGCACAAAAATGAGAATTGGGATCTGGTGGAGTTTCCGGCTAGAAGGAAACCCATTGGCAACAAATGGGTGTTCAAAAAGAAGACAAATGCAGAAGGAAAAGTGGACAAATACAAAGCTCGGTTGGTAGCAAAAGGTTATTCCCAAGTGCCGGGAATTGATTTTGGAGATATTTTTTCTCCTGTTGCCAAGGTAACTTCTATTAGATTACTTTTATCTATTGTTGCTACTTTTGATTTTGAGGTAGAACAGATGGATGTGAAGACAATATTTCTTCATGTGGATCTGGAAGAGGAGATCTACGTGAAGCAACTTGCAGGTTTTGTGGTGAAGGGTAAGAAAGAACTGGTATGTAAGTTAAAGAAGTCTCTGTATGGGTTAAAATAGTCACCAAGGATGTGATATTAGAAATTTGATACATTTATACAGGGACTTGGATTCAACAGAAGAAAAGCATATCACTATGTGTATTTAAAATTTATTGGTGAGCGTGTTATTTATTTGGTCTTGTATGTGGATGATATGTTGCTGGTTTGAAATGACAAAGAAATTATCCAGGATTTGAAGACCCATTTGTCCTCCAAATTTGACATGAAAGATCTTGGTGCTGCAAACTATATTTTGGGCATGGAAATTAAAAGAGATCGGAAAAAGAGGAAGCTCTGGTTAAACGAAAGGAAGTATGTCGAGACAATATTGCAGAGGCTTAATATGCAGGATAGTAAACTGGTGAAGGTTCCTATTCCTGTAGGTGTGAGGTTATTTGCTGAACAGTGTCCCAAGACACAAGAAGAGGAAGAGGACATGTCTCGTGTTCCATATGCAAGTGTAGTCAGTAGCCTGATGTATGCAATGGTTTGTACTAGACCAGACATTGCACATGCAGTGGGAGTATTGAGCAGGTTTATGTCAAAACTAGGGAAGGAGCGCTGGACAAAAGTGAAGCAGGTTTTCAGGTATTTGCGTGGCACTAGTGATTATGGTTTGTGCTACCAAGGAAGACTAGGATTGGACAGAGTGTTGGATAGTCGTGGCTTTGTTGATGCAGACTGGGCTGGAGATCTAGATCAGAGAAGATCTACAAGTGGGTATGTGTTTAACCTATTTGGAGGTGTAGTCAGTTGGATGAGTAAGAAACAATCTATAGCGGCACTAACAACTACAGAGGTAGAATACATGGTAGCCACTCATGCAAGCAAGGAAGCAATTTGGTTGCAGAGATTGTGTTCAAGTATGGGGTTAGTACAGGAAGCTATAAGGAGAGACTGTGATAGCCAAAGTGCAATTTTCTTGGCAAAGAACCCTGCATATCATTCAAAGACAAAGCACATTGATGTTCAATATCATTTTGTGAGGGATATGATAGAAGACAAAAAGGTGTTGCTGGTAAAGGTGGATACTTTGAAGAATACTGCAGATGCATTGACAAAATTTGTGAGCTTTGAGAAGTTCTCTTGGTGTAGAGAAACAATGGGTGTTGCAGGGCTGGATAAATGACTAAGCTCTCTTGTGGCCCCTTGTGGAAAGAAAAAAACAAGTGGGAGAATGTTGGGTTGTGTTATATTCTTTCCACAACTAGCCCACATATTTAACCGGGGGTTAGAGGGGGGGAGGTCACAGGGGGTTTGAGGGGTGCTCGTAACCCCACTTTATGGGGTCCAGGGCAGCACCCCAGAAAATTTTGGTTTTGGACCTTATGTTAGGTTGGGCGGACCCACCTATGGTTTTGTGCATTATTTTTGCACATGTTTTTGGACGCGATGGTTTTCGGTCCATGGTATTAGATGCTTCGGCATGTATAAATATGTATTATAACATTGAAAGGAATATAATGAAAAATCAAGCTGGTAGTCCTGGTTTTGGGATCCAAGGGAAAATCTCTGGGTATATGTGTTTTATGTGTTATTCTCTCGCATTGTTTATTTTCTGTGTTTTAGAATTCATATGTAGGTAATTTCTATATGAGGTTAAGACGTACACCCTTGTAGATTCATAAGAGCATGTGCAACCATTTGTTGTTGTGGGTAGACAACTAATTGTCAAATAGTAATTGGTGGAATAGGAAGGCGATGAACCTCATCCATACACGTGAACTCATGATTAAAATGATCTCCTTGATATATTTTACAAGGAAATTTAACCATACAAAATTTCTCATTCGTGCCTCCACCCTAGTTGGGTTGGTTTTTTGTAGTATCTTGAGCAAGTTTAGCATTTCTCTTTTGTTTTTTTTGTTTTTCCCACCGGGTTGTTAAGGATTCTTTGGCATTGTGGACTTCATCGTATCAACATAGACTATTTTATTAGAAAACTATGCTTGTTGAGAATTGGTCATAGACATTGGGGATTGAGATGTAAAAATAAATTTCCCTAACTTAGCAGCTAATTGGCTCACAACTTAGAAGAAATGGAACTGATGACATCATCAAAATCTGGTCCTAATTTGGGTCATGATGGATCAGATGAAGGTCGAGGATCATTAAGGTTGCCATCATATAAAGTTTCCAATCAATAATTAATCATATTAAGGTGTTCATCACATAGAATGGCCTACTCCTCGACAAATCCTAAGGGTTTCTCAACTCAAATTATCAACCTGGGGTTCACACAAACTTAGAGGTAGTGCTATGTGAACATCAGGTTAGGTTCTACTCATGTCACTCTTATTCATGAAATAAGATCAAGGTGTTCAGAGACCACTTGTCCAACTACTTATAGTGTAAACTTCTTATGAAAGCATAAATGAACATGATTCTAGCTACAAAGGTGAAAATTCCATCCATTAAATGAAAATGCTAATTGAAATTGCATGGAAGGAGAAAGCTAATGTATCTGCAGAAGTAAACCATTCTACTCTACTTGCACACTTAATTAAATCAATAACCTATATGTCTACTCACACTTGCTTGAAAATCAGAAATCCAATCTTTAACATAGTCATGAAAATAGTACTAATTCTAACTATGCTTTTCTATATGATGCTTGTAGTGAGGAAGGAATGAGGTTATAATGGTCCTAGAGTCTTCCTTAATCATAAACTCATAGTGTGGGGGCCATTATTCAACTTCATTATGCTAGAGTCAAGGTGTGAAGCAAATATGGTTGGAGAAAACAGTGCTATATGGTTGCTACATGAGGTGATATAGGAGATCTTGTAATGCTATAGGAGGCCTTGTTTTGCTACATGAGGAGGATCTGAGAGATTTTGAGGAAGAAAATGGGGTTTTGAAGGTAGAGGAAGGTGGATGAAAGTAGAAGGAGGTGAATGAAGGTTGTGGGATCCTCTTAGATAATCTTAGTACCTCTCAGAGGCCTATCTTGCACCAAAGTTGATGCCCATGATGTCCTTGATATATCATGATAGAGTGAATTCAGAGACAAAATTTGGAAGAAAGGTGAGTTACCTAAGAGGAAGATGGAAAGGTCTAGGTGGATGTGGAAAGGTGTTCCCACCCCTGCAAATTAGGACAGTTCTTGTAGCCAACCAACTACATACATCCAATGGCTGTTATTGTAGTAAAGTAAAAATTATTGAAAAAATGAGTTGAATTTTATTGAAGTCTACTCTAACCTAAAACAACACTTTAATTATCAAACCAATGCTGCTAAATCCTAACTTGCAGAGATTAAACATGGACGAGAATTGCAATCTAGTACTTAAAACTTTCCAAGAAATCATAAAAAAATATTTTTGAGTTGTTATTGTGGATGTTTCCAATTACTCCTCCCATAAGAGAGGTGATAGGAAATCCTATAATCACAAGTTTTTATAATATAACTTCTACTGAAACAAATAAAGAACTGCAATGCTCTGAAATAAGAACAAGAAGGAAATACAAGAGAGGGACTAAAGCCTATGGGTTGGGCCCAAACCTAAGGGTTTCAATCCTTGAAAATTAACTCAAATGCAAACCAATAGTAAACTTCTCATTAACAACAAATGATAGTCACATACATCATGAAAAATAAGAATAAAATTGTCAAGTTGTTAGGCTCTCTGTAGCTACTCCTAGCTGCAAAAAAAATTCATTCCTAATGAGCCTTTCAGTTGGTTTACTTATACAAAAAAATTTTAGGGGAAACTTCCTTGAAAGGGGGGATGATACCCTCCAAAATCTCGTGATTTATGGATTTGGTTCCCTTTTTCCTTGTCATGCACTTGGGTTTCCTCAACTTCTATTGAATTCGAGTTGTTGGAGAGTATTTTGTGATCTCCATCCTAGTTAGGGAGTTAATGAGGTGGGAAAGGTTCCTATATTCTCTCTAGGTGTCTCCATCAAGCCCCTGCATGGTAAATATCTCCGTATATGCTTCTTTGACTTGCATATTAATCACATTATGACATACAATATGAAAAACAACTTTTAGTCTTCCTACCAAGCATATTATGACTAAAAATGTGAATCAATGTGAGAAAAGGAGAGTTTTAAGGGTTGGAGAATAACAAAATGAAATCCAAAAGATACTTATTGATGGGACCCATCAACTACCCTAACCACGGTGACATCCTTGGCTATAGGTGGAAGAAAGGATAGGGCAAACCAATCTTTAATAAAGTCATCATGAATCTTGTTCCTAACTAACCTCTTTGGTCTCCTCCACTCATGAATGTGATTAGAAATGTGAGTAGAGGTATCTTGTTTAAATGTCGACAAGATGTCAATCCCGAGTTATTTCCATGTAGGTAGTTGAAAATTGTGCAAAAAAGCATGAGCCAAGGAAGCATAGTCACTATAAGATTCCTTATCAATTTCAATGTACCATTTAGCGGCATCACCAATCAAGGTTCATTGGAAAAGACACAACCTCACATAAACATCCACTAAGGAATTTGAAAAAAACCATAAATGGTAGGTGGTGATACATGTGGATGGGTTTTCTCCAAAATTTCCTTCGAATTCAGGAACAACAGAAGGTAATTCTGCAGGCATAGATGGCCATCTAGGATCATGGCATATGGATTCATTCGTGAGATTTTTTAAGTTTGGAAAAACAAGTGGTGTTAGAAATGGAAGATGGTGTTGATTGAATGGATTGTGAGGTAAAAATGTGCCCCTTGATGGACCTTATGGTCCCCACATATCATTATTAATGGTGGAAGATGATGAACCAAGGGTATAGTTCACCCTAGGTACTTGAACTACTGATCCAATAGATGTGGTGAAAGGATATTGTCCTTTAGAGGGGATGCCCCCATGTTGAAGGGACTCCCAAATTCATGACTAATGGGATTATACACGACATGGGAAGAAAGACCTTGTGAAAATCATTGCAGTAAGTGTATGAACTTAGGAATTTTTTTCACTAATTTATTAGCTACAATTGGAAGGAGCTAAAACTCCAAATATTTACTAGAAACTACTAGAAGGAGAAAAAACCCCTAATCTGCAACTACAACTTTCTTGACACTCACTGATTCATCTTTCATCCATTTTCATACTAGAAACATGACTGTCGACTCTTCCTTCAAAATAAAATAATTTCCTCATCAATCACCAATATCTTCAACAATATCTAATTACTAAGAACACCAACAGCTTCACCTTGCACATAATTATCCACAAAAGCTCTTATATATCCCGTTTGCTCAAGCCCACTTATAAATAATTTGGCTTGATATCTTTAGCCTCTTTTCTTTTCTTGTATTAATACATGAATCCTTATTTTTTTTCCTTTCTCCTATTTATCTCAGTCCTTTGAATATGTTCACCAATTTCTTAGACCTTATTCATCCCTTTATACAAGTTAAACTGAGTTTTTTTTGCTTATTTTTGTAATTTTGGCCTTTTAACAAGTTTTAGCAAGGCTTTTCTATTTTTAGCCATAGTTAATTTTGGCCTAACTGCCAATATTGCCACTAAAATGTTACTTTTTGATGAATCATTCCACCAAAGTCTGAAGCCTTTTTATATGCTACCAGAATTATCTACTGACTCATCCATCACATGCCTAAGCACTTTTCTATAAGCCTAAAGGCCTGCTGCCAAACTACACTGCCAATTCTATTGCCACAATCCCTTTTTTATTTTTATTAAATAATGTGCTTCCAAATCTGTTGAATTTTTCCTTAAGCACCTTTTATGCTGGCACCTATCTTCTTTCCATAATATAGAACTCGACACGGTGACCCCCGCTTAAGCTTTCAGGAGCTTAGATTACTTTACAACCTTCATGAGCTTAATTCCTTGATTAATCTGTCACACCCTTAGTTCTTTGCTACATGTGCATTTCTTCCGACCCTAAGACCATAGCTCCTAAGCTTTGATGCTTTCAAATTCCTCCTCTTAAAATACTTTGGTCTCCTCTTGGTGGGCTTGGTTGTCTAGTAGTATCCGCCAGCTATTACCAGGAGCCAATAACATTGCAGTGCCATGTTTTCCTGAAGCCTAGTCAACCTGTCACTTCTATTTGTGTTCTGATTTAACCTTTTGGGCATGGACCAGTGGGTTGAAATCAGACTGACATCACCTGTGCCATGTGTCGAACTATGGTTGGTTCATGTGTTAATCAAAATTGGGCCCTTCGGGTGCCCAAAAACACCAAATCTATCTGCTATGTGTCACTTTCCCATTGGGTGTGTTGACATTATCTTCCTTCATCATCTTGGGCCAGTTATATGCTACGAAGTGTCCCTATTAGAGAGGAGAGAGAGAATCATCCCACAACCTTATTTTTCATGAATCTTCTTTAATAAAATTTTCAAAGGGTTTGTTGCTATTTGGTTTTTTTCCTACTTCAACATGCCTCCAGGCCGACTCTCCTTTTCTTACTGCTTAGTGGGCTAATCTATTAATGTGGGGGCCTCCCGATCAACTTTCCACCAATGACCACTTTACTCTAACTCGTGCTATCACCTGACGTGTCTCGACGCCTACTGCCTGACACTTCCACTACATGCCCACTAAAATCTTCTAGGCATATATCATCAGGATTCCTCCTTCGAGCGAAGTTGTAGGTGAGATCCACTTGTAGCCAATAGAAAATGCTTCCAATGTATTATTTTCATTCCAAGTTAGCCCGGTCCTCTTTTAGTGACTTTACCACCATTGCCACTAGTTTTAGTTACTCCACCACCTTGGCTATGCACCCGAAAGGGTCTCCAACCACCTCTAACTCTGCCATAGTTTGACTTTTTGGCTATAGAACTTTGGATTTCTCTATATCTCAAACTACGAGGCCATTTCTAGACTTATGCATATCAATGAAAAAATAAATCTAAGTTCTTTCCATCCAGGTGGGTTTCATCTACATTTAAGATGATACACTACTCTAGAACTGGCTCCAAAGTCTCTACACCATTCTCATCCATGTTGCTCCTTGATTCTTCTTCTTATTCTTGCAGCCTAATCTCCTGATTTTTTCTTTTCCTTTTGTTTAAACTTTTTCCATGTGTTTCCATCGCTGACAACATATTTCCAACATTCTCCCCCTTTGGCATTGATGGAAACACCAAAATAAAACAAAACATCCTTAGCAAAACATATCAACTTTAATTATCTCCTTTGAGTGTTTCTCCACCTGAGACACACTTATCTTTTCCCTAGTTGTTTTTGCTAGTGTGTTGTTGTTGTTAATGGATTACTAACACCTCTCCTTCACCAAGTAACTCTCCTTTTACTTCTTTTGATCTAATTTTACTTATTTTGTTTAATCCCATGTATCTCTCCCCCTTTGACATCAATGGCAAAGACACCAACATGCTCCCCCTATCACCATACTCCCCCTATCAACAATATTTCTCTATCATGTTGATCTTGTGGACTTGGAAGCTTCATCTTGATATGTTGGAAGTATACCAACTTCCTTTCTTCCTCTTGAAGGAAGAGCTAGTGGAGGGAGGCAAGAGGAACAACTCCCAATATTTGCCTCAAATACTCAAACTATTCTTTAGGAAGTGGCTTGGTGAAAATATCAACAACTTTCTCTTTTGTAGTGACATAATCCAACTTCAAAGTCTAATTGGAAACTTTCTCTCTTAATAAATGATACTTGATTGAAATATGCTTTGTCTTATTGTGAAAAATTGGATTCTTTGACATGCTTATTGAACTTGTGTTGTCACAAATAATAGGAATAGGCTGAACGTATAACACTTTTACACCCTGGAAGATCTGCTTCATCAAAAATAGTTGAGTGCAACAAGATGCTACTACAATGTACTCTGCTTCAACTGTAGAAAAGGAAATGGAAGATTACTTCTTGCTCAACCATGAAACTAGGCATTCTCCAAGAAAGAAAGAACCACCACTTGTGCTCTTTCGATCATCTACATCACCTTCCCAATAAACATTAGTATAAACAATTAATGAATTTTTTTTACCACTGGGGTACCAAGGTCCATAATCTATTGGTGCTTTGAGATATCTAAGAATCCTCTTGGCTACTAGTAGATGGTTTTCTTTGGGGGCTGCTTGGAATATTCCAACTATACCAATGGCCCACATGATGTCTAGTCTTTTAGCAGCCAAATATAAGAGACTGCCAATGATGGATATTTATAAGGTTTGGTCCAAAACTAGAGTTTCATCTAACCTAGAAAGCTTGCAACCTATCACTATTGGTGTGTTCACTAAAGAGAATTCTTCCATTCCAAATTTCTTCATCACTTTTTTGAGATACTTTCTTTGAGAGATAAAAAATCCTTTGGGGATTTACGTAATCCACAATCCAAGGAAATAGGAAATCTCTCCAAGCATTATTGTATCAAACTCAACCTTCATATTAGATGCAAATTCACTGGTTAGAAAATATGAATCACTATAATAAATAATGTCATCAACATATACAACCACCACTATAACTTTTCCTTCTTTTGACTTGACATATAAATTGTTGTTAGCTACACCTCTTTTGAATCCATACTTGAGCAGGTAGTTGTCTAGCTTGGAATACCAAACTCTAGGGGCTTGCTTGAGACCATATAAGGCCTTCTTGAGTTTTCAAACATAATGTGGTTTGTTTGTCAGTTGAAAATATGTTGGTTGCTCTATGTACACTTCCTCCTGTAGTTCTCCATTGAGAAAGGTAGTTTTGACATCCATTTTATATATTTTGAATTTCTTAAAGAAAGAAAATGATAAAATCATTATTATTTCTTCTAATCTAGCAACAGGAGCACAAGTTTCATCAAAGACCAATCCTTTGATTTTAGCATAGCCTTTTCATACTAATCGATTTTTGTTTCTTACCACTTCTCCATGATCATTCAATATATTATTGAAAACCCACTTTGTGCCAATTAAATTCTTATTAGCAGGTCTTGGAACAAGTTCCTAAGTTTGATTTTTCTCTATTTGGTACAATTATTCATGCATTTCTTTTAACCAATGTTGATCTTGACTGACTTGTACAACATCCATTGGTTCCTCCATGGACAACAAGGAAACATGTGCTTGCGCAGGGGGATTAAGCAACTTCCTTCTTATCTGCTGATGAGCCTCACCATTGGGTAACTATATGGACATTAATACACCTCCAAGCTTACTAAAATCAACTCTTCTCATAATTCCTTACATGTTTTAATTATATTTTTCTTAATGAGATGAGTAAAAGTAAGATGTTATGTCTAGTGGTCTAATGTGTATTAATTATAGGTTTTTGGGAGAAAATCATGGCAATTTTGGCTAATTAATATGTAGGATACTCGACTGAGACAAGAAGGAGAGATTAAAGGAGATGGATCTTCCTCATTAAATCCTCACTCATTCGAATATCCCTTAATCAAATCACACTAGCTTGGAGTTGCAAGCAGCCGAGTCATGGACATCATGGGCAACCGAGCCAGTGACAGTTAAGAACCTGCTCATCTTGAGTTTGAGAGCCAAGCCTCCCTAGATTTAAGGAATTTGTCAGAGACTTAAGCTATATAAATAAGGAGGCCTAGAGCCTCATTAGCATTCAGATTTTTTATGTAAGAGCACTAAGCATTTTCTTGTTAAACGATTGTGGCAAAACACTGTTATGTAATTTTTTTGATATGATAATGAGAATGAGCATTTCCTTGATCCAACACTGAGTTGAATCAGAGGGCTGAATCTCTTGGGTTAGGGACCAACCCTAGTAGTGGAGGTTCCTCTTATTGTACTTGTATGCTTAGGTTATTTCATACATTAAATGTTGAATTTATTTTAGCACTATTTCGTTGCAAGTAGTGGTGAATTTGATTAGTTTTCTTCCGTTTGTGCATAGCTTTAGCAATAGATTTAGAGAGATAAAGGAATACAAAAAAGGCTGATAGCAAGTGGATTTGGCCTCACTCCTCCCTTCAGGGACCATGGCTTGAGGAAAAACTCATATTCAGCCCCAAAAAGACATAATTCTGATTTCTTATGAAATTTAGGGTTTTTTGCTAATTAGGCCATCATCTTTTCAATATCAAGATTAGGTTTAAGTTTTTATCTCTGATATCTTCAACCTTGTATTAGATCTCATGGTGTTTCACAAAATTATGCAAATATTTCCATGCAAAAAAAATAAATTTGCAAAATATCTTCCATTTCTTATCTCTTCCATTCTGCTATTAGCTTCATTTTTTTGCAAAAGTAATTGTAAGTTGGTTTTCTTTCCTTTCCATTCTGCAAGTAAGATTTCATTCAGCAGTTAGTTTCCATTCAGTTTTTTATTTCAATTCTACAATTAGTCTTAAAGATTGAAAAACAAAACAAAACAAAAACACTTCTTTCATGCTTCATAGGAATAGGGATAACTTAGGAAAATTTCTACCAAATACCCCCACCACTTCAAACATCCAACCTTACCTCTTCTTCGGTGGTTGTGAATTGGAGGACCCCTTAGGCGAGCAACCAAATATTTTTGAAGAGCCTACAGAGGAAGAAGAAGAAGGAGACTCCATGACAACTAACCTAATGGATAAAAATAGAAATGACAGAGGAGATAGAGAAAGAATTGAGGGTTCTTTTCCCATCAAAGAAACTAATGGGGGCGCCAAGGTGAAAAACATAAGCGCCTCTGCTCTTCCTCACTTCATGTAATGATCTCAGAAGATACATATACCTTATTGTTTGAGTTCGTTGTCATATTAAAAAATTATGATTACCCACTAATGATTAGAAGTTGAAATTATTCCCATACACTCTCAAGGATGCAACTCTGCGCTGGTTCGTGGGTTTACCTGGGGATAACATCACTGCCTAGGCTCAGATGTAGCAAGCCTTCAAAAAGAAGTATTGGGACTACTGTAGGTCTAAAGACACTAAAGAGGAAATTTTTAGAATGACCTTAGGGAATGATGAGTCCTTAGAAGATTATGAGGAAAGATTCCAGCTTAGCTACAAAAGGGCCAGGTGCACACTTGATCCTAAGTCACTAAATCTAGTCCTACTTAGGGGTGCCAGGGAAGATATTCTGGATACCCTAAACCTTATACCAGGAGGGGACACCTACTAGCTACCCTATGAAGATATCAGGACTATCTTTAAGAACCATTCCGGGGAAGCTAGGAAAAAGGGTAGGGGTAGTTAACCAATGGCCAGCTCATCCTCTTCCAACACATCCATAAAAGGTGAAATTAGAAATATGTTGAAAGATTTCAAGAGTGAAATGCTGTAAACCCTTTCCCTACATATGGACACTATGCACATCAATAGAAACAAGGAAGAAGAAGAGAGACCATTAGCCATCTTCTGTCCCAGATGCACAAGGAGGCACCCTAGCAATGAATGTCAATTAAAACTTATTGAAATCTGCTCAGTCTGTGAAGAAAACCACTCCATAGACAAGTTCCCTTCTCTACCTAGAATAAAAGCTATATATTAAGGAACTAAAGGAGTGACTGAACAACTCTACTACATAAATCAGAGGAGGCCTCATGGAACTCAACCATACTGATGAGCCCCAAAAATGTACAATTATTTGGGCTCATTCAACCTCCTAATTTGGCTTAGTCCACCATTCTCATTTGTTTATTGCATGTTTTTGATTATTTTTATGTTAATAGAGTGAATTTGGTTAGTCATTATGCCAACAAGTCTAATGGGTGCTTTGTGTAGCCTTTTTGGTCAACTTGGGAGACAAAATTGAAGGTCTTAATGAGCACTTGGCAGCCAAATTCGTGGGAGAACAAGCTAGAGGATTTATAGGAAGGTTTCCCCCTCATTTATGGGCCCTTACCTCGAATTCTCCACCATCAGCTCGGAGTTCAAAGGCCACCAAATCAATGAGCACAAGGGCAGCCAAGCAAGTCAAGTTGGACTGCTGTCAACTACAAGTCTTGGGCAGCCAAGTCCCTAAATTTTAGGAGGACTGTTGGGTCCTCAAATTGTATAAATAAGAGGGCTTAAGACCTCATTTCAGTTAGTCATTTTGGGGTTAGCTAGTTAGTCAATTTGGATAGCCAGTTAGTCTTTTTGTAAGCCAGTTTTGGCATGATGTTAGACTCATGATTATTCAATAAAGGCAGGCAGATTTGGATCTAATTCTGAGTTTTTAAGGGAGCTATAGCTCTCAGGTTAGGGCTCAACCCAAGAGCAATAGACCTCCTCTGTTTTGTAGTTTTATTTGCCTTTCGTTCCAGCACTTTGTTTCTTTACTTTGACATGCAATTCGAATTTACAGTCTGTTGATTTAGTTTTTGTGTGATTGAGTAGGATTAGCTTATGGTTACTTTGCTTTCAGTTGCTTAGATTCGATAGGAGATTTGTAATACACAGGAGCTCCAAGAAAAAGGTTGTTAGAGATCACTGCCATCTCTGTTTAGGGATTGGGGTGCAGTCCATATCAACCACCAAAAAGAAACACAGTCTTTTACTTCCATGCAAGCTGCAACATAGTCATTTTCGTTGAAGATCCATCCATGCACTTTTGATATTGAACCATACTTCTACATTTTTCATTCCATGCACGGTTTCTTTTCTCGGTTTTACATTGCTATTCATAGGTTTAATGGCACAGGTATCATAGGTTAATGAATTCTCGTTTTTGGTGCAAGACATAAGTCATTTGTTTCATTCACACTGCTCCATATCATTCCACTTCCTTCTTCTTCTTCTTGACCTCTCCTCAAGCCACCTACTCGGCCTCTGTCCAGCTCATTTACCCTCCAACTCATCCATTGCCACCTAGCTTCATCTTTTTGACCTTTTTTTGATCCCATCCTTCTATCCACCAACCAACTCCATGCACTCTCTCTCCATCTTGTTCCTCTACCCCTGAGCCATCACAAGTTCCATCTCCACCTCACCTATCCACCCAAACCATTCCATCCCTTCACCATCACCCAAAACATCCACTTACAGCACATCCTGTAGAAGTTAGCAGACTTCCTATAGAATTCCTTAGTTTCCTGTAGGATCCCCTGCAGACATCCTGTAGAAGCCTGCAAACTTGGTTGCCGAGCATCCGAATGTTGTAGACCTCTATAGACTAATGCTAGGGACCCTCTGGGACCTCTCCTAGCCATCCTGACCTTTCCCAAGCTTTCTCTCCCTTCGCACCACCTCTGCACAACCAAACCCTAATAAGAAACAAAATCATCATCACTCCAACCATTTAAGCAAAAATACAAAAACATGTTCTTTTCAATAAAAGTAGTTTAAGTTCATGCATTTTACATCATTAGAAGTAATGGCATCATTTCCAGACACTTGCACTCCACCCATTGCATCCTAGAGGTTAAGCTAGTCAGATTAGGGTTTACTAGGGTTTCCATGTTTTGGTTGGCTTTCAGTTCATTTTTGCAAAATAGATTAATTTCCTTTAAGATAGCCTTCGTCCATCATTTAGCAAGCTTCTTCTGAGAGCATATAGAAGTTGGCTTGAGCCCTAGCAGACTTGTGCCAGCTGACCAAGTGACAGCTGCGACAAGAGCTAGTACTTGTGCATACAGCACCGTCGCTTCCAAGTTTGTACGAACTACCGGGTTGATAAAATTAGAGATAGGAAGCTCCAGGAGTTGTAGCATTATTGCTACAATACTGGAGCCCACCACATACCAACAGGGCATGCAAGAATCATCCTATGCATATTACAACCCTAACTAAGAAACATACATTCCCTCTTGGGGCCCCCCTATTCATCCCTCCTGGTCTACACCTTCTCCTTGGTCTTTTACACCTCAGTACCTTTCCCAACTGACCAACCAACCATTTTAGCCGTATACTCCTCCACAACCTCAGTGGAGTGCACCACACCAAGGGTGGAGGCTCCCATACCACAATGCTCCAACTTTATTGCCTTCACCTCCTACTCAACCACAAATTTTACACCCTGATCCACCTAAACAACCTCAGATTCCTGCCCAACCAAATCTAAACCCAAACAACAGACATTCACATCAGGCCTACAATGGAGAGACATCCTACCCTTCTTATGCTATGGAGATTCAGGAAATCAACTTGAGATCTGGGAGAGTACTCCCGAAAAACCAGCCTCCGTCTCCACCGAGGGAGAGTGAGGAGGAAAGAGATGAAAGTATAACTAGAGTGAATCCACCACCCTTTCCTAAAAGAATAACTCATCCAATGTAGCCTACCCTAGAAGAGAATGAACTTCTGGATGAATTGAAAAATCTATGTGTCAAAATTCCACTTCTCCAAGTCATTAAGTATGTACTTATTTAAAACAAAATTATTAAATAGAATTGTTTCAAACATCTAGGGAGGCAAAAGAGAGACACCCCTACCATCAATGTCATTGGAAAACTGTCTGACTTAATGCTAGGGTAGGTAATTTGCCCAAAGTATTTAGACCTTGGAAGCCCTGTGGTAGATGTGCACATCAATGGCACCATTGTCCCACACACATTGATTGATCTTGGGGCTTCCATTAATGTAATGACTAAGGGCACCATGCTGAAGCTAAATCTCTAGGGTTCATTAAGAAAGACCACAAGAGTCTTGCATCTTGCATACCATTCCATAGTAGCCTCTGAGGGGATTGTTGAGGATGTGATGATCTCCATTGACTCCTCGGAGTACCCTTCCGGCTTCCAAGTTCTCCAGCCTAAGGCCAAGATTAATGGTTATCCTCTCATACTTGGGAGGTCTTGGTTAGCCATTGTTGATGCCTACATTAGCTATAGGGCTGGAAACATGACTATAAAAAATGGGCATCTATCCAAGCAGTTAATCTTGTACCCTCCTACTCAACCATATTTAGAACATGATTTACCTTTATGGCTGGAAGAGGAGGAAGAAGATGAAGTCTACTCAACTCCACTGTATACCCTAGAAGCTGCCATGGGAGGAGGACAACCAGATGAAGATGATTTGATTGAACACATAATCCAAAGTCCAACTCCCAACACCTTGTCCTTGGTAGAAGTAGTGAAGGAAACAAAGATAAACCATTATATTGATCTATTCTTAGATCATTCAAACCCTACTCATGTCAAGACAATAGAATTCATCCCTGAAATAACTTTGAAAATCAACCCCTCTCTTTCTGTACACTAAGAAGAAGATTTGTGCAACATGCTAAGGTAACATTTGGATGCCTTTGCTTGGAGTTACAAAGAAATGAAGGAAGTGCACCCCTCGGTGTGTACTCACCACATTTATATCAAATAAGGTTGCAAACTAGTCCGATAAACCTAAAGGAGAATGAATCCACCCCTCAAGGATATTGTGAAAGAAGAATTGCAAAAACTGTTGGATGCAGGATTCATTTATCCTATCTCAGATAGTGAGTGGGTTTCTCCTTTGGTTTTGGTTCAAAATAAAAATGGGAAGTGGAGGATTTGTGTTGATTACAGAGAATTAAACAAAGCAAAAAATAAGGACCATTTCCCTCTACCTTTCACTGACCAAGTGTTAGATGGCCTCTAAGGGAAAACGTTCTTCTCTTTCTTAGATGGGTTCAACGGATACAATCAAATCTATATTATCCAAGAGGACCAGGATAAAACCACCTTCACCTGTCCTTGGGGTACTTTCTCTTATAGGGTCCTTCCTTTTTGCCTATGCAATGCCCCTGCCACTTTCTAGAGGGCAGTCTCAAGTATATTTGCCGAGCTAGTCGATGATGCAGTGGAAACTTATATGGATGACTTTACACCCTATGGGTGTGATTTCCAGGAGGCTCTCTCAAACTTGAGTAAGGTACTGAACAAATGCATTGAAACGAACCTATCCCTTAGTCCCAAAAAATGTGAGTTCTTGATAACTGCAGGGACTTTTCTAGGTCACTCAATATCCCAGAAAGGATTACAGGTAGACCCAAATAAGATATCCATCATCCAAAGGGTCCCGGCTCCACAAAAGCAGAGAGATGTCATAAGTTTTCTATGTTTAGCCAGATACTATAGGAGATTTATAAAAGACTTCAGCAAGTTAGCTTCTCCTTTATTTGGGTTAGTAGCCAAGGACTCTGAATTTGTATGGTCAGAAAGCTATCAAGAAGCCTTGGACACCATAAAGGACAAGTTGACTTCTGCACCTATTCTCCAAGGCCAAAATTGGGGTCTTCCTTTCCATATACATGCCAATGCCTCTCACAAAGCCATAGGAGTAGCTCTAGGCCATATAGATGACAAGCTACCTTATGCCTTTTACTTCATCAGTAAGAATCTGTCAAAAGTCGCACTGAATTACACAGTGACTGAAAAGAGATCCTATCTGTCGTGCATTCATTGAATAAATTTAGGCATTACATTACTGGTTACCAAACATTTGTGCATAATGACCATGTTGCAATTAAATACTTGATGAATAAACCTGATGTAAATGCCTAGATTTTTAGATGGTTACTTTTATTGCAACAATTTGATTTAACTATTATTGGTAAGCCTGGCAAGGAGAATGTTGTTGCATATTTTTTTATCCAGATTAACTTTTCCTACAAGGGAGGAAGGAATGGTTGATGATCAGTTACTAGATGAGCACTTATTCACCATTTTAGTTCTCACTCCATCGTTTGTTGACATAGAAAATTACTTGGTGTTTGCATAGTTTCCACCAAATTTGTCCTCTAATGAAAAGAGCAAGATTGTAAGGAAGAGTGCACCATTCACTTGGATTGGGGCCAATTTCTTCAAACTAGGCTTGGATAAATTCTGAGAAGATGTGTTAGGGAGGAGGAAGTCTTTGAAATCCTTCTGATCTGTCATAATGGGCCTTGTGGAGGTCACTTTGTAGACAAAATAACAACATTCAAGGTACTACAAGCTAGTTATTACTGGCCCTCTCTTCACTAAGATGTGAGGAGGTATACTAGTCAGTGTGATCAGTGCCAAAGGATGGGGAAACCTACCCCAAGGGATGAAATGCCTCTACAACCTCAAGTGACTTTCGAGCCATTTGACAAGTGGGGCATGGATTTCACTTGACCCATTGACCCTCCATCCAGGAAAAGGAAATACATTGTTGTGTGCACTGACTATTTAACCAAGTGGGATGAAGCCAAGGCCATCAAAGAAACAACAGAAGAAAAAGTGGCTGAACTCTTAAGGGTAAATGTATTTTATAAGTTTGGGTACCCTATAGAATTGGTTACTAATCAAGGCAGTGAATTTACATCTCACATGATTGAGAATTTGTTAAGCTAGCACAAGAACAAGCACAGAACATCCACTCCTTATCACCCACAAGTTAATGAGCAAGTGGAGGTAACCATCAAAGTGCTAGAAGGCATTTTGACAAAAATGATTAGCAGTGGCAGAAACGATTGGGCAGATAGACTAGTTGAGGCCACTTAGGCCTACAATACCACCTGGAAAACCACCACTGGGTTTACTCCTTATGAGCTGCTCTATGGAAAGAAATCCCTATTGTCCATTGAATTTGAATACAACACCTTAAGAATGGCAGCACAACTGGATCTATATCTCACCAGGGCACAACAAGAAAGATTGCTCTAGCTGAATGGGTTAGATGAATTTAGGATGCAGGCCCTCTTGCACATAGAGGTGACTCAAGTTCAAAGGAAAATTTGGCATGACAAGAATATAAAGGACAAGCAGTTTCAAGAAGGTGATTGGGCTTTGTTGTATGATTCTAGGTACAAGGATTTTAAAGGCAAGTTAAGGACTATATGGTTAGGGCCTTATGTCATAGAAAAATGTCATGATAATGGTTCGGTACATATAAGAACCATTGATGCAAAGGCTATCCCTTTACTTGTCAATGGATATAGATTGAAGGTCTACAAGAAGCCCTTGTCAAAGAAATAATTCATCAATGGAATCAACAAGGCAGTGATGGTGGTGGAGAAAGTCTCAGCTTCCACCCCATCAAGTCCCTAAAAAAAGAGGAAAAAGAAAAAATATAAAATAAAGAGACTCAAATGAAAATCTCTGTGAGGCACCTGAGTCCCACTATTGGGTTGAAAACCTCTTGAGGCAGCCCAATGGTGTTGAAAAAAGGAAAAAATAAATAAAAATATCTTTGGGTGAAAACCTCTTCTGAGGCACTTGGGTAGGAAAGTAGGATGAAAACCTCCTTGGAGGTAGACTAGTTGTTTTCTAAAAAAAAAAAAAATGAAAAAGAGAGAAGAGGTAAAATTTTTGGAAATTTTGTTTGCAGGTCAACAAAAGGATGATAAGTGAAGCTTGAGAGGAACATAATGACCTACAAAATCCATATTTCAATCTCTCCATCTCATATTCTCCATTATTTCATCCATTCTTCCATTTATGAACACCTCAAGCTCGGTTTACACATGCTTTGCGTTTTCTATAGGATTCCCTGTAAGCCTACAAGATTCCCTATAAACCTACAGGAGTTTCCTGTAGGAATTACAATGGCCTTGAAATCCCAAGAAAAGTGATCTCGGAGGGAGGGGAATGACAGCTTGGGTCTAAGAAAAAGAAATGGAAAAAGAGAGAAGAGGTAAAAATTTTGGAAATGTTGTTTGCAAGTCAACAGAAGGAGGCTAAGAGAAGCTTGAGAGGAACAAAAGGACCTACAAAATCCATATTTCAATCTCTCCATATCATATTCTCCATTATTTCATCCATTCTTCCATTTATGAAATCCTTAAGCTCAATTTACACAGGCTCTATGTTTTCTACAGGATTCCCTGTAAACCTACAGGAGTTTCCTGTAGGAATTACAATGGCCTTGAAATCCTAAGAAAAGTGATCCTGGAGGAAGGGGATGACAAGCCTGGGCCTAAAAAAAAAAAAACCATTCACTCCACCACACCATCACCATGCCTGTCATCACCATGTTAGCCCTGCATCCATCTAATAAATCAATTCAAAAATACAGTCTACAAAAGAAAAAAAAAAAGAAAAAATATAAGAGGAAGAGAAGAAGAAAAGAGGGACAATACCTGAAGACCACAACCCTCACTTACCATTCCCCACAACCCTTCTCCACTCATGTTAACAACCCTCATGCTCCAGAAGTAAGGAAAAGGATGAAAGTTTAGGGGATAGGCACAAGACATCCTGTAGGTTTCCGATAGGAAATATTGTAGTAGCCTATCACACAAAGGAAACCTCGCAGGTTTGCAGCCATCTTCAACAAAAGATTCCAAGGTTGAGGAAGCTCCTCCAAAACTCAGCAGGAGTAGCAAGATCACCAACATCTTCACATCAAAAGAAAAAAGAATCATAATAGGCCAATAAAAAGAAGGATATGCAGCAAATACACAACACAGAGACATCACTCTCAAGTAAGCATCATCATCCAAGCATCTTATCGACAGGTATGTCATCTTACTCATGCTATCTCATTAGTACGATATGATCAAAACTATAGGATTATGTGAGAGTTGGTTTTATAAGAAAAGGTGGCTAGCTAACTTGGCCACCTTTGGCCAGTCGACGAGGAGAAAAAAGTTACAGCACTCCACATGTGGCAACAATCAAATCAGAAGAAAAATGAGATAAGGCCAAAAATTGTTAAGTTACGGAGGAATGAAGTGGGAGATGATTATGAGGTAAGGTGGAATGATGGAGTGATAGTGGGACCAATGGTCCAAAAGGAGGTACTCGTACTTAGACAACCAGCACAACATCCCACACGATCATCCATATATAGAAATAAAACATTGGTTCCAATACAAAGAGATCATTAGAAATCTAGAGAATTCATTGAAAAGAGGTATCTCTCGGCATTCTTGAAGCAACACTTATAGGAGACATTTAGTATTTGCAACATAGGAGACCTACAAGAAAACCTACAGGATTCTACAAGAAAACCTACAAGATACAGAGCAGTCAACCTACAGGATTATCAGTGGGCACTAAGGTAGGAGAAATCAGAAGTTGTCCTCAACAGAACGTGACAAGTGAGGTAGGAGCTATACCTTCGATGTTTTCCAGTTAAAAGAAGAAAAATCATCAATTTGATTAAGGGAATTGTAGTCTAGGAGAATTGTATGTAGAGTTAACATTCAAACCTCTCTCACCTACCATAATGTTTGAATTGTATCCATACAAGCCTCCACAGTTACCAGGTAAAGATGGCAGGAGGTTTTACCAAGAGGGAACCAACAAACACAGTAAGGATCCACCAGCATCCTTCTGTAGTAGAAATTTTCACAAGGCATCTATGGATGGGGTTCTTTGAGAGGATCAGAGCATGAGGTGGCCAAAGACTTTTCTCTCTCACTCATACCCCTCACTAGGACCCATGCCACTGCTATGGTGAAAAGCCTATCAGTAGTAATCACCCTTGAAATTATAAGAAAAAACACTACACCCTTGCAAAGAAGAAATTATTTTTAGAAGGGGAGGAGCCAATGGAGGACAAAAATGGGGTTAGAAGAGAAAGCATTCCATACCCTTGGAATGAAGTTAGTTACCACCTCATTAAATACATATCATGTGAAGGGAGATACAATGTGGTGTATGGATACAACTTAAGACTCCTCCAAGAACTGAGATTTGGAGCAGACACACCTCCTCAAATTAGATTGAGTATCCCCTATTTTCTTCTTCAATCAATGATAGACATGAGCATCAAAGTGAATGAGGGAAAACATCAACAACTAGCCCATCATGGGTTGATCAAACTCATCCTATAAGATTCTCTACAAAACCTAAGACTCCCTATCACATGGACAACCTTCAGAAACATGCAAGCAGGAGGGGAAATTCAAGCTCTTGAATATGATAAAAGCCCCACTGCTACTAAAAGGGAAGAAGAGACATACGAAGAAAATGAAGAGGAAACAAAAGAGGATAATGAAGACGAAAAAAAGGAAGAAAAGGAGGAGGAGAATGAAGAAGAGACAGAAGGAGAAACGAAAGAAGAGACATATGAGGAGAGTGAGGAACTAGAGGAAGAAAAGAACGAGAAAGATAAGAATGAGAAGGAGAATGGAAAAGAGGGGACAAAAAAGAAGGAATAACAGAGGTCTATAGTTCAAGACAAATAAGGGGAAGAATCACTAAGACTGTCTCCAGAACCCATTGAGAAAGAGGCAACAACTGCTCTTACTGCCCTAAGTACACGTATCAAGTCAAAAGGGAAGAGGCTGGCTTGTAGAAAAAGAATCCAGAAAGATAGGAGAAGACCCCTACTTGCCTCCCAAGCCATTTAACATTTCAAAACCATCTCGAACCCACTTTCCATACCACCAAGAATATTTAGCATTCGTATTTTCACAAAAAGGACAAAAATAAAAAAAGGTTATTGTGTTCATTCATATGCACAATAGTAAAGTGCCTAGGATAGTTAGGATTACACACATGTTAGCTTAGAATTATGATGAAGCAATCTCTCTTAATGAATATTTATATGAGTGGTGTGTTTAAATCATTTATTTCAGTCTTTCATTACTACAATAGACAATATTTCAATTCTCTCAATTAGGGTAAAATTCCCCTTTCTATGTTAGTAATCAAACTTCTTCTAAATCAATAGAAGGTTGGTTTGAGAAACTCTAGTGGTCTATCGCTAGCTCAATAGTGACAAAGAACTACAAGAAAAAAGGATAATGGTGAGGGGTGAAAAATGTCACCATAAGCTCATTGGTGACGGTCAAAAGAGCCTTCGTCACCAAAAACTAAACGTCACCAAAGGTGGCATCGCCAAAAGTATAGGTGTTGTAGTGACATTAAAAGTCTATCACCAATAATGATTTATAATGATGGATAATGCCTGTCACCATTTTGTATGAGAAATGGTGACGGACCATAGCCTTCGTCACCAAAAACTGAACATCACCAAAAGTATAGGTGTTGTAGTGACATTCAAAATCCGTCACCAATAATGATTTATAATAACTGATAAAAAGACCGTCACCATTTCATATGAGAAATGGTGATGGACCATAGCCTCCGTCACCAAAAACTGAACGTCACCAAAGGTGGCGTCGCCAAAAGTATAGGTGTTATGGTGAAATTCAAGGTCTGTCATGAATATTGATTATAATGGCGGATAGTGGCTGTCACCATTTCATATGAACAACAATGATTTATTGTGATGGATCTTTCATGGTCATCACTATTGGTGCATATATATCGTGATGTTCGTTGACCATCACCAAAAGCCACATTTCCAGAAGTATAGGTGTTGTGGTGACATTCAAGGTCCATCACTAATAATGACTATAGTGACGGATAGCGACCGTCACCATTTCATATCAACAACAATGATTTATGGTTACGGACCTTTGAGGGTTGTCACTATTGATGTGTATATATGGTGGTGTTTGTTGACCATCACCATTTCATATTTTAGTGAGGGTTGAAAAATGCCACCAAAGCTCATTGGTGATGGTAAAAAGAGCATCTGTCACCAAAAATTGATCGTTTCCATTCCATATGGATGTCAGGGCACGATGGAATTGAACCACCAACATCCTACTTGTAAAGAAGGTGCTCTTCCATTGAGCTAGCACCCTTTAAAGAATTAGACTTTTAAAAATTAGACCTTGAAACTTCATAAATTGTAAATTCTACAACTTTCAATAAATTAAACTGTCGGCAATATTTTACTAAACAAGAAAATCAACATCAAAGTTGCAGGTCCCTACCTAATTGTTATGGAAGTTATGAAAAGTGGGTGGAGAGAAAAATAATTATGTACAAGAGAACCAATATGTTCAGTTGAATACTCAATTAGAAGTGAAACTCTGAAGACATTTATAATCTATAAATGACCTATAACTAGAAAATGCACCAAATATTGCAAAGGAAATGTCATAAGTGGATAGCATATGGAAGAAGAACATTGATGAAGACAAATGCAATATGTTATAGGTTGAGTGAAAGAAAAATCTCAATGTTGTTGTTGTTTGGTGTTTAGATATATGAATGATATCTAAACTTATGTGCAAATGCAACACAGATCTCTGGAAACCAAGAACAATATATCAATATATATATATATATATATATATATATATATATATATATATATATATATATATCCCCTTTACACAAACAACCATGAAATTTGGAATTTCACAAGTCCACACTCAAAGCATGACAACAACCAACAAATAAAATAAATTGACTTGGACAGAAAGCAATAGGTTCACCTTCATTCTTGAGTTGCTTCTGTTTATTTGAATTTGACTTATGACATTCTTTATCTGACAAGGAATCAAAATCATCACTAGTATTAAATTCATCCCACACGGGCTTTGGAGATCCCACTAACATCTGCATTTTTGTTTCCATGCCTAAAAATCATGGAGATCCATGTCAATCGTAGAATAAGATGTGTGTCTGCTACTCAAGAACAAATTCCTTATTAACCATTGTTACCTCACAAAAACCAAAGAGACAACACAATATTAGCGTACACAAAATCCCCTTCAAAATATAATCATAACTTAGCTAAGAAGTCTAAAAGATGTTCTTAATTAATAAAATTTGTATTTGGAAATTTGTTTTTTTATATTTAAAAAAAACTATTGTACAACAATTCTGTATCTTTATCCAGGTAATTATATCATAGCATATGTCACATGGTAGAAATATGCAGTACTGTTGAGGGCCCTGAAGTCGGGTCGACAACAAGAGGGATACCCACCCGGTCCGGAACCTGGTTGGCAACTCCTTGCCCGTTTGGAGTAGCGGGTCCGACTGGGGGTAATGGGACCAGTTTCCCAATGTGAAGGGTGTGCGTGTGTGTGTAGAGTTTGATGATATTAATCTAAAAGGTTTCTCTGAACTAGTCTTAATTCTAACAGCTAAACTACTTCTATACTAATGTGATCTAATGAAGAGAAACAATACATCTAATCTACGCTAACCCGGGGTGTTCTCTTTTGTTATGCGATCTAGAAAGATTTCTAACAACAGCTGGTAATAAAGATCATGCAACTGTTATCAGAATATAAATCGATAAAGATAAACCATTCTGCATAAGAAGTTAGGCAGAGTAGTTGTGAACAGCATATCGCATAATCAGTTTTCTATATGTCAAGCATAAATAAATGACTCCACCGTACAGAAGTGCCAAATGGTAATACAGACATTCATACAGTAACATATAAAGAACTCAGCTGTATATCACTTTAGGGATACTAGCAGAATTTAGTCAAGAGATAAAAGTACCATTTATGACTGATTTCACTAATAAACTTCAAGCAATAATGATTTACTTCTACTTGTTCTAATATCTGCTAAGAGTACAGAAGTGCAACATCAGTAACAGACATTAAAATGCAAACATAAATAAATCTCGATCCATCCATTCATCAAAAACCTCCTCTGAGGGTGCAGAAGTGCATGTTCTGAGGACAAGTTTTTTGACAGATTTCCGGACCCTTCTCCAAATGCCATGAGAAGGGTTAAATACTACTAACTAATTAATCTTAATTACACGAAATTAGGGAATCGGCTTCAAATGACCGCCCTTTACTAAAAGCAAATTTATTTCTAAAACTTTAAATCTAATTTTCTGACCGTTTCTGTATATTCTCTTTAGTGCTGTCAACAGCACAATGCTTTCCTGGGAAGAGTCGGCTAGCTGCCTTCTTCTTTTGCTCGGGAGATAAAAGTGGAAATAACAAGAGCTGGCACCTCCTTCTGACAGACCAGAAGATATTTTCGAAAACCTTTCTCTAGCTGGGTGTATTCGCCGCGTGTATACTTAGCACAACCCAGGTTCTTCTCGAACTGATTTTGCTGTTGCTGTTTAGGTTTCCGGTCGTGCGAATGACTGAGTGGGTTAGGAGTCGCGCTGTATGGACATCCCCCTGTTTTGGGAATTGTTTCCGTTCTTTGTTCCAGGTTTTTCTGGAGCGTCTTCCTTCCTATGTGCTTCTTTCTCTGCTTTACCAAGTTTGAGCTTCAGGATCTTTTGTGAACACGCTGCTTTTGTGCGCCTTTGACTCTGAGTCTTGGATAGTCTAATTTCATCATTGCTGGTTGTCTGATAGTCTGGAATCCGCGGTCCTGCTGCATGCGGCATTCGTTTGCGGAGGCATCTTCTCTCTGCTATTTGATTGGCGCTTTCCCCTTTCTCTCAGATGTTTCCTGCATATAGATTTATATCAGTTGTGTGCCTTGCAGTCTACGCAAAGAAGAAGGGAAATGAAAAGATTGACATAAAAGCATTAAACTCTAATGAATGGATAATCCTGACATGCATCATGACTTGACTCTTCGATAAATGTGATGCAATCATTCCTTGATACTCAAGCATGCGGTCATTAATTTCATTTAAGGCGCGCACTTGGTCTTTGGGTTTATCGTGTGATGAGTCTTTTCAGATCGCAGATCGCAGATCGCAGGTCGCAGTTTACTGATATCGCAGATCGCAGTTTACTGATATCGCAGATCGCAGTCATCGCAGATCGCAGATTTTATTCAATGGTTCATGGCGCCATAGAGTGACGTTTGCGATGTGCGATGTCGCATATCGGCGATCGGCGCTTCTTGGAGGTCCTCCTTTTAGAGCGCGCTTGAGATGTATGCGACGCGATGAACTTCGCGTCGCTCTTTCGCAGTTTTACTTTTCGCGCTTTAAGTAATGCTTCAACCTTTCTTTGCGATGCGATTTAAGCCTTAGGGAGAAAAATACAAAAATTTAACAAAATATTTTTTTGGGATTTTTTTGTTCAGGGTCCCCCCTTTGCTCGACGTTATTGCTAATATCAAGCAAAGAGGGGGGGTTGTTGGTGACCACAACAATGGCGATTCACTATGAAGAACCAGTTATCTTTGCTTGTTCTATTGCATTTTCACTTCCAAAACAGAAAAAATTTTCTTATGTCTAAATTTTGTTATGGACGGATAGAGTATTACCCCTTATCCTTTCAATGATGTTTCGTCACAACTTTTTATTTCATTCCGATTGTTTGCTTCCTCTGGGTTATTTCTTTGTATTCACACCTAGACATTACTCAGTCTTTTCAAAGACAAAATAAGGTCTCTGCGTACTGGCTTTGTAAAGTATGCTCATTTGTCGTAGGTAGAGCCTCTGCTGCCCGCAAGCGTCCATAGCCTCGACAGGGTTACCATATTATCCAGCAATGATCCTTTTTCCTGCTTGAGGTTATTTACAACATTCCAGAGAAAAATACTTTTGACACTTTTCTTTCTTTTTTGATTTTTTATTCTCTAAAGAACAATGTCTTGGTTTGGTGGCCAAATTATGACACAGTCATTCACTTGATTTACACTTTTGCTGAACAAGCTGGCTCGCGATGAGACCCCTTGTCTTTTGATTGCAACAATCTTGAGTCGTTGCCCTGTTTTGATAGACAGTAGTGGCAAAGTCAGCAAGTTATAATATCTGTGATCATGATAAGCCGGCTCATGATGAGACCTCTTATTCTTTGAGATATAGTGTTTTCTTGGATTGTTTCTCTGGATGCTGCGATTTTCCTTAACAGGGAGGAAGTCATTGTTTTTCCTTAAGAAAGCTCTGGACGACAATAATAGAGTTTAAGAACAGCAGTTTTGCAGAGAATACTTATTTTGCTATTGATGATACTTTTCATTGCGTTGGCATAAAACAATTTTTTGCCAAAAGTTACTTTCATCCCAGATTTCTTTGTGAAGTTGAAACTAACATCATATTCAAGCTAAAGTTAACTCTATCTGTCAATAATAAAAGTCAGATTTTTCGAAAATTTTTACTATTTATACAAGTGAAATCAAAATCTAATAGAAAAATGGTATATTCTTCATAAATACAATTTATGATCATTCACAACCAACCTTATTTATAAAAAATAAAACTAAAATAAAACTAAAATTATCCTACAAAAATTAGAAGGATAACCTTCTATGGAAAATACATTTTGAGGATTTGTCCATTTACAGGCAGAGAATCTCTTCTGCCTGTCAAGTCCTGCAACACAAAAGTTGACGGGCCTATGACCTCTACAATCTGAAAAGGACCAAGCCACAGCTTCTGGAATTTCGTATGTTTGCCCTTTTCTTCATGTGCCTTATCCCACTTCAAAACTAAATCTCCCATCTGAAAGTTTTTTTTGGTCATTATGTTCGAATCAAAAGAGGATTTTATCAGCGCTTGGTGGTGAGCATGGGTTTTCTTGGCCTGTTCTCGTTGTTCTTCTAGCTTGATTATTTCCGTTTGCCTTAGTTGTAAGGGAGAAGTGGATACTTCATCAATGTATTGTACTAAGGACAAGGAGGGAATGACTAAGTGAGTAGGAAGAACTGCTTCTCTCCCGTTAACTAAATTAAAGGGAGAAGTGCCGATAGAGGCTTTCTTTGTAATTCTGTCTGCCCATAGGGCGTTTACTAGCGCTTTATGCCAATTCTTTTGGTTTTGGTCGACTGTCTTTTTGATAATCCTGATTAGGTTCTTGTTCGTTGATTCAGCCAACCCATTACCTTGCGGATAGTAGTTGGAAGAATACTTCAGTTTGAACCCTCTTTTGAGCGCGAACTCAGTCATGGTATTTCCAGAAAAATATGAAGCATTATCGAATATTAAGGCCATTGGCAATCCAAACCTAGTAATGATAAACTGATCTATGAATTCAATAATGTTTTCAGAATTAGCTGTCTTGAGAGGAACTGCCTCTACCCATTTAGTAAAATAGTCAGTTGCCGTGAGGATATACCTATGCTGTTTAGAGGAGTGAGGAATGATCTCACCTATTATGTCCAGGCCCCATTGGCTGAACGGTTGTTCGATGTTAACTGGCTGCAGTGGCATGGATGACTTCTTTTGTTTTCCTGCAGCAGTCTGGCAGACTTGGCATTTTCTTACGTGATGGTACGAGTCTTTGAACATCGTGGGCCAGTAGTATCCTACACGTAAGATTTTGTGCGCGGTGGCTTCTCCAGCATAGTGTCCACCTGCTGGTCCATCGTGGAGTTCCTCTTCAGATGATTTTTCGGGGATTTGCGATGCTCCAGCTAACATCTTGCAGAAGCCTTGGCCTCGAACGATGTGTACCGGCTTGATCTCCAGGTTGTATTCTTGCAAGGCGGTGATCCAATTCGCTCTCTTTTCACCCACATCCTTCTGTATCAGGAGATTTCTTACCGCTGGGAATAGTACTATGACCTTGGTATGGGCCTTTAGCAAGAATGGTCTGATATATTTAATCGCTTTAAAAACAGCATATGCCTGTTTCTCTACGTCCGAATATTTCAGCTCAGCACCTTGTAAGTTTGAGCTAAAGAATGCGATCAGAGCTTCTACCTTTTCTTGATTCGCTTGAGTCAAGATTGCAGCATAAGAATTCTCTGAGGCAAACGTGTATAAGACAAAAGGCTCTGAAAAGTTTGGGGTTGCTAGAGATGGAGCATTGATGATGGCTTGTTTGATTAAGTTAAACGCTTCGTGCTCGTCTAGACCCCATTTAAATTTTGAATTCTTTTTTATCATTTTTTGTAAAGGAGAAATAATACGTGAAAAATCTGGGACAAATCTTTTGACAAAATTGATCTGTCCTAGGAAAGATTGCATGGTCTTTTTGTTATGGGGCATGGATATCTTGGAAATTTCTTTGATTCTGTCAGGTTCAATGTGAATGCCAGATTTGGACACTATGAATCCTAACAATTTTCCTTCACTCAACGCGAAAAAAGATTTCTTTGGGTTAAGCGAGATCCCATACCTCAAACATCTTTGAAAGATTTGCTTCAAATCTTTGAGGTGGTTGTTTCGGTTCTTGGAGTACACAGTTATATCATCCAGGTAAATCACTACCGATTTGTTGACTAAACCTTTAAACGTGATGTCCATGGCCCTTTGAAAACTAGCGCCGACGTTGATCAGACCGAACGGCATTTTCCGATACGCGTAGGTACCCCATTTAGTTCGGAAGGTGGTTTTTAACTGATCATCTGGGTGTACCAACACTTGGTTATATCCTGAAAATCCGTCCAGGAAAGACATTAACTCTGAGCCTGTGACTGCCTGTAATATTTTCTCCATAGGTGGGAGGGGAAAATTGTCTTTCTGACAGGCTTTGTTGAGGTTCCGGAAGTCGATGCAGATTCTAATATCTCTGTTTTTCTTCCTAACGGGTACCATATTGGATACCCATTTGGAATGTCTGACCGGGAAGATTATTCTGGCTCTCAACAATTTATTCAGCTCAGTTTTTATCTGACTTTCCAAGTTGGGGTGGATTTTTTTGAGCTTCTGCTGGACAGGTTTCTCGTTGTCAATCATGGGGATGGTGTGTTGAATGATAGAAGTGTTGTAAGTCTTCAGCTCATCGTAATTCCAGGCGAAGACGTTTTTGTACTGTCGTAGAAGACGGATATATGCTGATTTTTCTTCAGGAGCCAGGCCTTGGCCTAGATTAACGTTTTGCGGCTTCTCATCGGTTCCTAGGTTCACTGATTCGTAGTTCAGAGTCGAACTGTAAAGTTTGGCATTAGCTGACCTTTTGAACCGAATTTTCAAGTCGTATAAGTCTTCTAGTTTGACCACCAATTTGGGTATGGCATTATCAGTGTTATTTTGTTGTATCTGGTGATCATGACAGTCTTCGTCGATTATCTGGTTTGAGTAGGATCCTTCGGAGGTGAGGAAACTTACGATGTCTGGGTCGTCGTTGAATACTCTCCAGTTAGTGATGTTGTCAGGGATAGACGGTTTAAAAATCAATTCTATCGAAAATCTATCTGGACTAAAGTCTTCGGAGGGAATGAGTCTGGAGGCTACGTTAGCTAACAGGTCTGCGTTTGCGTTGTGAAGTCTCGGGATTGACAAATAATTGAACGCTGTAAAATGTGCAGTGAGATCTTGTACTAAAGATTGATAGTGCTTTAAATGACTAGACAGGCAGTGTATGGTGTTACGTACCTGTTTGATGACGATCTCGGAATCTCCAAAGACTTGAAGATATTTGACATTGCAGCCGATTTCTTTGTATAGGCCTTGCACCAAGGCTTCGTATTCCGCTGTGTTGTTCGTGCAATCGAACTCCAGTCTGCATGTGAGCATGGTCTTATTTCCGTCAGGGCTAATCAAAACGCATCCTGCTCCCGCTCCCTCGTTGGATTTAGAGCCATCAAAATATAATTTCCAAAATAAAGAAGTATTTACAGGGTTATCTAAGAAACTAACACATTTTGAATCATCAGTCTGGGAAAAGTTTTCTACTTGGGACAAAACTGAATTTTCTAAATATGGTGATATGTGAGCATTGAAATTTCCGAGGAAAGAGTCTACTGAGTAGTTGCCTATGATGCTGCTGTTGTATGCTATGGCTTCATTCTCTCCTTCCAAATCCATCACTATGTATTTTTGGTGCAATTCTCGTTCAACCTTTATTTGATTTGGTTTCCCGTTGAAGGGTAACCACATGTGCGACCAGTCGGTCGAAAAGTATCCGTGGAGTTTCTCGGACCAGTCCCTGCTAAGAATCAGGCCATAAAATTCAGGGATGTCATCCACTAGGATGTCGATAACTTGGCATACCTTGGGGTTAGACGACAGTCTTATGGTCACTTGATTCACTTCGCCTATCACTTCGACTTGTGATCGATCAAGTTGAACTATGCGCACTGCGGATTTTTGCGGTTGAACGTTGAGTTTGGAACATATTGACTTGGGTAGAATATTGGTTGAAGCACCAGAATCAACCAAGCAGTTGTGCACGTTTCTATTAAAGATTTCATAAGTGAGGAGGAAAGGAGGAGTATGAGATCTAGATCTCCCTCCAATCAAAGCGATGTCATTTGGATCGATTTTATTGATCGTGTTGATTGGAGGTCTTCCTATATTATGGGAAGCTATGGCTGTAGGTAAAGGCGTAGTAGGTACGGCGTGTAACTCTTTCATCATGATTTTCTGTTGGTGTTTCAATTTGCTCAACTCGTACAGGGTGATATTAGCCCTAGTCTTTTTCATGTCATCGATCATGTTATACTCCATTTCATCCGACACTATTAGTGTCTTTGATGGAGGCGTTTGCTCTGATTGGACTGGGCTAAAAGAGGTCGCTTTAGCAGTTGTTTTCTTTGGTGCGACCCTTTCTTTTGCTGCAGGGCTTGCGCCCTTCTGTTTTGGGATATTCTGGGGAGGATCAAGCTGATTTCTGCTTCGTGTGCTGACCGGAAGTGCTTCTTGATCTTCCTCTTGTGGGAGGATGAAATCCCACATTCCTTGCAGTTCCACCACTTCTTCATCGTCGGTCTGCGTTTCGATGGTGCTCTCTTCTTCTTCTTCGTCAGATTCCACGTTTGAGACCACGTTGGGTGGCTTCGTCTCCATAGGAGGATTTCTCTTAAAACTCCTAAAAGGCTTTCTTGGGGACGATTCTGCTACTTGTTTCCTTATATCAATCATCTCATTGGACATGGCCTTTAATACCTTTTGTAATCCTTCCATGTCGAAAGGATCTTTTGTTTGCTTCTTCTTGGTGTCTTCTTTCAAAGAGATTTTTTTAGATTTACGCTCTTCGATTGTAGATCTCTTTTCTAGGGCTACTACGCGTCTTTCAACTGCCAACGCCTCAGCCAAATTTTCAACTAAGGTTGTCTTGCTTGCCCTATCTACGAAGATGGCCAAGTTTGAAGGTAAGGCCGTGATGTACCATTCACATCTTACTTCCTCGTTGGGTTGAGAAGCAGAGGGGATTTTGTTGAGGATCTTGTTGAACCGTAAGTTAAAATCTTTAATGGGTTCTCTAGCCTCAGCTTTGAGATTGGATAAATCGTTGATTAGTGTCGCTGTCGATCTATCATCGCCGAATTTGGTGAGAAATTGATTTTGAAAAATGTCCCAGCTGGTGATAGATCCAGAGGGTAGCGAAAAGTACCATGACCCGACTGTCCCTTGCATTGTATAGGGGAAAAGTCGGACCACGACATCTTTGTTGGTAACTCCGTTGAGATTAACAGAAAGCATGAAATTATTGATATGTTCTTCAGCTAGCATTCCTGTTTCTGGATTGAATTTCGGCAGCCATTTCTCAGGATGGGAAGGTATTAGACTTAGGGGTGGAGGCATTAAAACCGCCCCAGGATTGTTCCATGGAGATTGGGCCATCGCTGAGTGACTAGTTAACAAAAGTGCAGAAGATGATCTTTGATGTTGAGAAGATGGAGATGTTACGATCTTCGACGATTGCGGAGGAAGGGTTGTGGGAGATGGATGAGTGTTTTGAGGTGACGACGTGGGTGGTAGACTTCGCGGAGAGGGAGTTGAAATGGACAAAGTGGATGAAAGAGTCTTTCTGTCAGACTCTAGAAGTGCTTTCCTTGCTCTTTTCCTAGTAGGGAGAGGGGTTTCAGTTGGCTGGATGCCAAACTTTTCACTCTTCAATCGGGTCAGGGGATGAGCAGGGTTGTACTGCGAAGTCAAGCTGCCTTTAGATTTATCAGACTTCTGGGTGAAAATAGAGAATCCCTGGAGTTTACGGATCAAAGTTTGAACTTTAGGGGGATCGATAATAGGACGGTCTGATGTATCGGGGTGTATAGCAGCGGTGGATGTCCGAGCGACTTCTAGTTCCGAGTTTAGTCGTACTGGAGAAGTCGGGGAAGTTGGTGAGGGTGATTTGCTCTCAGAATGGTATTTGGATTTTGAATTATGCACCATTCATAGCTCGTGCCCTCCTTCTAGCGCCAGAAATGTTGAGGGCCCCGAAGTCGGGTCGACAACAAGGGGGATACCCACCCGGTCCGGAACCTGGTTGGTGGCTCCTTGCCCATTTGGAGTAGCGGGTCCGACTGGGGGTAATGGGACCAGTTTCCCAATGTGAAGGGTGTGCGTGTGTGTGTATAGTTTGATGATATTAATCTAAAAGGTTTCTCTGAACTAGTCTTAATTCTAACAGCTAAACTACTTCTATACTAATGTGATCTAATGAAGAGAAACAATACATCTAATCTACGCTAACCCGGGGTGTTCTCTTTTGTTATGCGATCTAGAAAGATTTCTAACAACAGCTGGTAATAAAGATCATTCAACTGTTATCAGAATATAAATCGATAAAGATAAACCATTCTGCATAAGAAGTTAGGCAGAGTAGTTGTGAACAGCATATCGCATAATCAGTTTTCTATATGTCAAGCATAAATAAATGACTCCACCGTACAGAAGTGCCAAATGGTAATACAGACATTCATACAGTAACATATAAAGAACTCAGCTGTATATCACTTTAGGGATACTAGCAGAATTTAGTCAAGAGATAAAAGTACCATTTATGACTGATTTCACTAATAAACTTCAAGCAATAATGATTTACTTCTACTTGTTCTAATATCTGCTAAGAGTACAGAAGTGCAACATCAGTAACAGACATTAAAATGCAAACATAAATAAATCTCGATCCATCCATTCATCAAAAACCTCCTCTGAGGGTGCAGAAGTGCATGTTCTGAGGACAAGTTTTTTGACAGATTTCCGGACCCTTCTCCAAATGCCATGAGAAGGGTTAAATACTACTAAGTAATTAATCTTAATTACACGAAATTAGGGAATCGGCTTCAAATGACCGCCCTTTACTAAAAGAAAATTTATTTCTAAAACTTTAAATCTAATTTTCTGACTGTTTCTGTATATTCTCTTTAGTGCTATCAACAGCGCAACGCTTTCCTGGGAAGAGTCGGCTAGCTGCCTTCTTCTTTTGCTGGGGAGATAAAAGTGGAAATAACAAGAGCTGGCACCTCCTTCTGACAGACTAGAAGATATTTTCGAAAACCTTTCTCTAGCTGGGTGTATTCGCCGCTTGTATACTTAGCACAACCCAGGTTCTTCTCGAACTGATTTTGCTGTTGCTGTTTCGGTTTCCGGTCGTGCGAATGATTGAGTGGGTTAGGAGTCGCGCTGTATGGACATCCCCCTGTTTCGGGAATTGTTTTCGTTCTTTGTTCCAGGTTTTTCTGGAGCGTCTTCATTCCTATGCGCTTCTTTCTCTGCTTTACCAAGTCTGAGCTTCAGGATCTTTTGTGAACACGCTGCTTTTGTGCGCCTTTGACTCTGAGTCTTGGATAGTCTAATTTCATCAGTGCCGGTTGTCTGATAGTCTGGAATACGCGGTCCTGCTGCATGCGGCATTCGTTTGCGGAGGCATCTTCTCTCTGCTATTTGATTGGCGCTTTCCCCTTTCTCTCAGATGTTTCCTGCATATAGATTTATATCAGTTGCATGTCTTGCAGTCTACGCAAAGAAGAAGGGAAATGAAAAGATTGACATAAAAGCATTAAACTCTAATGAATGCATAATCCTGACATGCATCATGACTTGACTCTTCGATAAATGCGATGCAATCATTCCTTGATACTCAAGCATGCGGTCATTAATTTCCTTTAAGGCGCGCGCTTGGTCTTTGGGTTTATCGTGTGATGAGTCTTTTCAGATCGCAGATCACAGATCGCAGTTTACTGATATCGCAGATCGCAGTTTACTGATATCGCAGATCGCAGTCATCGCAGATCGCAGATTTTATTCAATGGTTCACGGTGCCATAGAGTGACGTTTGCGATGTGCGATGTCACATATCGGCGATCGGCGCTTCTTGGAGGTCCTCCTTTTAGAGCGCGCTTGAGATGTATGCGACGCGATGAACTTCGTGTCGCTCTTTCACAGTTTTACTTTTCGCGCTTTAAGTAATGCTTCAACCTTTCTTTGCGATGCGATTTAAGCCTTAGGGAGAAAAATACAAAAATTTAACAAAATATTTTTTTGGGATTTTTTTGTTCAGTGTCCCCCCTTTTCTCGACATTATTGCTAATATCAAGCAAAGAGGGGGGGTTTTTGTTGACCACAACAAGTACCTAAAGTAAAAAGACAAATTCCCTCAAGAAAGTAGATTTAGAAAATATCTTTGGAAGCTATATGTTTGCCATCAAAGCTTTAATTAGTTTAACAACAAACTAGTTGGAGTTTGAAAATCAAAATCATTCATAGCAAACGAATAGGACAGTGGCCAAAGTCACTTTCATACAATAAAGTTAAAGTCACTATTATCATTACAGATAACTGAAATTAGGGCAGTGGTCTAACAGTTAAAACTTATTTGTAGGGAAGACTCATGAATACCATCATTTTTTTTCCACATTCTGTTGTGTCTCTAGATCCAGATCAGATAGCTTGTTATTTTGAAGTTCTACCTTTCAAATGTTGTTTTTTGGCTCATGCTTTAAAATACAATTCTACCACTCCATTTGATTTTGTTTTGTCAAGAGAATTAGTAGGAACTTCCCATCCTTTGTTTTACATCAATCAATAACCATCCATCAATGATATAAAGAATAACAGATACACAACAAAGGCCAAAGATGCACTTGTTTTATACCTATGTTCTAGGAATCATCTAACCTTACTGGTGCAAAGAGCTCACCCTGAAAAAATGAAATCTAGGTGGAATTTACAAAAAAAATTAAATCAAACTCCAACTAAACTAATCAAAATATGAACATCCTTTTAATCAATAAAATCTTCAAGTTAAAATAAAAGTGGCCTAGAATTGAATGTTATATCAACCATGTCAAGTAACTAACATTAGGTGAGAAATACAGGCCATGCATATTGGATTAGCAAAATAATTGATGTGATAAAGCTCAAAATCAAATAGATGACTTACAACTAAGAAACACAAATAAATGACTTACAACTAAGACATGAGGTTGCCCTTTCAACCCTACCATTAAATAACTCTTCTTTATGTCACAGACCACTAAAATTTTTCTGATACTAGGTGGAAGTGGTATTGTAACATTAACCTCTAATAGTTTCTGTGTCCATGACTACTTCTCAAGATCTGCTCCATTACTAGCATTTGGGGTTAGATAAGATACATGCAAAAAACATCAACATGGAAATGAAATCTACATTATTGTAAAAAATGGGAGGAAAAGAAAATCCATAAATTGAAATAGATTGTAGGATAACTCATTCCTACAACATGATTATACTGTCATGAACAATAAAAAAAGAAATCAAGAGAAATGTGATTTTTGCCACATTTTGACAATCATTTCCTTTTGAATATTCAATGAGCAATTGATGAAAAAGGTTAGCTAAAGCAAGTCAACATCAAGATTATAGTAAAACAAAAAGGAACCGCTCCAACACATATAATCCTAAAAATAATTATCTATACATATAAGTATTTATTGAGGAAACTGTATTTTGTGAAAATATGGAAGTCAAATCTTTGAAATAACACAATTTATGGTACCACTGTCTTACAAAGTCCATTCATTTGAGTATTTACAAATTCCATTCAGGAATTTCATCAAAGTTCAAAGTTAAAACAATTAACATGTAGCCTAAAAAAACTCAGATTTGAAAAGGAGATAACCCAAATATGTAGATTATATATCTCACATTTATATATCCTAATTTCCAAACATTGAAATGACACTTTTTAGCATACTATTGTGAATTCAGCCCAAAATGCTAGAAAAAAATATTGATGGTTATTTTTGTTAAAAATGGTAACTAGGGCCAAATTCCACTTTGAACAGCTCCTTTGGGGAATATAATCGTGGCATTGAATTCCTATTTTCGAGAGGACCAAAATTGATCTAAAGATCGTCAAATTTGGATAAGTAGAAGTGGAATTTTGAATTTATGTTTCTCTCATGTAAATTATTTAGGTTGGCCTCAACTATATGTCGGCTTAAGAAGATCAAAATTCACGTTCCCTCAACTCCATTGAATTTTTTATATAGAGGATAATTCTCTTTCATTTGGGACACATCAATCAAAATAAAAAGATATCTCTATGGCAACAAAGATTAAGGAGGATAAATTCTGTTTATTGTTGGGACTATTTTGGTTAGGGCTTTTTCATAACAGGTCTGTGTTTAGAAGCTGTGCTTCGCTATGGTTAGGGACAATCTTATATATGGGTTGTGACTTTTTTCGTATGGGACCTCTTCCTGCAGTTTGGCCACAGCTAGAAGATATTCTCACAGCTTGACCGCAGACCTTGAATCACTTTCCTAGGAAGCTGAAATACAACAGAAAGTCATTGACCTTATATGATAGTATTCAGGTGCTTGTTGAGGATGACATGGAAACTTAAAAATAGGCTAGGACTACTACAAATAATAGAGCCCTTGTAAGAAGAAAAAGGCCTCACCATTTACAAAATTCAAGTGCTGGAGCAACATGCTTCAGAAGCCCTAATCCAGAACCATAAAGATAATATCAACGGTGACCTTAATGTGGTCATAAACCAGGCCCTTAAGCCAGCGAAAGGGATCATCATGTGAAATAAGGAAGGTCACAGTAGAAAGGAGGGTTTTTGGATCAATCAAATTAGAAAGCAGTGGGTTGTTGTTGCCCTAACTAAATTGATCTTGTACAACAATATGATTTGTCCTCTATGAAAAAACTGCCCAGATTACAGGATTGAATGGATCTAAGAGAAGTGATGCATGATCTTCATATTGGTAAGTTATTTTATATCATTTTTCTCTATCTCTTTCTCTGCTAAACATTTGATGATAATAATAAGAATATTTGATCAAGGGTTTTCCCCATCTTGGCGGTTTTCCCTGGCTTGAGCCATATTCTCGTGTCTTTCTATCTTGGCTTGTCTTCTGAATCTACCATTTATGTTATTTCACCAGTTACTATTATATAATGTCTAATGTGATTGGTAAATGGATTAATGGGCATATGGCTGAATAAAGTATCTAACCTAAGAAAAGAACATGTTAACTGAAAATTAACATGATATCAGAGCTTAGGTGAGGACAAGCCCAAGCTTAAATAGATTGCAATCACTAAAGAATTTCATTGATACCTCCAGCTCTCCGTGGTAAATCAAATCAGAGTTCAAATCTGGGTTATTTCTCAAGGCCTTCTTCAAGCCGTAATCAGTGAACATGGGAACCAATCCTAAAGATATTCAATTGTCACGGGCAAAAGTTGGAAGACAACAAGGTATGTTCTTGTACTTTATAATAGTCCTACTCATCAAGCTTAAGACTGTATCATCATCGTAACCTTATGGAAAGATATTTCCTATGATCCCTGGAGGTAAGTTCAATCCTCTACAGATCTCTGTTTGAAATACCGTTCTCATCTCTAGAGGACTGATCAAGTGCAGGTGATATCTAGCTAAGATATATTGAATACTTCAGATAACAAGTATAGGCTTGCATTCATTCTCTTATTACTTTTTAAGCTGAGATTCTTTCCAAAGAAGTTATAGTCATGGACATCAATCAATAGTACCAAATCCTAGACCAATACATATTTCAGAAGGGTCTTGGAATCTAAAATTCCTCCATCAAATTTTGAGCATGATCACCATGATCATTGATTAGTATCAACTGTTCAACACCTATTCTCTCTATCAGTGCCTCTGGTTTTGGAAGGATATTTTGCTTTGAATATAGAAATTTTATGCGATAGGGTCAAGTCACTATGATTTCTTTCTTGAAGGATTGAATCATCTACTTGCTGCAGGAATAAGGCCGAGGGATTGCGTAAGAGAAAAGCTAAAGAAGGATCATATTGATCTCAAGAGACATATTATGGTTATGTTGGAGGTATCCCTAAAACAATGTTATCGATAATATGAGCACTGGAAGGCTTGATTAGTCAACACTTGGCACTCGATGGTCATTTTACACAATATCTCAGCTTCCTTGAAGGTCATTATTGTATTGAAATTATAGTATATTGATGTTGGTGAAAGTTGGAGTAACTATGCAGAATTGGTTATTATTATTTGGAAGGCTCATATCTGAACCCTCTGGCATATTAATCTTGCTCACTGACTGAAGCATGATAACCTTGTCATTAACAGAACTCTGTGGCCTCTTTGAGAGAGAACTGATTCATTATACCATCCTACAACTTGCAAGTTGATTGGCTATTAACTTTAGATATATGTGAGCTTGAAGGTTTAAATAAGTCATCTTTGTCAAGATTTTGACAGAGGTAAATTATAGCATCAAGGCCAAGATGACTCTATCTAATGGAAAACAATAAGACAAATGAGACTAAATGAACATGGTCCACATAAAAATGGTTTTAAACTTTTATTGTTGAATATCTTACAATTGTGATAATTATCCTCAACACATGTATCTATTGTCCTTCGATAACACTACAGTTTGATAACATAAAAGTAATACAACTGAAACACAAACAAAAAATTTACTACATGTAGAATTGCTTGCCAAGACTCTCATCAGGCATGTAGTCATGCATTTGTGCATTATTGTTGTGACACTCACTATTTCCAAACTAAGGAAAACATGGAAACAGATAAAAATAACTTGGCGAAGTTGAAGGCTCTATTTTACTTAATAACATGTTCCTTTGACAAGGATATTGGTCATCTATAGGTCTTTGGGCACTTAGCACTGGATGTTAATTGGATGAATGCACAAGGTTATATTCAGGATACTTCCCTATCTCCCTTAACTACTCAGATTAAAGAGCTCTCTAGGTAGTTCCAGATTATCAGAACCTCTCATGTGTTCAAAGAACTTAATAGGACAACATATACTCTCTCAAAGGAAGGACTGTAGTTGTAGGAGAACTAAGTTCTGGAGAAGGAATTTATTGGTGGTCATTTATCTTATTTAAGAGAAAATCATAATAGGTTCCACAACATGGAGACCTTCCTTCAGAAAATTCATATCAAACTACAATTGTTTAACATTTTTAATTTTCATTAAGCAGAGAAAGGTAATTTTATTGATGTCCAACAAATGACAAAAAAATATGCCAATGAGACTAGAATGTACAATCAATAATTACCAATTTGTAGGGGTGTCCTGGGCTACCCTGAAAGCATAAAGAGAAACTTGTTTAGTTTTGTTAGAGTGCACTTGTGCCAAAGTTTTAATTCTAAATTTGGTTGCTCTTTATAGACAACTTCCACACAAGTCTCCCTGAGATCCCACTTTTATCAATAAATGATACCCAAATTTAGTGCAAAAACAACTAGTGGAGTTTTAAGGCCTCCTAGTCATTAGGGAAGTTGATTATTAGGATTCGTTGTGAAATCCTATGTATTTTTCAAATGAAAATACACCATGTATAATTCTTATGTATTTTAGAAACTCCAATACAAAATCAATATTACTAGCAGTCATCAAGGCCAAAAAATATATCTTCAACCATATAGTTGGCCTTGATGACTCCTAGTAATATTGTTGCCTTCACTAAATGTATATGTAAGATGAATTCTACTCACATCCAAATATATGCTTCTCAGAAATAGCTTGCAGGTTATTAAGGATCATTTAAGAGATAATTTCCAAATCATGCAAGTTAATTTTGTGCGCAAGTGTTGTAAAATATAAATATACTTGGCTCTAGTGTGCAGTGCTCTATTTACATTTTCCTAAAGGAAGATAACATCATGTACCTCATGTGGAGTGCTTTGTTTACTTTTTCCTAAAAGCATATAACATTGACTAGAAGTGGTGAAGTATATTCATATGGACAATTAAAAAAATCTACTTTGTTTACTGTCATGTCTTGAGGACCCACTTCTCAACATACCACAAACACTTGAAACAATGTTGGTGGAAAGGCATGACAGCATGGCAAAGGTTGTACCACACCTTCCAATGAACTTGTATGAACTTGAAGCTTCTGGAATTCCAGGAAACTATTTTTATTGATGTCGTTGCTTACCCTTCCCTTTCTTCTTAGAACACTAAGAAGCATAATGGTCATCCATACTCGAAGCTTCTACAATTCTTGCAAACTATTTTACTATTATTGTTTCTTACCCTTCCCCTACTTTTCAAGATACTGAGAAGAATATTGGCCATGCTTCTTGCACTTGATCTGGCTCAAATTATTCTTCTACTAGTTATAAGAGCTTGAATCTTCCTTCTTCTTCTAACCCTTCACAAATCCTATTTTATTTCCTCCTTTCCTCACTCTCCCAATGAGGGCTAGCTCTAGTACATCCTCATCACTGGCTGAAACCATCTCCAATCTCATTTCCTCCTCGATAAATGCATCCCAAAAACTTTTGATTAAGGGTAGCTTCTCACAAGCACATATAAACTGTACAAAATGGTTCCAAGATGAACCAAAGCCATTCAAACTAATCCAAATTAGTCCATTCTATTCTACCTTGTCATCAAGTGTAGCTCGTTGATCTCTCAACTCTTGATCTTTATCAGATAGATAACTACTGTAGTAGTCTAGATTTAATACATCTGTGGTTTATATCTTTTAATTTATTAACCGGAGAACCCATAGTAATAACCATTTTTTATCAACGTTTCAAATCCCAACAGGGATCCATCATCAGGACATTCTTGAATGATGATAGTAGAAGAGCTTGAGGGTATTAAATAGTTTTTAATAGTTTGAAGTGGGAAGATTAAATGAATGTCAACTCTTTTAATCATTTTTATTTATTTATTTATTTTATTTTATTATTTTATTATAATAATTTTACTTTAATTAATTTTAATAATAATAATATTAATGTGAATGTATTAATAATGATTAATAATTAATAACTAATAAATAAAAATAATAAATAATGATATTTAACGAATAGGACCAGTGGTTGTTGCAATCCAGAACTAGATCCGCGGATTAAGGAAGGGTTTTTTCGAAGCCGAAGCTACTGTCATGGCCGCTGCAGTTACAAACCCTTTCGTCATTCCAAATGGGGGCAAAGTGATTTCCGTGGAGAGTGTGCAGGAGTTTGTCAAGATCGATGTCCACCAAGATGCTGCTGAAGCTCTTCTCCCGCGTTACATCAGACCCCAGGAGGAGAGGCCCACGGTCTCATTACTCGCTTCTGCCGAATTTTCAGTCCCTGTTATTGATATGAAGAAGCTGATCGGCTTACAGGCACAAGATGATCAAAGAAAACAAGAAATGGACAGGTTTTCTGATGCCTGCCAAGAATGGGGTTTCTTATAGGGGACTGAGATTTTGGGGAACCTCCGGAGCTCTGCAACGATGGCGCCTTACTCCCCCCTATTCGCAGAGAACCTCCCCAAGACCCTCGATGTTTTGACAGAAAATTTATGCTGGCCGGTAGATGATCCCCATTTGCTGAACATTAATCCATGCCCGGCAGAGGTACGTTCACAAAATTCATTTCCACAATTTGGGTATTTTCTACCACATTCTAACCAGCAGAACCCTGGGTTTTCCGGCCGGATCAATATCCTCCGGAACCCTCTGCCTGGGCGTGAAACTCGAAAGAACCCACAGATGCGGTGCCGAGTAATACGGACGAAATGGTCTGAGACTGGGCCTGGCACAGGAGCTTCCTCACTCAAGCCGGAGTGCGAATGGAAAAGAGATGGGGAACGTGTGGCATCCTGGTTATCAACTGGACAGAGGAAGCCCAACATAAAAGTAAGGGGGCTGACCACTGAGGACCCCTTAAAACTGGAAGCAGTGATAGAGTATTCCAAAAATGACCTGTATAAACCAGATCTGGAGACCCCATGGGGCGGACAAAATAAAAATAACAGGGGAGCGATGGTTTCTTTACAGAAAACAACCAAACCACCGAAGCTTTGCCACAAAGAGGCTGAAACATTCTGCCAGGGTAAAGATTGGATCCAAATCTTCATCAAACTAACAGGGGCAGCCACCGTTGCGTGCGACTTAGCACGAGTTTAAACATACAAGAGCTAAAAAACGAAATACAAAACCAATTTGGAATACCCATAAAACACCAGAACCTGATTTGTGCAGGCCGTAGCCTAGAGGACCATCTTACTCTACAGGAATATGGGATCTGTCAGGATACAACCATTTTTCTTAACCTAATACTGCGTGGAGGTTGCAACGGATCCAACTCAAAGACTCCAGGCTCCTTTCGTGATGCAGTCAAGGGGAAAGAAAAAATGCAGAACAAACCAAAGTCACCACCAGAGCAACCAGGTCCACATATAGTAGAACAAAAACTGGAATACTCAATGCTCCAAGTTACTATACCAGAGGTAACTGCACTACACTCTGACCTCTCTAAACATGCTGTCATATGTAGATTTAATGGCTACTGGCCAAAATCCGATGCTTTACATCAATGGATTTATTCCCGCTGGACACCAGAATGTGATATATACCTATGTTCAAAAGGTTTTTTCATTGTAAATTTCCACACAGAGGAAGAAAGGGATAGTATCATCAATGAGGGGCCTTGGTTTTGGGGTAATGCAGGCCTCTTTGTTACCCCTTGGTTCGCTGATTTTGACGCAAACACTATGAAAATCTCAACAACGCCTGTTTGGGTGAGGCTTCACAACCTCCCATTACACTTCTGGCATCATATAGTATTATCTGCCATTGGGAATTCCTTGGGGAAATTCCTAAAAATTGATGAAGACAGATATAGCAGAGGAATCTTCACTTTTGCCAGAATTTGCATTGAAGTGGACCTGAGTCAGGGGCTGCCTGATCAAATTTCATTAAACTATAACAACACTGAGTGGACACAACCCCTAGACTATGAAAACACTGCATTCAGATGCCGCAGTTGCCGGCAAACAGGACACCTCCAAAATTCTTGCCCACTGGCCAGAAAGAATCCAAAAGGAAACAAGAAACAGCAAAAAAAGCCAAATGGGTGGCAGCATACAGAACCGCTGGAAGAAGAGGACATTCAGCCAGAGCATACAGTGAACCAAGAGGAACCTGATATAAATATGGAACAGAATGGCACACAGGAAGAAAAAGCACCAGACCCTCAAATGGAGGACCATTTTCAGCAGCAGCAAATTCCACAGCTGGAAGTTAGTGGCAACAAAAGAACTCATGGATCTGAAGGATCAGAATCCGACAAAGAACCTCCAGTGAACACACAAGAGTACCCGCAGGCCATCATTGTTCCCCCTTCTGACTCTCAGGGTTGGCGTAGGGTGGAGAAGAAGAAGGGCAGAAAAGTATAGGCTTGATGTATTTTTAAATTATTTTTTTATTTTTATCAGTGTACTTGTCCTATTCATGGACAGCTATCTGCATATGCTCTAAGCATCTACAAAATGTAATTTATTTCATATATGAATATAAATTACGATTTTTCTACGGGAAAAAAGATATTTAACGAATACAAATTAATAATAATATTGTTGTTATGTATTAATAATATTACATTAATTACCAATTATTATTAATACATTAACAATAATATTATTATTAAATTGTATTCGTTAAATATCATTATTTATTATTTATTAATTATTAATACATTCACATTAATAATATTATTATTAAAATTAATTAAAGTAAAATTCATAAAATAAATAATAAAATAAAATAAATAAATAAATAAAAATGATTAAAACAGCTGACATTCATTTAATATTCCCACTTCAAACTATTAAAAACTATTTAATACCCTCAAGCTCTTTGACTATCATCATTCAAGAATGTCCTGATGATGGATCCCTGTTGGGATTTGAAACGTTGATAAAAAATGGTTATTACTGTGGGTTCTACTGTAGTAATGTTTCTCATGCAAGTAATGGATGATTTATTCATTAAGAGCATTCTCTTAGACATGCTCTCACTCCAATACAATGTAATCAAGGTAATATGCATTTCCCTATCAATCATTTTCTCTACAATGAAAGGGGATAGATGATTCTTCACCAAATCCAAAACTATTCATTCAAATTTTACCAATTTCTAATCATGCTGAACCAAATCCTTGATATCTGTTGAAAGTAAAATCTCCTTCTCCACGAGGTACCAAAATTCAATCTCTTCCAAGAGATGCTACATCCTGAACTATAATAGAGTTGGAAGTACCCTCCAATGTGTGACAATCCTAAAGACCCTAACTACTTGTGATTACAACTCTTTAAACAAACATGAAAACATATCAAGAACTAAGAATCAAACCTGCAACCTCTTATAGGTGGAGTCTGCCTTTCGCAAACACACAAAATAACACTCCAATCCCTGGAGCAATTGGGACAACACACCCCATGGGCCACAACCTTTAACTAGTCGAAATTTGGTTCACTTGTTGAAACTTGGGCATCCCACCCTTGAAACCCTTCAACAACTCCCTCTAACAAATTGCAATCCTATCCATGCACAACTTCCTATTAGTTTCAATGAAAGTGCTCTGATACCATGTAAGCCAGACAATAGTAAGTAAATTTTTCACTAAAAGAATATTCCTAAGATCCTAGGTAATTTAAAGCCCTTGATGGGTATACTAGAATCTACAAAAACACACCGCAGAAAAATAATAAGAGCATGTACACAGATCTTAACTCTCCTTTACATCTATTTTCTATTGAATGCAAAGCAAAGAAAATACAATGCAATACCTCAAAACCAAAAGCTTACTAACCAACACGGAAGTCTTCACTACATATCCTTTATAGAATAGGGAGATGAGAAAAGATACAAAGTATCTAGTCACATGCATGAAGTACTCAAGGTGACTCAGTTAAACGCTAGCCCAAGTTTAATCATCTAGTGTACCCTTGCTGCATATATAAATGTGTGAGGTAAGTGCATGTCAACTGGAAGACAAACAGAAGCATGCATCTCCTTCCTTGAGAATTGTGCCCCCTACCTAGACTAGAACGATATAATGCAAAAGCGCTTTGATTATATAGGGTTTTGTGCCCTCCAAATATTAGATCATGCATGCAGAACTAAACTGAACTGAATTTGAACTACAAACTAAACTGAACTAAATCTGAACTACAAATTGAACTAAACTGAAGAAAAAATGGAATTTCTTAATCTTAAACAACATGCAAACTACAATTAATTGAGGGTAGAAAAATTGGAAATATACCGTCTACACTCTTACATAACAACACCTCCCTCATACTATAGTGTGCACAGGAACCATGACAAACTTATGCCATTATTACTGATGTATGGACGTGAAAAAGTACACCCTTACTATTGCTATACTTGCCAATTAAGTTCACCCTAGTACTGTGGAGAAGACTGTCAGAGTTAAACAAGGTAGAAAATCTAACAAAAGATATGAACTAACTAATCAAAAAAATATTACCACAGTGATAAATTGAATCCTTAAAAGAGTGACTAGCGTGGGAAGACAAAGATTTAAGTCAAACAAGTATAAATCTTTTCCATAGATAAGACAAAATTTACTGCATGGTTTTAAGAAAATTCATCTCAATGGAAAAATAAATTGTTTCAAACCCCAAGATTGAAAGGAAATTGATTTAACGTACAACAAAATGTTAGTATTTTGTTACATTGCATATGCATTTACTCATAGGTGTTGATTTGATGCTATATAATTCTTAAAGCCATGTTCAACCTAAAATGAGTCTCTAGAGTTTTTGTTGTTAAAGTTGTAGGCCTATTTTAGCAAAGCCATAGGCTTTGATCATGATGAAATGTAGTTAAAGGGTTTTTTTTTTTTTTTCTTCTGGATTTAAATATTTTTCATAGTTTAGTTTCAATTATCCATTTTTCCATACCAAGTAAGAAGTAAAACAAACCATTAGCAGATAAAGAACATATCAATCAAAGCTAAACATGTAAAATAGAACGGATAAAAGATATCCAAATACGGAATGGAAAGTTTTAACTTAGAAACTGAATAGACATCGTGGTGTTAATAGTACCTATATGGCAGGATTTGATATAAGGAGTAAAGACACACCAAGTCCATCGAATGCCTCTTTCCAAGAACCCTCAGTAAGAGTTTTCCAAAATCCCTTTGATTTCCCAAATGCGCTAGTTTACATCCAAGCAGAAGCTGTGTGTCTAGTGGCTTTCTAAAACAAAATAAACTACCACATAACATAGTGTTTATGTATAAATTTGAGCAAGAAATCTACAAGTCAAAATACCAAAATTTGGTTGGAAAATCCAAATCACTAGGACAAAGCAGGAAGAATAAGAGTTGTACCTGTGTTATCACAGTTGTGCAAGCTCTAGTTTCAGAAGCTACAACCAAATTTGCCTTTGTTCCCATACACTAGTTCCTATGTTTCAAGTAAAATCACTTAGGCTATAACTATAATAGTATTGGTTAAATTTATGATGTATAATTACTTGATGAAAACTGAATAAGGTAAAGTAATGGTAAATAATATCACAAGTAATTATCTGTAGATCAGAAAAGGTTTTTCAACATGGTATGAGAGAAGTGAGATTAGGTAGTGGAGTGTGTCTTGGTGGAATGATCTTGCATCAAACAAATCTGTGTATTTTCCCTGGAACTAGTTTATCTGTAGATTTGAGAATTCAAGCATGCATTATGTAAAGATCCATTAGCTCTAGCACCATTTTTCTACACAACTGCTTTTGATATATATATATATATATATCTAGCACCATTATTCTACACATCTGCTTTTGATATATATATATATATATATCTCTCTCTCTCTCTCTCTCTCTATATATATATATATATATATATATATATATAGATATTATCTTATTCTGGAACAGGTGTAAGGAGGTGAGAATGATCATTCTCCATCATTAAGTTGAAGGGAGTCATAGCATCAGCTATGTGGAACAGTAAATATTAATTGATGACAATTTTCAATGCGAAGGGCATGGTTTTATGCAGTCTTCTCTACTCTGATTTTCTTTGAGCACCAAAGATATCAAAAATTGAAGGCAAAGGCAAGGGGCATTGCAATAATATTACTCTATATTCGAAGAGTTGTCACATAATTTCTAGACATGCATTGGAATATGTATATATATATGGCAAAGATAGACATACTATGCATGCCCAAGAATGTCATATCTGTATAGAGCAAGCCATAATAAACCCAAAAACATGAAAGAGAAAGACCCCCAAACATGCAAAAACAGACCCAGAAAATGCTTACCCAGATAACAGACGAGAAGTTAAGAAATAAACTCACAAACTGGATCAACAACATATATCCATATTCTATCAACCCTCAGGAACAAAACTCAGTCACGGGTAGCTCCATCTCACCAGCTGCAGGCATCCTCCAGACCCGTTCCTTTGAGCGCACAAAGCTTGGAGGCAACTCTCAAGTGCAAGCATGCTTTAAGCATTCAATTTTTGTTGTTTTACCAACACCATTAGGACTGCCAGTAAACTTCAATGGCTTGTAGAAGGTAATGACAAGGATATTTTCTGGGATTTCCTCTATCCCATCGATGGTATCATCGTGATTTTCTCAGTTCAAGTAGAGCCAAAGAGTCCAAGCAAAAGCCATTATCATTGACCCATATTATCATATTATCAAGAAGGGAACAATATTATCATTGACCCATTTGTCTGCAACTGACTGGCTGGCTGAGACACTGGCAATATCTTCATTCCTAACCATCACAGAGACCTTAATACCAGTGTTAGAGAGTGCCTTGAGGATGACTGGATTGGTACTATAGATTTTAACCCTACCAACCTTCAATCTCTGGATCAAGTCAATAGATTCTTGTACGGAGGGTAGGTTGTCACCAAACTACCCATAAGCGACACCGATGGTGTAATCCTCTGCATCTGTGCAACAATGACAAAAAGAAAAAGATAAAACATTGAAAAACTAGTGAAAATCATGCAGGATCTGTATATAATCAAATACATAGGAATGCTAGTATAAGGCATAACAAGGCCTGGAATTTCATTGGAATGGTTGAAAACAATCAAAATACTATGGGGCCAAATGTGAGCTCAATCCATCAAATTTTCAGAAAAGGGAAGCACAATGAATATCAGAAGAAACATGTAGATTTTTTTTTTTTTTCAAATTAAATAAACACATTATTTCATTTTTCCAAAAGTATCTTAAAACACCCTGGCACAACAATCTCAACAATAACTAGCATAGATAATCCCTACTGCCTTCCAAGAATGAGATCCAAATGGTAGCCAAACAATTTACAATGTAAAATCATGGTATTTTACCAGGTAGACTTACCTAGTGCAGGATTTTTTCAAGGGAAACCTGATCAACACAGTAGGGACATTCAGAGACAAAACATTGGAAAACCATTGAGATTTACTTGTATAGACTATTGGTTGAAATAAGGGAAACCCCATAGGAAAATATATGCTAATACCAATAGGAAAAGATAAGGGAACCAGAAGCAGATATATGTTAGTACTAATAGATTATTTATTAGAATTATTTAGGGTTGTTTAGTTGAATAATTATTATCTTTCTCATTTAGATTCAAATTTTAGCCAGTGATATAATGAGCTATAATTCCTTGATAAATATGTTTGTAATGGACTTGTGCTTATGAATATTATTGTATTTTCTTCCAGATTTCTGAACTTTGAAATGATTACACCTGTAGGTTGGTCTGTACCAACAACTTCACTCTAACCCTCCTACTGAGAAAAAGATTGATTTCTTTCCTCTGGAAAAAATGTTGGTACCATAAGGAACCCAACCCATGGAATGTTAGTACCAATAGGAAAAAGATAAGGAAACCATGGAATTTTCATCCAAATTTCTTCTGACAGAGGATTTGTCCCAAGAAACAAAATCAATGCCTATCAGAAGCCCATAAGAAAGAAAAAAACATTATTGTATCCCTTGAAATTTCTTCAGTATGTAACTTATGAAAAAAAGCAAAACAAAAGTGATATTAAAAGAAAATATATACATGAATGACTACTTAAAGGCATGAATTATGACTCCAAGAATGGCCAACAGAAGCCAGAAAACCGTCGGTCCTGGAGTTTGCATTGTATCAGTACTTCCCATTACATGAATAATTTGTAGTACCCAAAGTAGAATTTGTTAGTTTAAAGAACCAAACGTAGAATTTCTTGTCACGTATGAATTCCTTTCACGTTGATACTCTAATCCAATATAGTTATAGGGGAGACCTGGGTACACCCATCGGTTAAATACAAAAGGCATAGCAATGGCCCATCAAACAAAAGAAAATATATACATGAATGACTACTTACAGGCATGAATTATGACGCTAAGAATGGCCAACAGAAGCAAGAAAACCATTGGTCCTGGAGTTTTCATTGTATCAATGCTTCCCATTACATGAATAATTTTCAATACCCAAATAAGAATTTGTTAATTTAAAGAACCAAATGCAGAATTTGTTGTCACCTATGAATGCCTTTCACGTAGATACTCTAATCCAATACAGTGATATGGGAGACTCGAGTACACCCATCGGTTAAATACAAAAAGCTTAGCAATGGGCCATCAAATGATAAGAGTCCTACTTATTTTCATAATTTAAGGTTTTTCACCGATCTAAAAATAGAGAATGAATAAATGGAACAGGAACATACCAGTTGTGACATCACAGTCGAGGCTCTGGCCTGAGATCATTTAGGTTTTTTTTTCTTTCTCCTTTATTATGATAAATGGTTTCTCAAACTCATCAAATATCAATGCCCTCCATGCAAATAGTAACAAAATGCAACATAGGGATTAAAGCCTAAACACACAAGTGTGAAGAAAAAAATAGTGAATTTTTAATTGACCTGAGGTGTGTGTACTCCTCTCCTCTCTGTGTGGAAAATTGAAAATGCAGTGAATCTCCTCTCCATGTGGAACATTGAAAATGAAACGAAATTGAAAATGAAACATATCTTGGCGCAGTCAATGGAGTGAAGATCAGTTGGTGGGGTTCGATAACCCTAATTTGCAACTCTCTTAAATCTCTTTTTTGCTTCGGCCTTGTCAAAAGTGAACATATACTACCTATTCTAGAACTTAAACAAAGATGGGGCTACGAGGGATTTTCAAATATGCTAAAATTTCTCCTCTTGAAAAAACAATAATTACATTATTTTATTTTATAAATATATTATTTTATTTTATAAATACATTATATTATTTTCACTTAAATATATTATACATTATTTTATTTTCTCTTGGATGGTATGTTTTTAGTTGTATTATAGAAGTTAACGCTCTTGGGAAGTTTTTTTGTTGTGTTTGAAAACATTTTTTTGCATATTTGGTGTATATATCATTATAATAATAAAAATTTAATTTTAATATTATTTTTTTTATGCAAGTTTATGGAGGTGGACGGACTCTATTTTTGGAATTTGAATGTGAGACCTCTCAGAAGGAAACATGTACTCTTAACTTGCTTGTATTGAAAATATTTAAGTTTCCTTGCATATTGAGTGGGTGCAAACAAGACAGAGTATATAGTAATTTGATTTAATAATTAAAAACAAGTGTTAGTTTCTTAAAAGTCACATGACAAATTTGGGAGGAGTAGGGCACGTACCCTAGGTTAAATATATTCAAATTATTGTGTGAATGGGTTTGTAAGACCCTATGTTTTTATCTTGATAAAATGGAGTCCTCTCCGAGTCACTCACATAGTTTAGGTTTTCATAAGAAAAGTAGGTGCTTTGCCTTAAGATGTAAACATTTCATTTTAAATAGTGTGATGATGTGGTTTCCATGAGGCATTAAAATATGGAACGAGCATGCACATTTGGGATGCTAGTGTTATGTTCTACTCGAGGCATGGGTGCATGTCCAAGAAGACTCTAACAAGGGTTGAAGAGATGGAATAGTTAGAGGTGTAGAAAAGAAAGTTATGCACCATGAGAAGTTGTGAAGCTAACTTAAGACATTTGACAAGTTGCAGAAAGGAAACTTGGCAGTGATACTAAGTGAACATTCTTTGATCGAAGTTGATAGCCTCTCCTTGCACTACCACTTTGCAAAATGAAGAAGAAATGTGAAATATATGTGCAACCCACTAAAGAGGTTGGCAAGGTTGTTGCAACATATATAGGTTGTTTTTTCATGTTGTAGAAGGAGGTATTGGAACTTGGAAGGTGACCATTGGAGTATATTTCTCATGGGGTGTTAAGGAGGTGCAAGGATTTGATAAAGATTGAATTACACAAATCTAACAAATAGGCCATATTGGATTAGAATAGTATTTTTTTTGGACATCCAAAGTTGAAGGTGCATTTTGTGGAGGTGTAGTCTAAGTGCTTGGGTGTGGGCCACATCTTATGGTTATCTTGGACTTTTGGTGTGTGTTAGTGGTGTTAGTGCATTGTGTTTGATTAACACTAGCTAGAATATGTTCCATGAAGGCAAAAAAGCGCACAAGTTTCAGATGGCTTAACCATTTCACATTGTAGGGTGTGTTATGCCCTAGTTTTGAAGAGACAATTAGAACCATCTTAGAGTGTGATGGGTTGTACCATGGACTTAGGTCCATTTGCATGGGTTGAGGTGTAAAGGTACCCGATGAGTTGAGCAAAATGATTCCAATTATTAGCTATATAGAGTGTTTATGATATAAGATTAATGATTTTTTGTTGTGGAATGGAAGAGGAAGATAAGAAAGGAGAGGCACTAAAGTTTGTTGTAAATAAATAAAAAGGAAGGAAAAATGTCTCTTATTAGCAGGATTTTTCAAGTTGGCTATTCAATAAGACTAAATTTTAGTTGGATCTAGGGAGTTTGCCTCAAAAGAAATGGTTGGGTACTCTATAAATCCAAGACCTAACATATCCAAGATAGTCCATTAAATAGATTCGTCTTGGGAAAATCTTGCAAAGGCTAAGGTTAAGATATCCCCTTTTTAATGTGGGTTTTAAACCTTCCATTTGAGAATGCTAAAAACAAGGTCATTGTCTTGAAAGGAAGTCCTTTATTCTACCAAAACATAATTCCAATGCTTAATCCATGGTGCGATTCTTTCTATTTGAGTTTGGCCTTGAATGTTGAGATATATCTTTCAGTCCAATTATCAATTTTTTGTTTCACTTATGTGTTGAGAAGGCTTAAGGGTTATAGAGGATAAGACAACTATTTTCCAATACCCATCCCTTGAAACCTTGTAAAGAGATCGTGTGCCCCATTTTTTTCATAATATCTCAACCACAAGCCCTTCCTACAAGGATTCCCTTGAAGGAAAGGTTTGTAAAAGAAGTGGAAAAAAACAAATTTCATGTTGAGTCAGAGGAGGGGTATAGATCACAGGTGTCTCTAAAGGTCTTGACAAAGGTAAAGGGGAATGGAGTTTTCCTCCTATTGCAACGCCTTCTATTCCACCATTCAAGGTGCTAAAGGGAACTAAATTTAAGGGTCATAGGTGAAAGCTCACAAAGATCTTAAAAATGAGAAGGTAGGTGCAATTTAGCATAGGATTGATTCTTCAATGGTTGAATTTTTGGGTGAGATTTCCCAGTAAGTGGAAAAAATTGAAGCCCTACTACCTATAGATTAAGTCGATTATGAGAAAATGTTTCCTAAGGTTCAAAGAGTCTCTCCATATTTTGTCCATGAGATCCATGGCAACTATGTTCAAGTGTCGATAACTTGTGTTAAGATATCATCCTTGATTCAGGGCACATATACCTCTTCAAATAGTGGTGGAGAGTATAACTAACGAGTAGGCAAGGTTGTTCATTTACAAGGTTGGAATCAATCAAGAATTCTTCCTCTCTACCCAACTCTATGATGAGGAGTGTGCATAATGGATTTATTATTTTAAAAAATTACAAATATTGGATTATCTTGAAGTTCGAGTGCTTGAAGTGATTGCCTCAACCTGCAAATATTTAAAGGAACTATGTGTTTTTCAATTAGACTCTTCTAGTCAAGGAACTGCAAAAGAGTAAGGCCTTATTGTTAATTTTAAGGGGTTGGCCTATCCTCACCTATGTACTAAGTTCTTTTGTCAAATTACAAATGAAACTTTGGTTGTTGTTGAAAGAAACTAAATTTCTCTCTTCTCACTTGTTTATAATGTATATTATTGATCCCAACAAATTAGATCATGTAATAAGAAACCTCTACTTGAAGGTTTTGGAGAAATTGTTCAATATTGTAAAAGTTTACAATATTTATCTTTCACTAACTTTCTCATGAACAAGGCCTTTCAAAGTATTCTAAACAAATACCTGGAACAATAAATGCCAATATTGTCCCTCTTTATTGACATTCATGGAGAATGTTATTCTTTATAACAAAAATAGGTCGCACTTAGTAAGTAGATTTGAGATATCCGAATGGATTGACACTGCGAGTTACCAATGAAATCCTAAGATTGTAGAGAAACTAGTGAACACTAAAATACTAATGAAAGCTGAAGTCGTGTTCTGATCAGGGTTGCAAGGGAAGCTACAGAAAGAGGTTACCCTGTGGATTAATGTTTTAATGGTGGAAGAGGGCTTGTTGGTGTTCCAGAACCCAAGCATGGCAATGTAAACACCTATTACTGGGGGAAGGACCTAAAGGGATGGATTCTATTGAGTGGGGAACTATGAGAATGTCACGAGGATGGATGCAGATGACTTTTGAAAGGCCAGGGATCTAAGAGTGCAAAGGAGAGAACGTATGGTGTGGAAATAGCTAAGGGCCATGCAGGCGATTAAAAGGCAACAAAAGGAATTGCACCAAGAAGGAGTGTTGTTAAGAGATCTGGAAGAGGGAGAAATTATGGAAGGAAGTTCAGTGGGAAGGGAAAAGACAGTTGTAACCAAGGTGGGTCCGGAAGGTGATAGGGACCCACCCCCACCAATGGAAATGGGGATAATTAGCAGCGGGGTGGATATAAAATCAACACTAGACATTGCGCCACAATATGTTGGATCAATTGGAAATGAACTGAGGTATGATATTTCCCTATCTTTAATGGTATATATTCAGTGAATTCATTTATAAACAAGATTGATGCAACGGTTATTGAAGAAAATAAAGTACCTCTACTAAATGTCGCATTACAAGTGACATTGCCAATATGGTTGGGAGTTCACCACAACTACCTCTGAGAATGGGAGAAGATCAAAATAGCCATGGAAGTAAGATTTAGACAAGCGGGGGAGTACGCTCAAGATTTCTTCAAATATAGGGGTGACTCTAACCCTCGACAACATTTGAAAAATTGTAAGGAGAGATGGAATTGATAAGGAGTTTCAAAGGATTTATGGGTGCATGGTTTTATACACACCCTGAGAAACTTTCCAAAATCTTGGTATGTACAAGAAGAAATAAGGAAACATACTGGAGATTAGGACAATTTGGTTGATTAGTTTGTGAGTAGCTTTTGATTTTTAGACCCCAAAAAGAGGCTGACTGAGGTGTTGTAGGCTGTCAAGCCGATTCTTCTCACCTCGAGTCAGCTGATGGAGGGGTCCATAGATCATAATACTTTACAACATATCTACGAGTCTAGATATCATGAAGCAATAGACCATGGGAAGGTGGACAAAGACCTAGATAAAGATGATCTAAAGGAATTACAACATCTTTCATTCCACGAATCTAAAGAGGAAAGAGATATCAAGGATGGACCTGTCAACGATGATCCACATTTACTCCCATTGAAGTTGTGGAAACATAACATTGAGACCAATGATAAACCCAAGTTAGCCTCAATTGGATATTTTTAGGATAAGCAGACTACAAAGGAAATTTTCAACCTCCTAAAAGAATATGAAGACTTGTTCCCTTCATCGCCCGTGAAACTAAAGGGGATCAAGGGAGATATAGGGGGGATGGAAATCATTCTAAAACTAGATACAAAGCCAGTAAAGCATTTACCATACCCACTGAACCCGAGGGTTAAGGAGAAAGTGAAAAAAAATAGACAAGATGATAGAGTAGGGCTTATATCTTCGGTGGACGAGGCAGAGTGGGTAAGTCTAATTGTGATATGAAAAAATAAATATGTTATAGAGATAAGGGTCTATGTGGACTACCGTAGTAAGAACAACACTTGTGTGCATGATCATTTTCCTACACCATTCAGTGATGAAGTTCTAGATAATGTAGCGGGGAACGAAGCTTACTCTTTTATAGATGGATACTTTAGTTATCACCAAGTTACGATCACAAAAGAGGATAAGAAGAAAACTACATTTACCACGAAATGGGGATCCTATTCCTATCATCTTATGCCATTCAATCCCAAGAATTCATATGTGGTGTTGTTAATAATTGTGATTTCCACCTTTAGAGATTATGTCCACATGTTCCTTGAAGTCTATATGGATGACTGGACAGTCTATAGTATGCTAAAGAAACACTCCAGTCTGCTCAGAATCATTTTCAATTGATGTATACAACTATAGATGTCAGTAAATTTGAAGAAGTACTACATATTTGCAGTCCCTTTTGGCACACTTTTGGGCCACATAGTGTGCAAAGAAGGAGTATGTGTAGATCTTTCTAAGGTTGCAGTGATCATGAATATGGACCCACCCACAAGTGTAAAATAGCTCAGATCCACCTTGGTACATACCGGGTACTACATGAGGTTTATATGCAACTACGACTCAGTTACTGCACCAATGGAAAGATATTGAGGAATGTTGGATGATTTATGTGGTCAGAAGAATGTGAGGGTGCACTCAACATACTGAAAGAAAAACTAGTAACTACATTGATCTTGGTCTACTCCGACTAGAAAAAACAGTTCCATGTCCACATTTATGCATCAGGTGTTGCCTTGGGTGTTGTTTTGGCTTAGTCAGGGGAAGGTAGCCTCAACCACCCAACTTATTTTACCAATAGAAAATTGTCCATAGTAGAAAAGAACTATACTACAATTGAGAGGAGGCACTTGCAATGGTATATTCACTCCAAAAATTCATAAGCTATTTACTAGGAGGCCCATTCAAGTTTTTCACTGACCATTTCGCTTTGAAAAATTTAGTGAACAATCCTGTCCAATGTGCTGCTCTAGTCCTATTGCAGAACACAGAATTGATTGCTCAAAGCCTTGGGTCTAATTTGATGGCGCCTCTCAAGGTGAGCCCTACTAGGAGAGGAAGGAAACATCTTGCATACTAGTGAGTCTCATGTAATCAAATTTAAGGAAGGCATTGGTAAAGGGTTCAAAAACAAGGCTGAGTTGATGGAACTAAAGCTTATCTAAACTCTGGCAGCAGAATATGGGGTTCCATAATTTCTAATATTTGAAAATTCTCAATGTGCTATAAAATGACTCAATAGGTAGTATACTCTACAAATGTCTACCATTAGTAATGAGGAAATTCTTGGTATTGTTGAGGGGCTTACCCAAGTTGACTTTGCTCACATTTTTAGAGAAAGAATTCAAGGGACAGATCTCATGTCAAAAGGCCTCGAGCTTTAGCCTGAGGAATGGATTGCTTAAGAAGATTTAAATAGGCTGCACACTAACTATTCCCACTTGCCTTTCCTTTGATCAATGGAATCTTGAATTGTTTTTTTATTTCTCATAGTTGAATGTACATTTTTTGTATGAGAGGATTGTTTAATTTTTTTGTATCAGAACTATATGCCAGCCTACCTAGAGGTATGCAACAACAGAAAGAAGGAAAAGATGCATAAAATTTTAGAGGTAACATCTAGTGATGAATAGGTCTAGTGTTTTAGGATAATATCTGTTGGCTTGAGGGGGCCTGACTGAGGTTCAACGTTAGTTTAGCAAAACAAATCCCTACACTACTTTCCCTTTTGGCATCAGCCTGCAGAGCATAGACCGAAGTCTCACCCGAAGCAGTATGGGGGGATAATGGAACCAAGTTTCCGCACATTGATATGGTTGTGATGTCGTTGATTCCCTCTATCCCTGCCTTCACACAGGTTGCTTCACTCTAGGGCCTATGAGACGAGCCCTTTATTCCAGCCCTTAGTACCTCTGCGAGAGGGTACGATTGGCCTTCGCACAACCCTAACTTGCTGCTTAGGTAGTTTCTCACTGCTACAACAGTGTGCCGTACAAATTCCCCAATTAATCTAAGTGACTTGCTTATCTTATCAGACAATTATAGTTAACTCCGAGTAAATAGATATTTATAAATGTGTTCAATTTTTCAATGTAATTGCATTCATTCGTGCATCACATAAGCATAATAAAGGAAATTCATACATAACATATCAAGATGCAATAACATAACAAAGACACAAGAATTAACGAATCTATCTCTTTATTAATATCTTCCAAATGTTTACAGACTCTGTCCACCCTGTGCGCATAGCTGCAGGGGTCTGCAAACTTAGTTGCGGACTTCTACCTTAGGTCTCTATGCACTCAGTTGCAGAGCCTATACCTATGATACAACCCAAGACTTAGAATTATTACTTCAAAGCTACAACTCTCTTACATTATTCATTGTTCTCTAAAACTACTTAGAGCTTAGCTCTTTTTATATAATCCCATGGTCCACGGACCATGGGTAGATCTATTACAGCCGACTTTACTTTTCAAAACTAAGGGAAAAATACCCTTTATGACACCTAACACCTTCATGCTCCGTGACCAAAAAATGCAGAGTCTTTAAATTTTTTTTATTACAAAATTTGACTCAAACGTGGGCTTTTCACCCCAAAACTACCCTTGGGGGATCCCACTCCCCACAAGCCCCCAACACAAACATCATGAATTTCCCTCGAGTCACTCACTAGGCGCGGAGACCTTTGTGCGAAGCCCATCTAGCTCAACTAGTATGACCACTACCTCGACCGTGCACTGAGATTTCGCCTACTTCGCATCTTCCATTGTCTTCTTGGTCACTTCTCCTGTGCTGTCAACCTGAAGATTTTGTTGTGTCGCTTGAAAAGTCACAAGCTTGCCTTCAAGATTTTCTATGACTACATAAGCTTCCTCCAGCTAGGGCTTTAAGTCACGCCTTCAACACTGCTTCCTTGTGCAGCATTGCGTCGACCTGTTCCTTCAGCTGCTTGGCCTCCCGTAGCTTGGATAGCCTCTGAGTCAGCACGAAGATTCACGCTGTGCCCTTAACTTCATCGTAGTACTATTGTTGCTCATGCACTTCCGTATCCAGCCTTTGTACATTTGGGTCCTCCTACAAGCTTGTCAGGACCTCAAATGAGTGTTTAGCAATCTCGCCTTCTCTAACCCCCTTGAGCCACCTCTGCGGCTCCATGGCAGTCATTCCCATATTTGTGTCTATGATGTGGCATATTAGCTACTCGGTCGCTACGTGTGGGAATTTCTCATGGTCTACCAAGTCCTAATCTTCAAGCTTTAGTATCGCCACCCATGCCAGACGCAGACCATCAAAAGCAATTTCATTTGGTAGTAGAGGGTTTTGCAGGGGAGTCTTACTCTCATCAATGTCCTTTAGACCTTGCACGTAGGCTTGCACGAAGGGACATACCCTGACAACTGTGTAATAGGGTCTGCACCCTGGGCTTCAACCTCCTCTACTTCCATTCCTAAATCCTCATCATCCAGTGGGATGTCTTTGATATCTTCCTCCTCGGCTTCTAAGTTTATAGCCTTGCCTTAATCTTGTGCAGTGGGCTTTGATGGGTTTCTACTTGGTGAGGCATGCACTAGTATGGCAGGCTTCTTTCCCTTTTCTCCTTCACGATTTCCTTGGTTGGGGTTGGCTTCAGTCTCGACGTTCTCAGGGAGTTAGGGACCTCCGCCAATACTTCAACTACTTCGGGAGTAGCTACGTCTGCTTCTATGTCCATTTGTTGTGTCGACTCTTCTACTACTTGCTTGGTATTGATAACTCCTGGGGGCGTGGACATGATCTTATGCAATAATTCCTATGTGTCCATCAACAAAGTCTCAAATACCCCAAAAGCTATTAGAAGCTCATATTTCTAGCGATTCATATTCACCTGAGAGCTCGAAAACTAATTACTTAAAATGCCAAGTGTTTCTTGCTAGACATCCGCTTGTAATTTATACGGCATTTTGAATTCAAATCCATCTGTTTCCCTCAAAATTGGTTCATTAATGTCGGATTTGCGACATATTTTCAAGGATCTAAGCCATAAATTTTGTCTTAAATGCTGACTGTTTGCTCCATTTGGCCTCACTTCTGCCATCTTTTCATGAACAGTGACTTTAATGGTCACTTTCTGGCTGACCTGTGCGATTTCTCCCTAGGTAGCGCAGCTCCCTTCGCGCTGCCGCGGACCTAGTGACACTTCCTTGCTTTGCACCATTCGCCAATTGCACAGCTCCCCAACTTGGGAAGTGTAGTTTATAGTCTCGCACCTACTTTCAGTTGCCTAGAGTGCTAATACTATGCTACCTTCATTTAGTCACATGGCCAGACTACCGGTGTATGGCTTCAAGCGACTTCCATTCACCTTTCCGGGGAAGGGTTCTCCATTCAATTTGATTATCTATACCACTCCTCCATTAGTAATCTCATTAATAACATAGGGCCCTAACTAGTGCATCTAGAATTTCCTTGGAAATTTATTAAACTTACTATCATATAGAAAAACTAGGTCGTTTACCTTAAATGTGCACAACTTAATGTGTCGATCATGCCATGCCTTTTCGCGTTGCTTTTGGACCTGCTGGTGAAATCCAGCCAAAAATATCTCTTCTTCGAGCTCATCCAATTGTGTGAGCCTTTCCCCCAGGGCTCCACGATCTGTCATACCTGTGAGCGCTACTATGCGCAGAATAGGCACGATGTATTCCAAGACATTACGACTTCAACCCCATAGACGAGCCTAAAGGGTGTTTGTCCAGTCAACTTCTTGCATGTCATTCGATAAGCCCATAATGTTGCAGGTATGCATAGGTACCAATCACTTTGCTAAGCATTACAAACCTTGGTCAATGCATTTTCAAGAACTTTGTTGGACGCTTCCACTGTCCTGTTAGCCTGTGGGTGATAAGGTGTGCTCTTTTGGTGGTATACCTGAAATACCTCCGTCAACGTGCTGATCATATCATTCAGGAATTGCGTACCATGATCACTCATCAAGATCTTTGGACAACAAAATCACGTCAGTACATGCTCAAAAAGGAACTTTGCAGCGGTTGCACCCATGCAATCCTTTATCGACTGCGCCTCTGACCAACGAGTCAAATGCTCTGTCGCAGTGATAATATACCTCGCTCCCATATTTCCTTGGGGCTGAATGGGTCCAACAAAATCTATCACCCACTTCTCAAAGGGTTGCAACATCATCTGTGGATTCAAAGGCATCTCATCCCTTCATGATGCCCTGCCAGTCCTTTAACACACATCACATTCCTTGCAATATGCTTTTGATTCTTGATGGAGGGTTGGCCACCACAACCCTGCTCATAGAATATTTTGCGCAGTTGCTCTTCTTGCATAATGTCTTCTCGCGGCGCCTGCGGATGCTGCTTCTTTCAAACTTTGGTACATACCGTCGCAATATCTCACCAGTCCCCATCTTGATGCCCTGCAATGACAGAGAAATCTGCCGTGCGCACCACTAATTCATTCTTCTGTTGGACAATGTATCCTTCTAGTGAAATACCTGTTGTTAGGAATTGTATTATATCCTCAAAATGACTATCTACGATGTGCATTGCAAATAACTGCGCGTCAAGCAATCCCTCCTCCAAATTAATGGGTTCCTCCCTTGTTTTGATGCACGACAAATGGTCTGGTCCCACATTCAATCATCTAGGCTTCATGACAACTTTAAAATCATACTCCTGGAACAATAAGAGCCACCTAAGGATTCTTCCCCCCAACATAGGTTTATTGACCAGCTACTTCAGCACGGAGTGATCTGTATACATCTTAAAATGGCCTTCGAGCAAGTAGTACCTATACTTCTGGAGTACATACACCATAGTTAGCCCTTCATGCTTAGTGGTGGAATAGTTCTTCTCCACTTTGGATAATCGTCGGCTCATGAACACAATAGGAAGGTCCAAGCCTTCTCCACTAGCTTGTGTCAGTACTGCTCCCAGCACTATACATGACGCATCGACATGTACATGAAACTCTTTCTTCTAGTCTAGGAAGACTATAATTGGCACGGTGACCATATTTTCTTTTAATATATCCAAGCTATTCTTACAATCATCATTCCAGCAGAATGTGACATCCTTCTTCAACAATTTCTCCATAGGTGCGGTGATCTGGGCATAGCCTTTGATAAAATTTCTGTAATATCCCATATGTCCAAGGGTAGCGCACAACTGCTTCACACTCCATGGTGCTTCCAAGTTTAGTATCACCGTGATCTTCATAGAGACTACCATTATTCCCTGTCTGCAAACCACATGCCCCAACATGTTTCCAAAAGGAACACAAAACAGACACTTCTTAAGATTTAACACAATCTGGTATATTCAACAGGTATCCAGCATCAGGCGCAAACTTGCTACATGGTGCTTAACCAGCCCAAACATAGTCCAATCATAAAAATATACCTTTAGGAACTTAGGAATAAATTCCTTGGACGCAACAAAAACTACGCGCGAGAAGATCGCAGGTGCATTCTTCAATCCGAATGGCATTACAGTGTACTAAAAACAACCCCACTTAGTTGTGAAGGTTGTCTTGCTCCTTTCCTCCAGTGCGATTTTGATTTGGTGGTACCCAGAGAACCCATTAGTGAAGGAATATGCTTCCTAGCCACCCACATTTTCCAACACTTCATCAGTGAACGGAGTCGGGAAAGGATCATGTACACAAGCGCCATTCAGCTTTCCAATAACCACACATATCCTTATTTGATCCTTCTGCTTCTTTTCCTGTACCACCATTGGACTTACCCAGTCAGATTCTTCCACAGGCTCAATGATGCTTGCCATGAGAATCTTGTCTAGCTCTAAGCAGACCTTCTCATTATATTTTGGATTGAGACGGTAAGACCTTTACTTAATCGGCTTCACATCAAGCTTCAGCATAATCTTCATCATTCCTAGGTCCCCAATTATCCCCTTCAGATCCGTGAACTTGGTAGGGAATAAATCTTGGTATTCACGGAGCAATTCAATGACCTTATCTACTGTCACGTTGTCCCAGTAGTCTCCAATCTTCACAAATTTAGGTTTCTCCTTCGTACTAATGTTTACTTGTTTTCTTTTCAACACCACGGTTATATCATGGTTCTCAATCTACGGTCCTTGAACCTCGCAATGGCCTTTTGTTTCTGGAATGTTAATCTTTTGTGGATCCTCGTCCTCTTTTTCAACAGTTACATTGTAACATTCTAGTGTGTGACTTAACTGAGTAGCCCATTCAGGCTGAATAGGGTCTAAAGGATCCTGTGGTATCCTAAAGATTTATGCTTTCACTTCTTGTAGTGCTTCATCAGTATTGTTAAACCCGTGCTCAAAATTGAATGTCATCATGAATCCCTCGTGCAGGATATCCCATGGCAGAGCTTGGTTTCTACATACCAGTTCATCGGGACGATATCTAGGGTGTGACAAAGCAAGTGCACCCATTCGAGTTGGGGCTTTTCTCCATAAGCTTGGGTCCATTTGGCCAAATGCATGCACAGATCATCCTGCCCATCATGCTTGTCTGTCATTCACATCTTCGGCTTCCCAAAGTGATTTCTCGTCATTCTCCTACATTTGATCTAATCATCAAAGCTTCCCTTGTGCATACCCCACCATCTTGCGAGCGTAGCATGCATTGCCAAGTCCAACGCCTGGAAGTGATTCTTTTCTGGTAACTCCTTTTCAAATGCATCCAAAAATATATCTACCTCATTTACACCACCATAAGTAGGTAGATTTCTTACCTCTGAGGACACACAGTGTAGCGATCAGGTCATCATGTTGCAGTTCAGTGTAGTCACTTCATGTAACCGGTTCTGCCAGCGCTCTAACTCTTCATCGGAGTCTGAAGTGAAAGAAATCTTGCAATCCCATGTAATCCATCCATCCATGGTGGGATTCACCCAATCTTGATCTCATGCCATTATCTTATAGATACAGTCCAAATTGTCATCACTCTCATAATCGCGGACTGGTTCTGTATAGTGCGATCCCTTAGCAGGATCTAGAGGTACTATTACACGTAGTGATTTCTTCTCAAATATCATCTTCAACTTCTTCAGATTAATTACGCCATTCATATTAGTGGCCCAGTCAATTCCTAGGAGCGTAGTATAGGGATTGCTATCATCCACTATCTCTATCACTTCAAAATCAGCCAGCGTGTTCGCTCCCTCAATATCCATGGTCACCCCCTGCAGCTGCCCCATGGGGATGATCTTAAGCTGATTGGCCATCCTTAGCCGAATTAGAGACCATCACAACGTGAGTCTCCCCATTCGTTCACAAGTCTACTTCGATAGGATGTTCACGTCTAACCCCAGGTCCAAAATAACCTGATCCATCTCATACTCTCCTATCTACGCAGTCAATCTCATCTCCTGTCCCGTCCTTGTTTTATGCTTGCTAATATTTTGTACTACACGTGGCTCACCCAATGTGGTTCCAACACATCTATTGATGAGCTCTTGTAACCCTTTCATAGCCTTATTATCGCCTAGTAACTTCATATAGGTCTCCAGGAATGTTGTGAGCATAGAGGGGTCCATCTCCTACTCAGGCTTATCCCTACTTCCTAAGTTGGAGGCCTCAGGGAAGCTCTTTTTAGCTTCCATGAAAGTTTCACGTGCATTCTCCAAATCAAACTTAGCCTCCTTCACCGGAGCTTTGCGAACCCATGTACTATCTTCTATCTATTTCCCCTTGTCATCTCTTGTTGCGATTCCACTTCTGAGCACTATATTTACATTTGGATCCTCTTCATGCGGCTCAGACCTCATCATCTGGAGGTTCTGAGTCGGCGGAGGTGGTAGCATCCCTTTGTCACGTATCCTAGCTATCAACATAGGACAGTCTTCTGTTTGATGATCAAACAACATGCAATACTTGAATGATGGACTTGTTGGATTAGTGCAATCGTGGGCATAGTGTCCTGGTCATCCGCAATTATAGCAAATCAACTGTCCTCAACCTCTTCCAAGTCCTCCTCAGCCTCAGCCTCTTCCGCGCCCTTGAAATCTTGTATGTGCCATCCCTTTGCTCTGGTCAAGGGGCCACGTTTCGGTCTAAACCCTATAGGCAAGATTTCTATCCATCATCAATTCATAGATCCTGCAAGTACACTCATCATGCCCTACTGACCTACAAAAGTTGTAGAACAGCTGTTCCGGTGTCTGTACAAACTTCTGTAGTAAGTCATAGTTATCTGTGGCATGTTTTCCGGCTACTTGATAGATAGCGCACCATAATGTAGGCCCCGTGCTAGGTCTTGCTTGAGCTTCTAGCCTTAAAGTCATCGGTCCCCATCCTACAATATAGTTCGCAAAGACCAGGCAATGGTCCTTGTCATGTCCTTGACTCTTGCATTTCAAGCACCATACCTCCTCGCGCACCTCTGGTCGAACTGTCCTGTCCTGCTTCAGACTTTTCATCTCAAGGCATAGATTCTTCAGCTACGCATGGATCTGCTGAACCCCCAGGTTTAGATCTTGTATTGGAGTCTCATGTAGTCTCATAGCAATCTCCAAAGCCTCTGCCTGAGTGGTTATCTTCTGCTACGATAGCGTAACCCTTAAGTGTGGTAGGAGCAAAGCAACAAACCACTCGCGATGTTGTCCTTCTATTAGGTTCATGTTGGCTTCGTGGATTGTACATTTCAACCTCTAATCTATTTACCAAGGCATCTCACTTGGTTGTATCGTGATTTCTTTGAATCCCACAATCAACTGCGCCTCATATTTAGGCCTACTGAATTCTTTATTCAGTGTTGTCTGGATGTCTGCCACTCCAGCATTCGGGTTACCATTAGGGTACTTAATATACTAGGCTAGCATGTGATCTTGCAGAGAACTAACCAGCGTCACCCTCTTTATATGATCATTTGTAACACCTTGAGCTTCCCATATAGCCCTCACAACGAACCAGAATTGGTTCGGGTCCTCATTTCCCAAGCCTTTGAACAAAGGCAACTTCACTATATTTGCCATACTGAACTGTGGTGGAGGTGGAGGTGGTATGGGTGAAGTTGGAGGTGATGTTGGTGAGGTCGGAGGTGGTGTGGGTGGAGGTGGTATTCGTGGGAATCCTTGTCTTATTAACTGAATAGCACTTCGTAGAGAAACCTTCACTATTTCTTCCTCATCACCTCGCAGAGGTGAAATCAATGGACTATACTTCAAACCCTTTTTTCCTTCGTTCCTGTAAGTTTTTCTACTTCACGTAGTCCCAAACATCAAGGTAGCTACATAACCCATTTTTCACACAATAGCATTTTAATCTAGGTATTCAAAGATTTTACGTACTTACCTCACAGTCCTTTAAAAAAGCACCACTCCGCCTTATTGTAGCTAACTGAGGTGTCGACTGCGAATTCATTCAAAAATCATCTTACAACGCGATCGAGCAAATGTTTGATAGCACATGCAATCTTATCTTCTTATGCTTCAAATTTCTATATTAGCTCCAGGGTCCACATAATAGGACCGTCAAGTTTCCACCTTCCTTGGCTATATGCTAGCTTCATGATCCACTCATATAGATCAATAGGGAAGGAGCAGAAAAAGATCTCATGGATCTCTGTATATAGGTATCTGTCCAACGACTATTCCTTTGTTAGTCACGGGTTTCTATTCTCTTGCGTCGCGAATTTGTGGATCTTCCTATCCAACCAGTCTCTGATCTCCTTCTTAGTTGGATTCCATTGATACGACATCACACATCTCTTATGCAGATTCTAGTCCTGGCAACGAAACCATTTTTTTGCTTGAGGGGGCTTGACCTAGTTTCAACGTTAGTTTAGCCAAACAAATTCCTACACTACTGGCCCTTTCAACATCAACACATGGAGTTCGAACCGAAGTCTCACCCTAAGCAGTATGGGGGAATGCTAGAACCAAGTTTCCGCACCCTGAGATGGTTGTGATGTTGTTGATTCCCTCTATCCCTACCTTTGGGCAGGTCACTTTGATCTAGGGCTTCCAAGACGAGCCCTCTATTCCAGCCTTCAGTACCTCCGCGAAAGGGTATGATCAGCCTTCGTGCAGCCCTAGTCTGCTGCTCAGGTACTTTCGTGTTGCTATGACAGTGTGACGTACAAATTCCCCAATCAATCTAAGTGACTTGCTTATCTTATCAGACAATTATATTTAACTCAGCGTAAATAGATATTCGTAAATGTGTTCAATTATTCAATGTAATTGCATTCATTCACACATCACATAATAATAATAAAGGAAATTCATACATAACATATCAAGATGCAAAAACAAAACAAAGACACAAGAATTGTAGAATATCTCTCTTTATTAATATCTTCCAAATGTTTACAGACTTTTTCCACCCTATGCACACAGTTGCAAGGGTCTGCGCACTCAACTATAGACTTCTACCCTAGTCCTCTGTGCACTCAGCTGCAGAGCTTCTACCTACGCTACAACCCAAGACCTAGACTTCTTACTTCAGAGCTACGACTCTCTTACATTATTCATCGTTCTACCTCTCCAAAACTACTTAGAGCTTAGCTATTTTTATACAATCTCATGGTCCGTGGACCATGGGTAGATCTCTCACAGCCGAATTTATTTTTAAAAAATAAGGGCAGACTACCCTTTATGAAACCTAATACCTTCGCGCTCCGTGACCACAAAATGCGGAGTCTTTACATTTTTATTACAAAATTTGACTCAAACATGGGCTTTTAGCTCCAAAACTGCCCTTGGGGGATCTTGCTCCCAACAATATCGGTGAATAAAATTATAACCTTTTCTTGGTAAAAAAAGGGCACAGGAAAGACCATGATTAAGGAGAATTTCTCTAAGAAGTACATGAACATAAGCGAAAAGAATTCTAATCATTGTCCTCAATAGATACCAACAAAACGAGTAATAGATAATAGGAGGCCATCAAATCCAAAAAATAGGCTTATTGAATGCATACCTCTTGTTCCATCCATGAACACCTTGGAAATAAGAAGTGGAGGTTTCTCCAATCCATCTCGATTGAAATCTCCACCTTAATGCCTTCAACAACATCCTCACAACAACCACAATGGCAACGTTCGAATCTGATACCTCGTATTTGTCTATGCTTGCATCTGGGTATGGTTTTAGATTGATATCAATTGCAAGAGTGGTTCAACTTCACTCCCAATCCCAATCCTACCCCCACTCCCACTCCCACTCCTGCATTGGCGAAGGAAATTTCATGCCCCAAATGGATAGAAAAACGTTTTGGGTTATGGAAATCCGAGGTAGAGACGACTGTAAAACAAGAAAGGTAGAGATATGGCTCACCTGCAATGGTCTTCTCATCTCTTGAACTAAGAGCGTGTAAGAGAAATAATATTAGAGTGATAATATTTTAAAAATTTAGTCATAGGAGAAATACTATTAGAGTGATAATATATAAAAAATTTAGTCATAAGAAAAATAATATTAGAGTGGTGTAATATTTAAAAAATTTAGTCATAATGATCCATATGCCTTGATATAAACTAAATTTTAAAAATGTCAATTTTTAAAATCTCTTGTGTAGTTATCTATTGTCAAATATAATATCACAATAATTTATGTCAGTAATGGTGTGATCATTTTTTTTAAGGAACTTTTTCTAGACCTACACCCCATCAAGCATAAATCATTTTAACATATACCTACTTTTGAAGTAATATAAATTATCCTATGGCTACCCTCAAAAGAATTATCACCCATAGCCTTAGTGATAGTGTAAGGCTTGTGTCAAAGTAGTATGAGCTTCTTATAGGATTTTGTCAATTTCCCTTTATGCAAGTCCAACCATAACTCGTCACCAACCTGAAACTTATGTCGAACCCAATGGATTTTGTATCTACTTGTACTTGGAGTTGGCAACTTTATGAAAAATATCATGAATTCATTGTTGAAGTTGTTGGATACGTTCCTCAAAATTGGTTTCTTTACTTATCTCGTTCCAGGTATAGGAGGTACCTTCATGTGTTATACCATGAATATAGCTACATCAATTTGTGCCAATTGTTGGGACCCCAAGCACACCTGAAAAGGCTTGTGGCAATAGAAATATGAAGAGTTATGTTGAATTTATGTTGAAAATATGGAAGGCCTTCAACACGTGTATGTGGATTATGTGGATGCTCGAAATCATATACTCTAAAGACATCTATAATAATCTTGTTGACTACTACTTTCTATTTATCAATCTAGGGATGGAATGTAGTGGATTTGGTCAAGCTTGATGTCCATCATGGACCAAATATTAAACCAAAAAATACTAAGGAACCTATCATACCTATCAAGAAATATGGTACTTGGAAACCCAAAGTGAACCAAAATATGCTCGTGTTGGCATTATGATGCATGTGTTGTACTTGATGGCAACCCACCCATAGAAGAACAATATATAACTATATGGTTCTACAGAAGAGATATTAGATGTGACAGGATGATAGTTCTCATTATGACAAGTTAGCTTTTCCATAGGGGGAGATTGTTGGCATTATGAGACAAGTGTTGTCCTTGATGGCAACTCACGCAGATGACAAATCATAATGCAGCAGGTCAGTAGCAAGGAATTGATGATCAGACTACAAGAATGAAGAAAGAAAAGTATATACGCAAGTTCACTATATACAAAGGTGCATATACACGCGGTATTGATTATCAAAAGTCGTGTATGCGTATGCACGCACATTCATGCACGGAAAAGCACGTACATGTGAAAAGCTTATGTTTGGTCCATGGTATTTAGTCCGACATATTTGAACCTATGGTTTTGGTCCTTGGTATTGCGTCTAGAATGTTGAACCCAAGTTTTTGGTCCAAGGTATTGATTATTTATGGATTTGGATCATGGTATTGAGTAAAGCCTAAGACTATAAAAGGAGAAGAAGATCATTATGCAAAGAAAAGTGTGCAAGTGATGAATATCTAATGAAGTGTGAGATCTAGTATGCTGGTTATGGGTTTGTGATGCTTTGCTTGATCTGAACCAAGGATGCACTCATGTGGATGATGATGAATGATGGATCGAGATCTTAAGGCTTGGAATGTTTATCATTATATGGTTTGATTATGGATAGGCTAGATCTGAATTATTGACGCATGTTTTACTGTATGAATGTTATGATCTGGGTATGTCTGATGTCTAGAACAACTGCAAAGTTATGAGTAAATATTTGCAGATCTGTACGCGGGTTGGCTTTGGTAAAAGCGCGTATGTACACCGGTTTGGTTCATCATAGTAGCATATACATTATGAGATATGATATTTGAAGTTGCAGTTGGATCTGGTTATTGTTGCAGAGTTCTGTTTTGTGTTCTGGTGACTGTGTTGTTGACAGGGTTTCAGTGATTCAGTATTGGGTAATTCAGAGATTGATGATTGATTATGTATTGATGGGTCCAGTATGAAAATTGGATGAAACATGGCCCTCAGATTATGGTGTTATGCTTTAGGAGTATCCAGTCTAAAAATTTATGAAACGTGGTACCTGGAGGAAGAAAGAGAAGGTTGTAGCCTTCTGTAGGTTAGCACCTACGTACTAGTACATCAACTAGTACAAGAGCTAAGGGGGTGTATCTCCCTTCCAGTAGCAGCTGGAAAACGAGTAAAGGTTGGAGCATTTTAGTAGGTCGGCACCTACGTATTAGTAAATGGATTGGCTAGTACAAGAGCTGAGGGGGTTGTAGCTCCCTTCCAGGAGAGTCTGGAGAATGAGAGAAGGTTGTAGCCTTCTGCAGGTAGAAGCCTACATACTGGTATAAGACCGCACCAGTACAGAACTATTGTAAAAGAATTTTCTTATTAAAAAGAAGATTGAGACGACTTGTAGCAGGTGGTTTTCACCCACATTGGGTTTCCACCTTACATCATGATGTTCATGTGTGCTTCTTGTGTGTGATGATCTGTTCTGTTTTACTACACCTACTTACTGTTCATATGGTTAATGAAGTTCTGATGCACTAACTAAAGATCAACATTTAATGGATTAACCGAATCATAAGTATTCTGGATATATGCTAGTTGCATTAGACACAGTTGCGTATACACGCGGGTTCACTTAACTGAAGTAGCGTATATGTATCTAAGTATGGAAATGAAAAAGTTTTATTGAGTTTCTAATACTGATTGACCCCCCCTCTCAGTATTATTTCCAACAATTGGAATCGGAGCAGGTTCTTTGGTAGAAGCTTGATCGCTTGAAGGAGATCTGTGGAACAATGGGAAAGAAGCTTAAGAAGAAAACACCTAAGAAGAAGAAGACATCTCAGAACAACTATGACAGTGGGAGTATCAATTAGGGAATATGTGGAAGAAGCACTTCAGATTCAAATCACTTCAAAATGAAGATGAACAAGCAAAATATCTATCAGGTATGAATTTGTTATCCTCTGGTGATACGTCTATTTATCCATTTGAAGACGATGAAAGCGATAGAGAAACAATTGAATTTGCTCTTATGGGTAAGCAAGAAAGATGTCGAATAGAGGCAGTATTTAAAAGGCTTACAGACAAAATTAGAGACCAACAAGATCTATTGAACAAAAGGGAATGTTCCTTCAAAGAAGAAGCTACCAAACTAAAGGCTCAACTAGAGGAAGGTAACAAGGTAAGGAAGTTGTCCAAGGAAAAGGAAGATCAATGTCAAAAGTTGCAGGATGAAGTATATGAAAGGAGCACAATAATCAAGAAACTCAGAGATAGATCCAATTACTATGAAAGGCTTGAAGCTACGATCCTCTCGCTAAAGGAAGATCTTGAAGAATCAAAGAAGCAGAATAAATAACTACTCCAAGCTCTTGAAAAAAAAGAAAACGAAGTTCTTGAATTAAGACATCAGTTGGAAGAAGGAAGAAAAGCTGAAGAAAACATGAAGAAGCAGTATCTTGAAAATGAAGAGCAACATTAGGGTGAGGTAAATATTCTAAAAGATAAATTAGAAGAAAAGATAAGCTCTTACGATTTCAAGATAGTACTAAGATAGTGGAAGATATTCTTAGTAGTCAAAGGTCTCCTGCTATCAAAAATGGTCTTGGTTTTCATGAATCTGTTGAAGGAGAATCTAGTTTACAAAATAAGACAAGGGAATCTAATGAAAAATCTTAAATGCTCAACAAAGAGATGAGAGGTCAACCCCATCAACAGCCAAGGAAAGAAATTCTTCAAAGAAAATCCTTTACTCCTCTGTTGAATAATGTTGAATGTTATGTATGTCATAATCTTGGACATGTTGCAGCCAGATGTAGAAGAAGAATGGTTCAAGATCATCACACAGAAAGATCATCACATTCCAGGTACTTTCAGGGATATTGTTTTTCTTGCAATATGTTTTGTCACAAAGTTGTTGATTTCTACAAAAGGAATATGAAACATGTAAGATGTTATGCATGTAACAAGCTTGGACATACAACAAAGGAATGCAGGAACAAAGTATGGGCAGCATACCAAAAGGAGAAAACATCATCACACTTGAAGATATGGAAGAAGGAGGTACAATCAGAAAGATGTGGCACAACACAATATACAAACATAACAGACTCGAAGGGAGCTGAAAGTGTAAAACTTCAGTGCCTAAATCTCATATGCAAGTTTCATAAAGGGAAGTCACTATATATGCGAGTTAGTTACTGCACAGTCGCGTGTATGTTAGTTTGAGGCAAAGCAGTGGGACATGCTCAGGAAAATGGGTCTGATATGATTTGCTCTATTTGATAATGGTTACAATCTGCTAATGATGTGTGGAAATGTCTTGATACTCCTAAGATGTTTAGAAGTGTTTTTGATCCTAAATTGATGATGTTGATGTCTTGATGCTTATTGCTGATATATGCATGATCAAATCTGAGAGTAAATATATGTCATAGGTTCAGGGGGAGTTTATGTTTTGAATAATGCATTGTTGGCATTAAGGTTAGAAGTCCTTGGTAATGATGCTTATATGGCTAAATGATATATCTTGCTATGATATGGTTATGAGTTGTCCATGACAAAATCTCATATGATTCTTGGGGTTACATAGTTGATGTTCAGATCAGATTTGTGGTTGATTCTCTGATGATGCATATATGGTGCTTACATGGTGATCTACATAAGGAAAAGGAGAAGTACAAATCTTGAATACACATCTTCATTACTTGATGATGAGTCACTCATATGATGCTGTCCTCATATGCATAAAGATCATATAATACAATTATGATGCGGGATTCCTATAGTTCTTGGTGCTCATGTGGATGAGGATTGTTGTTGTTGATGATATCAAGAAGTCTTGACAAATGATCTTGAGCTCAAGATACATAGTGCTAGATACATGGATGATTATTCAAAGTTGCATTGTTGGAGACATGATGATGATGAGTTCTTACCTATATGATGATAGGTTGATACTTACATATATTAATTGATGCAGATGTTCCCAATTGATGATACTGGTTCATGCATATCTTGATGGCTATGGTGTTTCTCACATATGATATAATGTGAATGATTCTGTATATACAGAATTCTGTTCAAACGGATGAGTTGATGCGGACATACCTTGATGACTTATATAGGTTGCTAGTCTAGTTGCTGTTGACAGATGCTATGGAGTATATCATACATTATGTACGATAGTTGCTGATGACTATCATGGTCTTATTTAGATGTTTGGTCTCTGTTATAAATGTCATGTAAAAGTCATATCAAGACTCATGATGTAATAGTTTGTCTCTATCTATTGTAGTCATTTGATGAATCCCTTTTGGTCATATGATGTAATTTTTATCCCCACTATGCATGGGAAGGATGATGTAATATTTCAGTCATATATAAACAATTGGTATCTGGTGTATCCCCACTTGTTTGGGTAGATGAGTCAATATTGATATATTCCCACTGGGTTGGGAGATGGATATATGTATGAGTCATTAGTGGTAGGAAGGTCACTTATGATGTATAGAGTCATGTTCTTTCTTGAAGAACATCTTTTTACAGACCATGCTTATAGTCAAGGGGACCATGAACAACACACTTCAGTAGAGTAGAGCTTTCAACATGTAGTCAGAGGGAGCATGGACAGATTGGTACACCTTGGCATATACAAAGGGGGAGCACATTCAGAGATTTCAGCAGGTACTCAGGGGGAGTATGGACAACATAATGTTTATCAACGAAAGAGAATATCTTGGTCTACCATTTGCCCTTGATGTCAAAGGGGGAGAGTGATTTGGTGTTGTTTCCAGGGGAGATTGTTGGCATTATGATGCATGTGTTGTACTTGATGGCAACCCACCCATAGAAGAACAATATATAACTAGATGGTTCTACAGAAGAGATATCAGATGTGACAGGATGATAGTTCTCAGTATGACAAGTTAGATTTGCCATAGGGGGAGATTGCTGGCATTATCAGACAAGTGTTGTCCTTGATGGCAACTCACACAGATGACAAATCATAGTGCAGTAGGTCAATAGCAAGGAATTGATGATCAGACTACAAGAATGAAGAAAGAAAAGTATATACGTGAGTTCACTATATACAAAGGCACGTATACACGCAGTATTGATTATCAAAAGTCGCGTATGCATATGCACACACATTCATGCACGGAAAAGCGCGTACATGTGAAAAGCTTATGTTTGGTCCATGATATTTAGTCCAACATATTTGAACCTATGGTTTTGGTCCTTGGTATTGCGTCTAAAATGTTGAACCCAAGTTTTTGGTCCAAGGTATTGATTATTTATGGTTTTGGATCATGGTATTGAGTAAATCCTAAGACTATAAAAGGAGAAGAAGATCATTAGGCAAAGAAAAGTGTGCAAGTGATGAATATCTAATGAAGTGTGAGATCTAGTATGCTGGTTATGGGTTTGTGATGCTTTGCTTGATCTGAACCAAGGATGCACTCATGTGGATGATGATGAACGATGGATCGAGATCTTAAGGCTTGGAATGTTTATCATTATATAGTTTGATTATGGATAGGCTAGATCTGAATTATTGACGCATGTTTTACTGTATGAATGTTATGATCTAGGTATGTCTGATGTCTGGAACAACTGCAAAGTTATGAGTAAATATTTGCAGATCTGTACGCGGGTTGTCTTTGGTAAAAGCACGTATGTACACCAGTTTTGTTCATCATAGTAGCGTATACATTATGAGATATGATATTTGAAGTTGCAGTTGGATCTGGTTATTGTTGCAGAGTTCTGTTGTGTGTTCTCGTGACTGTGTTGTTGACAGGGTTTCAGTGATTCATTATTGGGTGATTCAGAGATTGATGATTGATTATGTATTGATGGGTCCAGTATGAAAATTGGATGAAACGTGGCCCTCAGATTATGGTGTTATGCTTCAGGAGTATCTAGTCTGAAAATTTATGAAATGTGGTACCTGGAGAAAGAAAGAGAAGGTTGTAGCCTTCTGTAGGTCAGCACCTATGTACTAGTACATCAGCTAGTACAAGAGCTAAGGGGGTGGTAGCTCCTTTCCAGTAGCAGCTGGAAAATGAGTAAAGGTTGGAGCATTTCAGTAGGCTGGCACCTACGTACTAGTAAATGGGTTGGCTAGTACAAGAGCTGAGGGGGTTGTAGCTCCCTTCGAGGAGAGTTTGGAGAACGAGAGAAGGTTGTAGCCTTCTGCAGGTAGAAGCCTGCATACTGGTATAAGACTGCACTAGTACAAAACTATTGTAAAAGAAGTTTCTTATTAAAAAGAAGATTGAGATGACTTGCAGCAGGTGGTTTTCACCCACATTGGGTTTCCACCTTACATCATGATGTTCATGTGTGCTTCTTGTGTGTGATGATCTGTTCTGTTTTACTGCACCTGCTTACTGTTCATATGGTTAATGAAGTTCTGATGCACTAACTAAAGATCAACATTTAATGGATTAACTGAATCATAAGTATTCTGGATATACGCTAGTTGCATTGGACACAGTTGTGTATACACGTGGGTTCACTTAACTGAAGTAGCGTATATGTATCTAAGTATGGAAATGAAAATTTTTTATTGAGTTGCTAACACTGATTCACCCCCCCCTCTCAGTATTATTTCCAACAGCTCGAAGAAGAACTTATGAGTGGATTTTGTTGCGACAATCTTCTTACAAGGTGCCAAAAATCCACTCCTAAGGAAGCAATCAACAACAAAAAACACATCTGTTACTATGCTCGGTTAAGGTTAAACATGACATAAAATCTAGGGGCACTAACTCCCAAGGATTATCTAGAGTAGGAAAAGGTCTACAATTGGTGTGGATGGTCATTCATTTGGTAGAATATAATTCTTCCACTGCTTATAGGCTTTGACAATAGAATGTAGCTTGTTGTCATAGGTTGGGTATCTTTGAAACCCATCATAGAGTGTTGGGCTATGATATACCATTGAATGTCTATGTCATGTGGGCACTACATCGACAACATGAATGATTGACTCATATGGTCCCTATTGTGTATCCATTCATAGAATAATGGCATTCGAGATAATATTGTTTCAATAAAGAAGATAACCAAAAATAGGCTCATGAATGCCATCAATATCTACTGGATCAGTTGCAATTAAAGAAATAATGAATACAAAAGTTGTGGTCAATAGGATAGGGGTCATTAGGATGTTGAGCCATCCAATGTAAAGATGGTTTTCAGTGCTAGTGACCTAGTCACATAAAGGACCCCATAAATTTGTGCTTTGGGATACCCCCAAGATTCAATAAGTAATCCAAAGTGAGTGGATTCATTGTGATAATGCCAACAACCCTGAGTTGACCCAAAGTGACACCTTGTGAGTCTTGAACAATTAGGGTGCCAATTTGAGCATCAAAAAGAGGCACAATTGCACATGTGGCAACATCTCACATTTAGGGCACTTGGCCTCAAATCTTTATGAATTTTTCCACTGAGAGTACCTTCAACATTTCCTAAGGCACAAATAAAATATTTGGAGGAATTTTGGATGACTTGTCGCATTCCACTAGCTTCATGCATAAAGAGGTGCTCCCATCCTTTAAGAATATTTTGGAGAATTTCATGGCATAGTCAAGGGTCACATGTATAAAAGAAGAATGCCATAGTCAAGAATATGAAAATTGGCATTTGGATCATGTGGCATAAAGGATGGGGACATAGATGAAGAGTACTCCATTTAGAAACATCTAAAATCTTGTTTATCTCCTTTTTCCAAAGAAGAGAAGATACCTTGTGACAAAAGGCCCAAATTTCCAATGGAGGAAGACTAGCATAAGGGTTACTTTTTATTTCATATGTTGAGAGACATTATGTATTTTAAGGTGTGTTTTGTTGTTGAGTTCACATATTTGGAAGCACAGTTTCACAAGTGGAAACATCTCACATTTAGGGTACTTGACTATAAATCTATATGCATGTTTTCTATTAAGGGTATATTTTACATTCCCTAAGGCACAAATCAAATATTTCATTGGCTTCACACATGAAGAGGAGTTCCCATCATTTAAGAATGTTTTGGAGGGTTTTCATGGCATAGTCAAGGGTCACATTTACAAAAGAAGAACTCCCAAGTCAAGAAGATGTAAACTATGCTTCCAAGGGATTGTTATGGTAGGTGCTATGGCATGTCAAGATGTAAAATATGTTGCTTAGTTATTTTATGACCATGGTTAGATGTGAGCCTTGACTTGGTAACTTGTAACTTGTTAAGTGGGATAAGTTGAAATTGGACATGACTAGCCTAAGATGAGTTATATTTAGTTCTTATATGAACAAGGCACAATCTAGTTGTAGTAACCATAACTTGTTCAGGTTGTTATAGTCGAGGAAAGACTTGGTTGGGTTTCAAAGTCCCAAAAAAAGTAAGGGTAGTTGTGAGGGCATGATAATTAAGGAGTTCCAGGGCATTCCAAGGAATGAAAAGGCATGCTAACACATGCCAGATAGTTTCAATGCATGTTGAGGAGTGTTAGGGAGTGTAAAAACATTAGAAGGGAGAACTAGGTCAAAATGCATGGAAATGGAAGAATAAGAGCGTGTGCCAAGGAGTGTCAATTGATTCCAAGTGTCTCAAGGATAATGTGTGTTAGAAGAATGTCAAAATAATACTTGTAGGAGGCAATCCTATGGCTATAATAAGGGGTTGGACAAAGCAGTTTCAGACAAAGGGAGACTTTGGGTTGGGCACAACATTTGTTTTTCCAATGATTTAGTTGGGTTCCCAAGTTGCAAAAAAACTAAGCCTATCTACGAGGGAATGAAATTTAGGGAGTATGAAGGTGTGTCGGGGAATGTTAGGAAGTAATAGCACAATCTTAGATGGTTCCAAGGTATTATAGGCATTATAAGATGTGTCAAGTGCGAGGGTGTGGCGTGGACGTGTGCTAGGGAGTGTGAGGACGAAGTTCTAGGGAAACACAAGGGAGTACCAGTTTCAAATGCATGGAAATGAAGTGTAAGTGAGTTCCAGGTGTGCTAAGGAGGGAGTGAAAAGTTATGATAGTTAGTTCCAAGGCATGCTAGAATTCTAGGTAAGCATACCAAGATGTGCCAAGTGCTAAGGTGTTCCAATTCATGCTAAGGAGTGTTAGGGAGTACCAGGGAAACACAAGGGATCACTAGGTAAAAATGTATGGAAATGAATAAATAAGAGTGTGTGACAGGGAGTTTCAGCGAGTTCCAAGTGTGTTAAGGAGGGAGTGACATGGTATTATAAGCATCGCTAAGTCATGCTAGAGTGTTAGGGTGACATGTGTCCAAGATGTGCCAGGTGCCAGGGTGTGAAAAATGGGTATGGAACCAAAACTAGGTGCCAATAGGTGCCAAGTGCCAAGTGTCAATGCATTCTAAGTTCCAAATATTCCTTTGTTTCTTCTCATCTAGTTTCCAATAATTGATCTCAAATAACTTTAATATTAAACCATGCCAAAGCATACCAAGTCATCTCAATGCATGCCAAACATGCTAAGACTTTCCAAGTTCCAACACGTGCCAAGTGCTAATGTGCGTCAGGGAGTGTGATGCAAGATATGAAGTGGCAGAGCATATCAAAGAGTGATAAGGTGTGCTAGAAAGTGCTAATGCATGCTGAGGAGTGTTAGGGAGTACTGGGACAACACAAGCGAGCACTAGGTCAAAATGCATGGAATTGAATGAATATGAGGGTGTGTCAGGGAGTGTCAATGAGTGCTAGCTGTTATGCCAAGGAGGGAGTGACAAGGTATGCTAAGCATGGGTAAGGCATGCCAGGGAATATAATGGAATTTCAAGAAGTGCTAGAGTGTGCTAGGTAGTTTTGGGGTGTGCTAACATGTGCCAAATAGTGCTAAGGAATTCCAGGTGCTAAGACATGATAGGATGTGCAGGGTGCCATAGTATGCCAATATGCATCAAGGAGTTTCAAGGAAACAAAAGGAATAACCAAGATAAAATGCAAGGAAATGAACACATAAGAGGGTTAATAAGTCAATAATTTATCTTTTTCGAAAGGGGCATGCTAGGCACACTAATAATATGTTCCAATACATGCCAAGTGCCAATGTGTGCCAAGTGCTAATGTTTTTCAATGCAATATTATGCCAAGGTGTTCCAAGGCATGCTAGGGACTACAGGGCATGCCAACACATGATAGGGGAGTGCTATGCTATGCTATGGAATGCCAACATGTGCATGGGCATCCTACTCATGGAAAGATGTTCTAGGTACAAAGATGTTCCAAGACATACGAGGTGCCAAGGAATGTTAGTGTACTATTCCAAAGCATGTTAAGTTGTGCCATGAGTGTTGAGGAGTGCTAGGTCTCTCTCATTAATATAATTTACATAGCTTGATTATGTATTAAATAATATATTTCCTACACACACTAGTGGAACTTTATTTAAAGGAAATTTGCTAGATAATAAACCTAATAGAGATGAATCATGTGTTGACTCATAGGAAAACTATATTCTTATGACTTGAGGGAAATGATACACACTAATTACTTCTTAATAAATTGATTGACTATTATAACCACTATGACCTTGGACGCATAATGAAAAAGACTCCACAACAATGGTGTTAAATCATTATCTTTTGACAAAAAATATAGTAGAAGGTACATAGCGTCATAAAAAACTCATTGGAATGATCAATGATGACGAACATTTTTTTATTGTCACCAAAAGTAACCAAAAAGAGCATTGGTGAGGGTCAATAAAATATCTTCACTAGAAGTGTCACCAAAGAGAGAATTAGTGATGGATCTTTAACGACCCTCACCAAAAGTGCTATTGAAAATGGCTTTAGTGACAAACCTTAAAGGACCATCACTATATACACTTACAACAACAATTTTTTAAAGACCGTCACCATATGCGACATTGGTGATGGACCTTAAAGGTCCGTCACAGGCATGAAGCATCATAAAAAATCATTGGAATTATCAATGATGATGAACATTTATTGACCGTCACCAAAAGTAAAAAAAAATATCATTGGCGATGGTCAATAAAAGATCGTCACTAGAAGTGTCACCAAAGAGAGAATTAGTGATGGGCCTTTAACGACCCTCACCAAAAGTGTCACCAAAGAGAGAATTAGTTACGGTCCATTAACAACCCTCACCAAAAGTGTCATTGGAAATGGCTTTGGTGACAAACCTTAAAGGACCATCACTATATACACTTACAACAATGCTTTTTTAAAGGCTGTCACCATATGCGACATTGGCGACGGACCTTGAAGGTCCATCACAGGCATGAACCTCACCAATGGAATTTTTTATTGTAGTGAAGAGTGGACCCATTACATATAATTGTGTATACAACATTGTCACCTCAAATTTTTTACGAACCCTGGGTTGATAAAGTAAAGTTGGTAGCCCCAGGAGTTGCAACAGTTTTGCTGCAATACTGGTGCTCATCATCTGCACACTAGAATTTAATTCTCCAATAATATGATCAGTCGGGTGGTGTTTTCATACATACCTTAAGGGATCTTTGGATTGAATATTGGAGGGATCTTCATCGTCTTCTTCTGCAGGTGGCTCAACATACTCCTCACCAATGCTGACTAGTTCATCAACATTCCTTTTCACTGGTTGCTTCTGTTCAACATCTTCATCCACCTTGAAATCAATACAAACAATGATCCTCTTGGAGTTCTTTTTATGACATCTGTACCCTTTGTTGTTGTATGAATATCCCAAAAAATTGCCTTCATATGCTCTTTCATTGAACTTGCCTATCTTCTCATCATTTCGATTGATATAACATATGCTATCAAAAACTTTGAAGTTCTTAACTGTTGGAGGTCTAACATTCCAAAATTCATTGGGATTTTTGTCACTATTTGGTTGAAGGGAAAATACCCCTAGGGTCCTTTGGGCTAAGACTCTACCAGACTGAAAATTGCTTATTCAAAGAAACACACACACACAGCCATCTTTTTTTTACTTTTAAGCAAATTCTAATGTTTAGGGTACATACCTAAGGTCCTACGTTCGAGAAGACCGTTAGGGTGCAAACCCTTCTTGGAGTTCCCTTCTTCTTTCTTTGACCTGCAAGACAACCAAATCAAAGAACACAATAGTACATGTGCAAATACTTATATATAAATCATCTTCATGCTATAAAGTTAGTTATAAAAAATCTTTAAGTAACCTCTTTCATAAGAATTCAACACAAGAATTCCATAAGCATAAAGAAAGATTATTCGGGAACAAAGACGTGTTTCTTTATATATAAAGGCAAATAAAGCACATATATCGGAAAGATATCACCTGAACACCTTCAACAGGCTCCAAGCAAGCTTCCTCCCGGATTCGTTCCAGCCTCAAGCCTCCGACAAGAGCTCCTTCCAAGTCTTACTCAATGATGATATCAAGGATGAATGATCACCAATACACATGGAAACAAGGGTTTCCTATGCAAGATGGGGGAAGTGCAGAAAGCACCAAGGACTTCAGACCTGGTCAAAGGGGAAAAATCTCAGCATAATAATCTTTCTCTCCCTTCTCTCTCCCTTGGCCTTCCCATTGATGTCTTTTTATACCTTCTCCAAAGTAGTTTTTTAGTTAGGAGTTGGTTGGGAACAGTTGGGCCACGGGCACTAACAGGTGATCCAGCAGGTAAACCCGCGATCACCGCCCGAAAAAGAGGAATTTATTATTTTTTTAAGTGTTTTAATAGATACACGCGGGTTGGGTATGACAGACCCGCGTGTACACGCGTTTAACACAGGGCAAAGTCGCGTATAGGGAATAAAACACTGTTTTTTAAATTTTTGGACCAGGTCTGGAAGGAGGGGTTGCCCTAGGCCATAAGTGCAGCATCACAAACCATAAGAGTGAGATTTGGAGCTATAACAGATGCCCCCTAATGTATGAGGTCAGAAGGGGAACATGATGGCCGAAATATATTAAGTAAGTACAAGGAAAGGAACTCTGCCGAAAAACCGAGGAGGACTTCACCAGAATTCAGCCTGCCAAGCCACCGAAAGGAGATCAGAAAGAAACACTGTCTGAGGCGGGCATACCCATGCTCAGGAAAAGTAAAGCATGTCCGCATATCAAGTACAAGCGGATCCACTAAGTATACAAGTATAAATGACTGTAAAATACATAATGGATCATCTGATCATAATGAGTAAGTACATGTCTGAATATCACATATAAAACTGTCAATGATGCTGAAAGATGCAACGGATCACTGAAATCAAAGACTGATCCCATAAGGTACCAACTGAACATGATGGAATAGGATGGTACTACACTGCAAACTCAGGTGCCAGCATATAGAATGTCGCCATGACTGACTGCAACATATAAGGTGGAGTGGTATCAACTAGCAGCAACAGTCAAGTGAACCAGTGAATGCTGATACAACCTGAGGTCTTCACCGACCGCCGTGGTACATTTCTACACCATGGGAATAAATGATCTGAAGTCGACCATGTGAGAAATCGTTTGATTACCGGTCATTGATGTATACCGTTAACAAACGCGAGACTACTCACCGATAATGATAATGAGCGTCAAGGTACCCAGTACAATCTAACAAGTGTGAATAGATGAGCTGAAGTCGAACACCTGTAAGAATCTATCAATCAGGAGACAATGATGGTTTCCCACTGTCGATAGCGAGGAATCTGCCACTAATGACTGCAAACCCCAAGGTACTGCCAAATGGACTCTAGATCTTTGCCCCAGAGCAATGAGTCGGAGTCGATAGGGAAAGATCCGCTAGAAGGAAGGCATTAAGGCATCCTCCATCAATCTAGCGCGAGTGTAACCCGTAGGCCAATAATGTGGAAGGAATTGGACGAAAAAGATGTAGTAACCCAACCGAAGTACGTTTCCGGCGTACACAAGATGTGGCTAGCGCACGGCAGAAACCCTCTGAACCAACCAATAATGAAAGCTGACACAGAGGCGAGGTATCCACCAATAGGGTCAAATGGAAACCAAGGTACTGCACGAATCCCAATGTGTGATAATGTATGCTGATGTCGAACACAAGGGAAACCACTCAGTCAAAGACCCATGATACTGATCGATGCTGAGCACAAGGTGACCTATCAATAATGAAAATAGGGCCAGGGTGCGGTCTCTAGGTCTGCCCTCAGAGCAATGTGTCGTCGTCGATAAGGACAAGACCCGCCAGCAAGAAGTCAATGGGGACCTTCTCAAACCGGCACGAGTGAAGGACCAATATAACTGATGTGATGATAGACATGACACTGACAACCAGGGATGGCCGACTGAAAAATGAGTCAAGAGACACCGCAGAAAGGCCGACTCAGGCTAACTTCCCTTGAACAAAAGCACGACTCAATGTGACTATGTGGTAGCATATAATGAATCTGTATAAGTTCGTCATGCAGGAGGCACGAACGAACCCTCCATATGATTGGAAGAGATAACCAATCGGGGGAGAATTGACTCGATAACAAGGTTATGGCTTACCTAAGTCAAACTAAATCCCACCCATGCGGAGGAGACTTTGTTTTGAGTGCTTTGTTCAAGGGCAACACGACTGACTCTAGCTGCCAACAATAAATGGAAATAATGTCCCTGTTCCTGCTCTTTTTTGGAATATTTAATTTTTTTGTCTTTTTCTGATAAGCCGGAAAAAGAATAAAAGAATGCTATGGTACAGTGGAAAGAACGAGTGTCGGTGAAACAGATGATCTAGTTCCTGGGAAAGGAACGTTCCTATGCTCAATGCAGGGAGGTGAAAAACTGGTCAGTGACACTCAGAGGTATGTTCCTTCCACGGATCTGGGTATGTCAAGTTGCAGAGGTCAAGGGTATGCAAGGTTGATTTTGCAGACGTCATGGTCAAAAGTGGGCTTAAACACGAGTCCAAGTGAAGCCGGCTATGGGCCAAAAGGTGCAAAGGGTCAACATGCAATGCAGAAGTACAACTCAACACACATAGGAGCCTCTAGGGTATAAGGCCAGAACGAAGCGAGGAAGCAAGGAGGAATGAGTCTTCAACGCATAAGTCATGGCGGGACTAAAGAGGACTCCCAAGCCTAGGGATGAAAAATCAGCATGAGTGCCAAGAGACAAAAAAGGTACTAACTAGGGCACCCATGATAAGGTAGGCTCTACCACACAAGTCATGATACTTCTAAGCAATGAGAAGGTTCCGCACCATAACTTGGTGGGGTCGATCCTAAGGCAAAAATGGGAAAGGAAACTGATAAATGCACAATGCAGGTGGAAAAACCTAACCTATATGCCAGTTTCGAGAACCAATACCTGTCAGAACGGACCAACCATAAACTTCCAGAGGAGAAATCTTCCAAGTTCTGTAAACATAAATAGGAACACTAGACACGAAGTTAATACATCCCACATATAAACTTCATATAAGATCTTTGTGTTATAGAATACAAAACTTGAAAATGCGTACCTCATATATACAATATGGTACAGGGAACCACGCAACCTTTCGGCTTACGTATAATAGCTCTTCAGAATAAACCCCTTGCAGGGCTCAAACCAAGGACTCCTTTGGTAGTCATAACTCATGGCTTCAAAGAGTTCCTCCTGTGAAGGCAAAACAAGATCTGAGAAATCATGAGAACTACAAGGATCAAAAGATGGAATTAAAGGGTCCCATGTCCCTATAGAAAGAATCTCTCGGTCAACTGCCGGGACCAAGTCCCAAGAAGGAGAATAATAAGTCAAAGGATCCTTCTTAGAGGCAATCGAACATTGAGGATTCAATGCCACATAATTCACCCGTGGTGGGGTAGAGTCTACTTGAACACTTGGAACAAACCAAGGGGCATTCTGCAGTAAAGTCGAATTAGGTTGGTGATTATCAGATGCAAGCTGATCAATAGTGACAATATTCCCGTTATGAGGAAAGCACATTACTCGAAAGAGTGAAGACACCACAGCATTCATAGCATAGACATAATCACACCCAAGTAGCATATTAAAGTCTAAAGGGCTATCAACCACCATCATATCGATTAAGACAGTCTTCCCACCTAAAGTGATAGGCACTTGAGGAAGAACACCCATAGATTCACCAGGTCTTCTATCATAGGCTAACAACTGACTCTGAGCTGTCAACAACTTTGGGGAACCCAAAGCTTTCCAAGTCAAAGAGGATATAATACTTGTAGAGGATCCTTCATCCACCATACATCGATAGACATTTGTGGAATTAACCCTGACCTTTATTTGGAAAGGTGCAGCGGAAGGAAGACGAGGCTCAACAAGGCTATCCCAATCAAAGGAAACACTCTTAGAGCTTGGAGGGGGAACATTCGAAGAAACCAGAATGCCCCCTATACCAGAAGACTCTGTACTAGAGATCAAACAGACTCTTTTGTTAGGCACTTCACCCCCCAAAAGAGGAGTGTAATCGGCCAGCGATTGCACTGACTCTACCACATTTTCAACTGATGGTTGATGGGATTGATGAGAAACCATATCAGGTCTAGGAGTAGAAGTACTTTCAGACTCGGACCATATCCTTTGAACCTCTGGAATACCAGGGCATAAATGAGTAAGATGGTCTCCCTTGCATATCTTGCAAGGGAACTTAGGTTTAAAACTTCTACGTCCAGGTTTCTTATCAACCTCCATTCCACCAACATGACTAGCAGTGGTTTGCGAAGAGTCCTGAACATGACTTGCAGAGGTCGGTGACTCTTTGCTAGTATGACTCGCAGTGACTAGACTCGTGCCCCCAGCATGACTCGCAGCGGCTGAAGACTCATCTCCAACATGACTCGCAGAGGTTGAAGATGAAGTGCTAGTATGACTTGCAGTGACTAGACTTGTGCCTCCAGCATGACTCGCAGCGGCTGAAGACTCATCTCCAACATGACTCGCAGAGGTTGAAGATGAAGTGCTAGTATGACTTGCAGTGACTAGACTTGTGCCTCCAGCATGACTCGCAGCGGCTGAAGACTCATCTCCAACATGACTCGCAGAGGTTGAAGATGAAGTGCTAGTATGACTTGCAGTGACTAGACTTGTGCCTCCAGCATGACTTGCAGTGGCTGAAGGCTCATCTCCAACATGACTCACAGAGGTTGAGGATGAAGGGATAGAATTATTCTTCTTCTTTGACTTCCTTTTTCTCCTCTTTTTAGATTTCTTGTGACAAGAAGGAGGAGAAGAAGGAATCTCAGATTTCTCTTTGAAAGAAGATGAACAATTAGCACCCATATGATGCCCCTGAAATAAAGCATTCAACGGAGAAGCTTCAAGAGCATTCGGAATATTCGGAGTGGACCACAGCCAAACGGGTAGTCCAACATTCAACCCAGGAATATTCAAAGTGGCCATCAAGGGAGTACCAACGTTTCCAAAGAAAGGAAAAGCACAAGGATCCCCTTTTGGAAGGGTACCTTGGTTGGTTTCCACAGGAATATTAGCCATATCTAACTGATCCCAAGACCCTTTCCCTTGCGGGAATATAGAAATAACTCTTCAAAGAATATGGATAAGCAATCAAAACCTTTGCCCTTGAGGAGGCAACTCCACAACCTCCGAAAGAACGACCAAAAGCCTTTCAAGATCGGTAGAGTGGCAAGCCAGTCACTCAGACTACAAAGTCCAAAGGTGACTAGACAAAAATACCTAAAGCCAACTATATACAAGGAGCAAAGAGCACACACTATAAAGTCCCTAAAGAAACAGCCAGTCAAACAACTTCCGAGTATTTCCGCTCCGGGTGGTGAGGACCGGACACCAAAATACAAGAAAGCGGAGTCAGGGGCCTTCCGAAGATAGTCTGGGATAATGACGGCCCAGTCCTATCAGCGAAGGTAACAGAGGAAGTTACGCTGACCTCCTAACAACAGCCTGCGCCGGTGCAAGCCCCCAAGCTTCGCAAGGGTGCCCTCCAGTAGTACTATTGAGAGTGATACAACGTCGACCTCAGGTGCCACGGGATTCCCCTCCGCAGCCACCTGTGTAGTTCCCTAGGAAGAGCAACTATGGATACCAACTCGTCGCAGAAGCCAGGCGGAACAGTCGTGAGGTAAGTTCGGACAAGTAGGAGAGGGGGTATCTCTCTTCCCTGTCTTCACAGACCCTCGTGCTTAACTCCCAGATCCGGAGCTTTCCTGGTCTTCCTAACGCTATTGGATTTACTCTCGTTAATCAGACTCTTATGTTTGACGTTTTATGTGGCCTTGGAGAGTTAACTCTCCACTCGCCTATTCCAAGGCCCTAAAATCCTAAACTTGTTGGTGTAATAACTAAAACAAAAAGTTCTAGTGGATTTTAATTAAGCGCTTGATTTTATTAGGCTGTTCTTTAAGTCACAGGGTTATGGAGATGAAACTAGTGGTGTTTCTTGACGCAAAAGAAGTTAATAAAACTTAACTATATGCACATGCACTTTTTCGTTTCGATGAAGAGCAATTTCTATGAGGTTCAGAGGTACTTCAAATTAAACAAAGTTTTTTGCTTTCTTTTCAAACTCCACACTCACAAAAGCTAACAAAACTATGCATGCCTAAAAGAGGATGCAAAGCTATGCTAATGCAAGAACTATATGTGAATGCAAGATTTTAAAGACTATTCTAAAAACAAAAGAAGGAAAGTTACTGCTTTACCAAATTTTGTCTTGCCACTAAAATGCTTAGATAGAAGATGATGTGTTACCAATCATTTCGTCCAAACAATAAAAACAAGTTTTAAGATAAAAACAAAGCACTTTCACTTCGCAAAAAGGAAATCAAATGAAAAGCAAGTTTAAGAAAGCGAAAACTCAAAACTTTCAAAAGATTTTCTTTCAATCAAACCAAAAAGTCTTTTTCAAAGGAAAGCTCTCAAAAATACTGACACCAATGATTGATAAACAAGCAACCAAACACTTTTGTGAATTGACACCTTTCAAATGATGAGAACTCAACAAAAATAAAATGTGTTCGAAATCGCTTTTGACAATCAAAAGCAGCAATGAAAGTCCAAAATATCAAAAGACAAGTTTCAAGAAAATGGTAACAAACAAATTTCCCGAAACGAAGGAGCAAATGGTCATAAAAATGATTTCGTTAAGCAAACAAAAGTGTCATGAAAATAAAATGGACACAAAGATTGAACACAATCTTCCCACTCTGCCGAAACAGAGCAATCAAGATTCTCAAACAGAAATCTTGTGTGTCAAAAATCAATGACGCTTGCAATCAACGAAAAACAAGACTAGTACTCCTTATAACTAGAGAGAGTTCGAAACAAGATGCCCCCTGTTAAACAGAGAACTGTCACTGGGAATTGACTGTTTTAAACTGACCCAAACCACCAGACAGACATTCAGCAAAAGAGAAATTATAAATCTTGAAAATTATGTGATATACGCGCCTGCAATTATTTGCAGAATGCGTGTATACGCGACTGTAACTAAGGAAACCTGCGTATACGCGGGTTTACTTAGTGCAACTTGCGTATATACGCTTCTGTAATCCAGAAAAAGTGCGTATCTGAAGTCTTTCAAGAAAAATAAAAAAACACAAACTGAAAAACTGGAAAAGCTTGGAGTTCAAGAAAATATCAGACAGTCAGAACCAACAAACAGAGGGACTGAGCCTTGATTGGCTTGAGGACTACCCAAACTAGGAACAACAAGAGTGTTGTCCCCAGCGGAGTCGCCAATTCTGGTTGAAGGGAAAATACCCCTAGGGTCCTTTGGGCTAAGACTCTACCAGACTGAAAATTGCTTATTCAAAGAAACACACACACACAGCCATCTTTTTTTTACTTTTAAGCAAATTCTAATGTTTAGGGTACATACCTAAGGTCCTACGTTCGAGAAGACCGTTAGGGTGCAAACCCTTCTTGGAGTTCCCTTCTTCTTTCTTTGACCTGCAAGACAACCAAATCAAAGAACACAACAGTACATGTGCAAATACTTATATATAAATCATCTTCATGCTATAAAGTTAGTTATAAAAAATCTTTAAGTAACCTCTTTCATAAGAATTCAACACAAGAATTCCATAAGCATAAAGAAAGATTATTCGGGAACAAAGACGTGTTTCTTTATATATAAAGGCAAATAAAGCACATATATCGGAAAGATATCACCTGAACACCTTCAGCAGGCTCCAAGCAAGCTTCCTCCCGGATTCGTTCCAGCCTCAAGCCTCCGACAAGAGCTCCTTCCAAGTCTTACTCAATGATGATATCAAGGATGAATGATCACCAATACACATGGAAACAAGGGTTTCCTATGCAAGATGGGGGAAGTGCAGAAAGCACCAAGGACTTCAGACCTGGTCAAAGGGGAAAAATCTCAGCATAATAATCTTGCTCTCCCTTCTCTCTCCCTTGGCCTTCCCATTGATGTGTTTTTATACCTTCTCCAAAGTAGTTTTTTAGTTAGGAGTTGGTTGGGAACAGTTGGGCCACGGGCACTAACAGGTGATCCAACAGGTAAACCCGCGATCACCGCCCGAAAAAGAGGAATTTATTATTTTTTTAAGTGTTTTAATAGATACACGCGGGTTGGGTATGACAGACCCGCGTGTACACGCGTTTAACACAGGGCAAAGTCGCGTATAGGGAATAAAACACTGTTTTTTAAATTTTTGGACCAGGTCTGGAAGGAGGGGTTGCCCTAGGCCATAAGTGCAGTATCACAAACCATAAGAGTGAGATTTGGAGCTATAACACTATTTGGTCTAAAATGGGATTTATTTAGGATAACCACTATTGTATGAATATCTTCTAGCCAAATCCTCTATTGAACCTTCCTTTCGTTCATCATGGCTCTTGCTACCTATTGCATCAATCTGTTTGCTCTTTTTGCTACACCATTTTGTTGGGGTGACTCTACTATTGTGAACTACCTTTTGATTCAATTCTTATAAAATTCATCAAATTATTTTGAAGTGAACTCACTTCCATTCTCAAATCTTATTATTTTTATTTTTCAACCAGTTTCATTCTCAACCATAGTTATGAACTCTTTAAACTTCTCAAAACCTTTATATTTCTTTCTGAAGAGGCTACCCACGTCATCCTACTAAAATCATTAATTATTAGCATAAAATATAATTTATCGATGGGTGTCTATGTTCTAGATGGTCCATACATATCCATGTGTACTAGTTTGAATGGATTTGATGATGATTTATCCTTTTCCTTGAATGGAACATGAGTTTTCTTGCATATTGGTAGGATTTCCAAATTGTATTCTTTGATTTCAAAATACTGGGTAAATCCTTAAAAATGTTCTTCTTTATTAGCTTGATTATTTGATAAAAGTTCAAATGTCCAAGTCTCTTATGCCACAACCAAATTTCATCAATATTTGAGAGGAAGCACCTCTATGTCTTAACTTTGAGCACATAGCCATTATTATCTATTTTCACAACTTCAACAAATGTCTCACCAGTGCCTGTATACTCGATTTGACAATTTTCAACTTTAAAAATCACATCATAGCCTTGATCACACATATTTGATACACTATGAAGGTTATGCTTCATACCATAAACATATAGAACATTCTTGGCTTTACCTTTTCCATTTTATAGACTGACCACTCCTTTTTCTATAGTTTTGGAGAATTCTTGTCAAAAGTCACATTACCTTTATCAACTAGTTTCCATGTCAAAAATTTGCTCCTATCTCCTGAAATGAGCCTAGAATATCCATTGTCCACATACCAATGAATCCCTCCATTATAAGCATACAAAGAAATATCACATTTCTCTAATTTTTCCTTTTCTTTCCAGGCTTTCGGCTTCTAATCAACTTGCTCAATAATTGGTTATGTCTTCTTCTCTTTCATTTTACAATTTACTGTTATATGCCGAAAATTTTGACATTTGAAACAATACACCAGATATTTTAGAGGAGATAATGAGTTATTATACTCGGGTCTATTTTTCCTCTACTGAAATTTTCTTTTGGATCTAAGCTACCTGTAAGGTAGATTTAAATTTTACTCTATAGTTTGTTACTTTGTGGCCATAATTTGTGCACGTGAAACGATACCCTTGGAAAATAACATTATACCTGGAATGTTTCCTTCTATGCTGGGCATAATTTTGGGTAGCTTGATTTTCTTGGCCAACGTATTGATTTTTCTGTTGTTGATATTTCCTGGGATGGGTATTATCCTTTTTTTGTTGCGTATACCCTTCTTTAGATACGAGGACAAAAGTAATTGCTTTCATTCCTTTTAGCTCTGCTGCTGCACTGGACTCAACTTCAAAGAATAAACTAGTTCTATCTGAGGAGAATTGTTGTAAAACCAATATTTCATTTAAATTTTTAGTCCCTTTACCAAAAATATGATTGAAACTCAACTGTGTTTTGGCCTTCTCCAACTCATTCTTTAGCAACATGATTTCCCCTTGTAGCCTTTCACATGCTTCAATATTTTCATTCAGCTACTATTTCAGGGATTATTGTATCTTCTTACCCTCTTATACTTGCAAGAGCAATGGCCCAACAAATTCAACTATTTACTTTATCAAAGACTCCTTCAATGCTTTATTTTTATTCCTCAACCTTTCTATTTCCTCAAGTGCACACCAATTCTCCTTCAAGATCTACTTCAACCTCTTCATCATGAGAGTTAATAGATTCAACTTACATATTTTCTATGGCCATCATCATGAATTCCTTTGGGATTTCATCATCTTTGTCCTCATCTGAGGAGTGGTTGACTTCACTTTCCAATGAAATTTCTTCTTGAACATAAAAAACCCTTTTCTTAGCCTTCTTTTCTTTTTTCTGAACTATGTTGAAACTTTATTTAGGATCATAATATTTCTTCTACTTTGTAGGACACTTTGATTCATAATGACCAACATTTCCACAATTAAAACACTTAAAGGGTAGCTTACCTTTATACTTTCCTAATCCTCACTTCAGCTTCCTCACAAAGTTGGATTCTTATTAATCTATTTAACAACAAGAGTCATCATGCTCTTCTTTGCACTTGTTTTTTGCTTTGAAGGTTGATCCTTTGGTTGCATATTTTCCATTAGAAATTTTCATCTCATAGGAAGTAAGTATACCAAGGAGTTGTTCTAGAGTGAGAGTGTTCAGATTAGACATCTCTTCAATGGATGAAACCTTGGGATTGAACCTCTCTAGAAGAGATCTTAACACTTTTTGAACAACCTCATCTTCATCTACCTTCTCATCAAGCCCTCTTATGGTGTTCACAACTTAATCAACTCTTAAAAAATACTTTGCAATATCTTCATCACCATGCATACTTAAAGAATTAAATAGCATCTTATACCCTTGGAGTTTATATTTATTTACCTTGTTGTCACCTTCATAGTATCTACTCATATTGTCCCAAATATCTTTGGAAGATGTGTATTCCGTACTTTGACAAGCTCTAAATCATGTAGACCAACAATCAGGGCATTCATTACTTTAGCATTGCATGTGAACTGCATCTTTTGATCTTTAGTAATCACTACTGGAGGATTTTGATATTATTCTTCAACAACATCCTACACATCAAATCCAAGTGATTGAATGTAGATCTTCATCCTCAATTTCAAAAAACATGGTTTGTTCCATTGAGCATGGGTGAACCATTAATAAATCCTCCTTCCTAATTCATGATGGTCCTTGATCTCTCTTCTAGCTATTAAAATGATCTAAAGTAACTTGGTATGATACCAATTGTTGGAAACTAGGACAATACTTGGGAGGGGGGAGGGGGGGGGGGGCATCAATATTGTAGGAATTTTACCATTTTAAAAAATAATATTTTTAGCTTATTTTGGAAATTATGGCCTTTTAATAGGTTTTAGCTAGGCTATTCTATTTTTAGTTGTAGTTAATTTTCGCTTAACTGCCAAGACTGCCACTAAATTGTTACTTGTTGCTGAATCTTTCCACCAATGCCTGAAGGATTTTTATATGCTCCAAAATTAGCTAATGACTCATGCATCACATACCTAAGCACTTTGAGATAAGCCCAAAGGCCTACTGCCAAACTACATTTCCAATTCTATTGCCATGACCCCCTTTTATTTTATTAAACAACACCCTACCAAATCCACCATATTTGGCCTTAAGCATCTCTTTTGTTGGAACCTATCTAGTTTCCACACTATAGAACCTGGTGCAGTGACCTCCACTTAATATTTCAGGCACTTAGCCTGCATTACAACCTTTGTAGGCTTAATTCCTTTGCTAATACAGTGCGCTCCTAATTCTCTGTTGCATGTGGCTTTATGTTGACCTTAAAACTATAGCTCCCAAGCACTGACGCTTTTGCATGCCTCCTATTAAAATATTTTGAGTCCTCTTGGCGGGCTTGGATATCCTATGGGGTCCGCAAGCTACTACCAAGAGATAATAACATCGTAGTCAGGCTGAGTCAGCCACCACATTTTCTCGAAACCTAGTCAGGTCATCACTTCAATTTTTGCTATGATTTAACCTTCCAAGCATGGAACAATGGACTAAAATCATGTTGATGTCCCTTGTGCCATGTGTCACCCTATGATTGGTCCATGTGCCAATTTGAATTAGGCCCTTCAGGTGCCCAAAAAAACCAAATATTCCTACCACATGTCATAGTCCCATTGGGTGCATTGAAATCATATTCCTTCATCATCTATGGCCAATAATTTACTGCCAAGTGTCCCCATTAGAGATGAGAGAGAGAAGGTTTCCACGACCTGGTTTTTCACTAATTTTCCTTTATAAAATATTTAAAGGGTTACTAGCCATTTTGTTGATGTGATGCTCCAATATTCCTTTGGGCCGACTCTCCTTTGCTTGCTACTTTGAAAGACCTCCAGGAAAAGCTAAGCGGGCTAAGCTATTAAGGTGGGGGCCTCACACTCAACTTTCTGCTAATGACCACTTCCCTCTCCCTCGTGTTGTCACCTGACATGTCTCGGTGTCGGTCGCCCAACACTTCCACTGCATTCACACTAAAATATTCCGGGAATATATCACCAAGCTTCCTCTGCAAGCCCAGGTTGTAGGTGGGCTCCACCTATGGCCTATGGAAAATGTTTCCGTTGTCTTGTTGTCAAACCAAGTCAGCCCAGACCTATTTTGGCTGCTCCACCACCATTATCTCTAGGTCTATATACTACGCCAACCTTGGCTATGCGCCAAAAGGGTCTCCAACCACCTCTAACTTTGTAATAGTTTGACTTTGAGGCTATAGAACTTTGACTAGCTCTATCTCTAAAACCAAGAGGCCATTTTCAGACTTCTACATATCACTAGAAATATTTTTCCAATCTCTTTCCACTATAGGGAAGGACCTTCTAACAAAGGTTTTTATGAAAGCCCCTATCAAAATAGTCCAAAAATCCATTTGTAGTGGAGGTCATTAGGAGAGGTGAGGGGGCAGATGTTTTTATGGTGCGTCTACAATATATAAACACACTAGTGCTTTACTATACAAACAAGAATCGATGTTGAATAGAACATGGTGTATTGTGGCATATTTATTTAAAAAAAAAAAAAAGTGGTGCACTAAATAATAAAGAGCGCCAATGTGTATATTACTTGATATTACCAGGAAAGGGTTAAATTTGTTGGAAAGTAGATCACTACTGGGGGGGGGTGAATCAGTAGTAATGGTCTATATATCAATTTTATAAATTTTTGTTGGATTAACAATTTGAAACAAACATCCATAATATTATCTTATCAAAACATGAAAGAAAAAAAAAATCAAAGCATAATAACCATGGAAATCATCAACATAAATAAGCACACATGAAGAGATAAGTATTTCTAGTGGAAACCCTTCCAGGTGAAAACCACCCTACTATCGTTACATTGCTCAATTATTCTATTAATCTGTTGAATTTTTTTTACATGGATTAGATTACAGCCATAAGATGGAAGACTTGGCTTCCTTTATATTATGAAACCTATCATATAGGAAATTTGTTTCTCTCATGGATATATGAAATCTATTCGTTGGAAACCCCCACAACCAATGATCCTTGCCCAACTCCCTTTGTACTATCCAAATCCTATTGGATGGAGAAATTTTCTCCTTCTACTAAATCTTCAAAATCAATGGCTACTCTAAAGAATCCATGCCTTCACTTCCTCCATGTAAACCACAATTTCATATATTTTCAAATTGGGCTCCCAATATGCTCAACATGAGAAACCCAACAACACCATCATTTTGCCCATAAAATATGAATAAATAAATCTACCAGAGAAGGTTACTTCATCTCTTCTACCCACAACAAAATCTACTCCAAAACACACCAAAAGTTGCCGATTATCTACCACCTGCAACAAATAAACTCTGAAATTTATACTCAATTCTATCTATTATTTATGCATACAACACTCTAATAAAAAATTGTAAAACTATGTGAGCCATTGCTGAAATATCTACTCACTTTCAATACCCTCACAATGGCATGATTTCACACTCTCAAGAAGACTAACCAAATAGACTCAACATCTTCTACTATTTATAATTTCTTGGAGTGATTAAATCAATAATTGCAACTTAGTGATGGAGATTTGTTCACACATTTGATTTTATTTGGATTCATCTTTTTGACTTGATCAATCCACTAAATTCACTTAACTGATGGATATTTCCAAGTTTAATAAAATTTAGAAGCTTTCTTACCTTTTTCGACCATTTACTATAATTTTTTTATCAAGAACATCGCCACAATACCAAAATTAGTTGAGATGCGTGAGGAATTTGAAGAAATTCTAGCTAAACTATGAACTCATGCCCAAAACTATTGGATCTAGGTTGTAACCACATGGATATTCCTTCTTTCCGGTGGTTGGATCCCTTCAACCACATGCACAAGCTTAGCTCCATGTAGCTAGGGTAGAGGATGGGGGAAACCAATCAAATCAACTCAAAACCTGCCCAAACTTCTTCTAGAGCTTGAAAAGCTTCTTTAGGACCTCTAGAAGCCACATACACCTCTGTAACACTTCCCCAAGTCATTTCCACACCACCATCATCATCAAAAGTCAAAATAGGTTGACTTGGATGTTAACCAACAAATACACTAACACTTAGGCCATGAACCTACTCCACAACAACTCCGCCATCAGTATGCAACTACAGAATCCTCCAACACCTATACAACTAGCTCAAGCATCCTCCACCACTTGTGGATTTTCTCCAAGTACAATATATCATATCATCAACACATGGACCTAATATGGGACATGGAGACCTAATCAACAAGGCTCCTAAACTCTAACTCCTGTAGCAACATTATGAACAAAGAGTAACACCTGTAACAACATCATGAACAAGGAGATCATCACATCTTTACTTTGTACTGGACATGTAACACCTCTGCACAACTGATCATTATGGAAAGTGTTTATCATTATGGAAAGTATAACACACTACCATCCAACTCTATGCTACAACATGATCACAACAACAAGATCACGAGGACCATGACATCCTCTACTCACACTCTGTATGCAACATCTACAAATCACATCTCCATGCTAGTAGACATGCCAAAACTATTGCAACACATCAACCATGTACAAGCCACATGTAACCAAACATACAAGAGCTAACCAACTCTCCTACAACCCATGCTACTAGGTTGATGTAAATGCCAACCAACAACACATATGTAACACTGCAACACACATCAACACCAACAATCTCCCCCTTTGGAATTGATGGCGACCCCGGCTGATATAATCATCTGAACTGTCCTCTAAAAATTGATCTCTATCCTTGCATTCTCCCCCTTTGGCATAAAAGGAAAAGGGATAGACATGTCAAGGAAAAATGCTATATCCTCGAATCCATCTAATGGGCTCCATCAACGAAAATAGAAACTCCACTCAATATAGTATGTAGGTAATGAATAATGGAATGTATAACCGAAACATGAGAATAACAACAACACTCCTCCACATAACAGAAAAAATGCGCAATAGACTCCCTGTGGACACAAGCTATGCCTGATTAACAACACAATAGAGTAGTAGTATACATCTCCTATCAACAACAAAAAAATCCATGTCATATAGTAGTAACAAATCAAATCACCAAACATAGAAGCAACAACATAATGTGAACAACTAGCAGCAGAAACTTTAATCAACTCTATAACAACAACAACATATATCCAACCAACTCCTAAACAAAAAAAAAATATAGAGTCTCTCCATCTCATATATGCATCTCCACACTGTACTATCTAGTAGCAGAAAATTCATACATAAAAAATAGTAAGGATTATATGGAAGCAACATCTCTCTCTCCTATCTCAATGAGTAGCTATAACATCCCCTGAGGAAAGCATGGTTGCAGGAAATGCATGATGATAGTGTCACAATAACATGACCAACCATACTCCATTAAATGCAAATATATCCATGGATGAATATATATATATCGCTACCAATGCCTCTTTGCCATATGCAAGAGGCTACTCCACATGGACCAATGACTATGACCAAATGATATGCAATAGATTACATGGCTTCATAGACTTATTACATGGATATAAAAGATGACACATGATTGTACAATGACATCAATAAGCCTACACATATGGCTAACCATGACCCACGTGACTCTCTCTCTCTCAATTCATACTTGACTCTAGATGCCCCACTGTGATAAGTATGAGAGTGTACATGAATAATACATGAAATACATGGTTGTACCAATGCTAATAACAACCCATACATAGTTGAACTAACTCTCATAACTCACTATACACATGCCAATCATGGCTCACAATCCCATGCATGACAAGTACAAAAAATGAGACTATGATTGATATAAAATTATCTCATCAATGCATGCCAAGTACAATGTCAAAATGCAAGTACGTAAAGCATATAATTAGCAACATGTCCTCTTCATAGTAGTAAGATAATGACTATATATATATAGACATGTGTCATCCTTGCAAATGGCCAATCATAAATCAACATCTCATTAGCAACATTCAACAACTTATAACAGTGCATAGTGACCCACCAAAAATCATATATCAGCAGCATCAGGAAACCTATTTTCAACATGTAACAATTCACAATAGCAATATCAATAACCGGTAACATATATTAGCATCATTAATCAGAAATGTAGCACACCGATTGACACAATATATCAACTCTCTATAGAAAAACATAACAGCAACAATAATCATCATATGGATCATGAATCTCTACAACATAAACTAAACTGACAGCAACAACAAGATGTAGCGACAGTAGTAATATCACATCAGCAACCATTCTCAAAAATATAATCATCATCTACCATCATACTAATCTCCATAGCATCATCACATGCATAATATCATCAAATCAAGATGCATAATACATGCCAATTTCATGTCAACTCATATAGACAACATATAATCCATGCACAACCAAATTACAAGCTCCTATAACAACCTCATTTTATATAAGCACATAGTGTTGAGAGAAAAAGTCCCCTAGGGTCTTGGGTCAATACCCTAGTAGAGTGGGGGTTATCTACAATGAAGAACAAGCATTCCATACAGCCATGATACTAATATAAGCAAACTACGCGAAGAGAGGTGCACCTGGGAGTCCTTCATTTGGGTAGATCCAGCCAGGGTCCAAACCCTCTTGGAGTTCCTTTCGATCCTTCAACTTGCAAAAAAATCAATTCAAGAAAGCATAGCAGTATATCGACCAAGCATCATAAGGAAATCAACTTCATAGCATATTGAAAGTTAGTTATACAATTGAAACAACCATTAATATGTAAATCATAACATTAATATCATAAGCATGAAGAAGATTCATATCAGAAACAAGACAAGTGTTTCTTTTATTATAGATAACTAAAATACAGTAAGGAATGATTTCACCTGAGTCTTCCTTTCGCAAGCTCCAAGCGGAACCATCCTCCGGATTCATCCAATCTCAAGCCTTCAACGAACTCCTTCCATGACTCATACCAAAGTATCTCAACTAGTGAAATAACATGAAAGCTCAAGGAAACAAGGGTTTCCTATAATGGGGGGAAGTGTTGAAAGCACAAGGATCTTCAGACCTAATCAGGGACATACTGAAAATGAGATTAACTTAGACAAATATATAAAGCACACATAGAAACCAGACACAAAATATTGGCAAAAAAAGGCTGAAGCCTCATGCTTCCTCAGGTATTCTCTCTCATTTTCATTCATTAAAATAATTGAATATAGTGTTACAAATAAACAGATGAGAGAGAGTGGTCTCAAGATAGTGTGTACTATCTTAGACACCTTTGGTTGAGATAATTTCTTCTTTGGTTGAGATAATTTCTCACCAGACACACACCAATATGGGAGTTACCTAAACTAACTCCTATCTTAGAGAAACAACCCAAGAGTTAGGCACAAATTCCTAACTTGGAGTATTTATTTAATTTATTTATTTTTGGAATGTGAGAGATGCTAACAGGATAATCTCAATAGGGTGATTTTTCTCTCTATTCTCTCCTCCTTAGGCCTTCCCATTGAAGCCTTTTTATACTTCTCCTAAAGTAGTTTTTTAGTTTGGAATTCATTGGGAACAGTTGGGCCACGGGCACTAATAGGTAATAAACAGGTAAAACCTGTGATCTCCGCCTGAAATTAAGGAGATTTATTTTTTTTAAGTGTTTTAAGACATATACACGGGTTGGGTATACACAGACTTGCATACAAACGCGTTTAGCTCAGGGAAATGTCGCGTATAGGGAGTAAAACATTGTTTTTTAAGTATTTGGACCAGGTCTGGAAGGAGGGGTTGCCCTAGGCCATGAGTGCAGCATCATAAACATCAAGAGTGAGATTTGGTGCTATAACAGATGCCCCCTAATATATGAGGTCAGAAGGGGTACATGATGGCCGAAATGTATTAAGTAAGTGCATGGAAAGTAAACCTGTCAAAAACTGAGAAGGACTTCACTAGAGTTCAGCCTGCCAAGCCACAAATGGAGATTAGAAAGAAACAATGTCTGAGGTGGGCATACCCATGCTTAGAGAAAGTAAAGCATGTCCGCATAATAAGTACAAGCAGTCCACTAAGTATACAAGTATAAGAGATTGGAAAATACATAATGGATCATCTGATCATGATCAAACAAGTACATGTATGAATATCACATATAAAAACGTCAATGATGCTGAAGGATGAAGATGATCACTAATATCAAAGACTGATCCCAAAAGTACCAAATGAAAATGATGGAGTAAGATGGTACTACAATGCAAACGTAGGTACCAGCATATAGAATGTCGCCATGAATGACTGCAACATATAAGGTGGAGTGATATCAATTAGCAGGAACCAGAGCAACTATCAAGTGAACCAATGAATGCTGATGCAACCTGAGGTCTTCACCGACCACCGTGGTACATTTCTACACCATGGGAATAAATGATCTGAATTCGACCATGTGAGAAATTGTTTTATTACCAGTCATTGATGTATACCGTTAAAAAACCCGAGACTACCCACCGATAATGATAATGAGCGTCAAGGTACCTAGTACAATCTAACAAGTGTGAATAGATGAGCTGGAGTTGAACACCTGTAAGAATCTATCAATCAGGAGAAAATGATGGTTTCCCACTGTCGATAGTGAAGGATCTACCACTAATGACTGCAAACCCCAAGGTACTGCCAAATGGACTCTAGATATTTTCCCCAGAGCAATGAGTCGTAGTCGATAGGGAAAGATCTACTAGAAGGAAGGCATTAAGGCATCCTTCATCAATCTAGTGCGAGTGTAACCCGTAGGCCAATAATGTGGAAGGAATCGGTCGAAGAAAGATGTAGTAACCCGACCGAAGCACGTTTCTGGCGTACACAAGATGTGGCTAGCGCATGACAGAAACCCTCTGAACCCACCAATAATGAAAGCTGACACAGAGGCGAGGTATCCACCAATAGGGTCAAATGGAAACCAAGGTACTGCACGAATCCCAATGTGTGATAGTGTAAGCTGATGTTGAACACAAGGGAAACCACTCAGTCAAAGACCCATGATATTGATCGATGCTGAGCACAAGGTGACCTATCAATAATGAAAATGGGACTAGGGTGTGGCTCTAGGCTTGTCCTCAGAGCAAGATGTCGTTGTCGATAAGGACAAGACCCACCAGCAAGAATACAATGGATACCTTCTCAAACAGACACAAGTAAAGGACCAATATAACTGATATGATGATAGACAAGACACTGACAACCAGGGATGGCCGACTGAAAAATGATTCAAGAGACATCGCAGAGAGGCCGACTCAGGCTAACTTCCCTTGAACAAAATCACGACTCAATGTGACTATGTGGTAGCACATGATGACTCTGTATAAGTTTTTCATGCAGGAGGCACGAATGAACACTCCATATGATTGGAAGAGATAACCAATCAGCGGATAACTGACTCAATAACAAGGTTAAGGCGTACCTAAGTCAAACTAAATCCCGCCCAAATGGAGGAGACTTTGTTTTGAGTGATTTGTTCAAGGGCGACATGACTAACTCTAGCTGCCAACAATAAGTGGAAATATTGTCCTGTTCTCGCTCTTTTTGGAATATATAATTTTTTTTGTCTTTTTCTTTAAGCTGGAAAAATAATAAAATAATGCTATAGTACAGTGGAAAGAACGAGTGTCGGTGAAACAAATGATCTAGTTCCTGGGATTGGAACGATCCTATGCTCAATGCAGGGAGGTCAAAACTGGTCAAAGACACTCAAAGGTGTGTTCCTTCCATGGGTTAAGGTGTGTTAAGTTGCAAAAGTTAAGGGAATGCAAGTTTGACTTTGCAGTCATCATGGTCAAAAGTTGGCTTAAACACGAGTCCAAGTGAAGATGGCTCAAGGCCAAAAGGTGCAAATGGCCAAAATGCAATGCAGTAGTACAACTCAACACAAAGAAGCCTCTAGGGTATAAGGCAAGAACGAAGCAAAGAAGCAAAAACAATATAAACTTTGAAATGGGAACTATAAACTCAAAATGGGAACTCTGGCAAAAAAAACCCAAAAAAACATCAAAAACAGTGCTGAAAACGAAAAGTGTGTATACTCGAACAATGTTTTTACTTTTTAGGCGTCAATTTTGAACATGTTTTAAAATTGGCAGTGACTACAAAATTTACTATGAAATTTTCGTGCAAAATATAGCTTCAAAATGAAAGTGATGACACTGGAAAAATGATTTTTTTTTTAGGGTCAATTTTCAGTATTTAAAAAAATGCTAATAAAACCAAATTTTTATGTGTCAAACAAAGTTGTTTATGCGGGAAAAAACACACTAATGTTTTTGGTAGAATATCATTTTTCTTTCCTAAGTATAAATTTAACATGTTTTCAACCATAACATACTAGATACAAAAAAAATTGAAATTTTTTCAACTATAAAATAAAAAAACCATGACATTATGAACAAATTACATCACTAAATGCATTCAAAAGTCATTATTTGTATATTGAATAAAACTTATTTTATATCTCTAATTTAATATTGCATTGTAGATATTTTAAACAATAAAATTTATCATAACTAAGACATATAATCCAACAACATAAAAATGCCTCATAACTTCTCATTTAACACCATATGGAAAACATTAATTTTATTTGAAGATACGATGCATACATCAGTTATATAAACTGTCTTAAACAATTATTCAAAATCACTCATGTTTTCTGGCACACCATCAGAATTCACATCTTCAGATGAGTGACTGGATGCTGACGAAGATGTTCCATATTCTTCTCTTTCATCAACTAGTGCCCCATCTGAGTCCACATGCATGCCCAACATTTCAGGTTTCAAAATTCTTCTAGATCTACGTCTGGTTTCAGGTGACTCCCATGTCAACATTGTTCCTTCCGGTAACAACCTTTTCAGAATCTCTATCATCTTGAAGCGAAGAGTTCCTCTCTTTGTTAAATTGAAGTCATAAACAAGTATGTCTACATCCTCCAATTTTAATATGTCTGTGCGGCGGCGATTTACATTTGTACCCTTTCTTTTTCTTTTTCCGCCATTTTTTTTGTCAACTACCATCTCTGGCTTATACACTCCATTGAATGGGTGTGTATTTGTGGCATACCAATGTACTTCAACACTTGTAACATCCTCATTTTCTGTAAAGACCTTTATAACTTTAGCAACCCAAAATGGATAGCCATTGGGATCTCCATCTGCTAGCACTGCAATCATGCAACCCTCCTTAATATCCTGTACTGAACCCCTATAAAGGTCTTCCATGGCTTCACGTTGTGCACGAGATCTTCTAGAACCAATATACATCTCTCTTTCCTCTGCCTCTGAAGAATTAATAATACCTTGAGATTGTTGTTGTTCAACAATGTTTACTTCCTCATGTTCATTCGACACATTATGTGGCCAAATAAATGGATTTTTAAAAGGTATATCTTCATTTATTGTTGTCGAAATGATATCACTTTGATTATTGAAAAACAACTCCCACCAAACTGAATCAGCAATGTCAAAGTACTCATATGTATATCTAATACATTTTTTAATTTCTTCCAGGCAATCAGAATAATTTATAGCCCTGTTCTGTCTACATGCATTCTGAACTTCACCAACTGATTGTAATAACAATATTTTTGATGCAAATATTGGATGATCTGGAATGAACTTCAAAAATTGCAATCCTGATGATGGTGCCCATTATGTAGTAGTTGAATACTTCTTGCCCCATATTAGTGTTTTCCCATCAATTTTTTTGATACGAAATTGATGTTGGAAGCTAATGTCATTAAGTTGTTCAATGCATTTCCCCTCACCATATGATCCCAGAATAAACCTTCGCATGTCAACAGTTTCTTCCAACACATCAAAAGTAGGCTCTGGCATGTATGATTTCTTAATACATTCAATTAGTGATGGGAAGCTCCCAACTTCCTTCCTCCTCAATGTGACTGAAAAACGACTGAACATCTGATCAATATGGTCATGAGTGTGCCCAACAAGAAGGAAACCAACCTTTACCTTTTGAAAAATTCCCAATTCAACAAGCATGTTTAGATATCCAAAAACAACCTGATTTTTGTTTTCATGGCAAGTGTTGTCCAATTGTAGATACAAAACTTCAGGAAGATTACCAGACCAATGAGAAATCACATCATGAATTATTGTTATGGTCAGATTTGCATCATTATGAATATTTGGAGCTGTGAAGTACACCCTTGGCAACATTTTCCCATTGAATACCATACAACCGACCAAGTGAAATTGAATAAAGTTTTCCTCCTGTAAATTTTTGGGTGTGCGAAAAAAATGTGGTAAAAGTGTTTTCTTCTGGTCCATAACATCAATTATCAAACCCAAATATTTATTCGGATTATCATAACACTTCTTTTGATGCTTGTACAACTTCTTCCTTTCGTTTGTTTGTTGTTCGCGATGCTCCTGAAGTTGTTTGACAATTAATCTACACAACATAAAAGAGATTCATTAAGAAATATGTTTTCATAGTTGATGACTATACAATTTAAAATTTAAAGTTATGAACGCTTACCTCTTTCCGAGCCTTCACATTTGTCCCTTTTTTATTTAAGAGAAGCACATGTATTGCAAATCCCCATCCTTGTCTTCTTAGGAATACGGACATTGTTGAATTCTTTCTTCCATACCTTCACAAAATATTGATATGTAATAAACTGGCCATGTCCCTCAGCACCTTCTGCATATTCTTTGTATAAGTTGTAGAATATTTCTCGTCTTGAAAAATTATCTGGAATATGTATTGTCTCTCCATTTGGCATACACTCTCCATGCTTTGAAAAGAAATCTTTCATCCATGACATTGCAGTATTTGATAATGGACCAAACTATCTTTTATGACGTACTTCTGAATAAAATGTGGGATCCTTTTCCAAATTTTCTTGAATTCTCGAGAGATGAAAATTCCCAATCGAATGAAACATTTTGAAACCTTTTCTACAGATAAAAAAAGTCCCAATATGATAATCATAACCTGACAATGTAGATTGCATGCACCCAACTAAATATGAATTTTGCATGCTTTTATTCATTGACAAATATCTCTTCCTGCTTTCTAATGCAAATTTGAAATCCATATGTTTCAAGCAATCTTTTTGGCAACATTCACTTGAAATGAGAGCACTGATAGAACTTATTCTCATCAGATATTCTACTCTACCCCTTGTATAACTAGAACAACTTGCATTGATATGAAAAGGTCTGCTCCTACTCCTTGATACAATGTTTCTTGGCAACATCTCCATCATTTGATCATCATTTGTATAAGGCTTTTCATCATCATTAAGAGGAATGTTATCCACACTATGATTAGCTCTGCTTTTCAAATATTGACTTGGAGGATATTCTTCATCTTCCGCTTCTTCAGTGCTACTGTCGTAGTCCTTAGAATTCAGACTGAATGGAAAATCTGACTCGATGTTTAATGGATATTCTTCCTCATATGCATTGCCAGTGCTACTCTCATAGTCCATAGAATTAGGACTACGTTGAAAATGTGACTGTTTACTTATTGAAGATGCTACATCCCGTCCTTTGTCACTACTACCTTTATACTCATTAGAATTAGGACTAAGTGCATCATCCTGTCCTTCATCACTGCTGCTCTCATAGTCCGCAGAATTAGGACTAAGAGGACACAGTGACACTCCATTTTTTTGAAATTCATCATCACGCTCTTCATAACTATTGCTCTCATAGTCCACAGAATTAGGACTAAGTGGACACTGTGGTACTCCAATCTTTTGAAATTCATCATCCCACTCTTCATCACTGCTGCTCTCATAGTCCTTAGAATTTGGACTAACTAGACACCGTGACACTCCATACTTTTGAAAATCAACATCATGCTTTTCATCACTACTGCTCTCATAGTCCTTAGAATTAGGACTAAGTGGACACTTTGAAACTCCATACTTTTGAAAATCAACATCATGCTTTTCATCACTAATTCTCTCATAGTCTTCAGAATTAGGACTAAGTGGACACCGTGACACTCCATTCTTTTGAAATTTGCCATCATGCGCTTCAAAACTGCTGCTCTCATAGTCCTCAGAATTAGGACTAAGTGGAAAGCGTGACACTCCCTTCTTTTGAACTTCACCATTATGCTCTTCAAAACTGCTGCTCTCATAGTCCTCAGAATTAGGACTAAGTGGACACCGTGACACTCCCTTCTTTTGAACTTCACCATTATGCTCTTCAAAACTGCTACTCTCATAGTCCTCAGAATTAGGACTAAGTGGACACCGTGACACTCCCTTCTTTTGAACTTCACCATTATGCTCTTCAAAGCTGCTGCTTTCATAGTCCTCAGAATTAGGACTAAGTGGACACCATGACACTCCATTCTTTTGAACTTCACCATCATGCTCTTCAAAACTGCTGCTCTCATAGTCCTCAGAATTAGGACTAAGTGGACACCGTGACCCTCCATTCTTTTGAACTTCACCATCATGCTCTTCAAAACTGCTGCTCTCATAGTCCTCAGAATTAGGACTAAGTGGACATCGTGACGCTCCATTCTTTTGAACTTCACCATCATGCTCTTCATCACTGCGGCTTTCATAGTCCTTAGAAGTAGGACTAAGTTGAATCTGTGACTCTTTATTTATTTGAAATTCTCCATCCCCTCTTTCATCAGTGCTGCTCTCATAGTCCTTAGAATCAGGACTAAGTGGAATAATTGACTTTCTATTCATAGTGGAAGAATTCCTGCTATGTTCATCAATACAAATAGAGTTGTTACGCGATGAAGAAGTTGATGGTGTATAAATCGAAACTTCACTATCAGAATAATCCATCCCTTTCAAATAGAAGATGTTGAATGATACAAATGGAGAGTCTCCTAAAGATATTATATAGCTTAAAGAATGAAATTTTCCCTCCAAAAATTTTCCCTCGAAATTTTTTTGCGAAAATATTTCCCTCCAAAAAGTTTCGCGAAAATATTTCCCTCCAAAAAGTCTGTTAAATTTATTTACCTTTATTACCTTGTTCTACAATTTATTGAAAAATGTAAACGAAATTTTTTTATGAAATCATAATTAAAATTGTACACTACAACTTCTACATTAATTATTATAATAGTTAAACCATATAATATTCGCTTTCCAATACTACAATATTCACTTTATAATATTTTAAAAAAAATTATCCCACATTCAACCCGTTGTAAAACAAATCTATAATATTCACTTTATAATATTGTAAAACAAATTATCCCATATTAACCGTACAGTAAAACATCTCTGTAACTTCACTTACATATTAAAATTTCATTATCACTATTACTAACATCACATCCAGGCTTTCTGAAAATCGTTGAAAGACTCGTGAATTTGTGGAGCAGCTAAATTGCTATCAACAACATATTCAACGAAGAATTCTCGCAATTAAAAGGTAAGTTAAATTTTTTTCCTTGAAAACTTTTATATTAAATTAGTTTAATGAAAAATCGTGAGCATGGTGGGCACGGTCAACCTCATTTTCTTAACACCCGTGGGTGCACCCCACCCCCCTCGCCCGCCCGCCCGCCTGGCCCCTCCGGGCGCCCCCCCTCACCCGCCTGCCCGGCCCCTCCAGGTGCCCTAACAGTCCCCCCTCACCTACCTGCCCGGCCCGGGCCCCCTCACTTGCCCGGCCCACCCACCCCGTCCCCCCTCACCTGCTCGCTGTTACACTAAAATTTGTCACCATGACTATTTGCAGTTAGTATGGCTCCATCAACTGTCATACTGTCCTCCTTGGCAAATCTTATATCTCTGCTCCTCATGTCAAACTCCAAGAAAGAGAGAAAGTCCTTAAAAAGTCAATTAACTCTAGTTACGCAGTTTCTCTTAACCTTACCTGCATGTACGCACCTCAAATTCACAATACCTGCGTACTTGTACGCTCTGTCTGTAAAGGGGTGGGTGCGTACTCCTGTAAAGGTCAAAAGGCGCGAGTTTTACTTCAAAAAAGTTACTTGTGGTCGAATCTAGAGCATTCTAGAAGATGGTTTGACGTGTTTTGAGCGCCTCCAGATGGTTCATGCATCCCTATGAAAGAGGAACTTATCCCATCAAGAAGGGAGATATCCCATTGAAAGAGGGGCTTATCCCATTGATGGTGGACCTGATTAACTTCCTCCAAAGCATTATAAATACAGGCATTGGGCCAGAGGGAGGAGAGGTTGAAAGCTGAACATTCCTAAGGGTAGATGCTGCTGAAATTAGGACTCCCTTATAGAGCTTGAGAGGATAGATTCCCATCCTTTCTTAGCTTCATTTGGAAGTCGGTGAGCTGATCAAAGTAAAGGAGAACTCTTGCGGGACCCTGGGAGGGACCTGCACAACACCAAGGCACTGGTTGTAATGGTTTCTTTTGTTTCCAATTAATACAATTAAGTTCATTTTTCTCAACAAGTTGTTTATATAATTTGTTTCATATACTCCTTGGTCTTTATGATGAATATGTTTTATTATATGAGTTATTTAGGTGCTATGTAATCGTTTGCTTGTTAGTGAATGCAGGTTTCAAAGAGAAGGAGGAGCTCATCTGGATCGGAGAGGCTTGGCTGCTACAAACAACGTTGGACTAAAGGTATGCTTTAAACACCTGGTTGCTTGTATTTTAAATGCATATTTAGGGAAAGATAGTGCTTGATTGTTTTGTTTTTCACTAGAAAGCCTTAGCTTCTAGGGAGGTCGGTTTTGTCCGCAAAATTGACTCTTTCCGCATGACAAAATGGCGACCATACTGGGGAATCCATGGATTTGATCGATTTCTCTTTTGTTTGATACTTTGATTTGAGAAAAGTCAATTTATTTCTGGTTTTTGACTGATTGACTGTGAATTTGGGTGGAATAGCTTAGGGTTAAATTAGTTTTTATTTTTCTTGGTTTTGCTAGCAGTACGCACCCTCTGCGTTAAGCACAGTGCGTACCTGTATGCACTGCAGCTTTGTACACAGAGCGTGCCCGCGCCTGTGCAAACAGGCTGCCTGCGTACCCTGTCAAAAGTTGAGAAAATTCCAATTTTTTCCTTTTTGCCTCTTAGATTTTGTTTATAGTTTGTTTTTTGCTGCCCAGATCCACTGGTTACCTGTCAGAGGTCTTCATCTAAGCTTGTTTCATTAGTATCAAGGGTTTTAGTGAAATTCATAGAAGTTCTAGCCCTAGGTTTGATTTTTGCATTGGTCCTGTAGTGACTTTGGCTTTAGAAGTTGTAAAACCTTGGATATCCCTGGTCTTTTCAGTCTTCTTAGGAGTCGGACCTTTCGTAAAATCCACCTTTGTGAGAAACCTACCTTTGTGTTGTCTCTTTGTGGAATTTCGAGAAAGCTTGTATGTTAACGCTATGAATTTCATTCTTAAGAAAAAGAACAAAAGATTTTTATTTTTGTTTTTGATTGGTTTATGATTCTGCATGAACTAGTCCTTGGTTGAATTGTAACTGAGTAAAACATCCTGGAATTATATTTTGTAGGCTTTTACCTCATTAGATTTTCTTTTAGGTAATTTTCTCTTAGATTTGCTTTTAGGTAAAATTGATTTGATTTTCATAGATTTTTAAAGTTGATTTTTGTTAAGTAGTTTTACATGCTTTGTTAATATAGGAAAAATACAAAAATCTCTTTGGAAAAAGTTTGTTTTAGTAGCATTTGAAGTCTTTGAAAAGAGAAAGGAAGTTTTCGTGAAATAATTAGTGGTCATGTGTTGTGTGCTTTGGAAAAGATAAAGAGATTGTTTCTTTGATTTTCATTGCCAAGAAAGTTGTCTTTATATCAATTTTGCATTCTCCAACTCTCTTAGCTAGGGAATTCATTGAAAAGGAAAGATAGTATAAATCATCTTAGGTGCATCTTTTTAGTGGATTTGAGTCGAGTCTACACACCATTAGTTTCATCTCCACTACCTTTTGTCCTAAAGAAAAGCCATAAAAATTAACGCTTAAAGTAAAATTTACTTAGTAACTTTTTATTTACTAGGGCTCTGAAACACCAATATAGATCAGGCTAGTGTCTTGGAGTAGGAGAGTAATTAACTCTCCAAGATAGCAAAACTAAACAAGTAGCTCATCTTGTGGTAGAATAAATCCAATAGTTACATTTATGCTCTGGGAAAGCTCCTATTAAAGGAGAAGCACGAGATCGTGTCCGAACCAGTGAGGGGATCAATCCTCCTTCATTGGGAACGACGCCAGATACGCACGTACTACAAACGGTAAACCTCGGTTTGACCATTGTCAAGGAGCCTGGGGTCACTTGTCGGTAAACCTTGGATTATTGTCAAGGAGCCGGCAAGGGGATTGAGCTTGTTACTCTGCCCTTGCGTGCTATCGGATCGTAGACTATTCCCCCAGGTATATTTGTTGCTGTTGGTGACCTTAGTGACCATTATCTTTAGGGTTCTACCCAAGGTGACGGTGGAGGGAAGATCCCACTGTACCTGGAGCAGACGTCGGCTAGACTCACTTGGATTTTCCGGGGGGTTCACTTCACTCGAGACGGTTAAAGTGGAGGAACTTGTGCCGGTCTATTCATTAAGCAGGTTGCCAGGGTAACTGTTCCACCCGCCACTTCTGTACTGAATTCGGCGATGTTGGATTTCATCACCAACTAGTGTTTTCGGTCCTGAAGGCTACTGTTTGTGTATGGTTTGACGCCCTAGATTATTTAGGTGTGTGATTCGAATTTGTTTGGTTCTTTAGAGACTTTAGGCGGTTTGCTTTGAGATTTTACTTTGTTTGCGTGTGCAGTAGTTAAAAGTTTTTAGCTGTGGCTGAATTACCGAGACAGTCTCGTAGACTTCGGGGCCAGTCTCCTGAGATTGTAACCGTGGCCGATTTGTTGAGGAAGTCCCGTAGACTTCGGGGCCAACCTCTTGAAGACGTCCTGGGTCATTACGAAGGTTTGAAAGTCCTTGTAACTCCTAGTGGCAGTAAAGTAGGTTCACCTGAAGAAGGAGAGTCTTCATTGGTAGTTCATCCTGATTACCAAAGTCTAGAAACAGGTTATAATCCCGAAGCTATTGCAGTTTCCGAGCTTGCTAGTAGTTTTTCATCTACTAGTGATATAGGCGAAGAACCTGAGATATCTGAACCTGCTACTCCAACTTCTAGTGCTCCTGATTCACCCAGGGTAGAAAGAGTCATCACCGAAAATCTTCCTTCTGGTTTGATAGCTATTGAAGAACTTGCTCTAGAAGAAGAAATAGGCATCCCTATCCCTGAAAATCAACCTACTATTGATCTAAGGGAGCGTGAATCCATTTTTTACAGTCCACCTAGAAGTACTACTTGGTATCTTTCTTTAACTAATTATTTGGACAACTCAGGGTTAAGTTTTTCTCCACCTCGTGCTCCTTATCCACCTGGAGGTATTTATACTCCTGTAAATATGTCAGGTTAGTCGTCCATGTTTACTCAATCTCTGAATCTTTTTTGTACGGAGGTCGTTCTGTTCCCTCTGGGTATCAGACACTTTCTGGTACTTTTGCGGGAGCATCTCCTCAACCCATTGAACATGGGTTATTAACTGGAAACAATGGTAATAAACCGTTGGGCGTAGGAGACATTTACATGATGTCAGGTTCAATTCTCGGTTCTCAACCTCAAGGTGGCCAGTTACCCCCTGGGGGGTAGCCTCAATTAACGCCTGGGGGGCAACCTCAAGGTACACAAATTGCGTCTGGGGGGCAACTTCAAGGACAGTATGTACCCGTCGTGCAATACATTCCTCAAGGTCAACCCCAGCCTCAATATGTACCCCAAGGTCAACCTCAGTATCAATTTATACCTCAACGTCAATCCCAGTATCAGTACTTACCTCAAGGGTATCTACCCCAAGGCCAGTACTCGAGTCAAGGTTACCAACCACCCCAAGGTCAATCTTATGTTCAAGGTACGGGAAATGTACCTTTCAGTTATCAATCCTACCCTCAATCCGGTTATGGATCTCAATATCCTCAACCTGTTATGGGTCAATACCCTGGAATGAACATAGTGTGGGATCCATCGCAAGTTCAACAGGTATTGTAGCCAAGTGTACAGTTGTCATCTCAAACTGGACAACCCTTAGTTTCTGGTTCACCGCAGCAACTAGTCCAGTCTAATGTTCAAACTTCTGTACCTTCGATAGTTTCTCAGTCTGGGCCTATTGCACCTAGTACTCCATCTCAAATGACTGCTGCAACTACCGCAACATCTGTTCAATCTACCCCACTTACTTCTGGAGTATCGATAGCTCCGGTTTCTACTGTCTCTGTAACTACTCCTCAGACATATTTACCATCGGCTGGATCCACGATTCAAACTACGGTTCAGATGCCTGTAGGACAACCTGGTTTCAGTACGGTTGTCACAAGTCAACCAAAATTCACTTATCAACCGTACCAGGGACAGTACCAATACGGGCCTGTTGTCCAGCAGCCAGTTTACCAGTATCAACCGTATCCTAGGTACACTTATCAACAACCACAACAACCCCAGTACGGTCCGGTTAATCCTGGTTTTCCGGGAGGATACAATATCCCGAACGCGATTCTTATTCCAAGTTACCCTGGATATCCTCCTCCTGGGACTGGTCTTGTGACCCAGAGCTTTAGGGATCCTAATCGACAGTTACCGTTTATCGCAACTTTGGATTTACCAGACTTGTCGCGCCTAATGAACGATCCAATAAATTATCTTCCGTTTTGGCCGCCAATGCCAAATAAGTTGCCTAGTGACATACCCAAGTTCGAAGGTAAGTCTGGAGAGGACCCGTCGAATCATGTGATGACTTACCACCTCTGGTGTGCCTCTAATTCCATCTCGAATGATTCGATCCGCTTACGTCTTTTCCAGCGTACTCTCATTGGTCTCGCGGCCAAGTGGTACATTGAGTTACCACGGGCCTCTTTTTATAATTTTAGCTAGTTAGCTACGTCATTTTTAACTCATTTTCAGTTGCCGGTCAGATATGATAATGGTACGGAGTTACTAACTTCGTTAAAGCAATCGACATCCACTTATATTTCCGATCATATTCATGAATGGAGACGTCGAAGGCGGTTAGTGAAAGTTTTTTTCCCGGACCAAATCTTAGCTGAATGGTTTGTTAAATCATTATTACCGAAGATTACTGAAGACGTAGCTAAGGCCAGAGTAGTTACTGAGGAGCAAGTGATTGCTCAAGCGCAGTACCTTGACTTAGTTTACACTCAGTCAGGTACGTTACACGAAAAGATCCCAGATCTTCCTAAGTCAAATCAAATCGCTGCTGCTCCTTCGGGGTCTCATGCCGCTGATGGCATGATTGGTACGGTGAATACTAAAAGCAAGAAGAAGTCTTCAAAGAATTCTTCTCCTATTATAACCTTACCAGACTCCCCGATAGGAGACTCTTCTGCTGAAGTTTCCGCCGATATTCACGCTGTAGAGTCATCTACAGCTAAATCAAAATCTGGTGGGAAAAAGAAAGGAAAGAAGAAGAATAAAGCAGACAAAACTCCAAAGGAGAAAACTGAAAAGTCAGAAACCAATGATGAAAAACGCAAACCTCGATATCCTTGTCTTATTTGTGAAGAGGATAATTTTACAAGAGATTGCCCTCATCGGGCCGAGGTTGTGAAAATCGTCAAGGGTTCCCCAACTCCTACTGTTTTGAAAAATCCATTTCCAAAGCAGGAGAGTAAGATGATAGGTTCTTCCTCGAGTGCCAATGAAGAACCCATATTGATGATGTCTCATGTAAGGATTGCGACTCGATCGCAAGATTATGGTAGTAAAAGTCCTGTTGATGGCAAAGAAGCAGAATCTTCTCACTCTAATCCATCAACCTCAGCTCCCGGTTCCGATCCACTACAGATCGAGAAACCTAACCCGGACTTAGTAATCAAACCACCCGCCAAGGGTATACTTCGAAAGTTTTCTTTCAATCCACATGCGAGATCGGCCCAGAATTATAACATTTTGAGGACTTAGTTGTTTCACCCTCAGCAATGTCGGCTTTGGAAGTGTTGCAATCATGCCCAACACAACGCAAATTACTTTTGTCGGCTATAGGAGCTGTTGATGTTCAGGACCCGAACCTAATAATCTTTGATCTAGAAAATAGTACACCGCGTTTACCTCATCAAATGGCTTTCCAGATCCCAGTGATAGTAAAAAACATGCCTATTCATCGGACTGTAATTGATGAGGGAGCTTCCACGTGTATTATGTCGATACAGTGTTGGAGATCGCTTGGTTCTCCTTCACTGAATCAATCCCCGACAATCCTTAAGGCCTTTGATGGCCGTGGATTCCATCCTTTTGGCATTCTACAGGATGTGCCTATAGGGGTCGAAGGAAAAACCGTTAGTCTAGATGTGGAGGTGGTTGATGCCCCTCTAGACTACAACCTTCTCTTGGGTCGAAGTTGGTCTTACGCTATGACAGCGGTCGTTTCATCGGTCTTCCTAGTAATAAAGCTTCCATATAATGGCAAGATCGTAACAATAGACCAGCTGGCTTACTTTTCATCCGACCCAGCCTCTTCAGAGAGTATCCAGCATGTCGGTAAAACGACTATCCCTTATAAGGATGTTGGAGTAGGATTAGTTAAAGATGCCGGTTTACTGGGAACTTTTCCTTTTCCTCCAATCAACGCATTGTCTTCATTTGCATCTATTCATATGATTACATCAGACACCATTTTTTATGACGATCCTTGGATCGTTCCTTCTGAATCTGAGATAGACTCATTTGGTGATGCTATGCCTTTGAGTCCATATGAAATTGCCTATGAAGCCATGCAGTCTTTTACCGACCCGCGTTCAACCAAAATCAACCAAATGAATGTGGTCCGTGAGGAATCACTTTTCACATCAACCTCGGAGTTAACAACATTTCCCGAAGTTGTGTCATTTGGCGAGCAACTTCGTGAAGTCCTGTGTGTAGACGATTTACCATGGGAAGATCTCCATCACAGATCTTCGTTTTTACCTGAGGATGATCATTTTGAAAATAATTTCTCATCAATATTTACAGCTGAATATGTCAAAGAAGCTCAGAATCCAATGAAACATCATGATTCAGAGCTAAATCTGGGAAACATCTCTCGCACTATTCCCATGGACATTTCAGTCAAGCCCGGAATTGTTGAGAACATTCATATAGGTGCCTCGTGTACAAAAGACGAAATTCAGACATACAAGGCCCTATTTCAAGAATTCCACGACGTGTTTGCCTGGTCCTATGAGGAAATGCCAGGAATTGATCCCGCGATTGTTGTCCATGAGATCAAGACTTACCCGGATGCTAAACTTGTCCGGCAACGTTTGCGTCAGATTCACCCACGAAAAGCGGCAGCAATTAAAGCAGAAGTCGAGAAGCTGTTGAAAGCAGGTTTCATTTATCCGATCCCGTTAACGGATTGGGTATCGAATATTGTTCCGGTTAACAAAAAACAGGGAACAATAAGAATATGCATCGATTATAGAGACATTAATCGAGCTTGTCCAAAGGACAACTACCCAACACCCTATATCGATCAAATAATTGACAATTGTGCCGGCAGTGAAATATTTTCCTTTATGGACGGTTTTTCCGGTTACAATCAAATCAATATTCGACCTGCCGATCAACCAAAAACGGCTTTCATTTTTCCATGGGGGAAATTTGCTTATTGCAAATTACCTTTTGGGCTTAAGGATGCCGGAGCAACTTTTCAAAGGGCGATGTCTTATGCGTTTCATGACATCAAACACATTGTGCAACCGTATCTCGATGATTTGCCTGCTCATTCATTACATCGAGCTGATCACCTTGTCCATTTACGAGCAATCTTCATGAGGTGTAGGCATTATCGTATTCGGTTGAACCCACACAAATGTGTCTTCTGTATAGAAGTGGGAAGATTGCTGGGATTTGTAGTTTCAAAATCCGGCATTCGCGTCGATCCCTCGAAGGTAGAAGCTATCAACAAATTGCCTCCTCCTTCGAGTCTTCGCCAACTCCAAAGTTTTCAGGGGAAATCAAACTTTTTACGACGATTCATTCCTAACTACGCCGAGGTTACAAAGGGTTTTACCCGGTTGTTGAAATAGAGCGCTCAATTCTCTTGGGATGAGATAGCTCAGAAATCTTTTGATGCACTCAAGCACGCGTTGACCCATGCACCGTTGCTGCATCCTTCCAACTACAACCAGGATTACTTTTTGTACCTCGCCGCTGCTCATTCCACCATTGGAATGGTCTTAGTATAGCAAGATGAATTCGGAACGGAACATGTGATATATTACCTTAGTCGGACGTTAAATCCAACAGAACTCAAATATTCACATGTGTAGAAATTGGCATTGGCAGCCATTCAAGTTGTCCAACATTTTCGTCATTACATTTTACTCCGTAAAACTACAGTTATTTCGGATTGCAACCCTATGATCTACATTTTGACTAAACAATTGCTAGGGGGCAAGTACTCTAAATGGATCATTATCCTGCAGGAGTTCGACTTGGAATTTGAAAAATCTAAGTCTAAGAAATCTTTAGTTTTTACAGAGTTAATGTGTGACTTCCCGCGTGCTGACACGGAAACTGTGGCAGAGGAACCCATTGCGGATGAATCTTTGTTTCTCATCAGCACTTTAGATCCGTGGTATGGAGATATCGTCGTCTATCTCCAAACCCAATCCTTTCGGCCCGAAGTTTCAAAGTCGGAACGTCGGAAAATTCGATTCCAGTCCCAACAGTACAAAATTATTGGAGATACTCTTTATCGCCGTGGGGCGGACTTCGTTTTTTGACGTTGTTTAACTCATGAGGAAGCTGAAAGGGTTCTGAATGACTGTCACTCTAGAGCGTGTGGCGGTCATATGTCTGGGTATGCCACAGCCCAAAAGATATTGCGCGCTGGCTACTTCTGGCCGTCCTTGTTCAAAGATTGTATTACTGCGGTCCGGAAATGCCACAACTGTCAAGTGTTTGTTCGCAAGATGCGCGCTCCACCTGCTCCTCTCCACCCTATAATTGTCGTTGGTCCTTTTTCCAAATGGGGTATCGATTTTATTACATGTAACCCTCACTCGGCTGGGGGGAATGCGTATATCATCCTTGCGGTAGATTATTTTACTAAGTGGGCCGAGGTGATGCCTACATTCGAGGCAGATGGAAAGACAGCTGCAATTTTCGTATTCAATCACATTATTGCTAGGTTTGGTGTCCCACAAGCGATAATCACTGACCATGGGCGCCATTTTCGAAACATTATGATGACAGAACTTACAGGCCAGCTTGGTTTGCGTCACGATAACTCAACTCCTTATTATCCCCAAGCGAATGGTCTGGTTGAGTCCATCAACAAAGTTTTAGTTATCATGATCCGACGAATCATTAGTATTCATCGGTCGAATTGGCACAACATGTTATTTTCCGCGCTTTGGGCGTACCGAACCTCAGTGAAAACATCAACAGGGTTCACTCCTTTCCAACTAGTTTATGGTTTGGAAGCTGTGCTGCCCATTGAATGCGAAATCCCGTCACTGCAAATGGCCATCGAATTACTTCCAGCTACTTCCGAAGAGGAGAAGCGTTTATTATACTTAGCTCAATTAGATGAGACTCGATGTGATGCTGCATTAGCAATCGAGACTCACGCAAAACATATGAAAGCTCAGTATGATTGAAATGTGACCCCTCGAAATTTTTCGGAAGGAGACCTAGTGCTATTATATGATCAAGCTAACGATAAATTAGGTGCTGGAAAATTCGTTCCTATGTGGCATGGGCCCTACATTGTCAAGCGAAAGATAGCAAAAGGGGCCTATGAGCTGGTAGACTTTGACGGGGACTCTTTGGGTAAACCCAGAAATGGACTTTACCTAAAGAGGTATTATGCTTAAATGATGGGTATGGAGATTTTAGTTAGGATAAATTTTTCTTTCTAGCTAGTGTGTTTGTTAGTTTAGACAGTGTGCTTAGCTTAGAGAGTGTGTTTTTCGTCATTATTCTGCTTATCTTGGTTTTACGCTTGATGTTTGCAGATGTCGATGCCTCTCCAAACATACATTGGATTTGCTGATGGTGCTTGTCGTAGTACACGGAATATCTCTTCTGCAGCTTGGGTTATCTATTCGCCCTCTCACGAGTTAGTTTCTATGCATGGGGTGAGCCTCGGTCAAACAACAAACAACATTGCCGAATACAGTGCAGTGATTGAGTTATTGTTTGAATCTATTTCATTTGGGATTCGTAGTTTGATAGTGAGGTTAGATTCTGAAGTCATTGTATTACAGCTTAATAGAGTGTATGCCATTAGAAATCCAGTGTTATTAAGGTTATTTTTGAGAGTGCGTCTCTTGGAACGTGAATTTGATTACATTGAATATCAGCATATTCCAAGGTCTTTAAATACATTAGCAGATGCAATTGCTTCTCGAATGTTAAATAGACAGTTGCAATAATCATACATGTAAATTTAAAAACATTTCATCACACATGTTTAACAAGATAAGCCGGTAATAATGATATATATATAGATAGGAGTGTGTCGAAAAAATACATCGTCTTCGATCATAGGTTGAAAAACACCTTATGATCGGCAAAAATGATAAGTACCAAAAACCAAAATGTCACATGTGTCTACAAAAATGACCATCTAATCACTGGTGATGCTCTCTATACGACACCACTGCACGAGCCACCCTACACAAGAACCTCCTAAAAGGTCCTGGGACTGCGAATACATAGCGCTGAAGCCTGATAGGAATATCATCTATAGTAGTCTCTGGTATGTCCGCTGTAAGACGCTCTAGGTCTTGTTCCAACTCAACTAGGGTCTCTGTGGCCTCGTCCCGTGGGGCTGGTGCCGCTGCACCTGGTAGTCTCCTCTCGAAAGGTCGGAGATTGGCTGGACGAAGTGGGCCTACATCTGCATTTTGAAAATTATTACTGTCAGTTTTGAGACGATATAAAAGAACAAAAAAATAGATAATTTAAAAACTTGTGAAAAGTGAATTACCTGTGTCATCCCATTGTTCTCCCGGTGGAAGAACCATGTCCGGATCTCCACGAAAATCAACTCCGACATAAGGAAAATCCTGTATAGAAAAGACCTGGTCCTCTAACCAGTGAAAGTACTCCGGAGTAAATCGGACAATCTCCGTGCCCTCATCAGGATGACGGGCCATAACCGCAACCCATCGCATCAATTTGGGCTCTCGGGGAAGCCCAGCCTCAACAGTGAGCTGCTGTGGGATCAACATCAGAACCCTCTCTAAGGAAAAACTCACAACTAAAGGCCCATAACCAAAAGTCTTTAGCTGTCCGTTTTTGACTCTAGTCAGTTGGCCCTTTAAATTGGCCAACACAGCATCACACCAGTTGAAAATGGTGCCTCGATAGCAATCAATCGCCATCCGCATCTGGGATCTAGTGGCAATATGTAAAGCGGCAGCCCCGCAAAGTCTGGTAACTGTAAAAGCAATCACCATAAGTTCAGGTCGGGATATAGTTTTGATCTCTATCCCCTTCTCCTGAGACTGAGTGTTACACCACTCTAGTCGGAGACTAGCGATGGACTGGCCACGCGGCCTAGTCCCGAACAGAGTCAAGTGTTCGCCTGTCTTGGGCAAACCAGTGAGGAAGTAAATATCTGAGGGATCTATCTCGAGCTGGTGCCCTCCAATGTAAAATCACTGGTCCTGAATGTTCCATCTCTCTACCAGCCACTCTAGAAAGCGCACCTGGGCCCTCATGCCAGGTATGGCCTAGTATTTGTAAAGGTCGCATGCCTTCAAAGCATCAATGGACGGTTGATAATTAATGGCGGCCAAATCAACATCTTCGTGCTCTCTCTCGTGCCAATCAAGCATGGTGGGCAATCTACACACCAGAAAACATCCATTAGAATCCATGAAATTAAAAATTGTTGGTCTAATTTGGAGAATTTGGGGTTTGTAAACCCTTTGCGCAGAGTACGCACCCCGCCTTTAGGAACAGAGCGTGGGTACGCGGGTTCCTTTAAGGCAAGGTGCGTACGCCTGCCATTTTTCCAACTAAGAAAATGTCGGGGTACGCAGGTCCCTAGTGTGGCACCTGCGTACCCCGAAAGGCGGATCTTGAAACCCCAAAGCCTCCAAAAATGACATCTAGGGCCTAAAACCAAATTCTAAACGGATGAAAATGAAGAGGAGGATGTTGTAGAATACCTGAAAGAGACAGCGTTCGATTTCGACGGTCGGATTCTCCGCAATGTCAACGGGAAGTTTCTTGCCAAAAGCCCATTTTCTCTCCTCAACAATAAAATGGTAAAAATGAATTGGTAAAAGCCCTTTTTATAGGTTTTTTGGGTAAATAAATGGTAAATTTGTTTATTTTTCACCATGAAAAGGTATTTTTCAAAGTATTTTTATCTATCTTTAAACAGGTATGAGTAATGTGTTGGTTTTTGTGCAGGATAAAAGGATTTTCAGGGAAAATTGTCATTTTTTACAAACAAAAACATCAGAATCATCTTTAAGCCCTTTTCTGACTCCTAAAACATGAAAAGATTGCCGAGTGTTTCTTTTACACTCATTAAAACGGAATTAAAAGACGGTCCCCTTATAGCCCTTTTCTGACCGTAAAAACAGGAAAAGATTGCCGGATTTTTGTCGTTTCAAATTCGATATTGGAAATAAAACGACGTGTCCTTGATCGCTTTTTACTTTTCAGGTGAAAGACACTAATCATGAAAGTACTCCTTGGTCGTAAAGATCAAGCGGTTCTCTCAAGTATTATTTTACACTTTTTCGGGCTTGGGAGACACAAATTTATGAAAAGGGTCAACCCTGGAGTCTTCTTAAGTTTTTTCAGACTCTCTAAAATTGAAAAATGCCGAGTTTCTCCTATACTGGACTCGTTAAAATTTCACAGTAAAGGACCTGTTCGATTACAAACAGGAACGGACCACTCCTTCTTAGGGTTCGAATCTAAACTAAGTTGGACTCATCCGAAGGATGAGCTTATAATCAAGCATATGTTATCCTCCTCAAGCTTGTAAAAAATAAAGAGGTACTTGCCAGAAATGGTGGGGGAAAAGAGAGAAAAATGAGCCTATTTGTTATCCTTTGTCTCGGAAGAAACCTTATCACCACTCTTGAACACGACACTTTTTCATTCACCTGGGTTGGGAAATATTTTGCCTAACAGTTGATCAAACCACATTGAAAATCTTCAGCCGGTTCCGGGTATTAACTTTGGGTCAATTGTCACCAAGCCATCTGTCGTGTCGTTATGTGTTCAAGAGGTCACTGCAAATAAACCATTCATCTGCAAAATACCTGTCATCCATTTTGACCATCCCTGAGTCAGTCCTTACAACTACATTTCTTCAACTTGATCTGTGATTTCGTGTTGAAGGCTTTCCTGCAACAGGTCACTTTCTATCGACATCAGCACATTATCTAGAAAGATGACCTAGAAATTGTCAGTACCTTGAAATCTGCATGCATCAATGGCAGGTTTCTTGCCTTTGACGACAGTTTACATCATTGACTTTCGATCGAAGGATTCCGTGATATGTTCGACATCAACACATTCATTCACATCTCATGGATTGTACCGGGTACTTTGAGAACCATTGACATCACTGGTGGTCTCTCTCACACTTGTTAATAGTTTACATCATCGACTGGTAATCAAGTGGTTTCTACCATGTTCGACATCAGCTCATTTATTCGCATGGATAGAATCGTACTATTTCGGGAAGTAGAAATGAAGACCTTGGATCTAGTTTCCACCATCCAGGCTGTGAGGAGTTTTTTATTCATTATATAGTAGACTAATCATAAACAGATGGTTGCGTCCATACTGTGTCTACATGAGTCTATGATTATGATGTACTGCGAAATCATTCCTATATCAGAGCAGTAGTTAGTTTGTTAGTTAAAGTTTTCAATCTGAGTATGGGAATGCCTACCTCAGTGATGATATGATCTTATATATGCAGGTTCTGACTGGGCTCTCCACAAGATAATCCTTGAAATGATAAAGTGCTTCACCCTTCCTAGATGATATGAAACCCTAATCTACTACAGGCTTCGCACTTTAGGGGGAAATCTGTTATACTAAAATTTGTCACCATGACTATTTGCAGTAAGTATGGCTCCATCAACTGTCATACTGTCCTCCTTGGCAAATCTTATACCTCTGCTCCTCATGTCAAACTCCAAGAAAGAGAGAAAGTCCTTAAAAAGTCAATTAACTCTGGTTACGCAGTTTCTCTTAACCTTACCTGCGTGTACGCACCTCAAGTTCACAATACCTGCGTACTTGTACGCTCTGTCTGTAAAGGGGTGGGTGCGTACTCCTGTTAAGGTCAAAAGGCGCGAGTTTTACTTCAAAAAAGTTACTTGTGGTCGAATCTAGAGCATTCTAGAAGATGGTTTGACGTGTTTTGAGCGCCTCCAGATGGTTCATGCATCCCTATGAAAGAGGAACTTATCCCATCAAGAGGGGAGCTATCCCATTGAAAGAGGGGCTTATCCCATTGATGGTGGACCTGATTAACTTCCTCCAAAGCATTATCAATACAGGCATTGGGCCAGAGGGAGGAGAGGTTGAAAGCTGAACATTCCTAAGGGTAGATGCTACTGAAATTAGGACTCCCTTATAGAGCTTGAGAGGAGAGATTCCCATCCTTTCTTAGCTTCATTTGGAAGTGGGTGAGCTGATCAAAGTAAAGGAGAACTCTTACTGGACCCTGGGAGGGACCTGCACAACACCAAGGCACTGGTTGTAATGGTTTCTTTTGTTTCCAATTAATGCAATTAAGTTCATTTTTCTCAACAAGTTGTTATATATAATTTGTTTCATATACTCCTTGGTCTTTATGATGAATATGTTTTATTATATGAGTTATTCAGGTGCTATGTAATCGTTTGCTTGTTAGTGAATGCAGGTTTCAAAGAGAAGGAGGATCTCATCTGGATCGGAGAGGCTTGGCTGCTACAAACAGCGTTGGACTAAAGGTATGCTTTAAACACCTGGTTGCTTGTATTTTAAATGCATATTTAGGGAAAGATAGTGCTTGATTGTTTTGTTTGTCACTAGAAAGCCTTAGCTTCTAGGGAGGTCGGTTTTGTCTGCAAAATTGACTCTTTCTGCATGACACCCGCCCTGCCCGACCCAGGCACCCTAACCCACCCGCCCCACCCCTCCGGTGACGACCACCCATGCCCCCCTCACCCGCCCACCCCACCCCTCCGGGCGACCCACCCACGCCCCCCTCACCCGCCCGCCTGGCCTGGGTGCCCTCACCCGCCCGCCCAACCCCTCCCAGCGCCCTCACCCGGGCGCCCCACCCCTCCGGGCGGCCCACCGACCCCCGGGCACCATGACCCGCCCGCCCCACCCACCCTTGGGCACCTTGACCCAGGCGCCCCACCCCTCTGCCCGCCCCACCCACCCCCGGGCGCCCTGACCCTCCCGCCCCACCCACCCGGGGGCGCCCTGACCCGCCCGCCCGGCCCCGGGGCCCTAACCTGCCCACCCCACCCACCCGCGGGCGCCCTCACCTGCCTGCCCGCCCACCCGCGGGTTCCGTCACCTGCCCGCTCACCCCTAACCCGCCCGCCCCACCCACCTGCGAGCGCCCTCACCTGCCCACCCGCCCCACCCACCCCCGGGCGCCCTCACCTGCCCGCCCAGCCCGGGCGCCCTTACCCGCCATCGCCCGCTCGCCCGCCCCACCCACCCTCCCTCAGCCCCACCCGCCCGCCTCACCCACCTCCGCCCGCCCGCCTCACCCACCCTTCGCCCTCGGCCTCACCCACCCTCCCTCAACCCCATGAGCGGGGCTCGTACAGGCGCCACCCGGGCCGCTCGCGCCCCCGCCAGGCAGGCAGGGCGATTCCGGGAATCGTCGTGCCTGCCGGGCAGGGGCGCGGGCGGCCCAGGTGGCGTCTACATGAGGGAGGGTGCCCTCGAATGACAGGCGCCCTCCCTTGTGCAGGCGCCCTCGCCTGGCAGGCAGGGCGATTCCCAGAATCGCCCTGCCTACCGAGCGAGGGCACGGGGCGAGGGCGCGGGCGGCCCGGGTGGCGCCTGCATGAGGGAGGGTGCCCGGGCAGAGGGGGGTTTGGGTGAGGTGGGCAGGTGGGTGAGGGTGCCGGGCGGGGGGGCGGGTGGGGCGGGGGTGGGACGGGCGGGCGGGCGAGGGTGCCCGAATGGGTGGGGCGGGCGAGGGCGCCTGACGGGGCGTGGCGGGTAGGTTGGAGTGGGCAGGTGAGGGGGTGCGGGGTGGGTGGGTTGGGGGAGAGGTAGGGAGCCTGGGCGGAGGGGGGTTCGGGTGAGGCGGGCGGGAGGGCGGGTGAGGGTGCCCGAAGGGGTGGGGCAGGCGGGCGGGCGAGGGTGCCTGAAGGGGTGGGGCGGGCGAGCGAGGGCTCCAGGAGGGTTGGAGCATGCGGGTGAGGGGGTGCGGTAGGGAGCGCAGGCGGAGGGGGGTTCGGGTGAGGCGGGCGGGTGGGTGAGGGCGCCGGGCGGGGGGATGGGTGAGGGCGCTGGGAGGGTTGGAGCGGGTGGGTGAGGGGGTGTGGGGTGGGTGGGTTGGGGGCGAGGTATGGAGCCCGGGTGGAGGGGGGTTCGGGTGAGGGCGCCGGGTGGACGGGTAGGCGAGGGTGCCCGAAGGGGTGAGGGTGTCGGGAGGGTTGGAGAGGGTGGGTGAGGGGTTGCGGGGTGGGTGGGTTGGGGGAGAGGTAGGGAGGCCGGGTAGAGGGGGGTTTGGGTGAGGTGGGCGGGTGGGTGAGGATACCGAGCAGATGGGCGGGCGAGGGTGCCCGAAGGGGTGAGGGCACCAGGAGGGTTGGAGCGGGCGGGTGAGGGGGTGCGGGGTGGGCGGGTTGGGGGAGAAGTAGGGAGCCCGGGCGGAGGGGGGTTCGGGTGAGGCGGGCGGGTGGGTGAGGGCGTCGGGCGGGGGGGAGGGTGAGGGTGCTCGAAGGGGTGGGGCGAGTGGGTGGGCGAGGGTGCCCGAAGGGGTGAGGCGCCGGGAGGGTTGGACCGGGCAGGTGAGGGGGTGCGGGGCAGGCGGGTTGCGGGAGAGGTAAGGAGGGCGCCCGAGTCGAGCGGGCGGGCGGGTGGGGCGGAGGCGAAGTAGGGAGGGAGTTGGGGTGGGCGGGCGGGTGAGGGCGCCCGGGCCGGGGAGGGTTGTGGGGGTTGCGCCGGGTGCCCGGGCGGTGGGGCGGGTGAGGGCGCCTGGGCCGCCGGGGTGGGGGGGTTGGGATGCTTGGGGGGGTGAGTGGGTGAGGGCACCCGTGCCGTGCGGGGGGGGGTGGGTGAGGGCGCCCGAGCAAAATGTTTTATTCGTGATTTACTTTTTTACACTAGAATGTTAATGCATGTCCTTTTGGAATATGAGGGGTGGTGGGTGGGGCGATTGTTGATTAAAATTTATGATATATTTTCGTTGTTAATTTAAGTTAATATGTTTTTATTGTTTACTGATTTATGTGTTTCTATTTTTCAGGAAAATGACATCAAAGAGAAATTTAGTGAATCTTTCTGGACCAAAGATTTATAAAGGTGCATCTAAAAGAAACATTGGTGAACGAACTCCACCTGAGCTCATGACTACAAATCTTTCAAGTGCCTCAAGTGATAAGAAGATGATTTCAGACTGGAAGAATTCGAAAGAGGTGAAATTTCCATCAAGAATGTGGTATGTGAAAGAAAGAGAAAGCGCAAATGTGAATATATATCTATATATCGATATACTGAATGATAATGGAATTTTTGAGGTGATGGGAAGAGTCGTAGATATGTGTTCGGTACCAGACACTGAAGTTGTTTACGTACTTACAAAAGCTCTCAAGTCACATGAAAGGGTTAAATACCAACTATCATATTCATTGTATGACACGAGAGAGGTATCTACAAAGTTGTGTAGTCAAATCGTAAATGAGATGACACAAAACATCGTAAGTATTATTATTTATATTTGTATTTTGCGTTTTTGAAAGTGTCTCACTATATTTTTTAACTTTGTTTTTTATTGACATACGATATTTTGTTTGGCAGAATTTCGTTGAAAGTTGTTCAATTAGGTTGGGAGGCATTCATTTCATTGAGAATGATATCATGAAAGTTGTCAGCAGTTTTTACTCAGTGTCAGAAGAAGATATGGAAAATAGGAAAAATGAAGTAATTGATAATGCTACAAAACTACATCCAAAGAATCAGAAAAAAAGGTCTCTGGTGGATAAATCTAGCAAGGGTAAACAAGTTACTTTTGAGAACGATGAAGTTGAAATTGACAATGAAACATATGTTGTCATTACTGAAGATGACATTGGAACTGAGAAGAGCCATAAAAATCCAAAAGTAACAATGCCCAAGAATAACTCTGGTGGGAATGTTATGACCAAGAAAAGTAAAGTTGATGATTTTGAAGCAGTCATTACCAGCAGTCAAGAACCTAGTGAAACTTCAAAAGAAAGCAGAGAAATCATTACACCAGGAGCTGATTTAGAAGATGGCATTATCAAAACAAAATAAAATGTCATTCGAGAGAATTTGACAAAGAGAAACTTAATTGATGGTGGTCGCACATTTCGGCTTAATGTCAAGCAAACCTATAAGCAAGTGAAGGACAATGTCAATATCAAGTTAGAAAGCCACATCATCTGCATGTTCACAACTTGAAGACATTGATGAGGTACAATCCATATGCTCATGTGGTTAGTTATGTGCTTCTTGTTGATCCACTTCAAGTTCCCAACAAAGAAGCATTTGATAAGTCAAAATGTTTTGAATACAATTGTTATGTACTGGGGGGAACCATTCTGTAGAAGCTCAAAGACAATTGATGGAGGAATATCCTAATAACCCACATTTTGAAACAATGAAATGTATCATTTACGCTGGTTTATCTGATACAGAAGCAAAGTTAGTGGCATGGGATCATAATTCAGATAATGAATATAGGATGTTTATGACTTTCATCCAAAGGGTTAGATTTATTCATAGTGAATTTGAAGAAAAAAGTGGTGGGGATAGGAAAAAAGTTACTGCAGATTTCCGAAAGGAATGTTGTATGGAAATAGGATATCAAATTGAAGAGAAAACCAATTCAAAAGGTGGAAAAGGCAGCAAACATAGTGATTTATTTAGAGGTGTTGATAACATTTTCCAATTGGCATTTAGAACTGGAGATGTTTGGAGGTTGATTGATGAGATTTTTAGTATGTGGGAAGACATTGCCATTAAAAACCAGAAGGTCAAAAAGTCTAAGCCATTCATATGTGGCAACAGTAAATTAGCTCCTGAAATGAAGCATCTTCTAGACGATATGACTATCACACCTTGGAGGGCGATGCAAGGAGTGAAAGATGAAAAAATTGTCAAAATAATATTATCTCGTGTGAGGTCAGGGGAATTATCATTGGAGGAAATGTCTAAAGAATTTCAAAAGTAAGTTTCTTGAAATATTTTTATTTATTTCTAGATTATAATTATATTTTAAATAAAACATGTTGTTCTTGGTAGTATTTGTTATACATATCATTATATTAACTTTCTGTTACTTTATCTATGCAGTCACAAAGTTTACATGAAAATTCAAGAACGAAAGGTTAGATTGTTGAATGAAGATAGTTGGGATGATGTCGTACGCAACTATCCAGATTCAAGTTGTACATCAACATTAAAAGCTTTTTATCTTGCATTTAAAAAGGTATCTTGATTTATACATTCATTTTTATTCACCTGTGTACTATTTTTAATTTATAACTTACACATATATTTGTTTATTTTATGAAAGATGAGGAAGGATGATAATGGAGTGCCAAATAGTTTCAAAACCTTTATTGAAAAAATAAAGATCGAAAGACTGAGGAAGCAACGTATTAAGGATATTCAACTTGATCCAACTCTTAATCATTTCATTTGGAATGGGCTAGACACTATTCAATATCAAGTAATACAAGGCGACTATGAAGACATTGCTAAACTCATACCTAAAAGGGATTATGCCCTAGTCATTGCAGATATTCCCCATGGTTTCAATATTCCAAACATTGACTATGATAGTGACCCTTATACTTATCAAGCTTTTAGTAAAGTGGTTGCGGGATTTGTAGAAGTCACGTCATCACCATTATGGAGATTTGTGACATTTCATTCAGACACACAATTGGCAATGATATTGTCAAGCTTCAAGGGGAAAACAAATTCAAGGATGCAGCTTACATGGTAACACGTTTAAAATGTATATTTGATTAATGTTGAAAAATTTATTTATGTACAAGTTAATTTAACTTTTACTATTTCATGTTACAGGGAAAATTCAAATCTTCTTCACAATGAAGATCAACAATTTATAAATGATTGTGAGTTCATTCATATTGATAGTTGGGCAAAAGATGATAGCCATATGTCTATGATTTTTAATCGGGTAGACAGAAAGAGTCATAGCCAAATACTGAGTTATGATGCTATTGTGAAAAAACTAACATATGAAGACAAAGAAGCAAAAGGAGAGATAGTTAACATTTATCAAAAACCACAATTATTGATTAACTATCTTATAGACATTTGTTCAAATAAAGGAGATTGGGTTTTGGATTTATTTTCTGGCTCAGGTAAGTTTTATTATATGGAATTGAATTTCAATATGTTATTTTTTAAATTAATATGTCATTGTACTAATTTAGTTCATTATTTCTTTTGTGCTTGATAATTAGGTACAACACTAGCATGTTGCCTTCAAAAAGGAAGAAATTGCATTGCAATTGAAAAAGATCCAGTACAGTGCAATTTCATTCAGCAAAGAATTAATGCTCTTCAATTTCTTCCAGATGCAATGCAAGAAATTGGGTTGAATAAAGGGGACTTTAGTGAATCACGTGTGGCAAAAAAGGCAAAGGAACCCCAACCACCATTACATGGAATGTTTGGAAAGACATACATTGGGAGTTTCGCAGACATCAAAGACCCATTAGAAGAGGAAAATGAGCAAAATGAAACAGAAAATATTGTGGAAGAGGACAATGATGAAACTCTAGAGGACGAAGAGTTTGGATTACGTGACATTGTTGATTAAATTTAATTTATGCTTGTAAATCAAGATTTGCAATGTTTTGACTTTGACATTTTATGAGAAGAATAAACACTCAATTAGGGTTGTTATATGTTCAATATTGGTAATATGTGATTTTTGCATTGATTTTTAAGTTAATCATTATTTTTTGAAAAAAAAAAGTAATTTTTATTATTTTTTTGACATGAAATTCATAGAAAAAGCTATTATTTAACCATTTTTAGTTAAAATTATCGTATAAAAATTGTGATTTTGACATGTCAATTCTAACAAAAAATTATCAAAACGTGTAGTTTTTTAGTTATATTTATGTTAAAAATTGTTATTTTTATGTCCATTGTTAAAAAATATTGTTTTTTAGAAACAATTATTTCATGTCGATTGAAAAATTAATTAAGGATGTATAAATATGTAGAATATCGAAAAGTCTAAATATCGACCTTCTAATTTAAAAATGCAAAATAGTAAAAACCTCACGAAAAAAAATAAATTTAAAATTATAATAAAAAACAAGAAAATGTGAAGAAAACGGCCACTTCAAAAATTATCAAATTTAATAAATAATTATTTACATTTTATACATTAAAAAATTTAAAGCCAAAAAACAGGGCTTTTAAAAAAGGAGTGTGATGCAAAATGCTCACTTTTTTAAATCAGCATGAAAATCACTACCATTCTAAAACGTGATGTACATAAAAAAAACTAAAGTGCCAAAAACTATGCTCTAAAAAAAACATGTGTGTTCTGCATCACCCTTTTTCAAAGTCAGGTCACTTTTTTGCTATCTCTACGAAACGGGTAACAGTATCAGTTCCCGTTTCAAAGTTTACATTGTTAAAAAAGGAATGAGTCTTCATCGCATAAGTCATGGTGGGACTATAGAGGACTCCCGAGCCTACTCAAATCGAAGTAGCATGGGCAACAAATGTTAGTGAGGTGATAACTATGATGCCCATGAAAAGGATGGCTCTACCATCATGTCATGATTTAAAAATCGGCGAGTGAAGATGGTTTACGAACCATAACACGATGGGATCGAACCTATGGCAAGTGTATCGACAAATGGAGGCTAGTATGCATAATGCAACAGAAAAAATGGCTTCCCTAACCTATATGCCAGTGAGAAAATGATACATACCATGACGGGTCAACATTCATGGAACCATCTTGAAATTGTCGAAAAAGCATCTAAAATGTCCTGAAAATCAAACCATTCTCAATATTCCAAGCTCCCAAGTTAAAAGTTACATGAGACAAAACAAAATCAAGTTTTGAAAAAATTTGACATTTTCAAAGCTTATAAAATAGTTTTTCGACTCACCATCATCACCATTTGATTTGAGAGCAAAGGAGTGAAGCAAAAGGAGCAAGCATTTCCATTCGCTAAATTTGACCATTCAAATCTTCCCAAAATCACCAGGTAACCCTTAAACTTATCTTGCACTCATTTGTGATTGGTTTTAGAATTTTTAATTCATGTTTCACCGTTGAATTATTGTTAAAAAATTTGTTGCGTCGTATATGCAGATTGGATATGTGCAACCCGCATATACGTAGGCCCTAGACGTGACTGTGTATGAAACGGACCCACGTATATGCCACGAAAACTTCAAAACAAAAATCTAACGGTCCAAATTTGTTTTTTCTTCAAGATGCCAGCACTTGGAGGGAAAGAGAGCGTTTCTTAGTGGTCGATGAGGTTATGAATGATCCTAATGCCCTAGATACCTTAAGAGGATGTGATTTGCTAAATTTATTTAAAATGCCAAACATGAAAGCAAACACTCGCCTGCTTGAAATTCTCATTCACTACTGGAGCATCGAGGATGACTCATTTATGATTGATCAAATGCCACTCAAGATAGAGGTTGAGGATATTTATTTCATCACAGGCCTTCCTTGGAGGGGAGAGGTAGTACATTCCACAGGCAGATCACGAAGCAGTCTCTCTATCGAGGACTATGTGCATATATATTTCCCAGGTCATCCAAAATAGGTTAGAAGTCAAATTCCAATCAAGCATGTGGAGAGTTTATCATTGAGGATCATCCTGTTCACTATAGACATAGTGAATGGATCAGATTCCTTACACCAGGCTTCATGGCTAGCCATGAGCTTGGTGGTAGACTGTCTCATCGCAGTCCTTGATTGGTGTACTCCTCTTCTCGCCAACCTAAAGAGCCATCTTACCTCTATCAAGAAGGGGCATACCAAAAACTTCGAGTATGGAACTATTTTGTGCTCTTTCTTCTTTGAGAGGGTCCCAGCACTCCATCCTAGAGTATCAGTTTCGATCAACACCCCACGAGATCCATGAATGGGCAGGTGGGATGACTTGATGAAACGACTAGGAGGTGGGGACATTCCACGAACTGCTTCCGACGATGACTTCTTCTCCTGGTGGGAGTAGCAGATCATCACTGTAGGCAACTACCCCTATGTTGGGTTGGTCTTCGAAGGAGATCTGATCTAGCTTTACCACCAACGGCAGCATGGGGCGATATAGGTAACAAATGTTTTTGATTTTATGTTTTTTATGATTTTTCAAATATAATAATGAATTTTGAAAAATAATTTTTGATAGGATTCAAATGACTAATATGATGATCATGTTCCAGATATTGGGCCAGTACAACTAGATGGGTTCCCACGACATGGACGTCATGGCTGAGATGCCGAAGAGGCGGTTGCGGACACAGAGCGACTTCTACACATAGCTCAGTGGCACTTGGTGAGACTAACTCACCGAGTACCGATGGAGGCTGTAGAGGATCTCCCTATAGACATGTAGCGTCATGTGGTTCGCATGCCATGAGACTGGATTCACACTCTTAGGCATGTGGCCAAAGCAGTAGTTGCATACTTAGCCGCTCATCCTGAGCCCAAGCATTAGATGTACTGGACATGATTATGGGCATTTGAGTCCCAATTTATGTATATTATTTTGGACACACTTATGTACACTCGAGATATTTTATATATATATATATATATATATATATATATATATATATATATATATATATATATATATATAGATATATATATAGTTTCAACTTTTTGATGCTTGATTTTATTGTGATGAATGAATGATATGCCAGTGTAATGCTTGATTAGCAATAGAATCAACTAACCAATCGAGAGATCTTAGAATGTGAAAATAATTAATGTAAGTAAATGATATTTGCAACAATCTCACCCTTAATACTGGCGATATAAACATGGATCCGTTACCCGATAAATGTTATTCAATTGTGACACTATCAATTGTGAATCAAGATAGACTACCAACGAATCAATTTCATAAGAAATTGCTTCGGATAATAAATTAATGGCGGAAGTATACTCAGCCATATTATTTGAAGTGGGACCAATGCATACTCCCCTTGACACCATTGATTGACTAGTTGGATAGTAGATTACCCAAGCTGTGGAAGCCAGGTTCCGAGTGTGTCGACTAGCACCATCGACGAATCCAAAAAAGACCAAGTCATCCATCAACACCTGCCACAACAGACCAAAAAGTGTCGATATCAAAAAAACTCAATGAGATATATACAAAAATACAAAATGTACAAAGAAGCCATTGCCTAGCTGCTACTTAAGCAAAGTATTTCTTGACGTAGAGCCCGTTTCGGGGCTCTGCCAGTTTGTTTCCTTCAAAATTGATTAACTCATACGCCCTTTTTCTAAAACTCGTTTAATTATAAAGGGATCGTACCACATAGGCTTGAACTTGCCTACTATTATAGACATTTTTGTGCCTTGCAGCTCCAAGCATGAAATTTCCATAAACCAAGGGCTCCTAAGTCCCTAAAAGTGTTGTTCTAACCTCTAAAGGAACAAGGTCAACAAATTACAGCTTCTCCCAGAAGTTCTCCACCAGAAACTGCTCAGAATAAGTCAAAACAGGATCATTTCCGTTGCTCCATTGGCTAGATGCGTTACATAGCACCTAAACACACTAGCTGGGTGCATTGCAATGCACCTAAATGCACTATGAGGGTGCGTTGAGTGAGAAATGACAAATGGCAGTGTCATTCCACGAGGTGGAGAGACAATGGAAGCTTCCAGAATCTTCTCCTATGACACTTGCCTCACTGAATTCGACCAAGGATGAGTAAGAGGCCTTTAGTCTCCAAGTGGAAGCAAGAACTGACAGAGAGAAGCCACTAATCAAATCACAAGCTGACTCATCCTCCTTGCATACATCTATATATGGATCCCTCATCCCAGAGATCCAGAGGCTGGAATTTTGCACATTGTAAGGAATTGTTGTTGGTTTTGAGACAGAGATCAGAGTATTGGGTGATTTATGCTTTGTTGGAGGTGAAGAGGGGCTTCTTTGCTGGGAGGTTGATGCTGGGTCAGGAATCATCGGTTGTAACTCCTCTTGGATCTTCTTGTTATATCAATAAAAACTATTTGAGTTTTTCCTCCATGCTTGTGTATCATTGATGCTTGTTACATTTGTATGGTTAGCTTAAATCTGATCCTAAGTTGTTTATGAATATAGATCCATGTCTTTGTATAGTTTTCTTCTTATGTGATCTTACAGGTACTTGGTGAAGCTGGGAAAGTAAGGGAGCAAGTAGCTGGAAGCTGTCAAAGAAGAGAGGGATTGGATCAAAGGATTAGCGCAAGACACAGGTCGGTTCTTTCTATCCCCCTCTATCTTTAATTCATAAAGGAAATACAAAAGTAGTTTTCTCTGTTTGTTTCTAAGGCAGCTATCACACCTTATTGGGATAGAGCAGTTCTAAATAGACACTTTTCCCGGTAACAAAATGGCGACTCCGCTGGGGATGATTGTCTAATTAGTTTGTTTGTGTATCTCTTTGTTGTTTGTTTCATAAACTTATAAGTAGCATTTGAACTGCATTTGCCATAACAAATGCAAAGAAACTTGTTTGTGTTTGTCGCTTGAAAGCAAATTCAGATTTGTACATCAACTTTCTTTTTAGCATCAATACTAAGAAAGTCAAAAACAAATACATGCATGTGTATTTGCATATTAACAGTCTGTTTGGCTTGATTTAGGAAAGTGCATTTACAGTGTGCTCTTTGCTCTTTGTGAAAAGATTGTGTCTTTCTTTTCCCTTAGTAGCTAGGATTTTCATTGCACAAAAGAGATAAAAGTTTGTTTATCATCTTTAGATTGCATTTTAGGAATTACATCTACATCTCGTGGTGAACCCGAAAGGCAAACTTCATAAGAAAGATCAACTTAAAATAAATTCAATGAATCTAACAATGCTTTGGAACTTAACGCACAACATTTAGAGGTCTAGGCTAGAGACGTATTCCGGCGTCGTAAAGCCTGGTAACTGTTGTCCTCAGTGATGGTTGGGTGATTCTTCCACTTTGAGACGATAAGTGCCAGTATGGACTTGTGCTCCCACGTACCATCGAGTATATTTTGGGAGACCCCTATAGGCTTAAATCCTTTATCCATAGGAAGCCGTGTCTGCCGCCCTATCGATCGCAATGCACTGAACACAACATTCGGGAAGATTGACTGTCGTACCGTAAAAAGTATTCTGCAGTTTTGTGATTGGTTTGGTACTCCCTCTACCTAGATCTCCAGAGCAGTCCCTTTCGTTCCTTTTCAGACTCCTTAACGGAAAAGGTCCATCTGAGCACTTGTGACTTCAGGCTCATTAAAAATCGAAGGAGACTAGAGTCATCTTTTGTTTTTTCTCGACTCTTAAAAACTGAAAAAACAAGTTGTGTCAAAGCGTATAAAATTTATTTTAAACGGAATAATCATACCCCTTTCCTACGTTGATCTCGGATTGAGAAAATGGAGTCTACCAACCAAGGAATTCCCCTTGGTGGAAATCCTAGTCCCTTCTCCTCTTGGGGAGATGTTGGTGCACCCCATATGGCCACATTGTCGCTTCCAGGGCTGAAAATTGGTTTGCCAGTATGGCTCTTCTCAACCTCTGTCGTTCAGAACACCATTATTCCTGAACAATCGAATCAGCAATTAGACAAGTCCATATTTGCCCACCAGCCTTCTACTTCCTCTAATTCTTCCTCTCCTCCTTCCTCTTCGCTTGATGGGGCTGGTAAAGCCAAAGGTCAAGTTCCTAAGGAGAAGAAGGAAAAGAAGAAGAAAGAGAAGAAGAAGAAGGAGCCAAAGGCGAATGGGGGAAAACGAGTGTCGTCTAACGAAAATCCACACACTGCACCGACCAGGCCTAAATCGCCATGTGTCATTTGCAAAGGAGACCACTTTCACAGAGATTGTCCTTGCATCCCTCAGATATTAAGGGACTGGTCTCCTAGATTGCACAACCCGGTGTCGTCAACCTTTGATGATCATGTTGAAAGCACACCGTCAACTAGTGAAAGTGAAGCCCCAGGACAAAAAGGAAAAAAGTAGATTTCCTTGTAAACTGTGCGAAGGCGACCATGTCGTCCACTGTTGTCCCTTCTTAGACGAAGCTAAAAGAGTTTTGGATGATCGTCCGGTTTCACCGTTACGACTTCCTCCTGGATATAAAAAACTCTTGCCGAGTCTGTCACTAGTTGAAAATCCGGCTGGCCCGCTCAGGTGGTCGGCCGAAGCACCTACCATTGAAGATAAACCATCTGGATCCATACCTGACGAAATTCAAAAGGTCGAGGCGGCAGTTGACCCGGTCTTGCCTCTAGAGGTTTTATCTTCAGATGATACAATCACTGAAGAGAACAAGGATGACACCGTCCAAATTCTTTTCATAAGCACAGACTCCAACGAACATGGGGGCAATTTACCCGTTCCTTTACCGCAGGAAGGAAGTTCGTCAGAGTCATACCCGGCCGTCTATTCGGTCCCACCTCCAAGCAACCTAGTTGTATCCTTCGACTGGAATCAACTAGGCAGACCCCGTTTACCAGCAAGCATGCCATTCTGAATTATCGTTCAAATATATTGAATGGTTATGGCTGGTACCATCATAGATGAGGGGGCTTCTGTGAGTATCCTTTCCTCAACTGCTTGGAAAGCGCTTGGTTCGCCATCGCTTTTTGCCTGAGATGAGAAATATGACGGGCTTTGATAAAGGAACCAGTCGACCTTTAGGGATCCTTCCAGATGTGCCCATAAAATTGAGAAGGAAAACAGTTCGCATGAACATAATGGTAGTTCAAGGACCCCTGGATTACAATCTACTCCTTGGACGAGACTATATTTATTGCATGGAAGTAATTGTCTCCTCACTCTTTAGAGTAATGTGTTTTCCGCACGAAGGAAGAGTGGTCAAGCTCGTAGACCAACTTTCATTTACCAGATCACGCATAGCAAATAGTCATATACCATCCCTAAATGGTCTTTTCACGTAAGAAATGTCTCAATCTCCAGTCCGTCCTCCCGATAAGCGCGAGTAATTCGGAGGGATATGACTGAAACCCAGGGGGCATGCATCCTGGTCTGCTTCGGCAAGAAAACTTCGGGTATAGGGTAGGTTTCCGTGGGAGAATATGACTAGTCTATACCCTCGTCCGTGATTGGAAGAGGGAGTTATTCTGGAACAAGATTCTCTTGTCAAAGTTATGTGAGTTGGCGGGCATCGTCGCTCACCTTTGTTTGTTTCGATAGACATCGCCGAAGAAGTGTTTTGTTTGCAGTGTGAATAGAACAATCTTTGTGTAACCTGTAAGAGGTAGGCCTCTCTCGGTAAAACAAATGTTATGGCGAAAAGAAGTAGAGGTAACCTTGAAACTCTGTTTTATACTTGGGGGCATGCAAACCTTTTGGAGTGCAAGCGAAGGGCAACTATTTATTTTTTAAAATTTTTAGGACCTCTAACCCTTTAAACTCGTAGGATTAGTCGTCACCTAACTTGCATAAAGAAAGGATGTGGGGCAAAACTCTAAAAATTGTCATTTTTATATGAGACATTCTTATCATATGACTGGATTAATCGAGCAGTGTTACCGCAAGGTTCAAGCTCGTTAAAAAATAAACCCGCACCAAGCAAATGCTTCCACCCGCGTTTAAGCTCATTAAAAAATGAACTATTCCCCGGTAAATAGCCACCGTGAATGTAGTACTTCAGCCATTAAATCCTTGGTCGTGTTTGCACTGTCACCTCCACTTTTACATTGGCCGATCATTCACCTCCATTTGATTGTTTACCCATTTTGAGGAACAACTGCGAAGAGTGATTTCACTAGCCATCCTTGTGACACTGCCGTGATTGGAAAATTTCAAACCTTACCTGGAATCAACTGCTACCCATTTTATCACTCGTTCCTCAAAAGACGAGTCTTCTTTAAGTGCTTTTCAACTGACTCGTAAAATATGAAAAGATTTCTGAGCCATTGGCCTCTCCAGCTCGTTAAAGGGACAGGAAGTGCTATCCCTCCTCTAGATTTTAATCTTTTTGGACCTGAGGGATTATTGCACAAAAAGATCGAGCGCTTGTTTTGTTCAGCTCGTTAAAACTATCGAAAATTCATCCCTTCTGTATTGTTTTATACTTTTTCGGACTTAAGGGATTAGATGATGAAAAAGGAATTTTGGAGTTACCTTTACGTACCTTTCAGACTCTCTAAAAATGAAAAGGACCGAGTTATCTTTGTCGTTAAACTCGTTAAAAAGATTAATAGCGACAAACTTGTCTTTAGACGATAACGAGTTTCACTATCGCTAGGCTCGTTAAAACATAGCGATGGGTTTGCCCGAAGGGAAAATTATAGAACAAACATATGTTATCCTCCTCAAGCTTGACAAAAATAAAGAGGTACTGGTTAGCAATGACTGGGGAAAAATTGGGAAGAAAACTCAAAGAATCTTTATTGGTAGCAAGTCGCTCTTGAACATGACACTTCCACTCTATGTCCGAGTCGGGTTGGGTTGTTTCATTCACCGGTCACATCGCCATGGTCACGCCATACCATCCAAATTTGGGGTTAATGCTACCAATCCATCACATCAGTGTCACCGACATGTTCAAGAGAAGTTGTCCAGAGAAGTCACTTGTGTCCCACCCACTACCATACATTATACTCCATTCTTTCATGACCGCCACCCTGAACCGTATATCATCAGATTGTTTTCACCTCCATCAAAATCATTTGCTCTGTTCCGTGTCATTGATGTGGGATTCATTAAGGCCCTCCTTTGACAGATCACTTCTTGTCGAGATCATCTCATTATCCAAGAAGTTGATCTAGGAACACCCCATTCAGTACTTTGAAGCTTGCATGCCTTAATGGCAAGTTTCTCACTTCCGGCGACAGGTTTACATCAATGGCCTTTGACCGAAAGATTTTGCATGGTGTTCGACGCCAAGTCCTTTATTCACACCATGTGAATTGTACTATAGTACCTTGAGGGTCATTATCATTATCAGTGATTCCTCTCGCGCTTGTTAACAGTTTACATCATTGACTGGTAATCAAGCGATGTCTTTCCATGTTCGACTTCAGAACATTTCTCACATGGATCGACTTGTACTTCGAGTGAAGATCGAACGAGATTGAAGACCCCGGATCTAGTTTCATCCATCCGGGCTGCGATATATATTCAGGGAAATAAAGACATTAAATGTACAACATTACAGCACACATAATCATCCTACCAAAAGGATGATGGCTCTATCAGAATCATCAGTCTACACTCAGACAATTGTCTGTCCTATGTACATAAAAATGAATTTATAAAGCTGAGCATGGGAATGCCCGCCTCAGCTAGATCATGAAAAACAGTATGAAGATAATGTATTGTATTGTATCTTATTACAGGTCTCCTCCCAGCATTGAAAGAACTTCAGATCCTCATAATAAAGCATTTCACCCGATTAACGGCCTCATACTTTAGGGGGCAACTGTTATAGACATTTTTGTGCCTTGCAGCTCCAAGCATGAAATGTCCATAAACCAAGGGCTCCTAAGTCCCTAAAAGTGTTGTTCTAACCCCTAAAGGAACAAGGTCAACAAATTACAGCTTCTCCCAGAAGTTCTCCACCAGAAACTGCTCAGAATAAGTCAAAACAGGATCATTTCAACTGCTCCATTGGCTAGCTGCATTGCATAGCACCTAAAAACACTAGCTGGGTGCGTTTCAACACACCTAAATGCACTATGAGGGTGCGTTGAGCGAGAAATGACAAATGTCAGTGTCATTCCGCGAGGTGGAGAGACAATGGAAGCTTCCAGAATCTTCTCCTATGAAACTTGCCTCACTGAATTCGACCAAGGATGAGTAAGAGGTCTTCAGTCTCCAAGTGGAAGCAAGAACTGACAGAGAGAAGCCACTAATCAAATCACAAGCTGACTCATCCTCCTTGCATACATCTATATATGGATCCCTCATCCCAGAGATCCAGAGGCTGGAATTTTGCACATTGTAAGGAATTGCTGTTGGTTTTGAGACAGAGATCAGAGTATTGGGTGATTTATGCTTTGTTGGAGGTGAAGAGGGGCTTCTTTGCTGGGAGGTTGATGCTGGGTCAGGAATCATCGGTTGTAACTCCTCCTGGATCTTCTTGTTATATCAATAAAAACTATTTGAGTTTTTCCTCCATGCTTGTGTATCATTGATGCTTGTTACATTTGTATGGTTAGCTTAAATCTGATCCTAAGCTGTTTATGAATATAGATCCATGTCTTTGTATAGTTTTCTTCTTCTATGATCTTACAGGTACTTGGTGAAGCTGGGAAAGTAAGGGAGCAAGTAGCTGGAAGCTGTCAAAGAAGAGAGGGATTAGATCAAAGGATTAGCACAAGACACAGGTCGGTTCTTTCTATCCCCCTCTATCTTTAATTCATAAAGGAAATACAAAAGTAGTTTTCTCTGTTTGTTTCTAAGGCAGCTGTCACACCTTAGTGGGATAGAGCAGTTCTAAATAGACACTTTTCCCGGTAACACCTACCCCCAAGGCATCCTTATCTTGGTCATAGACCAAAACAAGGTCACCTTCAGAAAAGATTCGAGGATGGACAACTTTATCGTACTGATTTTTAACCCTTTTCTTATGAGCCTCATGATTGTGGCAACATCTCGACATTGCTCATCGAGGTGTTCCAAATGAAGGAGGTGCTCTTCGAGACTAGAGGTCTCTAGAAGGAGCTCAATAGCTAACTTAAGAGATGGAATTTCACATTCAATAGGAAAGATGCATTCCATCCCATAAACTAACTGAAAAGGTGTAAAACCTGTAGCAGTCTTTATGGAGGTTCGGTATGCCCAAAGAGCCGGATACAACATAAGATGCCAATTGGACTGATTTTTGTCGATCATCCTTTGCAAGATCGTCTTAAGGGTTTTGTTCACTACCTCGACCTATCCATTGGCCTGAGGATAATATGGAGATGAGTGTTCCTGCCAGAAACCCAATTTAAGAGAAAATTCAGACATTAGTTGGTTCTGGAAATGACTGCCATGATCAGCGATAATCTCTCTCGGGATACTGGACCTTGAGATAATCTGATTGAAAAGGAACAATGCCGTTGTTTCACTATCATTTTTGTAAGTGGGCATGGCTTCAGCCCACTTTGTGAAGTAGTCTACGGCCACGATAATGTACTTGTGAATCGTTGATGAAGGTGGATTACAAGTTGTAAAATCAATACCCCACTTAGTAAAAGGACCGACAGTGACAACGAGAAAAAGAGAAGCTAGATGTGCGTGCATCTTCTAAGTATAAACTTGATAGGGGTGACAGCGTTTGACCACTTCAACACAATCTTTGAAGAGCGAAGGCCAAAAATAGCCGGCACATAAGATACACTGGGCTATAGCAAGCCCTGAAAGATGACCACCACAAGCTCCATTGTGGCAATCATTGAGCACTGACTCTGCTTCCTCTAGGGTTAAACAACGTCGAAGGATTGAATCAACCCCTCAATGATATAATGTATCACCAATGATTACATAGTTCTTATCCAGGTGACCTAAATTTTGGTGTTCATCCTTAGAGAAGGTAGAGGGAAACTTCGAATTCTAGAGATAGACAATGATATCTCCATACCAAGGGTTGAGTGAAGAGATGAGGAATAAATGTTCGTCAGAAAAAAATTCCTCATAAACAGTATCCTCTCCACAAGGAAGCTTGAAAATTAACTCCGCAAAAACCATATATTTCTTAGACTTGGCAGACAAGAACTCGAGATTGAATTCTTGTAAAATGACTATCCATCGATTATATTTGCCCCCAATCACTTGCCTACTGAGGAAAAATTGGAATGGATTGATCACCGCTAAGACAAAAGTTTTGCATAGAAAGATATAATGCTAGAGTTCAGGAACTATCAAGCCTCGACTCAAATAATAAATCACATGCTCCATGAGAGCATCGTCTTCCCGAACGAGAACCATACCTATGGTTGATTCTGCCGCAACGAGATCTAAAAGGAAATCCCTAAAATAACCCGGTGGACTCAAAAGCAGGGCAGAGACTAATGCCTTTTTCAAGGCATCGAACGATCGTTGTGCAAAGTCGTCCCATACATATGGAACTCCTTTTCTTAGCAAACGCATAAACCCTTTAGTGATCTTGGCATACTTCACTATAAACCTTCTTAAGAAATTAGCCTTCCCTTGAAGACTTTGAAGTTGCCAAATTGAGGACGGGGGAGGCAACTGAATTATTGCCTCTACCTTGAAGGGATCAACTCGAATCCCTTCGGTTGACACAATTAACCCTAACAACCAGATGTAACCACGAAAACACACTTTTTAGGATTCAACCAAATCCTGTAAAAACGACATCGCTCAAAAACCAAACGAAGGTGACTAGGATGACAAGTTCTCTTTCAAGAATGAGCAGCTAAATCGTCCAAGTATGCTTTGATAATATTTTTAATGTCATGGAAAGCATATGCCATGGACCGCTGGAAGGTAGCTCCAACATTTTTAAGACCAAAAGGCATCTTTCTGTATGCAAAGGTACCCCAGGGACATATAAAAGCTATCTTATACTGAACTTCAAGATAGATAGAGATATAATTATAATCGGAAAAACCATCCATGAAGGAGAAAATCTCATTACCCGCGCACTCATCAATAATCTAATCAATAAATGGCGTGGGGTAATTATCTTTGGGACAAGATTTATTTAGGTCTCTAAAGTCAATGCATACTCGGATTGTTCCTTGTTTTTTATCTACATGGACTAGATTAGAAACCCAATCCGTAAGAGGAATAGGTTATATAAAACCCGCCTTCAGCAGTTTCTTTACTTCAGCTTCAATGGCTACTTCTTTCCTAGGATTAACCGGCCGAAGCTTCTGATGAATTGGTTTAGCATTTTCATACGTCTTGATCTCATGTTGAACTATGGATGGATCAATGCCAGGCATTTCTTCATAAGACCAAGTGAATACATCTCGAAACTCCTTAAAAAGGTCAGTGTAAATTTGAATTTCTTCAAGGGAACATTCGGCTCTGATGAAGAGATTCTCGATCACATTAGGGTTCCTAGAGATGTTTATAGATATCATTTTTGAAATCACCAACATATTACCTTCGACACAAAAGTGTGTTGGAGCCAAAGGATTTGATACCATACAAACATCACTAGTAAATAGCTTGGAGAACCTAGATTCTACATCCCACAATGGAGGAAGAAAATATGAACGATGGTGTAAGTCTTCCCAATGTTGATCTACACCCATCATTACTTCTAGGATTGCTTCCTCTGATGGTAAAACCATGTCTAAGTAGTCCATAGTGGAGGTAGAATCAAGGGTCCAAACCAGGGCCACATCACCATCTAGATCCTCCTCAGAGAAAGGAGTAGAATGGTTGTTTGGAGAGTTGACGATAGACTGATATCTAAGCTCTACTACAGACATAGGAAATGCCATTCCACCAACTTTTCCTTCACCTAATGTGGTCGTAGGTGAAGACAAGGTCCAAGGGTCTGAAAAATAATGAGTTCGGAAGAACTCTTCCCATGAAGACTCCTTGGATGATGAAACGACATTGATTCTAGCAATAGGAGAGGGGAAATCAAATGTACCCATCAATGAAGAATACATCCCAACTCCTAGATTCTTAGTAGGCAGATGAGGGTTATCCACTAAAGGAATAGTAGAATCCAAAGTTGCTCGAGGATCAACTGGAGAATAATCCAATTGATCAACCTTGATGATTTTCCCCTCATGAAGAAAGCAAATGACATGAAACAGAGTCGAAACAATGACATCCATTTCGTATACCCAGTTCCTTCCTAAGAGGAGATTGTAATCTAGGTTAGCATCAATGACTTCTACTTCGATATTGACGACCTTCCCCCCAACACATATGGGAAAGGTTGAGATAATCCCATGCGGCTTATGAGAATGCCCATCAAATGCAGTCAGGAGGGTAGGTGAAGGAACAGCCGAAGGCGATCCAATGGCCTTCCAGCATGACATCGACATGACGCACGTGGAAGCTCCTTCATCAATAACGGTATGAAAAATGTTAATTTTCCAGTATGTAGACTTTATTTGAAAAGCCATGTGATGAGGGAGTTACTTTTTGACATTAAGCATGTTGAAAGTGAGCACTAAAGAGTTATTTGGATCAACTACCCCTATCGCCGAAAGCAAATCACTTTGTTGAGCCAAACACAACTAGAGAACCCCTAAAGCAGACATCACCCATGGACTCTGAGCTAGATCCTCAACAATGGAGTAATTCTAGGCAGCCCTAGCATAAGGATTGATAGTCACGTGTTTAGCGAAACCTTTCAGTATCCGTGGTATAGTCTCGACAGGGAGCCGCTCAATATGAAGGTTGGTATTTCCAGGAGTAGTTTTGTCCTTGGATGTTTTAGTTTCACTGTAATCACACGACTGAGTGGCCACATGGACGTTAGAACCCATAAAAACATTTGATGATTTCTCCCCTTCCTGGTTTCCCCCTACAGAGGTACCAGGATTTGAACTCGTGCCAGCAAACGTTTGCTACCCTTGGGGAAAATGGTTAGTTAACACAATTTGAGAGCTGGAAATCCGTTGCTACACTAACAAGCGTTGAGCATCTTGAATCTTTGGGTAGAGATGAGTTAAATGGTCTCTAGTGCATAGCTTGCATGGAAACCTGAATTTCTTTCTAGATTCATTTCCACCACCACCAGCATTATTGCCAGGTTTATTTGCATCAGTCTTCCCATCTTGACTCTTTTTCTTACCTCATCATTTATTTTTCCCATTGGAATTTTGATTTCCTTTGGGGTTGGAAGATTGGACAACATTAATAGAAGAGGGTTGAGAAGACGAAGGGTTAGACGATGTGACCTGATTGTTAGGAGTAGTTTGTAGAGACAACTACTACAATTGGCTCAACAGGTTCACCGTATTTGTGTCTACAAATCCAATGATACCATCCACATGGGGACCTAGCTTCGACTTGGTTATATCAACCTTAGTCCCAGGAGCATCAGGCAAGATTTTTTGTAGAATCCTAGGCTGAGAGTAAATCAATTCTAACTGCTGGGCTCTAAAAATGGCTTGCTCCTCAGAATAGACTCCAAACAGAGAGACATTCTTAGAGATTTTAGGTTGTCAGGATTTCAAAAACCATTCGAGATGGTATTTCGGAGGAATTTTGGCTTTAATCAGTCCCTTTCTTCGTCTCCATTCCTAAATATGATCAGAAATGTGAGTTGTCGTATCTTGACGAAAATTGGCCAGAAGTTCAATTCTGGCATCATAATAGATGGGAAACTAGAAATGATTTAGGAAAATATTAGCCAAATCGGCGAAAGATGTAAAGCTGCCCCCTGGAAACTCTATATAACACTTGACCGCATTACTAGTTAAGGTGCATTGAAAAAGTCTCAACCTAATCGAGTCATCGATAAGGGAGTTAGAGGAGCACCACAAATGGAATGTGGTTACATGGTTGCCCGGGTCTTCACTGCCCTTCCCCTCAAACTTTGGAACATCTAAAGGAAGTTTGGTTGGGACCGGAGGCCAAGCTAGATTGTATTTGATTGGATCATTTATTAATTTCGTGAGATCTGGCAAGTTTAACGTTGCCAGAAAAGGAAGCCTAGGAGGACCTTGGGGATTCCACCCAGATTGGGTGAAGCTCCCAAAGTTCTGAAAAGATTGGCCTAGATTTTGGAAGGCACTAGGCTGCCCAAAGTAACCAGCAGAACCAGCTGGACCAAAGGGTGAACCTTGTGATCCGACAAAACTCAGAGTTAGACCAACTCCGGCTGAAAAACCTCCATAACTAGTGAAGCTCCCTCCTAAAGGATTATAAGGAGTTGATAACCCCTGATAAGGATTCCAATAAGAAGCTAAGGGAGGAATAATTTGAAATGAAATAACTATGGAGTACAGCCTATTCCCTTGTTGGCTGAAAAATAGATTCCCAGTTCTTATGCCACTAACTGCAGGGTTAGTCCAACCTTGAAAGGGATTGTTGCCTTGTCCTATAGAAGAAGAGGGCATAGATCCTATTGTCGAGTTAGAATGTGGTATATGACCACTTCCAAAAGGAAAACCCTGAAATGAAGCCGACCCACCCATCATGGATGTGGAGGCACTAAATGGAACTGACAGAATACCCTGTGAATGGGTGCCAAACGGGAAGAATCTAGAACTAGATGCATTGGCTTGGGAATTTCCACTCGTAGAAGGAATGGAAGTAGACCCAACTAAGGATGCGCTAGAAAAACACCCAAATAAAGATGTAGAGGGGATGGAAATAGTTCCTCCCACTTATACTGATGTTGGAGTTTGCATGGTTGTAGCACTTGTGGTAGAAGCCATGCTTCCAGTGGTGGTCATCGAAGGTAAGTGTGTAATATGACCTGGACTTGACAGTCTATGCATCAGAGTCCCAACGTATTGTAATACATCTGGATGGTTAGAAGGTAGAGGAGAATTCGAAGCCGCAAATGACTATGGGAGTTCTTCTACCTCTATGTTATCTTCTGATTGAAAGAGAACTTGAGAAAGAATTAGAGTGTTCCACTCTAGTTCTGCAGAAATGCCAGGCCTATCCTGAACACTAATGCCCCTGAGGGGAGGATCAATCCCTGATGCGTTCGCTGCCAAGGGATGAAACCCACTAGCAGTATTACCTCTGTGCCTTCTAGGGGAAGGCTCTAAACTTGGTGGTGAAAGACCATGAAGTTTTCAAGGCTGTCTAGGCGATCGGTCAGCCACTTTGAATTTTTTATTAAGATCTAATTAAAGACTCAAGAAAAAATGAAAGATAGGCCAACTAAGAGCATAGGGTACACACTAAAAAGTACCTAAAAGATGTCAGCCAGTCAAACAAATTTCAAGTATTTCCACTCTAGGTGATGAGGACCGGGCACCAAATACAAGAAAGTGAAGTAAGGGTCCTTCTGAATATAGTCTAGGATAATGATGACCCGGTCCTACCAGCAAGGGTAACAGAGGAAGTTACGATGACCTCCTAACAACAGCTTGCATTGGTGTAAGCCCCCAAGCTTCGCAAGGGTGCCCTCTAGTAGTACCGTTGAGAGTGATACAATGTCGACCTCAGGTGCCACGAGATTCCCCTCTACAGCCACCTATGTAGATCCCTAATAGAAGCAACCAAGGTTACCAAATTGTGTCAGAAGCCAGGCGAAACAGTCTTGAGGTAAAATCTGACAAGTAGGAGAGGGGGTATCTCTCTTCCTTATCTTCAAAAACCCTCATGCTTAACTCCCAGATCCAGAGCTTTCCTGGTCTTCCTAACGCTATTGGATTTGGACTCACTATTTAGACTCCTATGTTTGACAATTTAAATGGCCTTGGAGAGTTTTCTCTCCACACGCCTAACCAAGGCCATAAAATATCCTAAAAATTGTTGATGTGTCTAAATTGACAATTATTAAAAAGTTCTAGTGTACTTTAATTAGCACTTGTTTTTAAATCTGTTGTTCTTAAGTCAAGGGATAAGCAGAAATGAAACTTGTGGTGTTTTGATGCAAAAGAAATTAATGAAAACCAGACTATATGCAAATGCACTCATTTTGTTCTTTGATGAAAGAAATTTCTACTAGGTTCTAAGGAACTTCTAAGAAAGCAATAAATTTTTCTTTTCTTTTCTTTTACTCAAGCTTCAAACTCACAAAAATTAACAAAACTATGGATGCCCTAAAAGATGCACAAATTTATCCTAATGCAATGAGTATATGTTGATGCGAAACTTAAGGCTAATTTAAATCAAAGAATGGAAGTAACTTGTTTATCAATTCTAATTAGCCACTTAAAATGTTTAGATAGAATATAAGTTGCTAATGCTCATTTTCGTCCAAACACTAAAAGAAAATTTCAAGACAAACAAAAGTGAACTTTCACTCGAAAAAAAGAAACTAAATCAAAACAAGGCCAAAGAAAGCAAAAAACCAAGTTTTCAAGAAGTTTTCTTCAAAAGAAAAAACAAAAAATGACTTTTCAAAAGTGCTCCAAATACTATTGAAAACTTTGAGACCAAAGAATAAGCAACCAAAACACTTTGCAAGTTATCAACTCAAAATGGGCGAAAACTCAACAAAATAGGTGTTTCAAGATGCTTTCAACAATCAAAAAGCAGCAAAAAAGAGCTTGGTGACAATGATCAAAAGATCAAGAAAGAAAACTCTCAAAATCATGACACAACAACTTTCAAAAAGAAATAAAAGTAAATGGCCACAAAGTGTAGTTTTGACAGAAAGAAAGAAGACCACAAAGATAAATTTTTCCATAATGATTGAAAAAAATATTTCTTCTCTGGAAGACTAGAACAGCCAAGATTCTCAGAGAGAAATCTCATGTGCTGAAACACAAATGATGACACTTGCAACCAAACAAAACAGGACCAAAAATTTCCACAAATGGAGAGAATTTGAAACAAGAAACTTGCTATAAAAGCAGAGACTGACAACCAAACTTGACTGCTCAAGAAGCACTTAGACTAGCAAACAAATTTACTGAACAAGAAATATTTGCAAAATTCTTGGAAAATTAAGGTACATGCGACTGTGTCAATGCACATCTGTGTGTATACGCTGTTTAGACCAAGGAAACCTGCATATACGCAGGTTCACTTGAGGAAACTTACGTACATATGCCTCTGTGACCTAGAAAAACTGCGTATATAACAGTTCACAAGAAAAAGAAAAAAAAGGGTCTGAAGAAAATGTTCAAACTTAAAGTCTGAGTTCCTATAGGAACAAACAACTCAATCATAGCTAGAAAATCAAAGGATGAGCCCTGATTGGCTTAAATTAACCCGAACTAAGAACAACAATACTATTGTCCCCAGCGGAGTCGCCAATTTTGTTGAGGGACAAAGTTCCATAGGGTCTTGGGTCAACACCCTAGCAGAGCGAGCACTATCTACAATGAAGAATAAGCATTCCATACAACCATGATACTAATATAAGCAAACTATGCGAAGAGAGGTGCACCTGGGGGTCCTTCGTTTGGGTAGATCCAACCATGGTCCAAACCCTCTTAGAGTTCCTTTCAATCCTTCAACATGCAAAACAATCAATTCAAGAAAGCATAGCAGTATATGGACCAAGCATCATAAGGGAATCAACTTCATAGCATATTGAAAGTTAGTTATACAATTGAAACAACCATTCATATGTAAATCATAACATTAATATCATAAGCATGAAGAATATTCATATCAGGAACAAGACAAGTGTTTCTTTTATTATAGATAACTAAAATATAGTAAGGAATGATTTCACCTGAGTCTTCCTTTCGCGGGCTCCAAGCGGAACCATCCTCTAGATTCATCCAATCTCAAGCCTTCAACAAACTCCTTCCATGACCCATACCAAAGTATCTCAAGTAGTGAAATAACATGAAAGCTCAAGGAAACAAGGGTTTCCTATAATGGGGGGAAGTGTTGAAAGCACAAGGATCTTTAGACCTAATCAGGGATAATCTCAATAGGGTGATTTTTCTCTCTATTCTCTCCTCCTTAGGCCTTCCCATTGAAGCCTTTTTATACTTCTCCTAAAGTAGTTTTTTAGTTGGGAATTCGTTGGGAACAGTTAGGCCACGGGCACTAATAGGTAATCAACAGGTAAAACCTGTGATCTTCGCTTGAAATTAAGGAGATTTAATTTGTTTAAGTGTTTTAAGACATATACATGGGTTGGGTATACACAGACCCGTGTACACATGCATTTAGCTCAGGGCCATGTCACATATAGGGAGTAAAACACTGTTTTTTAAGTATTTGGACTAGGTCTGGAAGGAGGAGTTTCCGTAGGCCATGAGTGCAGCATCACAAACATCAAGAGTGAGATTTGGAGCTATAGTAGAGGGATTGAGCAGAAAGAGAGTGAATTGTGCTCATTAAGCGATTGAAGCCCTTGGACAGTTGAAGGAGAATCATAAAAGAATCATTATATATTTGATGTTCTTTACTTTTTCTTGATTGCTATATGTAGTTTTATTTGTCACACCATACCATCTTGCCATTCAAACCATTTTATGAATGATTCCATTTGTCAATCTCACGATGAGAAACCATCACATCTGGCTCACCAAACAAAATATGCAACTGAATCTCAAATTGGAAACCTGACTACTATCTTTTTGCTAGCATATACCATAATGTTGCGCAATTATAACGTCTAAAATAGTGGCATGAATCCATCTAACTTACAACCACAATTTGAGAGATTTGAGCAATTTGAACATGTAGGTTTTTTGAAACGATTTGACCGATTTTATGATTGCATGTAGATTTTGTGACCTCAGTTTTCTTGAAATGTAAAAGATATTTCGGGGCAACAACGCAGTGAAGAACGACAATTCAATTAATTGAATACAAAACCAACACAAACATTAGAATTGATATCGAAAGAATAAGTTGCAGTTGTTAACAAAACACTGATATGACCTAGAGAACGTTAGCCTTCAACTCATCCTCATTGAAAGGCCTGCAATGATTTACAAGTGGAAAATACTCGAATAATTTGTTTGACAGGAAAAAAAAAGTGGTAAAAGGTTTCACAATGCCTCCACGCACAATAAATTCCTAATCCTCAGAATAACTGAGATCTAAGTTTCCAAGAAAATTTCCTGTTGCTGCCCCCTAAGCGCATTGGTTTCCGAGGCAACATCGACCTCAACCAAACTACAAGAAATACCACGTTGGAAGTGAACCTAAAGTAATAAGAAAGCATGTCAGTCAAATAATTATGAAGGGGTATGGTAACACTCAATCATTTACTCAATCATATTAAGCTACAATTTAGCACTATATGATGTTTACTTACGCTTTTCTATTGTGGTCATGTTGGGTACTAGTGTCATGCGTAATGTTTAACTCAAGACCAATGTTATTGGCAAAATTAAGCTAAATTTTAGCATAATACATCGACTTTTTGTTATTGTAATACTGGGAATAGAGTGTTAGGTATCATTGTTATTGGCAATAGCTATCTCGAAGAGCTCTGTAATCTGCTCGTTTCAGTATGAATGGGAACTTCATACTAAATTTGTGATATATTGGGAACTTTGCCTGCATTCTTAATAATCAATTCACCAATTCCTTTCTACTGAAACTTAAACATAATTCTGGTTTTTCCCATGGGCAGGTTATGTAGTTTAATTCAAGTATTGGCGTGACCTTTATCAGCAGGTACTACGATTGCTATTACGACTTACCACTGCACTACTATGGAAGTTTCAGGCATTAAGTTTATGACTTTCACTCCGTGAAATTCTGACATAAGACATTTGGGTTTAACGTGTCTTTTGGGAACCTAAGCTTATTTTTGATTCAATATATAAAAATTCCTTGTTCTTGGATGCAAACTTATGTACTATGATTGAATCTGTGCCGAGGATTCTTTTCTCTGTTACTTCTTTTAGTTTTTTTATTTATTCTCCAGTTGTGACCCTTTCTTATGTTTCTTATTGGTTCCTAGTCAAGTGTAGTTCTGTTGGATAGGGTAGATCCTGAGGTCATATTTCTGGTTTGGGTTTGGATGTTGTAGAACAGGGCGATATTTTGGCAGCAAAGAGGGAAGTTATATAACTTGAGGGATCTATGCCTTAGCAGGTCTTGTTTCGACATCAAGAACTCTCGGCACAACACATTAGTAGACTTTGGAAGTGAATTTTGAAGATGGATTTATCGAACATTTGGAGGATTATGCTTAGAGTTGGCATTAAAATCTTTGCTTTTATTCTTATTGTATGCTTTTATGTAATGTACTAATCTGCAGGACACAACAAATATCCAATGCCAAGCCTTTTCCCATGTACATTCATGAACCATTTGACACAAACAGGAAGTAATTTATTTTTCATGGGTATTTATTAAAAATGGATTGTTATCAACATAAGGAATTGGACTAAAACTATGCTTTTGAGTCTCCTTAATCTGTTTCATTTGGCATTGATCTTTGCGTAAGAATCATCAAGGAATTTGCCATTTCTTTTTTAACACACTTATGTTCTTTATGCCAAGTTTTTGTTGCATATTTTGGAGGATCAACTGATCATTAAGGAAACTAATTGTGCGCACAATTGGTCTTCAAAAGACTAATTTCATGAGAAATTCTAAAGAGCAAGTCCATGATCATAAACAAAATTTCCAAAAAACTACAAGTTCTTGCAACTTCCAGTAATAACTTAATGGTTTGACATGTTGCATGACAGATAAGCAAATTCGAAGATCTAGGGTTTGTTCCTAAATGTCCAAGGATGGTGAAATACCTATCCACTCTTGAATTCGAAGTCTACAGGTGGTTGGTCAACGCTAGTTAAACTCATCTCTTTTAACAGAAATTCTGGAAGTAATGAGCAGATTTGCTATTTTTGAGATTTTGCATGCCATAATTCACATTTTCCCAGCAAGAGTCATTATCCACATACAATTCATTACATTGTCATCAATCCTAACCCACCAACAAAAGCAACGAAGCTTATTTATAATATTTTTGTTCCACTTTACATATTCATTGTCAATTTCCTTTTTCCACCCTTGAAAATAAAACCTTGCTTCCATAAACCATTGAGTCCATAGTGCTTGAGTCTAAATATTTTTCTAAAAACACCTTAAAGCGTGCATGCCTTAAGGGTAAGCTATCATGCCAATAAACAAATGGAATACATCAATGTCCCTTGTTCATCGGATCTTCTAATTATTCGAAAACAACAAATTCATTCATACTTAGAAAGATGTGTTCGGGGCATCTTGACTCTCATCCACACCAAATATGGGAGTTCTTGTGTTGACTAGTGGCATCCAATAATGGCCACTAAGTTAACAATTTCTTGTTATGTTCGACACTGAAAAATTTATTCACATGATAAGAATTGTGCCAACAAGGTATGAAGACTTGAAGATCCATCATTTTGTAGCAGAGGAAGCAGATTTAATTTCATTACTTTTTAGTTTTTAATGTAAATGACTTGAGGACAAGTCAATAAATAAGGTTGGGGGGGGATTGTAAATTCTAAATTTTATATATCTTCCAAGCCTTATACATTTCCAGCCACATTCAGCAGCAAATTCCAAACATTCAACAGAAGATCCAACAGTAGATTTAGCAGCAGATGCAACAACAATAAAAGATTCACTTTTTCGACTTCATCCACCATTTTCACAACCAAGTAAAGAAGACTATGATTATAATTTTGCAGCCACACATGCACAACTCTCATCCATTTTTGAAAGGGTAAGTTGAGGAATGATATTTTCTAACTTTTAACCATTTAATTCCTTGAAAGCTAGAATGATAATTTTTGGAAAAAAACTTCCTTTCCTCATTTCACAAAATTGCCAAAACCATCAGTTGGGGGGGGGGGGGGGGGATACATTTACATTCATACTTTTTCACATTCATATTTTTTTTCATATTCATATATCACATTCTAGAACCTGCATACCTTCAAAATATATTCACTATTACATGACCATATAAATGGCTTTGCAAAAAGTACTTAAAAACTAATTGGGTGCAACACAATCATGGCTTTTACACAAGAATCAACCATGATGCATTCCAACAAAAATACTTTGCAATAAAAATCACATTATCAATATGCAAAGATCATACATTAAAATTGAATGGAACAAACAAAATATGGTTGAAACACAAAAACCAACCAAGTTGCAGTTCATCATAAAAACTTTGCAAAAGTTAAGTAAATGATATCATGCAAAGTTTAATCCAAAGCTCAAGTATAAAAAAGTAATGTAATAGATTGCATGAGGACATGCAATACCTTCAGTTTGGGGGTATGTTGGGCCTAAGAATTATCCTAAAAATAAATCCACTTTCACTCCTTTCAACATCCACTTTCTCTCCATTCACACATTTTCTCACCTCTATTCCACCACCATGTCATCACTTCTGCTTCACTTTCATCATTATATGCGTTACGTTTGTGTTTTCCAAAACATTATTAATTCTTAGTATTTTTAAGTGAATTTGTGGTTAAACTTTAGAAAATAATATCCATATACTTATACCTACCAATTAGAATGAGTTTGTTGACATGTGTAGGTACAAAGGAGGCTTCTAAGGCACCACTATGTGGCACTCTATGTTCAAATTCGAATTTAGGGAGATCATGGATCTCATGGAGAAGATCATGGAGGATAGGGCTATGTGTCACCATTGGTTGAGAGATATGTGTATTTGAAGAGAGAATAGTGGATCATCATTATGAGTTTGTTATCTCATCTTGTTGTATAAATATGAGTGTTATCTCCTCATTTGTAATATTAATTTTTTAGAATCTAGAAATTTAGTCCTTCATTTGTAATTTTAGATTTTAGAATAATTGTAATGGATATTTAGAATATCTTGGAACGTAGAACATGGAGCTTTTAATTGCAATTTGCAATTGATGATAAATAAAGTGGATTGGATTTTCTTCTACATTTGACTTGTTTCTAGGTGTGCTTGTGGAGCTATGGAGGGCCCCCATTGCCTCACTTGCATACTTGTCTTGGTAAAGTAAGCTTTCATTTATGTTTTTAATTTCATTAATTTAAAGATCTTGATGCAGGAAATATAAATGAATAGCCTCTTGTAAGAGAGCTTTAATATTTCCTGTAATCAATTTGAATTATGTTTAAATTTCCTAATTTCTTAGTTTATTGATTAAGATGGTTAGAAATATTAATGAATAGTCTCCTATAAGGGAGCTTTAATATTTCTTACACTTGTCACAATGTCTTTAGATTTCATTTTTTTAAATGACTAAATAGGTGTTGGAGATCCCAATGAAAGGCCTCCTATAAGGGAGCTTTGGAATTTCTTCACCTAGCTTAGTTTAGTTTGTCTCTAAGTCCATATATATCAGATGATCCTCGAAGTTTACTTACCCGGATTGATAGTAAATGAAACTCTAATTTGCATTTGCATTTTAGACCCAAAAAAGACCACAATAGTTCTACAACTTGCAAACCGTTCCATAGTCACTCCTGAGGGAATTGTTGAGGATGTGATGGTCTCATTGACTCCTGGGAGTACCCTGTAGATTTTCTAGTTCTCCGCCCTAAGGCTAAGCTCACTAGTTATGCTCTCATCCTTGGGAGGCCAGGTTGGCCACAACCGATGCTTACATTAGTTGCAGAGCTGGGAATATGACCATCAAGAATGGACATATGTCTAAGCACTTCGTCCTATACCCTCCTACTCAACCTTCTCTAGAGCATGATTTACCTTTATGGTTGGAGGAGGAGGAAGAAGATGAGGCTTATTCCGCCCAACATTATTCTTTAGAAGAAACCATAGGATGAGGACAACAAGATGAGGATGACTTTATTGAAAACCTACTCCAAAGTCCAACTTGTAGTTCGTTACCATTAGAAGAATAAGGGAAACCCAGAACAATGATCCAACTGACTTATGCTTGGCTGATTCCAACCCACTCTGTGTCAAAACCATAGAATTCGGCCCAGATAAAACCTTGAAAATTAATCCATCTCTTTCTTCTCTCAAAGAGGAAAAGTTATGCAACATGTTAAAAGAAAACCTAGAAGCCTTTTCTTGGAGTTACAAGGAAATGAAGGGAGTACACCCCTCAGTGTGTACTCACCACATATACATCAAAGAAGGTTGCAAGCTAGTCTAGCAACCACAAAGGAGGATGAATCCAACTCGTAAAGATATATTCAAAGAAGAACTGCAAAAATTGCTAGATGCAGGATTCATTTACCCTATCTCCAACAGTGATTGGTTCTCTCCTTTAGTGTTAGTTCCCAAGAAAAATGGTAAGTGGAGGATTTGTGTTGATTACAGGGAATTTAACAAAGCCACAAAGAAGGATCATTTTCCCCTGCCCTTCATTGACCAAGTGCTAGACGACCTAGTAGGGAAGAAGATTTTTTCTTTCCTAGATGGATTCTGTGGGTACAACCAAATCCAAATTTGCCTAGAAGACCAGGATAAGACTACATTCACCTTTCCTTGGGGTACTTTTGCCTATAGGGTCCTTCCTTTTGGCCTATGCAATGCTCTTACCACTTTCCAGAGAGCAGTCTTGAGTATTTTCGTCGAATTAGTACATGATGCGGTGGAAATTTATATGGATGATTTTACACCTTATGGCTGTAATTTTCAAGAAACCTTGACTAACCTAGGCAAAGTATTGCACAAATGCATTGAAATGAACCTATCTCTCAGTCCTGAAAAATGTGAATTCTTAATGACTGAAGGGATCGTGCTAGGTCTTTCAATATCTCAGCGAGGACTGCAGGTGGACCTAAACAAAATAGCCATCATCCAAAGGGTCCCAACTCCGCAAAAGAAGAGAGATGTCAAGAGTTTCTTGGGGTTAGTTGGATACTACCGAAGGTTCATAAAGGACTTCAGTAAGTTGGCCTCTCCTTTATTTGGGTTGTTGGCCAAATATTTTGAGTTTATATGGTTAAAAAGCTGTCAAGAAGCCTTAGACATTCTAAAGGGTAAGTTAACCACTGCACCAATTCTCTGAGTCCCAAACTAGGCCCTCCCCTTTCATATTCATGTTGATGCCTCACACAAAGCCATAGGAGCAGGCCTAGGATAGGTAGAGGAGAAACTTCCCTATGCCATCTATTTTATCAGTAAGAACTTGTCAAAGGCTGAGTTAAATTATACTGTGACCGAAAAGGAACTCCTGGCTATTGTGCATTCATTAAACAAATTCAGGCATTACATTACAAGCTATCAAAAAATTGTGCATACTGACCATGCTTCAATCAAATATTTAATGAACAAACCATATGTGAATGATCAAATTATAAGATGGTTGCTTTTATTATAGCATTTTGATCTAACCATTGTTGATAAGCCTGGTAAGGAAGATGTTGCAGAATTTTTATCTAGGGTGAATCTGCCTATAGGTGAAGAAGGAATGGTGGATGACAAGTTATCAGACAGGCATTTGTTTGCTATTTCAGTTCTCTCCCCATGGTTTGCTGATATAGCAAACTATTTGGTACCAGCACAGTTCCCACCAAACTTGCCCTCCAAAGAAAAGAGCAAGATAGTCAAGAAAAGCGCCCCCTTCACCTAGATTGGGAGCAATCTTTTCAAACTTGGCCTAGATCAAATCTTGAGAAGGTGTGTAAGGAAAGAATAAGTTTTTGACATCCTTCTGACTTGTCATGATGGGCCTTGTGGAGGTCACTTTTCAGCAAAGAGGACAACATTCAAAGTGTTACAAGCAGGCTATTATTGGCCCACTCTTCATTAGGATGTGAAAAAGCACACTAGTCAATGTGATCGGTGCTAGAGGATGGGAAAGCCTACTCCAAGAGATGAAATTCCTCTGTAGCCTCAAGTGACTTTCGAGCCATTTTCCAAGTGGGGCATGGACTTCATTTAGCCTATCAATTCTCCTTCAAAGCAAAAACAATACATTATTGTGTGCATTGATTATTTGACTAAGTGGGCTAAAACCAAGGCAATTAAGGCATCAACAAAAGAGAAGGTGGCTGAGTTCCTAAGGGAGAATATATTCTACAAATTTGGGTACCCTAGAGAGCTAGTCATAAACCAAGGTAGCTAGTTTACCTCGAACATGATTGAACAATTGCTCAGCCATCACAAAATCAAGCATAGGACCTCCACTCCCTATCATCCACAAGCTAATGGGCATGTAGAGGTGACCAACAGGGCACTGGAGGGCATCTTAACCAAGGTAGTGAGCAACAACAGGAAGGATTAGGCAGAGAGACTAGTTGAGGCCACCTAGGCCTATAATACCACATGGAAGACTACCAAAGGATTTACACCCTATGAGCTGGTCTATGGGAGAAAGGCCTTGCTGTCCATTGAGTTTTAATATAACACATTGAGGATGGCAACCCAACTAGATTTGGATCTCATTCATGCATAGAAAGAGAGATTGTTCCAATTGAATGGCTTGGATGAATTTAGAATGCAGACCCTCCTACATATAGAGATAGTTTAGCTTCAGAGGAAGATATGGAATGATAAACATATTAAGGAGAAGCAATTTTAGGAGTGCGTTTGGGAATTTTTATATGATTCTAGGTATAAAGACTCTAAGGGAAAGCTAAGGACAAGATGGCTCGTACCTTATGTTGTGGAAATATGCCATGCTAATGGTTCAGTGCAAATCAGAACTATAGATGAAGAAGCCATTATTTTGCTTGTTAATGGGCACTGATTGAAAATGTACAAGAGACCTTTATCAAAACAAGAGTTCATTGACAATATAAATAAAACAATGATGATGGTGGAGCAAGTTTCATCTCCTCCCTCATCAAGTCACTGAACAAAAAAAAAAAAAGGATTCAGGTGAAAACCTCCATGAGGCACCTAAGTCCCATCTTTGGGTTGAAAACCTCGTGAGGCGACCCAATGACGAGAAAAATTGAAATAAGAATAAGACCCCTAGGTGAAAACCTTCCTTGAGGCGCCGAGGGCAAGCATCTAGGGTGAAAACCTCCCTGAGGTAGCCTAGGTATTCTTCAAAAAAAAAAAAAGAGAGAGAGAAAAATATATAATTGTTATTTGTAGGTTGGTGAGAAATACAGTCAAGGAGAAAAAAGAGGATCTGAAGGAAACCCTGCCTCACACATATTCATCTCCTCCACTCCCTACCATGCATCCCTCCATCATTTCTATCGTTTTTTCCACTCCATTGCTTCAATTTATGCAAAGACTGCGTTTTCTACAAGATCCCCTATATTCCTACAGGATCCCCTGAAAACCTACAAGATGATCCTATAGGAATTACAGTGGCCTGGAAAACCTACAGGAAGCAATCCAAGGGCACATGGTAGCTTTCTTGGGTCTCTAAAATTCATCCTAGACATGGTCTAACACCTCGCCTCATCCACCATCATCATCCCTGCACTCACCAATCAAAACAAAAAGAGATCAGTTTCTGCTAGTCATAGAAAAAAAAGAAAAAAAAAGAAAAACAGAGGAGAGTAAGAGCATTACTTGAGTGTCATTTTCTGTACACAATCCTACTCCCTCTATCCCTTCATTGCACCATCCTCATAGCCCCAACTAGCAACATGATTAGAGAATTCTGAGGGAGAAGCAGCGACAAGACATCTTGTAGGAAATCCTATAGCAGCCTATCCCACAGAATGTCAATCACTAGCTACAGGTATTCACTAGGATGATCCAGGAGCTCCACAGCAACAACATCAGATCTTCAGTCACAGATAATTGCAAAAGCCAAGAAACCATTAACTGACAGCAAGAGGAGGAAGGAGAATGACATGCAGCAAATAAGCAACGCAACACCTCTGATCTTTGACAACTACAACATGGCATCTAAACCATAGGTAAGTATCCCACTCACTCACTCATATGCATCATTTAATCAAAATTTGTAAGGGTTACGAGATATTTGGTTTATAAGTGAAAATTTGGTTAGTTAACATGGCCACCTTCGTTCAGTCAGCACATGCAAAACTGGGTGTGCTCTCACACGTGGCTACAGTCAACTTAGAGATAGAGGAAGAGTAGGACAAGAAGTGGTTAACTATGGATCTACGAGGTGGGAATTGATTACGAGGAGTGGGAAATGAGGAGGTGGTAGTGGGGACCAACGGTATAAAAATGGCAACATACCTCTGCTGCCATCACACCACCTCACCCCGAAACACCATAAAGGGAAATAAAACATCGTTCACATGCACTCATACATTTCACCTCCTTGAAAATCCCTCACTCAAGTCACTCTCATAACTCTGGCCACCCACCGGAAGCAAGGATCCACCGTCCTACAAAATAATTCCTACAGGAGCATTGTTGAGCCTCAAACCTGCACCTTCCTATACACCCTCTCAGCCTTCTTTTCCCACTTACTTCATCCATTAAGCTATTAAATCATTGCATTATAGTCTAAAAAGAGCTTCTGACATGGTTTTCTAACTATGCTTATGACTTTTGTTTGGTTTAGATTTTTGTTCAGGTAGCTGTGGAAACTTGTCAGTTTCCGTAGCCAGCATAGGTTTCCGCAGCCAGCACAGGTTTCTGCAACCAACATAGGTTTCCGCAGCCATTTTGTTAAAGGCTATGCTACAAGTGTCCTATGAAGTAACGAGCCACATGGGCAAGCTACAGGTGACGGGTACATGGAATGTGTCCCTTCAGATCAGCCAAATCATCCATAAAAGGTTACAGTCAACAAGGGTCAAAGGCAAAGCCAACCAAGGAATTTAGTGGTGGCACGTCTCTGTTTTGAGCACGTGAAAGTTTACGTGGCACAGTCCTCAGCTCACGGAGACATCAGAACACCTAGAGATCAACCCCGTAACCTGAATCCAACAGCTACCACTCTAAGGATTCAATGAACATGATGACCGTTACGCTAGATCTCGGGCTGAGGAGATCTACGTGTCTCTGGCAACACAGTTGATAGCATAGGATTTAGTTAGTTAGTTACAACACTTTTTCATTATAAATAACGCGTTGATAAACGCTGTGAAAAAGCTTTTGGAAATGTAATTTTTGAACTGTTGTTATTATCACCCCACTGCACTCTGTTTTACATATTTTGTTGCTGCTTTAATACATGAGAAGACTACTTTCCTGAGCTTGTTTTTATGACTGTTCGTTGACTGGATGAGGTGGCAGAGGGCCCCTGTGCACTAAAGCCCTGTATAGTTTTCATTTGATTTTATTATGTTTATGTTTTCATAATCATTAGCTTGTATATAACATGCTATTTTGATGTTTTTAATTCAATGTTTTAATTCACTGCTGTTTACATTTTTACTTATGTTTTCTTATAGTTGTCAGCTGATCAATGCTTTTCTACATGTTTTCTTAGGCAGCCCAGGAAAATTTTCATCTTTTTGATAACTACTGACATATGAGATCATCTTGTTCTTCCTACTAATTTTCATTTTCTGAAGTTTAATTCCAGCACTGTCCTTTTTCAAATTGTGTTTTGCTTATTTATTTTTCTGCTACTTAGACATCATACCACTCATTTTTTTATGGTTTCTTTCTATAGTCAAGTGACTCTATTAGTAAGGAATCAGAATACTACTTATTGTAGTGTGATTTAGTTATCATATTGCTTAGCTTATTCATGATTGCTTCCCATAAGGTAGATTGAGCTGAAGGGTAAAGGATCAGAAAAGTTGAAGTAGTGTGATTAGTTTCCTTTATGCAATTTAATTTCTTGCCATTTAGATATCATATTGCTTAACTTGTTCATGATTGCTTCCCACAAGGTAGATTGAGCTGAAGGGTAAATGATCAGAAGAGTTGAAGTAGTGTGAATTAGTTGCTTTGCTTTTAGTTTTTGAGTTGCTTTAAGTTCAGTTTTTACTTTCTTTTTCATACAGCAGCAAGGATACTGGGCCATTGTCATTAGTTCATTGTTTGATACATTTACTTCCTCTTAAGAATTGATTTCATTACAGTTGTTTTAAAGCTTTCTTTTTGAACACTTTTAAGTGTAGGAAAATCACTGTAGAAATCACCATTACCATCCATACTTAACTTTCATTTTCGCCATCACACATTAGGGAAAAATAAATCCAAAAACAAACTAAAAAACTCAAAAATGACAAAAGACTAAGGAAATGGTTATCTTGTACATATAGTACACTTCACTTCGTCAGTTTACGAATCTCGGATTGACATTTTAATCAGCAATTTAGAACACACTAAATTGACCAAACATTTTGGCGCCATTGCCGGGGAAGTGAAATTAGGTAGCCAATTTCTTCAAAAAAAAAAACAAGAAAATTTCAAGGAAGGAAAATTGATAACCTCTCAAAGTATGCTCTCCTCTTGCACTTAGTGTGATCTGGAGGATCAGAAAGGAGAAATTTATTGGTTTAATAGTTTCTTGAGTATGCTCTCTTCTTGCACCTAGAGTGACCTGGAAGATCAGAAAGAGAATTATTAGCCCGACTTGAAGAAAAATAAAAAGTGACATGCATAGAGCAAGAGATTCTAGGGGAAGGTTTTAGCTAGAGCCAAGAGTTCGATTTTTACAACTCCTTCTACCTCAAGGAATAGACAAGAGACACCTCCATCATCTCCAACTTACACTCCTAGCCCTAGGATTCCTGGAATTCAAGAGACAGTAGTTGAGTTAGGAGACTCTTCCTCACCATCCATCGAATCTAAATTAGGAAAAGATCCTTTCTTTTCTTCTACAGGGAGACACATTGTAATTGAAGAAGTAGAATCATCTGAGAAAGAAGAGGGAGAAATTCCTCCTCATTCGCCATTAGTAGAGGAACCAGAGGACTCTGAAATCTCTGAGAAAACTACCATGACAGAAGAGGGAGTTAACGAATTTGGTAGAGGTAGAGGTAGAGGAGGGGGAGGAGGAAATAATGGAGGAGGTAGAGGTAACAATGGGGGAAATAGGGATGGAGATAACTCATTTGGATTTCCTATAGTTGATGAGGATTCTCGAGCAACAATGAAAAATATTTCACCATCTGTCCTCCCAAACTTTCATGGGTTAAGAAATGAAGATCCTGAAACATTTCTATTTGAGTTTGAGGTCGTGTGTCGAACCTATGATTATCTAGAAGACTCTCAAAAACGCAAACTGTTTCCTTCAACATTGAAAGGAGCTGCTTTGAAATGGTTCATGGGATTACTCACTCAATCCATTAGGACTTGGAATGATATGAAACAAACATTTTGGATAGATACATGGATTATTGTATGCCTACCAATCACAAGGATGAAGTATTTAAAATGGTACAAAGAGAAGATGAAAACTTGGAGGATTTACTTGAAAGATTCCAATACAATCTGAAAAGAGCAAAAATGAGTAACTTAATGAGGAGACCTTGAAAGCCCTTCTATTAAAAGCCATTAGAGATGAATGGATAGATATTTTGAACATGATGGGAAAAGGAGACATATCTAAACTTCCACTTCATGACATAGCAGAACTGTGTGTCCATCTCTCAAGAGGAAAATCTAAAATTGGAAAAGGGCCTAGAGATCCTTCTCTCATCAGAGCAAACAAATCTGCAACTGGATCAGTAAGTAGGGCTGAGATTGGCAATATGCTTGATGAATTCAAAACTGATATCTTAGGGAGTCTTAGTGAGCAACTAGACACTCTTAAGATCCACAATAAGCAGAAAGCAGAAGCTGAAGCTTTAGCCATCTTTTTCCCAAAATGTAGAAAAAAACATGCTCTCAGGGAATGTCCCTTGGATGCAAAAGTTGTAGAAACATGTGTGATTTGTTCAGAGAATCATGAGACCAAGGATTGTCCTTCAATTCCTGGGCTCAAAGCTGTCTTTCAAGAAGATCCAAATACAATTGAGTCTCTCTGTTTTGTTGCAAGGAGACCTTGTCAGGGGCAACAAAATCAAGGGTTTAACAACTCTATGAACTTTCAACCCCCACCAAATTGGAATCCTTGGCAACAACCTTGGTCCCAACCTCAAAATCCTTTTCAATCATGGGTACAAGGTATGCAAAATCCTTATGGGAGATTTGCTCAATTTTATCAATATTCTCCATCTTTTCAAAACCAACAGGCTCCACAACTTCCAAATCAAAACCCACAACTATCATTGCCATTTCAACAACAACAACCCTCTCAACAGAACCCAAACTCTCAACTCTTGCTTCCATTCCAACAGAAGCCAAATCAACTTCCTTCTCAGCCATTGCCAAATCCCAATAATAAAAACCCTCAAAATGCTTACATGATAGAAGGTCAACAATTTCCTGCCTATATGATTGTTCCTCTCAATGATGTACAACTCAGATCTGGTAGAGTTCTAGATAAACCTTCTATAGATGCTCAAAATAAAAGCATTTCTGAGGAAGAATCTCTTGAAGCCAATAAGGGTTCTGAAGCATCTCTTCAAAACCCAAACACTCAGAAAGAAAAAGAAAAAGAGCTAACCCCCACAACTCCTATAGTTGAGCAACCTGCATCTTCATCCACACCTCCCTTTCCTGAAAGATTACAAATTGACAAAGGGTTGGAAAAACAAATCTTGTTGCCTGACTATGATTTTCTAGATGAATTGAAGAATGTCTGTATCAAGATTCCCTTGTTACAAGCCATTAGAGAGATTCGTATTCTAGAAAAAACAATAAAGGAGTTGAGTCTTAAAAGACCAGGAAGGAAACCTAGAGACACAACAAGAATCCACCTGGTAGGGAAAATTGCAGACATCATGATGGGAAAAATTACTATGCAGAAGTATGTAGATCCCGGTAGTCCAATTGTTAAAACACATATCAATGGGGTTCAAATTCCAAATACTTTGATTGATTTAGGGGCTGCTATCAACATTATGAGTAGACAGACTATGGAACAACTGAAACTTCCTAACCTTCTCTTTACACCTACTTTACTGCAACTTGCAGATCGATCAATTATTAAACCAAATGGTGTATTAGAAGACATTTCAGTCTCCTTAGACTCTTGGGAATATCTAGTGGATTTCATGATTTTAACTCCCAAGAGTAATTTAGGAGGACACCCTCTCATCTTAGGAAGACCTTGGCTAGCCACAGCCGATGCTTTCATCAGTTGTAGGTCTGGGGATATGTATATTTCTGATGGTAATTCGACAAATACATTCAATCTGTATCCTCCAGCAAAAGCAATTACAGAAATAGGAGATAATGAATGGATTGATGATGAAGATACTATACAACCTGTCTTTACCATTTCTGAAGTTAGTGAAGATAGTCAAATTCTGAACACATTAGAAAATTTTGAAACATCTTCAGAATATGACCACACACAATTTTAGTTAGATTCTAACATTGAGTATCTATCATCTAGACAAATGTCTCTTTTCTCTATGGAAGAATTTGGTAGTTCCGCCATTGAGATCTTTCCAGGAAAAACATTGAATATCAACAAAAATTTGGAAAGATCACAACAGGAAGAACTAACCAAAATCTTGCAAAAACATTCTACTGCATTTGCATGGGAATATACTGATATGAAAGGTATTGACCCTAAGACTTGCATTCATCACATCTACATTGGGGAAAACAGTAGACCAATCAGACAACCTCAGAGAAGGATGAATCCAAACCTTAGGGAGATAGTGAAAGAAGAGCTCCAAAAGTTACTTAATGTAAACTTCATTTATCCAATTTCAGATAGCCGATGGGTTTCTCCTTTGGTTATAGTACCTAAAAAGAATGGTAAATGGAGGGTATGCATTGATTACAGAGAATTGAACAAAGCAAATTTGAAGGATCACTTTCCTTTACCCTTTATCGATCAGGTATTAGATACTTTAGCAGGCAAAAAGTATTTTTCATTTTTGGATGGTTTTAGTGGTTACAATTAGATTTAGGTAGCACCTAAAGATCAGGACAAGACCACATTTACCTGTCCATGGGGAACTTTTGCTTACCGAGTACTTCCTTTTGGATTATGTAATGCACCCGCAACATTTCAAAGGGCAGTACTAGGAATCTTTTCCGATCTAATCCATGATTGTGTAGAGGTTTATATGGATGATTTTACAGTTTATGGTAATTCGTTTGAAGAGGCATTAGAGAATGTGGAAAAAGTCCTTATAAGATGTAAAGAAACAAACCTATCATTAAGTCATGAAAAATGCTTTATGATGTTTACTGAAGGGATTGTTTTAGGACATCATATTTCAGGAGATGGGATTAAAGTTGATAGATCAAAAGTTGAAGTCATCTCCAAGTTGCCTATTCCAAATTGTCAAAAAGATGTTAGAAGTTTTCTTGGATTTACTGGATACTATAGAAGATTTATTGAAAACTTCACCAAAATAGCATCTCCACTCTTCAAATTACTTACAAAAGACTGTGAATTCAAATGGGATCCTGATTGTCAATTTGCATTTGAAACTTTGAAAACAAGAATATCTGAAGCACCCATTTTGAGAGGTCCGAATTGGAAACTTCCTTTCCATATTTCCATAGATGCCTCAGATACAACTCTAGGAGCTGTGTTGGGACAAAAGGATTTAGTTCCTTATGCCATTTACTACACCAGTAAAAATTTGACTCCCACTGAGTTAAATTATACTGTGACTGAGAAAGAGTTCTTAGCTGTTGTTCATGCAATCAATAAGTTTAGACACTATATAACTGGCTATGAAACTTTTGTCCATACTAATCATTCTGCAATCAGATATCTCATGAATAAACCTGTTACTAATGCCAGAGTTACAAGATGGCTCTTATTTTTACAAGAATTCAATATTACTGTGTTGGATAGACCAGGGAAACAAAATACAGTAGCTGATTTCTTGTCTAGAATCCAAAATACTAACGAAGATTCTCCTGTAGAGGATAAGTTTCCAGATGAATATTTGTTTGCAGTAACTACTAAGACTCCTTGGTATGCAGATATTGCTAACTATTTGGTTACAGGGAAGATACCTCCACATCTATTTCCTGGTGACAAAAGAAAAATTATTCAGGAGAGTTCAAGTTATTCATGGATTTCTAATGAATTGTTTAAAACAGGGCTAGATTGTGTGATCAGAAGATGTGTTCGGGAAGATGAAATGCCTGACATCCTCAAGGCATGTCATGATGAACCATGCGGTGGAAACTTTTCTGACAAAAGGACGGCCTATAAAATCCTTTCCATAGGATATTATTGGCCTTCCCTTTTCAAAGATGCAAAACAATATGTCAGAAGGTGTGACAGCTGCCAAAGAGTTGGGAGACCGACTCTTTCAAATGAAATGCCATTACAACCATAGGTACTCATCGAACCCTTTGAAAAATGGGCTTTAGATTTCATTGGACCCATTAATCGCCATCTAGACAAAAGAAGTATATATTGGTATGCACTGATTATGTCACTAAATGGGTAGAAGCCAAAGCATTGCCTTCTGCCACTGAAAATTTAGTTGTTCAATTTCTTTTTGAGGATATTTTTACTCGTTTTGGTGTCACAAGAGAAATTGTGACAGATCAGGGAAGTCAATTTACATCTAATTTGATGGAGAAGCTGATGGAAGAATACAAAATCAAGCACAAAAAATCTACTCCTTACCATCTGCAAGCAAATGGCCAAGTGGAATCTACAAACAAAGTTCTTGAGAACATCATCACCAAAACTGTTCATCTACACAGAAGAGATTGGGCAGAAAGGTTTCCTGAAGCCTTATGGGCCTACAGAACTACATGGAGGAATACAACAGGACATTCTCCCTATGAACTTGTTTGTGGGAAAGAGGTCCTGCTCCCCATTGAGTTTCAAGTCAAGACTTTCAAGATGGCAGTCCAGTTGGGGATGAATCTATCAGAAGCCCAAAAGCATAGAATGGAGCAGCTGAATGAGCTAGATGAGATCATACAAGATGCAATTTTAAGGACTGATCTAGTTCAACATCAAAGAGCTAAGTGGCATGACAGATACATCAAAGAGAGAAAGTTTCAAGAGGGAGATTGGGCGTTACTGTTTGATTCTAAGTTTAAAGACTTCAAAGGAAAATTTCAGACTCATTGGCTTGGGCCATATGAGATTGACAAAGTCTTTAACAATGGAGCAGTAAGAATCAAAACCATTGATGAATTTCAAACTCCTCTCATTGTGAGTGGCCACCGATTGAAAATTTATCATAAGCCACTCTCAAAAGAGGAATTTGTCAAAATATTCCAAGAGAATTCTGCAATAAGGCTGGTGGAGAAGAATCCTTCTCCCCCATCAGCCTAGCCTTTGTTTCTTTCAGTAAAAAAAAAAAAAGAAAAAAAAAAATCGTATAAGCCTGAAAACCAATCATAGATTGGCAGTCTTATACAGAAAATGTAGAGTGAAAATCAGGGACACCTGACACTCTATATTTTCCAAAAATAATCTCCTCTCCTTCTCTTTCCATCTTCACTCCATCTCATTTGCCATTTCACTTCACCTCCATCTCATTCTCATTTCCATTTCACTTCACTCCACTTCATTTTCATTTCATTCCACTCATTCCATTTCATTTCATCAATAAAAGTCCCTTTCAGGACTATTTTCGTTCAGTTAGTTCTTCTCTAACTACCTTTGTTCAGTTAAGTGGGTGCTGTCTCAGTTTCTGCAGCTGGAAGCGGTTTCCGCAACCAGAAGCAGTTTCCACAGCCAGAAACGATTTCCGCAGCCAGCATCACTCTGTTTTCAAATTTACAGTCAAATTTTAGTGCAATAATCATGAAATGCAGGTGTAATTGAGCTAAAGACATGGGGCATCTCCAAGACATCAAGGAAGAGCAATTGGTTAGAAGCCTTGAGCAAGAAATGACAAAGTTTACAAAGGTATGATCAATTTTTTTTTATCAAATAACAATTCAAGTCATAATTACGCATAGCTATCAAACCATAACAAGTTCTACTATGTGCAATGATTTGATACGATAGCTCCATTACCACTCCTATTCCACGATATCACTCCACACACCTTGCATTCATTTCTCCAACGGTCTCATGATTATTCCGAGTTTAAACTCAAGACTGACTGCACTTCCATTTATTACCCGTACTCTTGAGACATGACCTATTGTGTTATGGTTCTTCTTAGCCGTAATTTCCGCAGCCGTCTGTTGAGACGTGTAAAAATTTCATACACAGTCATCCGATGCAAAAGAATCCCGAGAAAAGAGTACTAATCCATACTTAAGGAGGAGAACTAGGCTAAAAGGAAAGGTGAATAAAACCCAAGAAAAACAGCCTCACTTTATTGATTTAGGTGAAGAGACACTTGAGAAATCTCCAGCTCAGCCAAGCATTGAACCAAGTCCTCTACATGATGAAAGCCCTTTTCGGCCGGAAAGAGAGAGCAGTCCTCCTCCTCCACCAGATTTTGAGCTTAGTCTAAGAAAGACATGTGAGGTAGATCCTAATAAGCAAGAGGTATATAACTACCTGGAATCCTTAGAACAATCAGCTGCAGGACCGAGTACCACTCTGCCACTAGATGCACAAGTTCAGTCTTTGAAACAGGAGGTATTTGAATTAGAAGTCCTAAATAGGCATATCAAACAGGAAAATGAAGTACTCAAAGAGCAGAGCAAGGTAGATAAGATTGTCCATGATAACACTATGCTCCATTTAGGATTGTGGCAAAAGAAAAACAGGAAACTGAAGAAGAAGTGCAAAAAGTTAAGCAGAGCATTGATTAATCTCAAGTTCAAATGTCTAGTCAGGAAACCCAGGATGATGTTAGCACCAAAGAAGAAGAAAAGAGGGCTAGGTGTCGTAGCAGAAGCCTCAGAACATATGGATTAGAGGGAAATGATTAAATTTTGGTTGCATGAGGACATGCAACACCTTCATAGTGGGGGTATGTTGAGCCTCAAACCTGCACCTTCCTATACACCCTCTCAGCCTTCTTTTCCCACTTACTTCATCCATCAAGCTGTTAAATCATTGCATTATAGTCTAAAAAGAGCTTCTGACATGGTTTTCTAACTATGATTATGACTGTTGTTTGGTTTAGATTTTTGTTAAGGCAGCTGCGGAAACTTGTCAGTTTCCGCAGCCAGCACAGGTTTCCGCAGCCATTTTGTTAAAGGCTATGCTACAGGTGTCCTATGAAGAAACGAGCCACATGGGCAAGCTACAGGTGATGGGTACATGGAACGTGTCCCTTCAGATCAGCCAAATCATCCATAAAAGGTCACGGTCAACAAGGGTCAAAGGCAAAGCCAACCAAGGAATTTAGCGGTGGCACGTCTCTGTTTTGAGCTCGTGAAAATTTACGTGGCACAGTCCTCAGCTCACGGAGACATCGGCACACCTGGAGATCAACCCCGTAACCTGAATCCAACAGCTACCACTCCGAAGATTTAATGAACATGATGACCGTTACGCTATATCTCGGGCTGAGGAGATCTACTTGTCTCTGGCAATGCAGTTGACAGCATAGGATTTAGTTAGTTAGTTACAACACTTTTTCATTATAAATAACGTGTTGATAAACGCTGTGAAAATGCTTTTGGAGATGTAATTTTTGAACTGTTGTTATTATCACCCCACTGCACTCTGTTTTACATATTTTTCTGCTGCTTTAATACATGAGAAGACTACTTTCCTGAGCTCGTTTTTGTGACTGTTTGTGACTGGCTGAGGTGGCAGAGGGCCCCTGCGCACTAAATCCCTGTATAGTTTTCATTTGATTTTATTATGTTTCTGTTTTCATAATCATTAGCTTGTATATAACATGCTGTTTTGATGTTTTTAATTCACTGTTGTTTACATTTTCACTTATGTTTTCTTATAGCTGTCAGCTGATCAATGCTTTTCTACAGGTTTTCTTAGGCAGCCCGGGCAAATTTTCATCTTTTTGATAACTACTGACATATGAGATCATCTTGTCCTTCCTGCTAATTTTCATTTTCTGAAGTTTAATTCCAGCACTGTCCTTTTTCAAATTGTGTTTTGCTTATTTATTTTTCTGCTACTTAGACATCATACTACTCATTTGTTTATGGTTTCTTTCTATAGTCAAGTGACTCTATTAGTAAGGAATCAGAATATTACTTATTGTAGTGTGATTTAGTTATCATATTTCTTAACTTATTCATGATTGCTTCCCACAAGGTAGATTGAGCTGAAGGGTAAAGGATCAGAAAAGTTGAAGTAGTGTGATTAGTTTCCTTTATGCAATTTAATTTCTTGCCATTTAGATATCATATTGCTTAACTTGTTCATGATTGCTTCCCACAAGGTAGATTGAGCTGAAGGGTAAAGGATCAGAAGAGTTGAAGTAGTGTGAATTAGTTTCTTTGCTTTTAGTTTTTAAGTTGCTTTAAGTTCAGTTTTTACTTTCTTTTTCATACAACAGCAAGGATACTGGGCCATTGTCATTAGTTCACTGTTTGATACATTTACTTCCTCTTAAGAATTGATTTCATTACAGTTGTTTTAAAGCTTTATTTTTGAACACTTTTAATTTTGGGAAAATCACTGTAGAAATCACCATTACCATCCATACTTAACTTTCATTTTCGCCATCACACATTAGGGAAAAATAAATCCAAAAACAAACTAAAAAACTCAAAAACGACAAAAGACTAAGGAAATGGTTATCTTGTACATATAGTACACTTCACTTCGTCAGTTTACGAATCCTGGATTGATATTTTAATCAGCAATTTAGAACACACTAAATTGACCAAACAAGCATGCACAGGAATTCCTACAGGGTACAGTCTACAGGATACAATGTACAGGATCAGTCTACAGGATACATAGAGGCAGTCTACAAGATAGGCAGAGAAGATTTCAAGAGGGGATATCACAAGAATTGTCCACTGCCACCATTCTAAAGAGGTAGGCTCTAAAATTCCATCCCCATTTACAAGAAAATGAACTAGAAATACTCTAAAATATAGTGAATTTAGAAACTGTGATGGGTGAATTACATACACAATCAACTTTGCTTTCCTTCTGAATTTTTTTATTTTTTATTTTTTTATTTTTTTGTGTCAGCCCTCTCATTTTCTCCTCAAGCCTCACAAGAAAGATGATAGGAGGGTTTAATAGGAGAGATCCCACAAACAGTGTGAGGATACAACAACACCCCCAGGTGCTTGAAATCTTTACAAGACACAACTGGATGGGGTTTCTCGAAAAATTCACAGGGTATGATGATGAGGTGACTCAAGAATTTTCTCACTCTCTCACTCCACACAGTAGAATCCATGCCACTATTTTTGTTAGAGGCCTCACTATAGATCTCACCCCAGATATCATCAGTAGGGTCAACACACTTCCCCTAGGAATTCCATGGAGAAAAGAAGACAAAGGAGATAGTTAGGTGGCAAAAAGAAAATTATTTTTAGAAGGTGAAGAACCCACAAAGGATAAAAATGGAGTAAGAAGGGACAGTCCGCCATACCCATGCAGTGAGGTAGGCTACCAACTCATCAAATATATCTCATGTGAGCGTAGATATAGTATTGTTTATGGCTACCATTTCAAAATCCTTGATGAATTGAGATTTGGGGTAGAAACACCAGTTCACCAAAGACTCAGCATAGCCTATTTCTTGATGCAATCACTCATAGACTCCAGAAAAAAAGTAAATGAAGAGAATTCCCAATAATTGGCTCACCATGGGTTGATTAGGATTCTCATTGAGGACTCCCTCTAAAACCTCAAAATAATTATAACATGGTTAGTCTTCAGAGACTTGCCAATAGAGGATGACATCAAAACCATCACTTATGATGTTATTCCTTCTGTCAGTGAGGAGGAGGAAAAACATGAAGAAGAAGATACAGAGCTAGATAAGCATGAGATGGATGAAGAAGAAGCTGACACAGAGGAACATGATGAAGAAAAAGAAGAAGAGAGAGAAGAGAAGGAGAATGATGATGAAACAGAGGAGAAAACTAAGGAAGGAACTAATGGAGATGAGGAAGAACCACAAGAGGAAGAAGGCTTTGAAATAGAAGGGAAAGAAAACAAGGAGGAGTCACCAGAGGCCACTGAGAGGGACACAGCCACTGCCCTCACTACTCTCAGCACCCTAGTCAAGAAAAAAGGAAAAAGAAGGAGGCAAACCCCACTATATTTCAAAACAAGGAAGAGCACAAGAATCAAACAAGGGAAGCTCAAAGAAATGGGCAAAGAGCTAAGTGGCTTAATGGACAGAGAAGCAATAATGAGAGATCAACTTGAGAGGGAAAATGCATGGCTAAGGGGACATCTGTAGGAAAGGAAGAACCAATTAGCATGTATGGCCAGCCTCTCCTTGGAGGCCATCCAGTGTAGGATGCCAACTAAATCCTATGCTCTTTACCTCAAATAACAATGGTTGCAGTTTCAGATTAAAACACTAGCACAAAGGGGCACCATGCCATTTCAAGACTACAAGCAGTTTATTGATCTTTGTGATCAAACTACACTAGAGGATAGAACCGAACTCGCTGAGTTTTATTTGCACAACATGGCCCTCACAGACATGAATGTTTGGGATCCTAATGCCAAGCTAGGAGTTCTACAATTAATGGCTTTGGCATCATGGATGAACCATGAGGAGTCAAGGGCTGTAGAGATGAAAAGAATATTGGTCAAAGAGAAAAATGAACCTATTTTCATCATAGCTAAACAATCAAATCCCATGGCCTTAATCAACACCCATAATTTGATTGCAAATGATCCTTAGCTAGCACCTAGATATCTTATTGCCCAAGAGCAAGAAATTTCACATTTTGAGGATATGTTTAAGCTGCTAGGAGATGATAGTATACATTCCTGCCTAAGGAGATGGAACACACTGCCACACAGCTTCAAGATCAGAGAATATCACTCCCCTCAAAGGTTGAGAGAGGCACTCAACAGGACACCTATGTATAAGCAATCAATGGAAAGGTTGAAGGTCAATTGGATAGGCCTAAAAATTAGTCCACCACTACTCCTAGGGATGTTGGAATGGAGGAAAGAAGAAGAAGAAAAGAGGTAATGGTAAGAGGTAGAAAAGAAAGCAGGCTTCTATAAACAAGAGGAAGAGACCATAGCAGAGGCATGGGATGTCAGAGAGGCTACCAAAGCCATGAAGGCCATGGATATTGAGTAAGTTGCTTAGAGAATGAGCAACAATTTCAGTAGGGGGGTGATGATGAGCCTCATCATTGGGTAATTATATGGGCCTTAATTCACCTCCTATCTTAGTCAAACCAACTATTCTCACAACTTATTGCATACTTTTATTATATTTTGTTTATGAGGATGAGTTAGAGTTGGATATTTGCTTTGTGGTCTAATGTGCATTTAGTGCAGGATTAAAGGATAAAAGCAAGGAATTTCGGCAAATACCTTGGTCAAAACTCGAATAGGACAAGGGAGAGGAATTACAGGAGGAAAATCCTCCTCATTTACTACCCCTCCATTCGAATATTCCTCCATCAGCTCAGAGTGCAAACAACCAAATCAAGAGGACTAGAAGGCAGCCGAGAAAGTGAAGACAAAGCACCAGTTTATCTTGATTTTGGGAGCTAAGCCTTAATTTTAAGGAAGTCATTGGAGACTTCAGATGTATAAGTAGAGAGGCCTAGGACCTCAGTAGGATTCGAATTTTTGATAGTAAAACTCTACTCTATTTTCGAGCTACAAGACTTGTGACAATTTTTGATGTAATCCATTTTCTTAATAATAAGAATGAGTTTTGTTTTAAGCCAGCACTGACTTAACTCAGAGGGTTTAAGATCTTGGGTTAGGACCCAACCCTAGCAGCCAAGAATCCTCTTTATTGTACATGTATGTTAGCATAGATTCATAGTTTAATTGTTCATTTGCTTAGTAGCTGCATTTCCATTACAACATTGTAGATTAGATTGGTTATATGTTAGTTTGCTTCCATTTGTGCCTTCTTTCAATTATTAGGATAGCAAGGATAAAAAGGATCACCATAAGGTTGTCAGCAGGTGTCTCGGCCTCACTTCCTCCCTCTGGGACCATGACTTGAGGAAGAGACCCTCTAGCAGCCCTAAAAACACAGATTTCTAGTTCCTACATGAGCTTTGGAGTTTTTTTGTCTTGATTCAGCATTTGGTTCATTTCATTGTCATCTTTTCCCATTACTCCATTTTTGCAATAAGATCTCACTCATGCTTTCATTCCCTTTAGCACTCTCTTCATGCATAATATAGGCAATTGATTCATGATTTTCTAGTTTATGAAAATGTATCTTGTTGCATAGTTCTTGGAAAACACATATGTTTTAAGCATAGTAGGTACTTCAGGAGGAGACCAAAATTTCATCACCAGCAGCCACCTTCCACTTCATCCACCCTAACCATCTCTTGTTCCACCATCACCCTCACTAGTTTTTTCGTCATTTTCCATTGAAATTCCCCTAGATACATTGAGCGAATATAGCCATCTCTGATCTCGGATATTGACTCTTGAGTGTTCGTAGACCTTCTAACACCCCATCCCACCCATCACACACCTTTTCCAAGCTTCCCAACTCCTACAACACCTCACAATTAGCTCTCGGTCATATCCTGTAGGTTTCTAGTAATTCCTACAAGATCATCCTGTAGGTTTCTAGTACAACCTGTAGGTTTTCCTGAAACAACCTGTTTTGAGGCCGAATTGATGGGGAACCTATAGGAAGTCACAAATAGCCTCCTAGGACCCTTCCACACCATCCAAATACTCCATAAGCCTTTTAGGCATCCTCAATCACCTTCTATCCACCTGTCACATCCACAAGAACAATTAATTTGAATACTTGATTTTGCCTAAAAAAACCAAAAAAGTGAAAACAAATTTAGTTTAGTTTTCTTTCTCACACATTAGTATGGTTTGATGTTCTTTACTTCTCTAGCTTAGATAGCAGCATTAGGTTAGTGATGATTTAGCAATTCTTCTTAACACAATTGTTTAAATGGTTAATCAGGATCTGGTGTGATTTCACATTTCATGTTGTTTTCTTCATTACTACAGTAGTTTAGCTCTCTTATAATAGATTTTCTCTTCTTCCATCAAAGAATCAAGCTTCTTATGACTCTATAAAATTTTGGATTGGAACCCTTGGGTTCTCTCGCCGGATGAACAGTGACAACAGGCAGGACCTTCACTTTTACTTGTGCATATAGCACTGTCAACTCCAAGTTTGTATGAACCCCGAGTTGATAAGTAAAGCTGGTAGCCCAGGAGTTGCAGCATCCTTGCTGCAATATTGGCACTCATCACATTACAAATCCTTTTCCATTACCTTTTCCAAATTCCTTTCACTATAATAACCGAAATGAACACCCACTAGGACTTTTTTCCCAACATTTATCTTGGAATATGTGTCCCATGACTGCAGTCTTATATCTTTTTACATGAATTTTTAACCAAGGCTGTTACAGAACCCTCCCCCTTGTGGGAACATTTTCCTCGGTGTTCAATGAAACCTATAACCAACAAGACTACTAAAAAAAAAACATACTTCCCATGGAGCCTTATAACACAACTCGTTGTAGTATTTACAATGGCAACTACTGAAACATGACAATCATACCTTTTACTGGAGCTTTATAACAAAAATCATTATAGTATTTAAAATAAGAACCACATATACACACATAGACATTTTCTTCACCCAAAAAGTAATCATACAGTCTATGGAGATTTATAAATCTAGCTCGATACAATATTTACAATAATACACACATATACACATAGGCACATTTTCTCAACCAACAAATAAAAGGATACGATTCCTGCATCTACAACAAGGGAATCCAAAGGCTCACACCTCCATGCTAAAAGTAATTTCAGAATCCACCTCCTTCCCAGGAAGTCCAGAATCCACTGCAAGGTAAAATCGGCATCTAATGTGCAACATTATAATCCTGCACTACTTGTCCTCTCAGTGAACAGTTACTGCTCATTGTTCCAGGGAACACTCCCAATGTGCATTTGATTTGATATGGCAATGATAATTACCAAAACAAATATATCCCCAACCTTTGCTTCTCTGCTAAATATTCCCTTGAGAAATCCGATCACCCCCTTCCATGCAGTCACATGCACACCTTCCAAGTTTCGTTGGCACCCCCATCCGGGCAGTCCATCCCTCAGGAAAGTTTCTTCACATCAAAAGGTCCAAAAACGAAGGCATATCCATGCCTAAAACCATCATACCGGTCTATCATGCTCATGGAAATCAATGAACACTATTGGGTACCAGTGTCCCACAATGGCCCTGCTGTCGAATGCTTTACCAACATACTACTTCCTGTTATAATTTATTTTGTTGTTGTTGCTAATGCTTGCTATCAGTTCTGACCACGCAACTGGGCATTTTATTCTTTCCTATATCAAGCACATAATTTCCATTAGATTCAAAATAAATTGTAATAACTTCAAATCATACCTCATTGGTGGCCCATCAATAAGGTACACTTGCAATTTCGTTTGCTTCCTATCACAACAAGTCAAACTAGCATCTTTGACCAAATCATCATGTATAAACATATCACATCAGGATAGTTAAAAAAAAAACCATAATAAATCACATGTAACCATCATAAACCAAAATCAAAGATCACATGTAATCATCATAGACCAGAATCATAGATCGCATGTATAATAAAACTGAAATAAAATAATAATACTTATCCTTTAACCAATCCTTAGCTTCAACCTTTGTCCTTATTCCCTATGCATTTTGGATCGGTTGCCACACCCAAGAAACATCCAGTTCCTTCTCTTCAACCATGTACACATACACATAGTGTGCATCCCACACATACAACCACACATGACATACAATGCCATGCAATACGTGCACCTACACCTCACATACAACTCATACACCTACACCCAGTGTACACACTACAAGAAAAAATGACATTGATGAGGGTCCAAAAGTGTCACCATAAGCTCATTGGTGATGGTCAAAAGAGCCTTCATCAGCAAAAATTGAACGTCACCAAAGGTGGCATCAACAAAATATAGGTGTTGTAGTGACATTAAAGATCCTTCACCAATAATAATTTATAATGACGGATATTGATCGTCACCATTTCATATAAGCAATGGTGACAGACCTTAGCCATCGTCACAAAAAAATTGAACGTCACCAAAGGTGGCATCACCATAAGTATAAGTGTTGTGGTGAAATTCAAGGTACGTCATGAATAATGATTATAATAATGGATAGTTACCGTCACCATTTCATATGAACAAGAATGATTTAATGTGATGGACCTTTCATGACCATCACTATTAGTGCATATATTTGATGGCATTCATTGATCGTCACTTTTTCATATTTTACTGAGGGTCAAAAAATATCACCATAAGCTCTTTGGTGATGGACAAAAGAGCCTTTGTCACCAAAAAATGAACGTCACCAAAGGTTGCATCGAGAAAAGTATAGGTGTTTTGGTGGCATTCATAGTGCATCACGAATAATGATTATAATTCCAGATTGTGACCGTCACCATTTCATATGAACAAAAATGATTTATGGTGATGTTCCTTTCATGGCCATCACTATTGATGCATATATATATGGTGGCGTCCATTGACCGTCACCATTTCATATTTTGATGGGGTTTGAAAAATATCACCATAAGCTCATTGGTGATGATCAAAAGAGCCTTGTCACCAAAAACTGATCATCGTCATTCCATATGAATATCAGGGCATGATGGAATCAAACCACCAACCTCCTCCTTGTAAGGAAGTGCTCTTCCATTGAGCTAAATCCCTTTAAATAATTAGACTTTAAAGAATTAGACCTTGAAACTTCATAAATTATAAATTCTACAACTGTCAATAAATTATAAAACTTTGTGAGGTCTTGGAAAATATTTTACTAAAAAAGAAAAATAACATCGAAGTTGCAGGCCCTTATCTAATGGTTATGGAAGTTATGAAAAGTGAGTGGAGGAAAAAATAGTTATGTATAATATACTCAATATGTTCAGTTGAATACTCAATTAGAAGTGAAACTTTGAAGACATTTATAGCCTTTAAACAACTTATAATTGTCAAACCTAAAATTTGCAATTACACCAAAAATTGATTTCTCACCTTGTGAGTCATGTAAATATGTTGTGACATCATAAAAAATTGCCTCTAAAATACTCATTTGCATGCCAAAAAGTAAAAAATAGTGAGTATATATGATGCAATTATGAATAATGAGTTACATGCTTTAATCCTACTGGCTATGGGGTCTAGAAAACTAATTGGGAGTGCTTCTCATTATTAATTAATTCAAGATATTAAAATACAATGATCAATAATGACCCTGAAATTAAACCACTAAACAAATGTTAAAATTGTAAGCAAAAATTTTTGCTAATATCTATGACACCAACAAGATATGGGGCATTCAAACACTTCCAAATCCACACCAAGCACAAGTATCCAAAAATGAAATTGCATGGACACAAGGAAAGCACTCTCTACCTCTCAATGATAACTATGTCCTCCCACAAGTACTTCAATTGGAAAAGGGGTGTGAGGACAAGAGCCTCAAAGCAAAAATAAGTACACAATACAAAAATACACTTCATCCCCCCTCTACCTTTATGGAATACATCTAGGGGAATAACAAAAAGATCCATAGAGAATTGGAATAGCAATTTCCCCTAAAGGTGCAAAGATACACTGAAGGAATAGAATATTTGTGTCTTCTGAGCCCAAGGATACAAAGAGACACCTTTTATGTAATTATAGAATATCCTCTTGTTATCTTAGAATAGAAGCATAGTTCGGGAATTTCATGCTTCTCAAAACATTTCAGATCCTGTAATAGTTCCAATGAAAGCATGTAAAGAGCCTATCCATAATGTTGAAGGTAAAGTTTGTCCTAAGTTATTTGTTGGCCAAAAATAAAATTCAAGTTCAACTGAAGTTTCATACTAACCAAAAACAAGTCTTGTACCAGTTAGTGAGGGAAATCAATTCTTTGGACAACTAAACCATTCATGACCTCTTAGAATGATCAATGATTCATTTCATGATCTATTTTGTTTATTGTATAAGGTTAATGACTGCACCATCTTATTTTCTGTATTGATTGCTTGTTAAAAACATGTCTCAATCTCATCACGAAAGATAAGAGGATATATGATGTTTAACAATTTGTATACTCTCCATAGACTATAAGAGTTATTTCCCTTACAATATCATAGTTCAAATAACAAAAAAAAAAATCAGTAGACTCGATTGACTATTTGGTGGAAGCTTATGGTTGGGCTCTACATTTTACATGTGCCTGCCACTTTATAAGGGCTAGAAAGTCCATGGTAGAATGAAATGTTACATCAATGAAATGTAGCTGAATAAAAATAATTAAAATGAAAAATGGTATCTACGTCAGAGTAATAAGTTCATATATGAATTTATTAAAAAAAAAAACAAACAAAAATACAAACAAACAAACAAACACACAAATCTTGATTTTGGCACCAAGTGGAAATAAATCTTACCTTTGTTTTTCTTGGTTGAACGGGAAGCTCCCTTCTCATACTAATTAAATGTACAACTGTAAACCATGTCATATAAAAAAAGGAAATTCTAGTAGGTTTTATCAAGAGACAATACCTCCTTATGCTTATTCCTTGTAGGTATGTGTAGTGGTGTGTTTCCATTTCTGTCATGTAGCATAACTACTATTGGGTCAACCTGAAGTAGTTCCTTCACCACATCCAAGCAGTTGGCTCGATTGGCTACCATGTGCATTATTGTATGGCCCTTTTTGTCTTTTCTTTGAGCCATTTGTGGATCTTTTACTAGTAAAGCTCTCACAATATTTGTGTAACCAATTCTTGTAGCCAGATGTAGGGAATTCTTGCCATTTCTTCTGGAAATCCCTATCAACTGAATGTCTCTAGCAAGAAGATCATTAACCCACTCAACATGAACCTTAGTTGCAGTATAAATAAGAGGTGTGTCATTTGATAAATTCAAAGTTTTTCTCAGATCACGATTATGGTACAGAAGCTCATTGACAACACATGTATATAGTTTATTAGAAACCTTCTTATGAATGTATTACACTGCATATTTGTATGTCCACATTCATAAATTGTGATCCAATAAACCAATTCAACCTCAATACATCAAAAAATTAATTCCACTATTTAGTAGTCCACAAATCACATGCATGAAAAGAGAAAATGGCATAGAGATTTCTCACCTGGCCTGTCAGATAAAAAATCAAGCACAAAACATTAGATAAGAATTTGATTTCATATGCATTATTGTTTTGAAATTTGACCTAATGATTTTTTTGAGTGAGTTGTGAAGGTAGAGTATTGAGTATCATTTCTTTTGTTGTGTTTCTCCAATGATACCCAATACCACATAAGCATCATGGGAGCTTTCTAGTCCAAATGGTGATGCTAAATCACCTTGGACTTAAGGTGGCTATAGTGCATTCATTGGTTGGTATAAGGAAAGTATTTTCATTGAAATGTGGTTCTCTCTCTTTGCTTTCATCTCTTGGATGCATGATGACCATCGTTTTTCCTGTCACCTTTGTCTATCACTGTTGAATCATGTTCCCAAGACTAAGAGTGGTGAAGTAAAGTATGTTCCCTATTGTGGAATGAATTTATTATGATTGTATACATGTTTCTCTAAATCTATATACCCAATGAAATCCTTTTGTGATTAGAATTCACTAGGACCAAATGACAATAGCCTCAGGTTTTTAGATAGAAAAAGTGTAGAATGAATATTACTCACAATTATTTGCTCCAAGTACAACTTAGCTAGAGAGGCTTTAGTTGGTTAAACTTAGTATTAGGGTTTGTCTCTATCAAAAGTGTGTTGTGTTGTTTTTAAAGGCTCGTGGATTGTGGTTGGCCTTGTGCATGCTCTTGGAATGATGATGTGACATGGTATCAACCATGGGAAAAGAGAATATTGAATGCTAGCTCCATTTCATTATTTACATATATTAGTAATTTTTGAATTAGTAACTCAGCACTGGGAATTCATAGGTGTTTCCCTGAATTCTTCCACACATGAAATGATTACATTGAAGAAGTTAATTTTATTGATTCCGTCAATATCCAAAATAAGACACTAGAAAATATTAATACAAGAATATAACATGAGTCAACAATTTTTTAAATGACTTTTGTGTTCCACATAGTAATAAGTGATAGGAATTTGTGGGTCTATTAATTATCTTAGATCATTGATCTAAAATGTTATGCTAATTTTTTTTAATAGCACTGGACTATGGTTTGAATCCATATTTATGGTGTTTAAGTGAACTTGGAAGAAGTCTTCTAGAAAAAAAAATAAGCTATACATATGCAGCAACCATTAGATGGTATTTTGCTAGAGTTATTATGCTTTTATCAAAGAGTCAGAATGTGACAAGGTTAAGAAAAATGATCAAAAAATAAAGACACGAACTCATTCCCAAGAGTTGTTTAATAAAACTTGAAACTTGTCATCAACTTTGTCAACAACATATGTGCGAATACTTTGATCCTCACAATATGATAATGCAAAAGGAAAGAAAAAAATGCATTCATAGTTGATGATAGAAGTCAAAATATAGCTTGGTACTTAATAACTGAGAATAATATAGGTTAATGCATAAGGACCATAACACCTTCACAGATGCCTTTAGTGGCATATCATAAGAAGTTCAGACACATCTAGTTGTTGCAACAACAACACAACTAGTGCATATTTTTTTTCACCTCCTGAGCCTGCAAAAAGGGAGAACAACCCCCTCCACTTGGCACAAAATTATGAGAAGCTTTGAAAAATTTTCCATCTCAATATTTGTGGGGCAAGGTAAAAATATGTGGATGAGATTATTCAAGTGCATGTGATATGTAGAGACAGAAATGAAGCTAGCAAGGAGGAAAAGAAAAATATTTAGTATATAAGGAGAGTTATAAAGAGTTAAAAACTCTAATGCTGATAAGGACACCATAGAAAAATATATCCCAATAAGGACACCTATAGAAAAATGTATCCTAATAAGGACACCCTCTCAGTATGTGTACTCATGTGTAGTGTGGGTATCAAATTCCACAATCATATTTATGATTTTTCTTACAAAACAATAGAAATAAGCTCAAATATCAACATTATTAAAACCCAAGTGGAAGGATGAAGGCAAAGAAATGGCCAAGGATAATGCATAATGCCCCAAAAATAGAAGAAGAAAAGGATGTAGCTACTAAAGTTGAAGCGAACAGAAGAGCAGGAAAGGAGTCATCCAGAGAGATTTCAAGAGGAGGCATGGAACAGGATGACCTAGGTCATTCCAGAACCAAGAAAAATACTTTTACTTTGCAAAATATGTCCAAGATAAATCTTGAAAAATTATCCTAGGAATTAGGCGAGAGGTTTTCAAAATTTAACAGGACTATGCTCAATCTATGGAGTATAGTAAGGCTTAGAGCTAATCTATGGGGCATGGAAAAACAACCGCAAGATCTGATAGAAAGTACAATTAAACAACAAAAACAGGATGATGAACAAATGTCAAGCTGGACAAGGTACTAGAAACATTGTATGAGACATGAAAAAAATGAGTGCATTCATTTACAACGTTAATGGAATGAAAGAAAATTTAGGCTAGGGATTAGGAAAAACTCCTTAATATGTTGGAAAAACAACATAGCCTTGACCCTAAGGGTATATCTCTTAGAGAAATTTGGGTTTGAACTAGGAGGTTATAACTATAATTTTTGGATTTTGTGGTTGCAGTTAGCTTAGCTTCTTGTCTAGGATTTATGTATAAATAAATAAAATTCTTTCTTTTATCATTTAAAAAGATGTTCGATACATATACCTATGGATTTATGTTGTCCTGCTAAAGGATAAAGACTATCCTGCTAAAGCATGGTTAAATATTAAGTTCCACTCCACTAAATCTGATATTATGAGTCTCGACATTGTCCCCACAAGTGAACAAACAATCATGTGATATCCTCTTAAACAAAAAAGGAAAAAAGGCGAAGAACTCAACCCATATTATCTAATTCAACACCAAAGGAAAACTTGCCATAATGGCTCTTATTCCCAGTCTTGCATCATATATGATTTGATGAAACCCTAAGAAAAGGGATGCCTCTATGAGTCAAGATCCTGGTAAGGATACCCTACTTTTGAGAATGAATGAACACATCATTTCAGTTTAAACCAAGAATACAACAATTCCTATTTGGCAATGGCGAGATGTAGGATTTAGTTTATTATATTCAAGGCATACATCCAATAAAGTGGAACTGACTCTTAATGGTTTTTCCTATATTTCACGTTGGTGTAAGTTAAAAGCATGCAGCTGGAATATTTCCATCAAGCCCTACTTGAGTATCCAAATGTAATTTTTTTTGGTTTTCTCAAATTGAATTGGTTGGCAGAATGTGACCTGCCCAATTGAAAATAAGTATTAGTTGCCTCTTTGGCTCAAGGTAGTAACAGAAGAGAATGAGATAGTAAAATATTAAGAATCTCGATAGGTTGATGCCAAAAAGCATAACATGCTAACTGTTTGATAATATATTGGTAACATTTCCATCATCTCTAAGGGAGATTTAAATGAGGTTTAAACATTACATAACAATTCCATCAAGAAAGCATTTCTTGTTTAAATCTATAAATACAATAAATGCTAGAAAAATAATGTTTACTAAAATGTGCAATCATATAGAAGAAGATGCTAGTATTGATTCACAATTATTGACGGGATGGTCATAGATAAAGTTAATAGCCAATAGTAGGAAAACAAGGATGTCAGCCTAAATACTACCAAAGCAATCCCTATTAGTATGAAAACATAAAATACCCCACTAGCATAGGTCAACCCCTATAAGTGTAGAGCGATGACATAGCAACTATACCTACAATTAATTTTTTAGTAACAGATGTCTGTGGTGAAGTAAAATTATGGGTGCGAACAAAAACAATTCCTCTAGCCCGATAATGGGTCTAGACACAACCGATACACTCTATGGAAGATTTGCTTAGGTTAGAACCAATTAAGAGGGCCTACCTCTTAGTACGCTTATCCCTTTTGATGATGACCTTGATTGCTCGCTCCAACTATCTCTCATTTCCTTCTTCAAACACCTTAAACAAGTAAACAACATCAAACAACAACCGCGATAATAGACAAATTGTAACTCAACCTACTTAACAAGTCAAGAAACATTAAGCCATAAACATGTAAGATGACACATCATGTAGGAAATCAATCAATAGTTGCATATATATTGAATCAAGAAGAGATTACAACCATTGTCTTGACGTTGCCATTGTCCTCCGACAAAACCAAGTTCCCACACACTTCCGTTAGCATTTCGTGATGGCCTCAACAATTATAGTTTTAAGGCTCTTCCCTTTAGGCTTCATACTAAACCAAATTCACACGTCTCCCTCACACAACTAGAGAGCTACAACTATGAATAGCTTGCTACTTACTTCAAACTTAATTAGCACTAGCACACCAACATTAACACTAGCTTGTGCTTGGGAAAAAGGGAGGTTTATTTAGCATGAATGGATGGGAGATGGATCCTCTTCTCATGGGATAAGGTCTTATATCTTGAGGTAGTTCCATCCTTATAGGGGAAAGGATCCCAAACTAACATCCTCGACCCCATCCAACCAAACCATTTACCAGACTTCTGTTATGAAGCTTCTAGAGCTAGAAGCTTCGGCTCCTTATTTAAAAAACTTTCCATAAGAGGACCGACATGACTGGATCAAAGCTCAGTCGCTCCAGTCAACTCTAGGGATAGTGTTAATCCCTGCATATCGGCACGAGGAGGACAAGGGTAATTAGTGTCGGTCTTGTAAACTGGGAAAAACATAAGATTTTTGGGAAATGGTGCAAAAGGGAATTGTTCTACTCATGAAGAGGGACACAATGTGAGTTTCTTCATGAAGGGAAAACATATAGGGTTCAATGTAGAGGTCCTCCAAGATCAAGGAATGAGGAGTACAGGGATAGTGACAAAATGTTGTGTAACAGATGCCCCCTAAAGCTTGAAGGATGAACTAGAGTGAAAGATGAAATGCTTTATGAATCATTGTGGGGAACCAGAGTCTGTCATCTAAAAACCTACAAGAAAGTACAAATACATATACATAACTAAAAACTCTGTCAAATGATACATGAATCGTGGTATGGATACAACCTTCCAGAGAATGATCATGTAAATAGATCTAGGCATGGGCGCAACCATCCTATAAAGAGGATCATATCAAAACCAAGGTATGGTCATAGCCATCCAATAATGAGAAGGATCACATATGATAACTCATGGTATGGTCGAAATCATCCATCTCAGAGAGACATGTATATCAACATAATCATGTCACACCACTTTGCAACCTAGAATTTTGTGATCTGAGCCCAGGGTCTTGTGCTCCAACACGACTTGATCAAAGTACAAATCCTAACATGTGAATAGATGTGTTGACGTCGAACATGCTAGAAAATCGCTTGATTACCAGTCAATGATGTAAACTGTTAACAAGCGCAAGAGAAACCACCAATAATGACAATGGTCCTCAAGGTACTATCAACACAATCCATGGAATGTGAATAGAGGAACCGAAGTCAAACACCCGTGAAATCACTCGATCGAAAGCCAATGATGTGAACTTTTCATCGAGTGTGAAGAACTTGCCATTAGGGCATGCAAGCTCTAAAGTACTGAAAGGGAGTCTCTCGGTCAACTTCCCAGATAATGAATTGAAGTTGATAGGAAGTGACCGTGTCAAAGGAGGGCCATAATGTATCCCACATCATCGACACGATACAAAAGGATGCAAAATGATTTTGGATGATACAGAGAATCAGAGGTAAGTGTAACTGAAGAAGGACAACTCTTGAACATATCGGTGACACAACTGGAATTTTGGCAGCTTTTGGATCCATAGGATCAGTGGTCATGATGATGTGGTAGAGATCAAATGGAAAGAAAAAAATAAATGGTCCAACCCAGGAAGGTCAACAATAAAAAGGAGGATATCCCAACCCAACATGAAGCAGAAAGTTTCATGTTCAAGAGTGAGCTGTCGACACAACTGATTGGATTTCCAAATTTTCCCCCACCATTTCTAGCACGTACCCCAATTATTTTTAAATCATAAGCTTGAAGGGGATAGCATATGCTTGCACTATAACTTCATCCTTCAGATGAATCCGACCTAGTAAGTTTAACAAGCCCTAGGAAGGAGAAGCTCATGTTTGTCATTGTGATGAATCCAATGTTGTTTAATATTTTAACGAGTCTGAGAAAGGTGCAACTTGGTATCATTTTCATGTCTAGAGAGTTTGAAAAAGACATGGAAAAGAAAACTCCACATGGTCCCTTTTTGTACATTTATGTCTCTCGAGCCTGAAAAGGTAGAAAATGATACTTGAGAGAACTACTTGACCATTTCAATCAAGGAGTACCTTTTTCGTAAATAGTTCATCCCAGCCTGAAAAAGGGGTAAACGTATACTGGGTAAATGAAGTTTCACAGCGTTTAACGAGTTCAAAATGATAAGAGCTAGGTAATATTTTCGTGTTTAAAGAGTCAAAAAAGAGCTTGAAAGTAGACTCCCCATTTTATTCTTTTTAATGAGTCAAAAGGGAAACATACTTGGTGATCTTTTCATTTTTTACGAGTCAGAAAAGAGCTTAAAGGTGACTCATCCTGGAGGAATGAGTGGTATAAAGGGTAGCAACTGGTTCCGACAATGGTGGAACTGCTCAAAACATGTAATGGTCAAGAGGCTGGCTAATAAAACCACTGATCAATGTGGTCCCTCAGGAAAGGAAAAAAATCCAAGTGAAAGCATAGGATCGGCCAAAGAGATGGTGGTGATGGAATGAAACAACCAAGGCTCATCAAGTAGAAATTAGCTGATAAAAACAGAAATCACGAGATGTAAATCGGGCATGGGTTCATTTTTACACAAGCTTGAACCATGGAGAACTCTGCTTGGATCTAGTTTCATGTTTACATAAACTTGAAATGAAAAAATATGCTTGAGATAAGTTTTCATGCCCCTGGCATAATGACTCAATTCGAGGTACATGTCCCCCCAAGCTTCATTTCATTCAACTAGGTGAAGGGAACAAAGGTTCACTTTTGAGATCCAGGAAAGAATCGACTGGGATTTTACGAGGTCTTAATCGAAGATTCGATTTGGAAAAGGGAGTTGTTTCATATTTTAATGAGGTTGACACGGTAAAAGAACTATCCTCAAACATTTTTTTCATTTTTTAACGATTTTGACACAAGACAATGAACTATGATTGCCCCTTGTTTCATTTTTCAACAAGGTTAACACATAAAAAGATCTATCCTTGGAATCTTATCATGGACCATAAGAGAACATGGCTCCCAATAGGTCCTCACTAGATGGAAGAACCACACTTCAGGAGGAATACATGTCATTTGGTACCAAAGACAGATCGTGTTCCAAAGCCCGTAGTACATAATGTACTATACGATCTGCGTGATCATCAACAGATGCATTTACAGAAGTGGTAGCCACATAATTTACCTGTGACCGGGAAGGTACTTCTTGCAAACAAGAGCCGATAGGGGACGATGGTTGCAAAGGAGCCACCTGGTGACCAATGGATGACAGTTGATCAATAGTTACAATCTCCCTTCGTGTGGAAAACAAACCACATGGAAAAGTGAAGAAACAAGAGCTCCCATGACATAAACATAGTTGTGTCCAAGGAGAATATTGAAATCTAAGGGACCTTGGACTACCATCATGTCTATATGGATGGTCTTTCCTCCCAAAGTAATAGGGAACTTTAGAAGGACCCCCAAGGGTTAACTAGTTCCTCTATTGAAAACCAACAGATTCTGAGTGACAGGCACAAGCTGTGGGAGCCCAAAGCTTGCCAAGTAGTAGAATACATGATGCTAACAAAAGCACCTTCATCTAATATAGTGCCATGTACTACCATATTATAGGCTTGTACTGTGATCTAGAAAGGCACATAAGATGGGAGGCAGAAAGCAGTCATTGGACCCAAATCGAAAGAGACGGCAGAACTACTTGGTGGGGGTATCATATGATTGCCCCAATGCTATATAGGAATAGGAGAAGGACTCTCTTGAACAACCGAGATGGAAGGGTCATGCTTTGATTCATGAGAATCTGAGGAGATGAGAAGAACATGAGTAGTATGATCACCACTCTCTTGGAACAGATTGAGCAACTGGTGGAGGAACCAAGTTGACACTCTTTTTGACCAATGGTTGGTTGGGAACAGACAAAAGAGAGTCTCACTTAGGAAGAGAAGGACGAGATAGAGATGAACCTAAGTCAATCCCTTGACCAACCGAGAGAGGTCAGAAGAAAGCCTCTGATAACCAACATGAAGTTGGGGTTGAGGAGCTGCAAGGTTTTCCAAAACTTTGGAAGCATTATCCATAAGAGGAAAAAGGTGAAGAAGATGCTCTCCTTCACATAACCTACAGGGGAATCTAATGTTTCCCTTATTCTTTCCATCATTAGCTGAGGGCGTAACATCAACATGATCTCCTGAGGTCGACAGGGATGGTCGGTTTAGGTTTTGAGACCATACCTCTAAGACTCTGGGAATGCAAGGGTAGTCTCGAATGAGATGGTCACCCTTACACAGCTTGCAAGGGAATCTAACCTTCCATGGAGGATCAGAAGGTTTGTCTACAGGAGGTAAATTTGGAGTAACAGCTGCATGGTTGGCCTCTCACTTATCTGACTTCTTCTTATTCTTAGCCTCCTGGTTACTGGATTGCAAAGTTTCACCAAGCGAAGTATAAGAGGAGGAAGAAGAAATAGGGGAAGAAGGGGAGAGGTCAACCTTAGAATCATCATGACGTGGTTCTAATGAAGGAGACGTTTGGAGAGGAATTGGGACACTCGGGACCACCCAAGTCGAAAACAACCAGACAGGTAGACAAATGGTTAACTTAGGAAGGGACAACGTTGCCATATAAGGAGCACCAATGTTTCATAAAGAGGGAAAAGGACCAGGATTCTCATCCGAGGGGAATCCTTGACTGGAAGACTCTGGAAATGTTGCCATTGGGATCAACCATAAAGAATTACTAAGGAATATAACTTTAACTAGGAATATTTCGTGGGAAGTTAATGTTAATTGATTGAAACAAAACTTTTCCATTTCATATTTTAAGAGTCGAGAAAAGGATGAAAGGTGACTCTAGTCACTTTCAAGATTAACAAGCTTGAAAGGACAAGTGCTTGATGATCTTTTCAAATTTAAAGAGTCAGTAAACATAAAAAATGACTACTCAGGGTACTCTAAGCATAAAGGATTTCTAGGTAACCGTGAACTACAGAATACCTCCCGATGAACTGAGAAGTATGAGCAGGCAGTCTCCCTGAATGCCGTGTTCAGTGTGTCATGTTTACAAGGTGGCAGACTCGACTTCCAATGGATAAAGGATTGCAGACCTAGTGGGGTCTCCCTTTATATACACGATGGTACGGGGAGCACAAGTCTGTACTAGTGATATCTAATGCCAAAGTGAATGACAGCTCCTAGGTTTAAAGACGCCAGAACATGTCTATAGCCTAGACCACTAAATGTGAGTGTTAAGTTTCAATGCTTCCTTAGGTTAGTTCAATAAATTTAACGACTGATCTTGAATTAGTTTTCAATTACAAGGCCCTACTGCTGTCATCTAAAAACTCCTAAATGCAGTTGTATGAGAAAAGAAATCTTTCTTCGATGAAAGTTAACACTAATTGAGGGATAGAGAGCACACAATCAATGCAACAATCAAAGAATGAAAACTTTTACTTATGCATGTCCTAAATGCACTTAATCTTCCAATAGCAACATAAGAAGTTTCATTTCATTTCCAATGCTTATGATGATGCAATTCTAGCTTCTCAATAATGCTACTAATGCAATACTTTGCTTAAGTAAACTAGAATGATCTTCTCCTTTTCATAAAATTCAAAATGAATCTTTCACATAAAGCACTTTAAATGAAAATTTTCACAATTCCGAACAAACAAGCATCAATCAAACCCAAAGCATGATAAATGAAACTAAAAGCAACTTCTTCCCTGAATTGAACAAACCAAACACATAAATGCTTCAATTGACAAAGAAAGCAATGTAATCTATGCTTGGAAAGAGAAAAGAGACACTCAAAATAAGAGAACAAATGAGGCTCTTTCACTCATTCAATTGAAAATGAAGCAATGAAGATGGGAGTTGGAAGAAGGGAGTATGAGGGTCAAGAGACACTAGCAAGAGAATGTGAGAAATTCATATTTTTTCTTAACTCGGAGATCAGAGCAACTGCCTAATTGATAACTAGCACTGATCGGCATGACCGACATGACTGGCCAGTACTAAAACTGGCACTGATGGCCTGATCGGCGCGACTGCCTAACTAAAAAGTAGCACTAATCAAGGGATTCAAAGAAAAAATAAAAGAGAACTTCACACAACGCAAGACTTAAAACATCAAAGGGTGGGCTGAACCAACCAAGCACACAAACCAAGCTAAATGGATCTTTCTAGTAAGGGAGAATGGTCTAAAAGGCTTACAGGGTCAAAATCATGAGAGAAAAACACACTGGCCAAGATCTGGGACAAACCCTAATCTTCACTTATATCCATCGGCATGACTGCCTAACTAACAACAAGTGCCAAAATGGGGTTAGCACGACCGTTTCTCAGTATATCGCGCTGATCGGCGCGACTGTCAATGAATTAAGCACGCTGAGCGAGGAAGCTAAGAAAAAATTAAAAAAAAAAATAATAAAGTTGAGATGAGATTTGCTACTATGAATTTCAAACTCAAACCAGTAAGAAAAGGAAAACAAACAGAACTAAAGGGAAAAAGTGGAACTAGAAAATTTCACACAAAACCATGAAATTCCAAGCAAAGAAACAGAAGGATTGGCTCCCTAGTATGGTCGCCAATTTGTGGTGAAGTATAATTATGAGTGCGGACACAAACAATTCCTCTAGCCCAATAATGTGTCTAGCCATAACCAATTCATTCTATGGAAGATTTCCTTAGGTTAGAACTAATTAAGGGGGCCTACCTCTTAGTATGTTTATCCTGTTTGATGACGACCTTGCTTGCTCACTCCAACTATATCTCGTTTCCTTCTTCAAACACCTGAAATAAGTAAACAACAACAAACAACAACCATGATAATAGACAAATTGTAACTCAACCTACTTAACAAGTCAAGAAACATTAAGCCATAAACATGGAAGATGACACATTATATAGGAAATCAATCGATCGTTGCATATATATTGAATCAAGAAGAGATTACAACCATTGTTTTGACATTGTCGTTCTCCTCCAACAAAAGCAGGTTCCCAAACAATTCTGTTAGCATTCCATGATGGCCTCAACAATTATAGTTTTAAGGGTCTTCACTTTAGGCTTCACACTAAGCCAAATTCACACTTCTCCCTCACACAACTAGAGAGCTACAACTATGAATAGCTTGTTGCTTACTCCAAACTTAATTATCACTAGCACACCAACATTAACACTAGCTTGTGCTTAGGAAAAAGGGAGGTTTATATAGCATGAATGGATGGGAGATGGATCCTCTTCTCATGGGAGAAGGTCTTATCTCTTGAGGTAGTTCCATCCTTATAGGGGAAAGGAGCCCAAACTGACATCCTCAACCCCATCCGTCCAAACTATTTACCAGACTTCTGTTACAAAGCTTCTAGAGCTGGAAGCTTCGACTCCTTATTTAAAAAACTTTCCATAAGAGGACCAATGTGACTGGAACAAAGCTCAGTAGCTTCGGTCTTCGCTAGGGATAGTGTTAATCCCTGCATATTAGTGTGAGGAGGACAAGGGTCATTAACTCTGGTCTTGTAAACTGGGAAAAAAAGAATATTTTGGGGAAATGGTGCAAAAGGGAATTGTTCTACTCATGAAGAGGGACACAATGGGAGTTTCTTCATGAAATGAAAACATGTAGGGTTCATTGTTGAGGTCCTCCACGATCAAGGAATAGGGAGTACAGGGACAGTGGCAAAATGTTGTATAACAATGCCTCAAATTCATGAATTCTTGTATAGGGACTGATCAATCCGGGCATGAAAAGGGGCCCTCCCCGAGCACTCGTGTTGGAACCCTGAATCTCGCCTTCTTTTCTTTGAGTATTAAGGGACTCATTGTTGTCCTTTGTTTGAAGTTCCACCATGGAGCCTGGACATACTAGAGCTTCTTCACATTTTCCATCATTTGAAGTGACATTTCCTTGAGGAGAACATAAATTTTCATGTTGAAATTCACTGTTACTATACCCTTCGGCTCCTTGGCCTTCCATAGGTAGTCTGCCACTAGTTTTTCAATTTTTTCAGTTGCAGAGGACCAAATGAATCAAAAGAAGAGACTATCAATTTTGATATTTCACATCTTGATTTCATGAACCAAAAGAAGAGACTATGAATTTGATATTTCACGACTAAATTTCCTGAGATGGTCAGATTAAGAAATCTCAATTTAAAAAAAAAAATATGCTTTAAATCTCTAGAAAAAGATGCAAGCAACCACACATGTAATATTTTTTTTGAAAGTGCCATAGTGTTGTTTGTGAAGAAGATGAAACTAAGGAAACAAACATATTCCCATATAGGAATCAAAATATCTATAAAGAAAAATAATACATTGATAGGTAAATACCAAAATTCTTCTATAACCATTGTTTTTTAATGCTAAGCATGAATTGTTAAATATTACCATTGGCATTAAAAGCTAACTATTGAAGGGATTCTAATGTGAGGCCATCTCATGAATATCTTCAACATATCTATTGTGTCACATGTTAGACACTTTCAATGTTTGATAGGGCTACAAAGCATAATCCAATAAAGAAGAGAGAGGAGGGATTAGCTATGATTCAGAAAAGAATCTACTCATAGCCTTCTGTTTGGAGCTACATATGGAATCCAATAGAAAAAAACAAAATTGTTTTCCCTTACTCAAATTTTGAAGATTTGTAATCTAAACTCATCCGCAAGGATTTGGTTCATAGGTAATTTTGATGGAGAATTAAGGTATCCACGAAGGTTGCATTCTTGTTGTAGTCCTCCCCAACCTAGTGGCATGTCAAAGGGTGATGATGTTAAACCCCAGTGAAATTTGTCAGGATAGATAACCTTTAGGCATAGCACATATTTCAAAGGAAGTCCATGTTATGTGGTAAGTCGCTGATCTTGGGGTGTGTTTCTTGAACCAACTTCAAAAAAAAAACTAGCCTCCTTGTGGTAGAAAACTTTCTTCTACATTAATATTTAATTGGAGAGGTGGTAAATGGAAAATTAGAAACTACAAGACTATTTTAAAGAGACCAAGCATAGTATTTCCATTGAAAACATTGATTTTCTCTACATCAAGATATGTTTAAAAAGTTTGGCTAATGAAAACTCCAAGAGGGAAGTTAAGTTATTGGAGGGAAAGGTGGTAATTTCAACATATCCTACGCTATCAGTGAATCCCAACTTTTTGGTTCACAACATAATTTAATGAAGGAAAATAACAAGAGGTTTGTGTGGAGGATTAACTCACACCAACATGAGAGTTCTTGCATTGACAACATTCATGTGTGCACTGTAGGCAGGACAATTGTTATATGGCAACTTGCCTTAGGAAAATGTATTGGTTTTATGTTCTCTAGAGACTCTCCTTCTCGTTGTTGGTCTATTGAAACTTGAAAGTCACATGGGATGGGACAATAGGCATAATTTGAGAGGCAACAAAAGAAAAATAATCCTGAAATTCAACCAAAGAAGAAAATAAAATAGTCTATTGTAATAAAAATGACAAAATTGATGAAAATAGTAAAAACTTACAAAACAAATACTAGAATGGCCTTATTTATTTTCTTAATTTTAGTATCCAATTCATGAAGAATTCAGAGCCATTGCATAGAATAGTTGGTGTAGTTTCCAAGGTTGCACTAATAGATCTGAGCATGCTCATAGCACTTCAATTACAACAAACAACACTACGAACCCTAAAAAGAAGTGGTAGCAACAAAATTTGAAGGGTTGGGAAGAATAATAGCCATTCGGAAAAGAAAGAAGGACATACAAACATTGAAAATCATTTTCCAAAACATTCAATAGGTCATTGTGATTTTGAAATTTTTTAGAAAGGACATATAAACATTGAAAATCATTTTCCAAAACATTCAATAGGTTGTTGTGATTTTGAAAATTTTATACTTGTCGTTGTATTTTGAACAACTTGCTCTTTGACTTATTAAGCATTTTCTATACAAGGATTGAAACAAGATCTGTTTTCACACAACAACTCTTTGTATTCTTATTCTAAGTTCAAAGATAGAAATTATGATTTCTAAGCACTCTGAAAGTTCATAAAGAAAATTTGGTGATACAATGATTCAAGGGAATGATAATATTTAAGTTATTAACAACATTTTGCACTCTGAATAAGAATATTCCAAGTGTGTACCTTGTCTACTATAGAATTACCACCAAACCTGACTCGAGCACCCAAGTGTAGGTTTAGGGAATAACCAAAGCAGACCAATAATAACAAGGTTATGAAAGTGTGTCATACGTCCCATGTTCTGAGAAGAGTTGTGAAGACTGAGTCTCATACAACTATAGAGGGAAACATTTACTAGTTGTGCAAGTTTCCTTCTCTCTCTTTAATGACTTCCTTTTCTACAATGATAATTATAAAAGTATACCTGTGACTAAAAACTGAGATAGTTGGCATTTTGGTTATACAACAATAGATCAAAGATCAATGGTGTGATTATTTTTCATTAATGTTTAAGTTATACACACATATGATTTGTTGATTTTCTATCTCATTGCCATTCCAAATTTAGAACTTTTGGTGGACTGACTCTTAAACACACTACATAAACATTAATCCTTCTCTATTCTAAATATCAAATTTGAAAACATCCAGATGGTATAACGGAAGCAGAAGAATTTATTTCTAATAAAAAAATTATATGCTAGATACAATATTTTATTAAGTTTAAGATCAAAATTGATGATTACAACTATCTCAAAGTTTAAATTCCAAATAAAATAAAATAATACTTTTAACAACATGCTAGAATTCTTAGAAATATTCTACAAGGCTTGAGACTCTAGTTATCAATTGGCCAAAACTATTGCACTACAACAACAACATTTGTTTAACAGGATAGAAAACCTTGGATGGTTGTAGATCCAACAGAAAAATATTTTCAAATTCCTACGAAAACACTTTGTTTTCCAAGCATCTCTTATGGAGCTTTGAAAATAGGTTGAGTAATGAGTATATGCCTAGGTAACTAGGTGGCTCTTGGTTAGTGAAAACCTCACCAAAAGTATCTCTACGCCAACAAGATCCCTGCGGAAGGTCTATGTGTCAAATTTGGTGACACTAAACACATTCACCAATTTTAAGAGCTCATGCAGAAGGTCTATGTCTCAAACTTGGTGAAACTGAAAGAATTAACCAATTTTAAGAGATTTTGTAGTAAGGCATCAACATATGTAGAGCATTTAGCTTGGTGGGCCTCAGAGGTTGTGAGAGTGAGTAGATTACAGAGTATTAGCTTATTTCACTCCTCACATAATATATACATATTTTTTAAAGTAATTTCTAGTTATGAATCATACAGGTTTAAAAGTAAATTTTACTAATTTTCATAATTTAAAGGGTTTCACTTGACTAAGGTGCAGATTATTCTAGCAAGAGCCCTAGTGGCCACATATTCTGAGCATCTAATCCTCTCATTCTGGTCTCCTTCTTTTACTCCTTTATTATGATAAATGACCTACCAAATTCATCAAATGCCAACAGTAACAAAGTGCAATAGAAAGATTAAAGCATAAAGTTAAAACCAAGGATGCAAAAAATAGTGGACTTTGAAAGAGGGACCTGAGGTGTGTGTACTTATCTCTGTGTGGAAGAAGACAAAGTGCAGTGGAAATGAAACAAAGTTAGAAATGAAACATACTTGGGTGCCGTTAATGGATTGAAGATCCACTGGTGGGGAAAGTGCAGTGGAAATGCAACAAAGTTAGAAATGAAACATACTTGGGCATCATTAATGGATTGAAGATCCTGTTATACTCCTATACCAATAGGTGTCATATTTCATGATTGACTTGATGAGCTCTGTAATATGTTCATCCCTTTCCTTGCTGCAAAGGTTTACCATATTATCAAAAAATCAAAAAATGTAAAAAATGTAAAGAGGGTATGCCCTAAAAGAAAAATAAAAGGGTAAAAAGAATAAAATGGTCAAAAAGGCGAAATAAATGAACCCCAAACAAAGAAAGACCAGGAAAGTGTGCAAGTCCAAAATGACACTACTTTTTCATTTTCTGCAAATAAAACATTTTGTGCAGCTTGTTGAAATTTATGCCACAATTGTTGAATGGCCAAACAACTTAATCTTGGCTGGTTCATGTTTGAATTTCTTGTTTTAGAGATAGAGAATAAAAATTTGACCAAACTTTTTAATCTTGGCAGATAAGTAGATAGGTAGAGAAGCAAAGGAGCTCAACTGTTAAATTTGAGCCCTTGGATGTAATAAGTGCAGACTTAGGTATGCTTGCCATGAAAAGAAAAAGAAGTTGATGAGGGTTTGCTAGTCTAAATGCACCCAAAGAAAGAAGGAAAAAATGCTAGGCAAAGTAGGCAGGGTAGGTAGATTGGTGTTGCAAAATGACACTTGGGATAGATTTTGTCTCTAAAAGTGTTAATCTTATCTCTATCACAAGTGCATGGCGGACATTGTACTTGGAGCAGCTCAAGCGAGGCAAAGTTTCATAACTAACTCCCCTTCATGTCTTTTCCCTAATCACTTACTAATTTCCCCCCTCAAATATTAAGATCTGCTTAATATCACTCACAAATCACTCATCTCATTTCATAAACTCATTTCCTTAAGTAAATCCCTACTTTTCTTGGGAAAATGCATAACATCACCTCAAAACCCCTCTTGTTCATCCTAATCCTAAGTTTAAACTACAAAAGTCAAAATTGTTTTTTAAACTTACTGCTTATTATCATTTCATGAGTCATATTAATTTTCAAACTTATTATATAAATCCCTTATAATTTTTACCCATCCCATATTATATAAATATATGTTGAAAACCCCTAAATAATACATATCCCGCCCTGGTTAATTATAAACCATAATCATTGTTTAAGTGAGGGTTAATAAGTTTATCTGGAACTTGTTAAGAACCTCCCCATGCACTCAAAGGGTTAATTAACCTATGGTTGATTAACAACCAAACCACCGCGCCAACCAAAAAAAATAACCTCGATGCATTAAAAACATTATTTTATTATAAACCGAGCCCGCTGCTTAACCTCCCACCATACTCCATGAGTGCCCATCGTCAGATCTCTGCCCATCCATCCAACGATCTGCATCCATTTCTCGCCCCCCTCCATTGCCAAACGTTAACTCGCAGGGATAGGGTGGTTTGGGTGCCTGTACTCTGCCACGCATTGCACTCCTGCTATGATCACTCCCTCCCCACCCGAAACCGCTCAGCCCCAAAAGTGGTGCGGGGAAAAACCACTTACCTCCTCTTCTAACGTAACCCTTTGCTCATGTCATCCGTCCTTCTGCTGACATCACCCGCCATGTCATCTACCCCATACTCCCACTGACATCATCAGTACTACTGACATCATATGTCCTTCAAAACACAAAATCCTGCCAAAACTTCATTTTGTCAAATAAAAGGGAAAAAGATATTTTTTCTTTGTTTTTCTGCATACAACGCCCCCCACGCTCTAGGCATAAAAACGACTGAGGTCGTATTTCCATGTCCTTCGACCAGAAGGGCTACATCAACGAGCTCACGGCCTTTCAAGCTGCAGCATGCAGTTTTCCTCTGTAAAAAAAAATAGGTACCTTTTTCAGCTACCTCCGACAATCGGCTACGAGTGCATCAATTGTTAGGACTTCTCATCAATCTCCGTACGAAATTTGTGTACCAGCCACAGAAAGTCTAAAATAAAGGAATTGGAAGGCGCATAACAAACTCCAGTGTCCCAACAAATAGGTGTTTATCCATAGCTGCGTTGTTACCCTTGGAAAAAGGGAAATTTTGGGCTAAATATCAAACATCGATGAATAGAGGAAAACAAGTCAAAGAGTATCAGTTCAGCATTAAAGTGTATCAGAGGTGACAAAATGTGGCAGATCATAATTAAATGTGGAAAATCAGAATTAAATGTGGTAGATCAGAATTAAATGTAGCAGTTAAGACAGGCAATCGGTGCAGAGTTATTACAAAGGACAACTGCAAGTAGAACCCTAAAGGGCCTGCCTCCAGCACAAACATCAGTTAGCTGTTTATATTTTACTTGTAAACTATTTTAGTTAAACCTAGATATTATCTCACAGCCGTTATGAAATATAGGTTGTACATATTTTGTTGTATAAATACCCCCTCCATTAGAGTATTAGGTGTGGTGTGTGGATTTCCTAGCAGGAAAAATTTTAAGAACCCCCCTAAATTTATAAATATAATAAATGGGCGAATCTCCATGGTATATAGGAAAAATGGAAGGCGATTTTATCAATAATATAATATGTATATATAATTTTTTGGCGAATCTCTCACCATGCATGGCGAATATTTTACTCAATGATAAAATCTTGTAAGATCTTGGCGAGTCTTTCACTAAATAATAAAACTTTGTAAAGTCCTAGTGAATCTTAGCATAGGCTACATGCTGGTTTAATTCCCCCATTTAAATAGGCTACATTCCAGGTGAATACCATGGGTCAATACCATGTGCCATTTTGGTGAATACCATGGGTCAATACCATGTGCCATTTTTATTTTTATTAATTCTAATATTAGGGTTAATAATGGTTTTTTGCATGGTATTAATAACAATCTAGTCCATGGTATTTGTCCCATGGTATTTTGGCCATAGGTTTCACCTAAATATAACCCATTTTTTGAGTGTTCATAAATATAAGGTGACTTATGGAGTAAATATAAAAAAATATTTTATTTGTTTACCATACCTCTTGTTTATTTATATTTTTATTAATTTACCATACCTCTTTTACAAATATGGTATTTGGCCCATAGGATTCACTTAAATAAAACCTCTTTCTTGAGCCTTCATAAATAGAACGAGGGTTATGGACTAAATATAAAAAGAGGTTTTATTTATTTACGATACGTCTAGTTTATTTATATTTTTATTTATTTACCATACCTTTTGAGTAAGTATAAAAAGACGTTTTATTTATTTACCATACTTCCACTTTACTTATATTTTTATTTGTTTACACCCTTACATGTATATAAGGTGACTTATGGAGTAAATATAAAAAATGTTTTATTTATTTACCATACCTATCATTTATTTATATTTTTATTAATTTACCATACCTCTTTTATAAATATGGTATTTGGCCCATAGGATTCACTTAAATAAAACCTATTCTTCAAAATGGGCGAATGGATTCACTTAAATAAAACCTATTCTTGAAAATGGGCGAATGGAAGGTTGTAAGTCCTAATTTCAAGGGCTAAATTTACCTTTTTTACCCTCTCCCTTAAAATAAGGTGGGCTATTTGAGGTGATTTGTAAAAATGTACTATGATACAAAATATTCGCCCACTAAAAATTTAAAACCCCTTAATTTCGCCAAAGGGCGAACATTCGCCCCTAAAATTATCCTTGTTTCCTAGACTGTGCTGTAATACTGAAATTTTGGAATAAAGAGTTGTTGGAATCAAACTCTTGTGTGGCCTACTGGATGAAGAATTGAAGCAAAGGACTTGTCACAGATTTCTTGAATCAACCTCCGGACCAATAAGTCCCCTATATCTTGTGTTTTACAGTTTTCTTGTTTATTATATCATCTGTGTTTCATAAACTAAATGATAAAGAAAATGGTTAATTTCAGAATATGCTTGATTGCACTCTATTTTCAGTCTTTGTTGTTCTCTGTGTTTTCTTCAGAATTAGAATAAGTAGTGAAATCTTAATTGCTCCTATTTCTTGATTCTTTCATGTTGATTATTTGCTAAAGAATTCTTAAATTGCTCCTTACCAGTAATCATCCATTTTCCCTCTTTCAATAGGTTGAAGGATTCTTAACTGCCCTTCACCCATTTGAGCCCATTCCATCTACTTCAAGTCTTCATTTGTTCCTGGTTTGAGTACTTTGCTCTGTGAAACCATCCTCTGTTAAGAAACCGAATCCAGAAAGCCATCTTCTTTGACTCCATTAGCCCAATGGACTGAAATGCTCTGTCTTACCTATCTGTTCTATTGAATCTCACCACCCAAACTCAAACAAAACCCTTGAACTTCATAACTAGCCTAATACCTTTAAAAAAAACAAAACCAAATTATAAAGAGAGAGCCCTCTCTGGATACAGATTGGCTAGATTTTGTATCTAAAATATTAGTCTGTGGTTACCTCGACATCCTTCCCTTTCTTACAACTTTGGGGAAAACCTGAGTGATAACATCATTGGTGACTCCGCTGGGGAACTGAATAATAGTTTGTTACTATTGTTTACTGCATAAACTACAGACGGAGCCTGAAGTTAGCCAAGAAGCCTTTGAAATGCTTTTGCTTTGCAATTGCAGAAGTAAATGAATGCTGCTTCAGTCTATCTCCAGTCTAGTTTATGGAATGAATAGTTTCAAATACCTGATCAGTTCCTCTCTTCAAAAACTCTTTAGGAAATTTCAAAAACTCCCACATCTAAAAACCTCCTTGTTACACAGTAATTTTTCACTATCCCCCTGTCAGTCACCCTACTGTGTCAAGAATTCACAATAATCAAGTTCATGCCTTCTGAACTGGCCCAAAACCCACTTTTCCAAAGTTTCCTCATCAGCGCGTCTGTTTCTAAAATATCCGCGCTGACTGGCGGCTCGTAGTGTATTCAGTGCGCTGCCAGCGCGGAAGCACATCACTTTTCCGCACTGGTCGCATTTTATGAGCCAGCACATCTCTCCTTTGTATTGGGTTGCGCTGACATGACTTTCTCGGTTATTGAGGCGCGACGTCAGCGCGTCAGTTACCTCATAATCCGCGTTGATCCTGTTTGGGCGAATTTGTTCCAACAACCAGCCTTCCAGATAACTCCAGGTTTGGTTGTTGGCTTTGTGAGTATCGACTCCCTTCTATGGCATGTCTGTTCGACCCTTTGTAACCATTTCCCTCAAGGATAAGCTCATCCTTCCACACTTTTAGGAGGCTCCTTCTCCTATATAAACTTCCTCCATTACCATGAGCAGCTAGTTTTTGAATAGCTTGGATTGTATAGAGCTTATAGTGCTCAGATTGTTGCTACTATAGGTATTTGGTGTGCTAGGTGTGGAAGTGATTGATTGCTTAGGGAAGGTTGTTTTGTGTTGCTTGTGTGAGAGAGAGAGTTTCTTGTCTTGGGAGAATCATTTCCAAAGGTGAATGCTTGAGACACTTGCTGACTGGCCCCTCCTGAGAAGATTACCGACGTTAGAACATTTGGTTGTACTCTTCTCTATTTGATTAATAATAGATGACTGCTATTATTGTTCCATTCTCATTTGTCTATGCAATGGTTAAATGTGAATTACATCTTTTCTGACTGATGTATGGTTGCTTTTATTAGATTTCACGCTTGCGTTTGTTTCCTCTTCGTGTGTGCAGGTATCTATTCGCGGGAATCGCGGAGGATTGTGACTAGCCAAAGCGAAGGAGCGAAGGCAGCATCTCTTCGTCAAACAACAGCGCTAGAATCCAAGTAGGTGCTCTTTACCTCTTGTTTAATTGTAATTAGGAACATGCATAGCAGCATTGTTTGATTGTTGCTAGACCCTTGCTGGGCTAGTAGGGATCGCCTCTATCCGTAGAGGGGATTTACCTCTCCAACAATTTGGCGACTCCGCTGGGGATCAGCCTTTTTGTCTCTTGAGTCCACTTTTGTGTTTGAATTTGATTGTTCTCTCTTTTCGAGATTCTGGGATTGTTTCTCTGCTTATAAACTTTCTGGGTGCATCTGGGAAGTGTTTTAACTGTTAAAAGGTCTTTACCTTTGGTTTGGGAAGTTTTTGCTTTGGCTTCACTTGTTTTTACCCTCAGCGCGCTTTAATTCAAAACAGACGCGCTGACGTCGCGCCCCTTCTTCTGTGTTGTCCTTGTCATCGCGCCTGTACAATCAATAGTCGCGCTGACCTCGTTTTTAGAGACAGCGCGCTTTATCCGTGTGCTTCCGCGCTGACGTCGCACACCTGCTTCTTTGTCCTCCCTGTCATCGCGCCTGTGTGATTAATAGTCACGCTGACCTCGTTTTTCTAAGACAGCGCGCTTTATCCGTGTATTTCCGCGCTGACGTCGCAAAGTTGCTACGGGACCCCTCCTGTCAGCGCCGAGTTGCTGAAGGCCACCCGCGCTGATCCTGTAAAACTTGATTTTGTCCAGATTAGCCTCCTGAACTTGTTGCTTTAGCTTTCCCCTCTTCTCTCCACTTGATTTGTGACTTGTTTTTCATTATCTGAACTCTGAGCTGCTTGCTTGCGAAGTCTTGTTCCACAAGGTTTCGTTTTGCTCATTTTTTTCGGTTTTGCAAATACCTTCCTCTTTGCTTTCGCTGCTTGGTTTGTGTTTCCGCCATCACTTTTACAGTTGCTGGATTGTGTTGAGTCTCTAATTGACTAGTTGTAACTCTCACCCTTCGGGTGTTTGCTTTTCTCCATTGATTTCGTACTCTAGCCCTAGGGCATCTAGTGGCCGTGTGTGTGTCAAGCCTTCCGTAGGGATCTTGTTTGCTTATTTGACCGGCCAACTTCAGATTTTTTGTTGCACTTGTTCAGTGATTGTTGAAGTGTTTTGGGTTGTGTTTCCGAGTGGTTTTCGCTTCCTAATTGCTTGCAATCCTTGCTTGTCTTGCCGAGCTTAGATCACATAGCTCGTGCAGAACTTAGTTTTCCTTTTGATTTGGAAGCCTTTGTTGGATGTTTTGGGAACTTTGTGTGCTTTCATTAAGTGATTTGCTTGGTGTTCCGGTTCCTCCAAATTCATTTAGATGCTTTGTGCCATTGAAAGAAAATCAAACTAGTAGCTTTGCTTTTGAGAATTGAAAAGGAAAAGAACATTTCATTGATTTGCATTTTCAAAAGAAAAAGTTTCCTTTCCTCGCTTTTAGCTACATTAGGTTGTTGGTTTGCTTGTATTCGTTTTGTTTGATCAAAAAATTCTTTACCTTCTCATAGCTAGAATTCATCGAACAAAATGAAATTCTTTGGCATGTAGTTTGCATCTAGGTAATTGTGAGAGAACATACGATAGGACCTGAAATCGAAACTTAATTTCAAGATCAACTATAAAATGAACCGAATGAATCTAAAAACGCATTGGAACTAAACGCAAACATCTAGAGGTCTAGGTTAGAGACGTGTTCCGGCGTCTTTAAACATAGTCACTGTTGTTTCACATTATGGTTGGGTGGTTCCTCCTTCTGTGACTCGATAGTGGTCTAACACGGATTGCGCTCCCACGTACCGTCGCGTATATAGGGAGACCCCACTAGGCTTTTATCCTTTATCCATAGGAAGCCGAGTCTGCCGCCTTGTGAACGGTAACGCACCGAACACAGCATTCTGGAAGATTGACTGTAGTATGGAAAGTCCTTGGCTCTCATACGATTGCTGAGGTGTATAAGGAGTTTTACGGGTTGCTTGGTAAACCTTATACCTAGAGTCTCCAGAGCAGTCACTTTTGATCCTTTTCGGACTCCCTAAATGAAAAGGTGCCTGTGAGCGTCTTGTCACTTCGTGCTCATTAAACATTCGAAGGAGACTGGAGTCATCTTTTCGTCCTTTTCTCGACTCTTGAAACATGAAAAGGTCAAGTTTGGTTCTTGTGTCTTAAAAATTAATTCGGCCACGATAACATCACCTGATTAGATCTTGTGTGCGTTAGTTTTGAGTAGGGTCTTTATCGTTAGTTTGCTTTAGGTTTTCTAAGGGGTCTGGTCATCCTGGCTGACCCGTCAACTCCCGGTCCAAGTGATCAAGGTTCTCCATCTTCTGTTGCTCCAGAGGTACCAGTTGTAAGCAGTACTCTTCCCATTGTTCCGAGTATCCAGCCTATCAACGTACGTGCCCCAGGCGACGAAGATTACATAGAAGATTGGAATCCTATCTGGGAGCCTGATTATACCCCTCGTACCCCTCGTACTCCTCTCGGTATGTCGTCTCCAATGTCTACTTCCCCCATGGATGAGACAGCTTCCAGCACCGGTGAGACGCCCGTGGTGACGGACATTGAGACTCCGATCCCGGCTTCCTCTCCACTCCCTCCACGATATCAATCAATGAGGGATAGGATAGCCGCTAGAACTACTTCTACGACTATATGGGATCCTAGTCTTATTGCCTCCACTGGGCCCTTTGTTTCGCAACCCCTTAGTACACCCCTTATGTCAGGGCTTAACACACCCGTTACCTCAGTTCCCACCAATCCAACCGTTTGTGTAGCACGCTCGACTCCGGTCGTCAGTGCTATACCAGCATCCTCATCTGTAAACCCTGAAGTTGGGCCCTTTCCTGGTGGCATTCCAGGAGCAGGGCCGTATGATGCCCACGGGCAGCCCATTGTGGACCCAGATTACGATGGTCCACTCTTTTATTATGATGCGAACGGCGAGTACCTCGAGAGCATTTCGGTCCTTCCTCATCGTCCTTTCGAAGAGAACCAGGAACCGTTGAATGTTACGTATGATCCCGTCACTCATGTTTTCCATGGGAGCCGGGATCCTCCCGGACAGCCCCAAGGACCACCCAATCAAGGCCAGCCGCCTTATGTGCAAACCCCTCAAGGGCAACCACTTTATGGCCCGCCTTACCCAGGACAATCTGGGGGCCCACAGGGACAACCCTACCAGGGACAACCCTCGGCCGTTGGAGGTCCGTCGTATTCATATCAAGGTCAACCTACTGGATATCCAGGGCAACCTGGTACTCAGCAAGGTTACCCAACTGGACAACCAGGGCAGCCTTACGTTCAGCAAGGCCAACCCGGTTTCCAGCAAGGGTACCCATCTGGACAAACTGGGTCAGTTTATAATCCTCAGAATCAACCAACAGTCCAGCAGGGATATCCTCTTGGGCAGAGGGGGCAACCCTACTTACAACAGGGCCAACCTACTGCCCAGTCCGGTCATCCTTCTGGGCAGGGTGGGCAACCCTATGTTCAGCAGGGTCAACCCACTGCTCAATCCATGAATCCTTCTGGGCAAGGGGGGCAGCCTGCTATACAGCAAGGCCAACCCTCTGCTCAACCTATGCACCAAGGAGGGCAGCCTGCTATGCAGCAAGCCCAGCCCTCTGCTCAGTCTGTTCCAACCTTCTATGCAGCAAGGTCAACCCGCTGTCCGCCCTAATCGTCCATCTGGACAAGCTGGCCAACCTCGGCATCAACCAGCTATCCAGCCAGCTCAGTCATCCGTTCCGCAAGGACAACCCTTGGTGGCGCACAGACAACCTGGTACCCAGCAAGTCTATCCTGCTGGCCAACCAGGTCCATCTCAAATCCAACCAAGTCAACCTTCGGGACAGATGGTTCAACCCCAGCCGGTTCAAGGACATTACTCTGGGCCTCAAACGGGTTATCAACCTCCTTACCAAACGCAGCCTGCCTATCAGGCTCCGTATGGGGCCCAGCAACCATATGGCTACCAGCAACCCCAGGGGCAAAATCATTTTGCTCCTTATCAAAATTATCAGCAACCACAGGTCACTCCTTACCAAAATTATCAATATGGTGCACCTGCGGGGCAAGCTGCTAATACATGGGGAGCTGGGGGGCAGACACAGGGACAGCCGTCCGCATATGGCCAGAATCCGTACGGACAGAACCCCTACGGACAAACTCCCTATGCGCCAGGCCCTTTTGGGCCAGGTCCATCGGGACAAAGTTCTTACGCGCTAGGCCCTTTTGGGCCAGGTCCGTCCGGACAAAGTTCGTGGGGGCAACCACCATCTGGGTGGAACCCTAATGTCGCCTCGAATCCGCAGCCACAAATGTCCTTTAACCCGCAGCTACCATTCTTAGCAACGTTGGAACTGCCTGATGTGTCCAAGTTAACAAATGATCCTATTTTGCATAATCCGTATTGGCCACCGGTTCCAACCAAAATACCAGGTGACTGTCCAAAGTTTGATGGCAAAGCTGGTGAAGATCCTCAGGCCCATGTAATGACTTATCACCTTTGGTGTTCATCTAACTCATGGCTTGATGATTCTATCCGGCTTCGCCTCTTTCAGAGGACTCTCACTGGTGCAGCTGCTAAGTGGTACATCGAGCTCAGTCGCGGCATGTTTCAAGATTTCAACTCGTTGGCTATGGCCTTTTTGACTCATTTCCAGTTACCCATTCGGTACGAGACTGGGACTCATCTTCTCACGTCTCTCAAACAGGATACGGCCACGCACATCTCTGATCATATACATGAATGGAGAAGGCGTCGTCGCTTGATTAAATTTTGGATTCCTGATCAACTCCTGACCGACTGGTTCACGACTTCCTTTGTCCCTAAGATTGCAAAAGACATCGCAATGGGAGCGTGTGTAACTGAAGAGCAAGCGATCGCGCGAGCTCAGTACCTTGACTTAGTGTATTCTCAGTCGGGTACCTTGTATGAGTATTTTCCAGATGCCCCGAGGCATGGACAACCCAAAGCTCCACCAAAGCCTTCTGTTGATGGAGTTATTGGTTCGGTGAATTCGTCATCTAAGAAATCGGCCGCGAACCCCGGGAAGCAGAAACAGAACGCCTCTAACGAAAATGCTCCTCAGGGCCAATCTATTTCTGGGACCACCTCCGAGGTAAACGCCGTTCAGTTCACCGCGGCGGACAAATCCTCAAAAGGGAAAAAGAAAGGGAAGGCTAAAGATAAATCTGGACAGCCCAAGCAGAACCCTCCTAAACCTCCCTCCGAGGAAGGAGCTAAACGAAAGCCTAAGTATCCTTGTCTCATCTGTGAGGAGGATCACTACACCAAGGATTGCCCTAGGCGGTCCGAGATTAGCTGACTTTTGAAAGGTGCTCCCGGGCCTCCTGCTGTGCTAAAAGAGCCTTTCCCTTCCCAGCAGACGCATCAGGTGGCAGATCCCTCTCAATCCTCTTCCTCGTTCGGTTCTCAAGTGTTCATGGCTGGAATGATCCCCATCCATGTTTCAACTCGAGCGAAAGATTATCCATCTCCAGCCGGGAAAGAGCCGGAGGTTACCTCCAGCGCTCCTCCGTCTAGTTCTGGTCCCCTTCACATCGAATGGCCCAGCACTGAGACGATCCCCCGACCCCCTCCTAAAGGTGTACTCAGGAAGTCATCTTATAACCCCAATGCTCGTGCTGCCCAGCACTATAGCATTGTCGAGGACTTAGCTCAGGCTCCATCTGCTATGTCCGTGTTAGAAGTCCTCCAGAGCTGCCCCTCCCAGAGGAAGTCCTTGCTATCGGCAATCGGTGGCATAGACCCGGCAGATTCGGATTTAATTTCTTTTGATCTCGAGGGTTTCACACAGAGATTACCTCATTAGGTGGCTTTCCTTATACAGGTCCTCATCAACGGCAAAACGATCCATCGTACAGTCATTGATGAAGGTGCCTCAACCTGCATCATGTCAGTTGCTTGCTGGAAGGCTATTGGTTCTCCTGCTCTGAGCCAGTCTCCTACGACCCTGGAAGCTTTCGATGGAAGAGAATCTCGTCCATATGGTATCCTCCCGCGATTTCCTATCTCTTTAGAAGGAAAAACCGTAGAGGTAGAGGTTGAAGTTGTTGACGCGAATCTCACTTACAACCTCCTCCTTGGACGAAGCTGGACATACGCCATGCAGGCCGTGGCCTCCTCCTTGTTCCGTGTCGTTCGCTTTCCCCATCAAGGAAGAATCGTCACGGTGGACCAGCTGTCCTTTTTTGCTTCCTCTTCTGAAGGGAATGTGCCATTCGTGGAGCATACCTCCAAGTCGTTAGTGAGTGTGGGTGCTGGATTATTCAAGGATCCCTCCTTAATGGGAGTCTTTCCCCTCCCACCTCCGAATCTCGCCCCCGTTAACATGATTTCAGTGCGTTCTGATCCATGGGTTCTTCCTCCCTTGAATCAGGAAGACTCCTGGGGTGAAATGATGCCGTTGGGTCCTGCCGAGCTCAACTACATCGAGATTGTCGCTGCATCGGCTCCCCCTCCTGAACCTGCTTTTCCAAGCAGTGTTCCCGATTCATATGATCATTTCCCTTGGTTGGGAGATGAGGCCACTTCGGATCCCTTGAAGGAATCATTTCCCTCCGATGAGGCTATCATTGAGACTATGTCTCTCGAAGAGCTCCCTTGGTTAGATCACCACCATCGCTCTTCGTTTCTCCCTCCACATTCAGAAATGGTCGCATGTCTCGAGTGGTTTGCTTCATGTGTCCCATCTCCGCCTCTCCAAATGCCTGTTCAGCTATATCAAGTGTCTTCGAAGGGAAATATGGATAACATCACGCAGACCCAGGCCATCGACATCTCTGTCAAATCAGGGATTGTCGAGAATATTTTCATTGGAGTCACATGCACTCCTGAGGAAGTTCAACTTTATACCGCTTTATTTCGTGAATTCTGTGATGTCTTCGCATGGTCTTACGAGGAAATGCCTGGCATCGACCCTAGTATTGTGGTGCACGAAATACCTACTTATCCAGGCGCTAAGCCTGTTCGTCAATGCTTACGTCCAGTGCACCCTCGAAAGGCTGCAGCCATCAAGGCCGAAGTTGAAAAGCTTCTTCGAGCTGGTTTCATCTATGCCATTCCCCTCACGGAATGGGTATCCAATATAGTCCCTGTGAATAAAAAGCAGGGCACTATCCGGGTCTGTGTTGACTACCGCGATATTAATCGTGCCTGTCCAAAAGATAACTTTCCTACGCCTTTTATTGATCAGCTCATTGATGACTGCGCAGGAAGCGAGATTTATTCGTTTATGGACGGCTTCTCTGGTTATAACCAGATCAACATAGCCCCTGCAGACCAGCATAAGACAGCTTTCATTTGTCCTTGGGGCACCTTCGCCTATAAGAAGCTACCTTTTGGTCTCAAAAATGCCGGTGCCACTTTCCAGCGTGCGATGTCGTATGCTTTTCATGATATCCGACACATCGTACAGCCTTACCTGGATGACCTCCCAGCTCATTCAGCTAAACGTCAAGACCATCCATCTCATTTACGCGAAATTTTTCTCCGCTGTCGACACTACCGTATTCGACTCAATCCACATAAGTGTGTCTTCTGCGTAGAATCTGGCCGACTACTCGGGTTCATCGTCTCCCGGGAAGGCATCCGCCTGGATCCCCTCAAGGTCGAGGCCATTTTGAACCTTCCTCCCCCTGCCTCTTTGCAGCAATTGCAGAGCTTACAGGGAAAAGCTAATTTTCTCAGACGATTCATCCCGAATTATGCCAAGGTGGCAAAAGGTTTCACACGGTTGTTAAAGCGAGACACGCCCTTTCGCTGGGACGCTATCGCCCAGGAATCTTTCGAGGGTCTTAAAGACCTTCTTGTCTCAGCTCCGCTCTTAATACCTCCGAATTACCACCGTGACTACACTCTCTATCTTGCTGCCGCTGATACCACCATCGGCATGGTTCTAGTGCAGGATGATGATGTCGGCACCGAGCATTTTATCTACTATCTTAGCCGCAACCTTCTGGATACGGAAACTCGCTACGCCTATGTCGAGAAGTTGGCATTGGCAGCTGTCTGCGCCGTCCAACGATTCCGTCATTATATCCTGTTGCGCTCAACGACCGTGATCTCTGATTGCAACCCCATGACCTACATCTTGTCGCGTCAGCTGCTGGGGAGCAAATACTCGAAGTGGATTGTAATCCTCCAAGAGTTCGACTTGGAATTCACTGCAGCCAAGTCTAAGAAATCTCTGGTCTTTGCTGAACTGCTCTGTTCCTTACCATCTCACTCTGCACCATCTCGTTCAGAGGAGCATATCCCGGATGAAACATTGTTTCTCATCAGCACCCTCGACCCATGGTACGGGGACATTATCGTATATTTACAGACGTCTTCTTTCCGTCCGAATGTATCGAAAGATGCTCGACGGCGAATTCGTCACCAAGCTCAACCCTATCGCATTTTGGGCGATACCCTGTACCGCCTCGGCGTTGATTCTGTTCTCCGTCGTTGCTTGACCCTCAAGGAGGCTGAGCGGGTGTTGAATGACTGCCACTCCGACGCTTGTGGCGGCCATATGTCCGGATATGCTACCGCTCAGAAGATCCTCCGTGCTGGTTATTTCTGGCCTTCCATCTTCAAGGATTGCATCCTTGTTGTACGTGCATATCACGAATGCCAGGTTTACCACCGGAAGATGCATGCACCTGTTGCACCACTGCACCCTGTTGTCACCGCAGGTCCATTTGCCAAATGGGGCATCGATTACACATCCTGTAACCCTCGTTCGGCCGGGGGGCATGGGTACATCATCGTTGCCGTGGATTATTTCACCAAGTGGGCCGAAGCGATGCCTACATTGAACGAAGACGGTTACACAACGGCACAGTTTTTATTCAATCATGTCATTACTCGTTTCGGAGTCCCTCAGGCTATTGTCACAGATCACGGAAAGCATTTCCGTAATCACATGATGACGGAACTAACGACCCAACTAGGCTTGCGTCAAGATAGTTCGACACCGTACTATCCACATTCTAATGGTCAAGTCAAGGCCGTGAACAAAGTTTTGATCACTATGCTTCAACGCACCGTCAATACGCACAAGTCTAATTGGCATTTGATGTTGTTCCCAGCCTTGTGGGCCTACCGGACTTCTGTGAAGGACGCCACCGGCTTCACTCCATTTTAGTTGGTTTATGGGCTGGAGGCTACCCTTCCCGTCGAATGTGAAATTCCTTCGTTGAAATTAGCTGTCGAGTTGCTTCCCAACACCACTCCGGTGGAGGAACGGCTTCTGTACCTAGAACGGTTAGACGAGACTCGTCGTTTAGCTTCTCTGGCTATCGAAGCGCAAAAGAAGAGAGTCAAAGCTCACTTTGACCAGAACATTCATCCTCGTTCCTTTGTTGAGGGAGATCTAGTACTGCTCTACGATCAAGCTAAAGATAAGCTGGGGGCAGGAAAACTCGAGTCCATGTGGCTAGGTCCCTATATCGTGAAAAGAGTTTTACAAAAGGGCGCATATGAGTTGATTGATTACGAAGGAAATCCTCTCGACAAGCCCCGCAACGGGCTGTATCTGAAGAAATATTATGCATGACTTCGTGCACTCAGTTTGTACATACGTGTGTTTAGTGTGTTTTGTGTGCATGATTTCATGTTCTGCTTTGGTGAGAAAGCGTGTTTGCCTCTTATTGTGTTTTCTTCTTCTCGTGCAGATGTCTAGTGCACCTTATGTTGGTTTCACTGATGGCGCCTGCCGTAGTACCTGCAATTTGTCCTCCGCGGCATGGGCGATCTATGATCCTCACGGAGAGTTGCTAGATCTTCAAGGAGTCTGTCTCGGTCGCACCACTAATAATGTTGCTGAATACAGTGCCGTAATTGAGCTACTAGCCGAAGCAGTTGATCTCGGCATTCGAGCAATGATGGTAAACCTCGACTCCCAACTGGTCGTTCATCAACTTAACGGGCGATATTCCGTCAGAGACCAACGTATCCTAAGGTTGTATCTACGTGTCAGATTGTTAGAAAGGAATTTTGACTATATCACATATCAACATATTCCGAGATGATTAAACACGTTGACTGATGCATTGGCGAATCATGTGTTAGACAGACATTTGCGAAATAGATAACATCATACAAGAAGACATAGAAAGCATAAGAGAGTAAAGCATATGTAAATATTTTCTCAAGCATAGTTTGCATGCGTGCTGTGTGTGCTTTTAAGCTTGCATTAAAAACATTAAAATATATGGGTCATGTGTTTGCAAATCCATACATAAGATCACATTTGTACTGAACATTTGCATAACAAAACATCATCATATGTAACAAGATCCATCCAAAAATCGGTATGTATATGTATATATATCGTGTGGCGCACTGAGGCACTCAAAACTAAGTGTATGTGTCAAAAATAAAGAGTCACTGCTCTCCATACATTCGAGACATATGTCTCTCAAAACATCAAAAAGAAACCTAGGCGACTACTGTGCTGGGTTGTGCTCTCTATAGCACACAGCCGCTCGTGCCACCCGCCTCAACAGGCGGTGCACCCTGGGTGCCACCCCCACTGTATGGATCTGGTGCTCTATGGGAACCTCCTCGACTCCCTGATAGTCTGGCACGCCCTCCAGAAACCCCTCAAGGTTGCGAGCTATGGTCTCTGAAGTATCAACTCTTGGAGGGACCAAGGTAAGGACATTGGCTCCTTGCCCCTCTCTCCGTGCCTTTGGAGCTAAGCCGATGGGTCTAACAGGTCCCACATCTGCACGCAGCGACATTTATCAAGACATATGCATTAAAATCAAAAAATATTAAAAAATTCAGAAAAAATCAAGTGTCATACCTCCATCATCCCAGTGATCTCCCGTGGGCAGTGGCATGTCAGGATCGTTGCGGAAATCCATACCTGCGTACGGCCAATCCTCAACGAAAACGATCTGCTGCTCCAACCACTCTCGAAAGATCACTCCCCAAGTAGCTGGCCGGCCACCACCCCCGCGTGGCATAATGCGAGCCCACCGAGTGGCCCTCGTCTTCCGGGGACCTCTAGGAGGATCCACGGCCATAGTCTGCAGCCGCATGGCTGGCACCCGCTCCAGAATGAGTGGGAGTAAGAGCGACCCATAGCCGAACTGTTTCGACTCTCCGCGTCGACAGTTGTTAAGTTGCCTCTTCATGCTGTTGGTCACCGCAGTGGCCCAATCAAACACTGTAGGCTGTAGACAATCAAGAGCTAGTAGCAGGTGGGTCTTCGAGGCCTCGTGGTTGGCCAAGCATCCCGCTGCCCGGGTCACCATAAAAAGGATGGTGCGAAGGACTATATCTCTCACCGTGGGAATTGACACCTTCCCACTCCGCGATTTCTCTGCCCCTGGACATACTCGAGCCATGAGTTGGTCGAGAGTCTCGCCGCTGGGCCGCTGCCCCTCCAGAATGGGCCTCGCACCCCGGCGCGACAATCCAGTCAAGAAGTATATGTCCATGTGGTCGAACTCAATGTCTTTACCGCGGATGGTAAATTTGCCATCTATTGGGTTCCATGACCGGATCAGGAACCCAAGTAAGTCATGATGAGCTCTCAAGCGTGGAGTCAGGAAGAATTTTAGAAATCCGCACGCCCGCATGGCATCTCGGCAATCCGCTCTTGCAAAAGCGGCTACGTCCTCAACATCGTGAGCCCTCTCTTGCCACTGGAAGGCCATTGCATCCTGCATGAGCATTAAAAGCAATTAGAATGCTGGCTAATGAGAATTTCACGTTCAAATTATAAAAAATGAAATTTGACTGCGCCAGCGCGGTTGTTTTTAAAACAGCCGCGCTGACCATGGTGGATCCTTTGTATTTTCTCCAGGTCAGCGCGGAAGAACACGGGTTTTCCGCGCTGACCCGAAATCTGGTACGTGTAATTTTCATCGGTCAGCGCGGTCCCGAGCGGGAAACCCGCGCTGACCGAGAGCACACCGATGGCTCAAAAAATTGCCCAATTGGGCCAATCCCACCGCCAAAATGCTTACAAACGGACTCAAAAAAGGGCGCATGGCAAGAGGAACCTACTTGGAGCAAGCCGTTCGCCGAATGGTGTCCGCACGAGGAAGAATTGGCTCCGTCAACTTCACAGCTTCACAACGTTCTCAAAGGCTCAATTCGGTAACAATGGTGAAAATGACTATTTACCTTTCTATTTATAGTAAAAATGGCTTAATTGACTATAATTTTTACGAATATGGGTTTTTGGTCATGCTTTTACCATGGATTTAGCACTTCTGTCAATGTCTTATATATGTTTCCATATGTTTTTAACATGTCGAACGGATTTATGCGGGTATTTTTATTGTGCAGATCCTCGGAAACGGTGAAGATCATAATAATCCTAAAATCACTTGATCCCAAAAATGTCGTCTTTGAGCTCTTTTCCGACATGAAACAAGAAAAGATGGTCGAGCCTCCTTTCAGCTCGTTAAAGGGAACGAGAGGCGGTCATTTTAAGCTCCTTTTTCGACCGTGTAACTTAAAAAGATTGCCGGGTGTTTGTCGTTTCGCACTCGTTATTGGCTCTAAAACGACGTGTTTTCGACCGCTTTTTTACTTTTTCAGGTCGAAAGCACTATTTACGAAAAGTACTCCTCGATCGTAATGGTCGGGCGGTTCTTTCGAGCATAGTTTTATACTTTTTCGGGCTCGAGAGACACAACTGTACGAAAAAGGACCCCCCTGGAGTCTCCTTTTCTGCTGTCTTTTCAGACTCTCTAAACAAGAAAAGACGCCGAGTTTTTCCTTTGTCAGGCTCGTTAAACACTTGATGACATCGGGCATTGTCGAAATGACACTTCTCAAGCATATGCTATCCCCGTCAAGCTTGTCATCCAAAAATAACCGGGGTACCTGCCAGAAATGGTGGGGAAAATGGAACTGTAATCGTAGTCGTGTCGGCAATATGTCGCTCTTGAACATGGCACTCCTCTGCTTCGTGTCTGGGTGGGCCCATCTCATCTTGTTTCTCACTGGCCTCCGTGGGTTTGGGTTATCCTATTTGACCTCTCATCTGCTCATTGCCATCATTACCATACCCTCTGCTCATTTGATGTCAAATACTGCCAAATCCGCTATAGTGCCGCCGATATGTTCAAGAGAAGTTGACCTCTGCAATAATAAAACCTCCTCTGCTATCTCACATGAATCATTTTACCTCTGTCTCGTGTCGATGATGTGGGAATCATTATGGCCCACCTTCGATCAAGGTCACTTCCTGTCGACTTCAGCCCATTATCCGGGAAGGTGATTTAGAGACTCCCTTCAAGTGCCTTAGAGCCTGCATGCCCTAATGGCAGGTTCTTCGTGTTCGACGCGAGGTTTACATCATCGGCCTCCGATCGAATGATTCCGTGGGTGTTCGACACCAGCTCATTGATTCACATGCCGCGGATTGTACCTATAGTACCTTGAGGGCCATTGTCATTATTGGTGGTACCTCTCGCGTCTGTTAACAGTTTTCATCATTGACTGGTAATCAGACGATGTTCATGCATGTTCGACTCCAGCTCATGTATTCACATGCTTGAACTTGTACTTTGTTCGGGTCGGGACGGAGCGCAAGACCCTGGATCCCTGTCTGTTATGGTCCAGGCTGCGATTTTGTGGATGATCATTACCTGACTCATTCATGGATGGCTGCGACCATACCTTATCATTATTCTGGTCTCTTTAGCTGGGTGGCTGCGTCCATTCCACAGACCTTTTCGCATGTCTTTTGGATGGCTGTGCCCATGCCTAGACTGCATGTACTTGATTATCAGAGATTTTCGGTCCTTCCTGGTGGTGTTCCAGTTCGGCAAAGTGTTGTAAAGCATTTCACCCCTCCCACTCTCTCGGTCTTCATGCTTTAGGGGGCATCTGTTACATAGTAATTTGTCACTGTCCCCCTGTCAGTCACCCTACTGTGTCAAGAATTCACAATAATCAAGTTCATGCCTTCTGAACTGGCCCAAAACCCACTTTTCCAAAGTTTCCTCATCAGCGCGTCTGTTTCTAAAATATCCGCGCTGACTGGCGGCTCGTAGTGTATTCAGTGCGCTGCCAGCGCGGAAGCACATCACTTTTCCGCGATGGTCGCATTTTATGAGCCAGCGCATCTCTCCTTTGTATTGGGTCGCGCTGACATGACTTTCCCAGTTATTGAGGCGCGACGTCAGCGCGTCAGTTACCTCATAATCCGCGCTGATCCTGTTTGGGCGAATTTGTTCCAACAGCCAGCCTTCCAGATAACTCCAGGTTTGGTTGTTGGCTTTGTGAGTATCGACTCCCTTCTATGGCATGTCTGTTCGACCCTTTGTAACCATTTCCCTCAAGGATAAGCTCATCCTTCCACACTTTTAGGAGGCTCCTTCTCCTATATAAACTTCCTCCATTACCATGAGCAGCTAGTTTTTGAATAGCTTGGATTGTATAGAGCTTATAGTGCTCAGATTGTTGCTACTATAGGTATTTGGTGTGCTAGGTGTGGAAGTGATTGATTGCTTAGGGAAGGTTTTTTTGTGTTGCTTGTGTGAGAGAGAGAGTTTCTTGTCTTGGGAGAATCATTTCCAAAGGTGAATGCTTGAGACACTTGCTGACTGGCCCCTCCTGAGAAGGTTACCGACGTCAGAACATTTGGTTGTACTCTTCTCTATTTGATTAATAATAGATGACTGCTATTATTGTTCCATTCTCATTTGTCTATGCAATGGTTAAATGTGAATTACATCTTTTCTGACTGATGTATGGTTGCTTTTATTAGATTTCACGCTTGCATTTGTTTCCTCTTCGTGTGTGCAGGTATCTATTCGCGGGGATCGTGGAGGATTGTGACCAGCCAAAGCGAAGGAGCGAAGGAAGCATCTCTTCGTCAAACAACAGCGCTGGAATCCAAGTAGGTGCTCTTTACCTATTGTTTAATTGTAATTAGGAACATGCATAGCAGCATTGTTTGATTGTTGCTAGACCCTTGCTGGGCTAGTAGGGATCGCCTCTATCCGTAGAGGGGATTTACCTCTCCAACACTCCTAAAAGAGACTGTTAAAGTTGTATTGTCAAATTTATTTCAAGAAAAAACCAAAAACACACCTAGAAACTAGCTTCGGAAAAGATTCATTACACCAGATCAAATCTTGATCCTAATACCCCACCTGTGTTTGAAAATACTAATTTGGTTCCTAGGATTCTTAGAAGTCAAAAGAGCCAAGGAAATTCTGTTACTTCACACCTTGACAGACTATTTGCAGAACTCCATTCAATCTGAGCTTACCTTTGAAAGAACACCAAACCTTTTTGTGATTACTACAGCTTCTCCAAGTTCACCACCAGCACCTCAAACTACCCTTTCCACTCCTCCATCTACAACACACATTCCCATTGTTATCTCTACACTTCTAGTTGTCACATCTATTTCTGCAACCATGGAAAACTGATATACTCCCCTCAACTTACCTGGAAATCCAGGGGCTATGCCTCAAGACTATCAAAGTAAAATCCCTTCTTTTGAAGGTACTAGCACTTACACATCTCAACAACATACCAATAAAATGACCAACTATTTTTAAAGTTATGAGATTGATGATGATGATGTTAGAATGAAAGTATTTGTTCAAAGTTTAACTGGAGATGTTAGAACCTGGTTTAGAGACCTCCTTGCAAACAGTATCAATGACCCACAAGCTCTTTATCAAACCTTCTTGAACAGATGGGAAAAAAAGAAAGATCCTCTCCACATTTTATCAGAGTATGAAAACCTAAGAAGAGGGGCACAAGAAATTGTCCAAGATTACTGTACCAGATTCAATAATGTCTACAATGTTATTCCTCAAAATCTCAGACCTCCTCCAGATTTGGCCTTGATCAAATTCCCTAATGCATTTGATTCTGATATGGCATGCCAACTTATGGAAAGAGCTCCTCGAAACCTAGAAGAGATGCAGAGTATAGTTGTCAGTGTTGAGGCCAATCTGATATCTAAACGATCTAGGGCCAGAGCTGAAAGGAGAACACCTTTCAAAGAAGAACCTTCTACCTTTGAATAGAAATTAGATGCAATTTTTAAAGGAATGGATAGACTTGGAGATAGAGTAGAAACAATCAAGAGAAAATCCCCTTGGGATGGTTAACCAAGCAATATTGGGAGAAATCCAAATTTCAGGAAAAACCAAAATCCTAACACTGGAAAGACATGGCCTGACCAAAATATTAGGCCTCCATTTCAAGAAAATTATGCTGAAGCCTCAACTTCTGATGAACCAACAGAATACATTCAAATTAATCTTATGGGGCTCAACAATGAACAACAAGTTTTCTTGACCCAAGAGGATCAAGAAGCTCACATCCTTAAACAATTCCAAACTCAGTCAGGTGAATCATTTGAATTTAGGGAGGGATATGATACAACCATTTATGAAGTCCATAAACAATACAATCTGAGGAGCAGAAGAATAGATGTCCTTGAAGCCAATAAACAAAAAGGTACCAAGCAGCCTAACAAAGGTAAGATCAGTACCCCCCCTGTACATATTCTTTCTAAAGCAGATCCTAACTCAAATAAACCAATTGTGGAAGATATATCTGATAATCAGCCACCTAACAGACAACCTTCCACTTCTACCCTTGCTAAAGGAAAAGAAGAAGAGCCTCTAGAACTTGATTTGGAAAAAACTTTAGCCCATAATCCACTCCTGAAGAGGAGAAAAATGCAGAAAATCCAACTATTCGAAATACAAGAACTCAGACCGAAAAACCTTTCAATCTTGAGACAAAAGTAGGCAAACTAAAGATAGTTGTTCCATTATCATAATTAGCTAAACATAAAGTCTACAGAAGTCAAATCAGCAGATCACTCAAAATTTTTGTGAACGAAGATTCAGTAAATACTTTTTATGACCAGCCTAAATTGATATTTGGCCCTGGAGTAAATGGAAAAACAGTAAAGGGAGAAGTTCCTCCTTTCTATGTAGGTTTAAACATACATGATAAAATACTCCATAATGCCATGTTTGATTCTGGTGCTTTTCATAACTTAATGCCTAAATCTGTAATGGAGAGACTTGACCTTGACATCACCAGGCCATATAAGGACCTTTTCTCTTTTGATTCGAGTCAAGTCAAATGTTTGGGTTTAATCAAAGACTTATGTGTGTCATTAGTCCAATATCCTGCCAAAACCATCTTAATGGAAATAGTAGTAGCTGATATTCCACCAAAGTATGGTATGCTATTGTCTAGATCTTGGGGTGCAAAGCTTCAGGGATCTCTACAATTAGACATGTCTTATGCTACTATTTCAGTGTTTGGTCAACCCAACAGAGTATACAGAGAAACCTTAATGAAGTATGTAGTAAGAAGTCAAGAGAAACCTCAAAATTTCCCTATCTACTCAGTACATTCGGATATGGATTCTTTTATCCTTTACAATGCTGAAATTGATCCCCCACATGAAATAAAACTTCTAGCAAATGAAACAAAAAAAATTGCAAATGAAAGGTCTAGGGTCCGAATCCAAAAAATATCTGAAAATCATGAGACATCAGATAAACCAGAAGAAACTGAAAAGATAGATCTCCCTATTGAACAGATCCCTAAAACTCCAGATACTAATTGGGAATAGGAAATCCTTTGGTACTTAGAATTTGATGGTTCTCTGAACAAATTAGGAGCAGGAGTCTGGGTGCACAACCTTGAAAAAAATCATGCTGAAGGCCATGCCTACAGATTAAACTTTAGGTTCACTAATAATATGGTTGAATATGAAGCTCTATTGCTAGGTCTTAAACTGGTCAAGAAAGTGGGAGTAACTAGAGTGTCAGTCCTAGGAGATTCTGATTTAATCATTCAACAGATAAAATGGAAGTTCTTGACAAATGATCCCAGATTGAAAGAATACAAAGGAGCAGCTCTAGAGATCCTCAATACGTTTCTAGAAACTCAGCTTGCCAAAATCCCAAGAAAACATAACTTGCAAGCTCATAGCCTAGCAATTTTTGCCAGCACCTGTAAATTACCATTTGAACCAAATCATCAATTCACAACAGAAATTAGACACAGGCTAGCCATACCTAATAATGTGAAGAACTAGCAAGTGTTTGACAGTGATAATCAGATCAACAATTTTTTGACCCTAGAAGAAGAATTTTCCAACACTAATGTAGATGGAGATACAGTTAGTGAGTTTGATCCAACAAATCAGATAGAAACAGACATTTCGGCAGAAAATGCAACTCAAATGCTTCATCCAATGAAATTTACCAAAGAGGAAATACAAGATCTTAAAGAAACAGATGTTGATGAGATTATTGAAGGAGAATATGAAATTATTAATTTGAAAGACAATCATTTGCCCAAAGGATTAACTCCTTTGGAAGATCTCTTTGATTTTAACAATATTCCAAAGAAACTCCAAATGGAACCTCTAAAAGCAGACATTGAAGACTACAACATAGGAATTGAAGAGAACTCAAAAATGGTAAAATTGTCCAAATCTTTGCCCCCGGATCAAAAACTTAAGTATGTTGAATTGATCAAAGAATTTCAAGATGTTTTTACGTGGAAATATGAAATCCTGAAATCTTATGCCACCTCTGTAATTTAGCATATAATACCCCTCAAGGAAAATAAAAAACCATTCAAACAAAAGCTCAGAAGAATCAACCCTGCACTGCTTCCTTTAATTGAAAAAGAAATCAAACGAATGCATGATGTAGGGATAATCGCTCCAATCAGATTTTCAGAGTGGGTGTCTAATTTAGTGCCTACCAGGAAGAAAATAGGAGAAATCAGATTATGTGTTGACTTAAGAAACGTAAACAAGGTTTCTTTGAAGGAAAATTACCTTTTACCTAAGATGGATCATATTTTACAAAGGGTAGTAGGTGCTTCTAAGATTTCACTTTTGGATGGGTTTTCAGGTTTTAATCAAATTCTGGTTCATCCTGATAACCAGGAAAAAACTACATTTACAACACCATGGGGTACATTCAAATATGTTAAAATGCCATTCGTGTTACCGGGAAAAGTGTCTATTTAGAACTGCTCTATCCCACTAAGGTGTGACAGCTGCCTTAGAAACAAACAGAGAAAACTACTTTTGTATTTCCTTTATGAAATAAAGATAGAGGGGGATAGAAAGAACCGACCTGTGTCTTGCGCTAATCCTTTGATCCAATCCCTCTCTTCTTTGACAGCTTCCAGCTACTTGCTCCCTTACTTGCCCAGCTTCACCAAGTACCTGTAAGATCACAAAAGAAGAAAACTATACAAAGACATGGATCTATATTCATAAACAGCTTAGGATCAGATTTAAGCTAACCATACAAATGTAACAAGCATCAATGATACACAAGAATGGAGGAAAAACTCAAATAGTTTTTATTGATATAACAAGAAGATCCAGGAGGAGTTACAACCGATGATTCCTGACCCAGCATCAACCTCCCAGCAAAGAAGCCCCTCTTCACCTCCAACAAAGCATAAATCACCCAATACTCTGATCTCTGTCTCAAAACCAACAACAATTCCTTACAATGTGCAAAATTCCAGCCTCTGGATCTCTGGGATGAGGGATCCATATATAGATGTATGCAAGGAGGATGAGTCAGCTTGTGATTTGATTAGTGTCTTCTCTCTGTCAGTTCTTGCTTCCACTTGGAGACTGAAAGCCTCTTACTCATCCTTGGTCGAATTCAGTGAGGCAAGTGTCATAGGAGAAGATTCTGGAAGCTTCCATTGTCTTTCCACCTCACGGAATGACACTGCCATTTGTAATTTCTCGCCCAGCGCACCCTCATAGTGCATTTAGGTGCGTTGCAATGCACCCAGCTAGTGTATTTAGTTGCTATGCAACGCAGCTAGCCAGTGAAGCAGCTAAAATGATCCTGTTTTGACTTATTATGAGCAGTTTCTGGTGGATAACTTCTGGGAGAAGCTGTAATTTGTTGACCTTGTTCCTTTAGGGGTTAGAACAACACTTTTAGGGACTTAGGAGCCCTTGGTTTATGGACATTTCATGCTTGGAGCTGCAAGGCACAAAAATGTCTATAACAGTTGCCCCCTAAAGTATGAGGCCGTTAATCGGGTGAAATGCTTTATTATGAGGATCCGAAGTTCTTTCAATGCTGGGAGGAGACCTGTAATAAGATACAATACAATACAAGACATTATCTTCATACTGTTTTCATGATCTAGCTGAGGCGGGCATTCCCATGCTCAGCTTTATAAATTCATTTTCATGTGCATAGGATAGACAATCGTCTGATTGTAGACTGATGATTCTGATAGAGCCATCATCCTTTTGGTAGGATGATTATCTGTGCTGCAATGCTGTACATTTAATGTCTTTATTTCCCTAAATATATATCGCAGCCCGGATGGATGAAACTAGATCCGGGGTCTTCAATCTCGTCCGATCTTCACTCGAAGTACAAGTCGATCCATGTGAGAAAATGTTCTGAAGTCGAACATGGAAAGACATCGCTTGATTACCAGTCAATGATGTAAACTGTTAACAAGCGCGAGAGGAATCACCGATAATGATAATGACCCTCAAGGTACTACTAAACAATTCACGTGGTGTGAATAAAGGACTTGGCGTCGAACACCACGCAAAATCTTTCGGTCGAAGGCCATTGATGTAAACCTGTCGCCAGAAGTGAGAAACTTGCCATTAAGGCATGCAAGCTTCAAAGTACTGAATGGGGTGTTCCTAGATGAACTTCTTGGATAATGAGCTGATGTTGACAAGAAGTGATCCATCAAAGGAGGGCCTTAATGAATCCCACATCAATGACACGGAACGGAGCAAATGATTTTGATGGAGGTGAAAAAAATCTGATGATATACGGTTCAGGGTGGCGGTCATGAAAGAATGGAGTATAATGTATGGTAGTGGGTGGGACACGGGTGACTTCTCTGGATGACTTCTCTTGAACATGTCGGCGACACTGATGTGATGGATTTTTAGCATTAACCCCAAATGTGGATGGTATGGCGTGACCATGGCAATGTGACCGGTGAATGAAACAACCCAAACCGACTCGGACACGGAGTGGAAGTGTCATGTTCAAGAGCGACTTGCTACCAATAAAGATTCTTTGAGTTTTCTTCCCAATTTTTCCCCAGTCATTGCTGACCAGTACCTCTTTATTTTTTTCAAGCTTGAGGAGGATAACATATGCTTGTTCTCTAATTTTCCCTTCGGGCAAACCCATCGCTATGTTTTAACGAGCCTAGCGATAGTGAAACTCGTTCTCGTCTAAAGACAAGTTTGTCGCTATTAATCTTTTTAACGAGTTTAACGACAAAGATAACTCGGTCCTTTTCATTTTTAGAGAGTCTGAAAAGGTACGTAAAGATAACTCCAAAATTCCTTTTTCGTCATCTAATCCCTTAAGTCCAAAAAAGTATAAAACAATACAGAAGGGATGAATTTTCGATAGCTTTAACGAGCCAAACAAAACAAGCGCTCGATCTTTTTGTGTAATAATCCCTCAGGTCCAAAAAGATTAAAATCTAGAGGAGGGATAGCACTTCCTGTCCCTTTAACAAGCTGGAGAGACCAATGGCCCGGCAATCTTTTCATATTTTACGAGTCAGTTGAAAAGAGCTTAAAGGAGACTCGTCTTTTGAGGAACGAGTGATATAACGGTTAGCAGCTGATTCCAGGTAAGGTTTGGAATTTTCCAATCACGGCAGTGTCACAAGGATGGCTAGTGAAATCACTCTTCGCAGCTGTTCCTCAAAATGGGTAAATAATCAAATGGAGGTGAATGATCGGCCAATGTAAAAGTGGAGGTGACAGTGCAAACACGACCAAGGCTTTAGTGGCTGAAGTACTACATTCACGGTGGTTATTTACCAGGGAATAGTTCATTTTTTAACGAGCTTAAACGCGGGTGGAAACATTTTCTCGGTCCGGGTTTATTTTTTAACGAGCTTGAACCTTGCGGTAACACTACTCGATTAATCCAGTCATATGATAAGAATGTCTCATATAAAAACGACAACTTTTAGAGTTTTGCCCCACATCCTTTCTTTATGCAAGTTAGGAAACGACTAATCCAAAAAACAGATAAATAACCGCTCTTTGCTTGCACTCCAAAAGGTTTGCATGCCCCCAGGTATAAAACAGAGTTTCAAGGTTACCTCTACTTCTCTCCGCTAAAACATTTGCTTTACCGAGAGAGGCCTACCTCTTACAGGTTACCCAAAGATTGTTCTATTCACGGCGCAAACAAAACACTTCTTCGGCGATGTCTACCGAGATAAACAAAGATGAGTGGCGGCGCTTGCCAACTCACATAACTTTAACAAGAGAATCCTGTACTAGAATAACCCCCTCTTCCACTCACGGACGGGGGTACAGACTAGGCATATTCTCCCGCGGAAACCTACTCTATACCTGAAGTTTTTTAGCCGAAGCAGACCAGGATACATGCCCCCTGGGTTTCAGTCATATCCCTCCGAATTACTCGTGCTCATCGGGAGGACGGACTGGAGATTGAGACATTTCTTGCGTGAAAGGACCATTCAGGGATGGTATATGACTATTTTCTCTGTATGATCCGGGGAATGAAAGCTGGTCCACGAGCTTGACCACTCTTCCTTCGTGCGGAAAACACATTACTCTAAAGAATGAGGAGACAATGGCTCCCATGCAATAAATATAGTCTCGTCCAAGGAGTAGATTGTAATCTAGGGGTCCTTGAACTACCATTACGTTCAGGTGAACGGTTTTCCCTCTCAATGTTATGGGCACATCGGGAAGGATCCCTAAAGGTCGATTGGTTCCTTTATCAAAGCCTGTCAGATTTCTCATCTCAGGCAAAAGCGATGGCGAACCAAGCGCTTTCCAAGCAGTTGAGGAAAGGATACTCACAGAAGCCCCCTCATCTATGATGGTACCAGCCATAACCATTCTATATATTTGAACGATAATTCGGAATGGTATGCTTGCTGGTAAACGGGGTCTGCCTAGTTGATTCCAGTCGAAGGAGACAACTAGGTTGCTTGGAGGTGGGACTGAATAGACGGCTGGGTACGACTCTGATGAAATTCCTTCCTATGGTAAAGGAACGGGTAAATTGCCCCCATGTTCGTTGTAGTTTGTGTTTATGAAGAGAATTTGGACGGTGTCATCCTTGTTCTCTTCAGTGACTATATCATCTGAAGATGAAACCTCTGAAGGCAAGACCGGGTCAACTGCCGCCTCGACCTTTTGACTTTCATCGGGTATGGATCCAGATGGTTTATCTTCAATGATAGGCACTTCAGCTGACCACCTGAGCTGGCCAGCCGGATTTTCAACTAGTGACGGACTCGGCAAGAGTTTTTTATATCCAGGAGGAAGTCGTAACAGTGAAACCGGACGATCATCCAAAACTCTTTTAGCTTCGTCTAAGAAGGGACAACGGTGGACGGCATGGTCGCCTTCGCACAGTTTAGGGGTGAGAAAACCCTATTTTGGCAGCTAATTCGACCATCATGTGATTGAGAAAATGTGATCCATGATCTGTGACTATAGCCTGTGGTACACCGAATCTGGCGACTACATGATTGAAAAAGAAGAGGGCAGATGTTTCACCAGTATTATCTAATGTAGGCATCGCCTCGGCCCATTTGGTAAAATAGTCAACTGCGACTATGATATACCCATGCCCCCCGGTCGAGGTGGGGTTACATGTCATGAAATCGATGCCCCATTTGGCGAATGGCCCAACAGCAACTATTGGTTGCAGAGGTGCGGGTGGTCTTCTGGTTTTGCTATCAAAAATTTGACAAGCATGGCAACTTTTGACTGCGGTTATGAAATCTTTGAACATTGTTGGCCAGAAGTATCCTGCTCGTAAAATTTTTTGTGTTGTAGCATATCCAGATTGATGCCCCCCACACGCGCCTGAATGACACTCATTCAGGACTTTTTCGGCCTCCTCATGGGTGAGGCACCTTCTCAGAACTGTATCGATACCACGATGGTAAAGTGTATCACCGACGATCATGTAGTCTTTTGCTTGGTATCGAATACATTTTTGTTCAGAGTGGGAGGTGTTTGGCCTAAATTTTTGGGTTTTGAGATAAATGACTATATCTCCATACCACTCATTGCTTGTAGATATCAGAAACAAACTCTAATCCATGATTGATTCTTCGGATGTTTCATCGTTGGACGACGATGGGAGATCGCACAATAATTCTGCGAAAACTAGAGATTTCTTTGACTTGGATTTTACAAATTCCAGGTCAAACTCTTGAAGGATTGCTATCCATTTTGAGTATTTTCCCCCCAGTAACTGTCTCGACAATATATAAGTCATGGGGTTGCAATCTGACAGAATGGTAGTTTTCCGAAAGAGGACATAGTGTCGAAATCTTTGTATCGCTTGAACAGCTGCAAGCGCTAGTTTTTCATATTTGCTTTCTGTATCATTTAAGTTTTTACTTAAATAATATATAGGATGCTCAATTCCATCGACTTCTTGAACTAAAACCATTGCGATGGTCGTATCCGCTACAGCCAGATACAGGTTAAAGTCTCTTTGATAATCAGGGGCATACATTAATGATTCTTTCATCAGGGAATCTTTCAAAGCATCAAAGGAAGCTTGTGCAACCTGATCCCAGACAAAGGGTACCTCCTTTTTCAAAAGACGTGTATAACCCTTAGCAAGTTCTGTGTAATTTGGAATGAACCTCCTCAGAAAGTTTGCTTTCCCTTGGAGTTTCTGAATCTGAAGCAAATTCGAAGGTGGAGGCAAATTTATGATTGCCTAGACCTTACATGAGTCGAGACGAATCCCATCCTTGGAGACTACAAAGCCAAGTAAACGACCAGAACTGACGCAAAATACACATTTGTGCGGATTGAGTCGTATCTTGTAGTGTCGACAACGTAGAAATATCGCTCTTAAATGCTGCGGATGATCAGTCCGCTTTCGCGAATGAGTCGGAAGGTCATCGAGGTATGGTTGAACGATGTTTTTGATGTCATGGAAGGCATAATTCATTGCCCTCTGAAACGTCGCCCCTGCGTTCTTTAAACCAAAGGGTAATTTTCGATATGCGAATGTGCCCCACGGACAAATAAATGCAGTCTTTGACTAGTCCTGTGGGTGGATATTTATTTGATTATACTCGGAGAATCCATCCATGAATGAAAAGATTTCGCATCCGGCGCATTCATCAATTATCTGGTCAATGAAGGGTGTAGGGTAGTTGTCTTTTGGACAAGCTTGATTTACATCCCTATAATCGACGCACACTCTAATTTTCCCCTGTTTTTTCATAACAGGGACAATATTCGATACCCAATCGGTTAGAGGAACCGGGTAGATGAAACCAGCATGGAGAAGTTTTTCAACTTCTGCCTTAATGGCAGCGGCTTTCTTGGGGTGCACCTGCCTTAGCCATTGTCGTACTGGTTTGACATCTGGATACATCTTAATTTCATGTTCAACGATACTCTAGTCAATGCCTGGCATTTCACTATATGATCAAGCAAAGACATCTCTGAATTCGCGAAAAAGAGCGTTATATATTTCCAATTCTGACAGAGAACAACATTTTCCAACATAAATATTCTCTACAACATTTGTTTTGGTCGAGATATTTATGGCTATAGTCTCTTCAATGTTGGACAAGTTTCGCTCGGAATCCACCGTATTTACAGTATTTGACAGAAAATCAAAGACTAAAGGATGATAAAGGTCATTTTGAGTATCTTATTCACAATCCGAAAGAAGAGAACGATGGTGGGAATCATTCCATGGTACTCCTTCAATTACCATAGATTGGAGAATTCCTTCGTTGGTGACATGCACTCGTGACCAAGGATATGAAGGAGTACCATATTCTCTAGACCTATCTATCCAAACGCTTGATGAGCGTTGATTTGGGTTTGCCTCCCAGGCTAGGAATATTGATTGCTATAATATTTTCGTTGGGCTTGGGGGCAAAACCACTGCATGATCCATGTTGATATCGTTTTCTGAGATCTTTGTAGAAGATATCATGTTGCAGGTTCCTATCGTTGCTACTTCCGCCAGATTGATTGGAGGTGGAAGAGCGAAAGTTCCCATTAGTATAAGATCTTTTACTAGGCCTACTTTGATATTCTGAAGCGAATGGGGGCTTCCATGGATCATGGGAATGCTTCCAGTAACTTGAGAACCATTGGGGAGGAAGTTTTGCTGATCGACGATTGTAATTCCTCCTTGAAAGGGAAATGCAATCTTTCTAAAATAGGTCGACACAACAGCTGCCATGGAATAAATCCATGGTCTTCCTAGTAGGATGTTGTAATCAAGATTCCCATCAATGACCTCAACATCTATTTCTACCGTTTTCCCTCCTAGTTCAACTTTCAAGTTGTTTAGGATACCATATGGGGTATATGTCCTTCCGTCAAATGCTTTTAATGTCGTCGAAGATCGCGACAAGGTTGGCGATCCTAAAGTTTTCCAGCAACTCATCGACATAATGCATGTAGATGCCCCCTCATCAATAATTGTTCGATGAACAGTTTTGTTGAGGGCTTTCACTTGAATAAGGAAAGCTAGTTGAGCTGGTAACTGAGGATCGTATCCTTTATGATCGAAGGATACAAGATTGGAATCCTTTGGGTCAATCCCACCAATGGCTGATAATAAAGCCTGCCTTTGGGATGGGCAATTTTTTAGTACTTCAAGAGTCGACATAGTGGATGGTGATTGGGCCAAATCTTCCACTATGTTATAATGTTGTGCCGCTCTAGTGCGGGGATTAAATGTCGATTAGTGTACTACTCCCTTTGGCGGTTTTATCGTTAATTCAGGAATGGTGGGTGGCACAACTTCTGTTGAAGTTGTTGTCGAACTACTTGGTTGATCTTTATCCTTGTTGTTCGACAGCTGTGGATTCCCATAATCTTTGTTTCTTGTCGATATCAAAGCATCATTTTGCTATTTTGAAACCGACAACATTAGCACTTGAGACAGGGAAGCATTTCCACTTTCAACCAGATTTGTTCCTGGATTTGGAAACGGATCAGTTAACACTGCGGAGGTTTTTGAATTCTTCAAGAATTTCTTAAGCTCAGCTTTGTGTGGACAATTTGCGGTCCAATGATCCTCATCGCATATGAAGCATCGATTTTTTGGTTTCCTATCTCCAGGAGGGTTGAAGAAGATTTTTCAGGTGATGATTCCTCCTGTTTCTTCTTCTTCCCTTCGCCTTCTTCTTGCTTCCTGGTTGTTTGGTTTCTTTGCCTTTATCTGTCGATACGGCATTTACTTCCGAAGCAAGAAGTTCGTATTTTTCATTTTGACCTGAAATATTATGGGCCTTTTTGGATGTAGCCTTTTTCGATTTCGTGTCTGTCGTGCCAATCACGCCATCGCTGGCATGAGAGTCATTGTTTGATTTAGGAGGAGGAGGAATTGAGAATTCCGGTCTAGGGGCGTCAGGTATTTTGTCGTAGAGCGTGCCCGACTGAGTGTAAATCAAGTCTAGATATTGTGCACGAGCGATAACTTGCTCTTCTGTTACGACTCCCCCCTTTGCCACATCTTCCGTGATGGAAGGCAGTAATGACTTGATAAACCATTCAGCTAGGAGCTGATCGGGGACGTATGTTTTTACCATCCTACGACGACGTCGCCGCTCATGTATATGATCAGATATGTGAGTGGCTGTTGTCTGTTTGAATTTGGTAAGAATTTTTGTTCCCGTTTCGTACCTTATTGGTAATTGAAAATGGGTTAAAAAGGTTGTGGCTAAGGTACTGAAGTTGTCAAACGAAGCTCTAGGCAATTCAATGTACCATTTTGCCGCCGGACCCGTTAACGTCCTCTGAAAGAGGCGAAGTCTTATCGAATCATCATTTAGGGTGTTTGATGAACACCATAGATGAAATGTCATCACGTGATTCGATGGATTTTCACCCGGATTTCCATTAAATTTAGGAATATCTGATGGAAGTTTATGCGGAATCGCTGGCCACCAAGGGGCGTAAGCAATTGGATCGTTTGTTAACCGATTTAAATCAGGTAACTCTAAGGTTGCCACGAAGGGTAACTATTGATTCAGGTTAGGTGAAGCATACCCAGAATAAGATGGAATCGCCTGAGCAGTTGGTCTTTGCATACCAGCATAATGCATTTGATGCTGGTATGTTTGGTAAGGTTGGTGGACATGACCATTGTAAAATGGTTGATTTTGACCGTTTTGAATGTACGGCTATCCACTGTTCGCAAATATTTCTGCTCAAAACCTTGGTATACTTGTTGGAATTACGGTTGTTGGTATTGCACCAGCCATGGTTGTGAATCCATGTGCTGTTGCGCAATACTAACCGTTTGACCAAGGTGAGGGGTAATTGTACCCGTCTGGACCTGTGTCGCCCCACTAGTTGGCGATTGTGGTTGAGTCGCAGGGTCAAGGGGGTGTTGCATTACAACCTGAGAAACCTGAGGTTGGCATACAACAGGCAGCGCTTGAACTTGCGACACCGTCACAATAGCTGGCGTAGTCGGGATGTTCGACATAGGTACACATTCTTGCATCGAAAACACAACTCTTGGTTGTTGAGGTAGTATAGGTACCCAACCACTTGAGGTAATTCCAGTATAACCTGAATGTCGTTGTGAACTCCCGTATGGATATCCTCCTGGAGGGGATAATGAAAGGGTATACTGCCCCCCATACGGTGGTAATCCAGAACTCAAGGGAATTGTTTTCCCTTGGGGACCGGACTGCCCAAATTGACCTCCAAATGGATCAATTTGTTGAGACTCAACATAAGAGTTTCCGGATATTATTCCAGATGAACAAACAGGAATGGACCATACTGTCGAGGTAGCCCCTGGGTGAGCTCCTTCTAGCGATTGAGAGCTAGTCGGGACAGATGGTATGCCGGCGAACATTGTCGGAGTGATAGCAGGGAGTTCTGCCATCGCTGTGTTAGATGACACAGTCCTAGATGTTGACGGTTGTTCAGACATTTGTAGTCTATCCAAAATATTACCTAGCGATTCTACAGGAGCTTCTGCTGGTGGTAGACTAACTTCTGATGACGAAGGATATAGAGTGATCCCGACTCCAAAGTGCGTTGGAGTACTTGTTTGAGGATCTTCTACAATTTCTTCTATTGCAATCAGACCAGGTGGAAGGGGAAGACCGTCAGGTCCGTAAAATATTTCTGGTGCCGAAGAAGGTATGGAATCGACAGCGACAGATGTTTGAAGAGCAAGACTCTTCGAACCGGTTGTAGATGGAACTGGTTCGGTAACACAAGTGTTTACTCTCAGACTAGGATCAGTATCACTGTCCTTCTGTGGCTGTTGAACTTCTTCTGTAGAGGCAGGGATTCCAGAAATGTTTGGAGTAACCAGAGTCTCTCATGTTATTGGAACACTTGTTCTAACTTTAATAGGAGATTTGGAACCGGTTAAACGAGTTCGCTTTGTCCGTATTGGTTTTGATTCCGGAGACAAAGACGGTTGACTCGTAAGCCTCCGCGAATGACGGGGTTTCAATTGACTTTCTTCCATGATTGCAGATTACTCGATCAACTAAAATAAAAAGGGGAAGTATGTTTCCGAATTAAATGAATTTTAGACGCTTTTGAGACAACTTGTTTTTTCAGTTTTTAGGAGTCGAGAAAAAACAAAAGATGACTCTAGTCTCCTTCGATTTTTAATGAGCCTGAAGTGACAAGTGCTCAGATGGACCTTTTCCGTTAAAGAGTCTAAAAAGGAACGAAAGGGACTGCTCTGGAGGTCTAGGTAGAGGGAGTACCAAACCAATCGCAAAACTGCAGAATAATTTTTACGGTACGACAGTCAATCTTCCCGAATGTTGTGTTCAGTGCATTGTGATCAGTAGGGCGGCCGACACGGCTTCCTATGGATAAAGGATTTAAGCCTATAGGGGTCTCCCAAAGTATACTCGACGGTACGTGGGAGCACAAGTCCGTACTGGCACTTATCGTCTCAAAGTGGAGGGATCACCCAACCATCAGTGAGGACAACAGTTACCAGGCTTTACGACGCCTGAATACGTCTCTAGCCTAGACCTCTAAATGTTGTGCGTTAAGTTCCAAAGCGTTGTTAGATTCATTGAATTTATTTTAAGTTGATCTTTCTTATGAAGTTTGCCTTTTGGGTTCACCACGAGATGTAGATGTAATTCCTAAAATGCAATCTAAAGATGATAAACAAACTTTTATCTCTTTTCTGCAATGAAAATCCTAGCTACTAGGGGAAAAGAAAGACACAATCTTTTCACAAAGAGCAAAGAGCACACTGTAAATGCACTTTCCTAAATCAAGCCAAACAGACTGTCTATATGCAAATGCACATGCATGTATTTGTTTTTCACTTTCTTAGTATTGATGCTAAAAAGAAAGTTGATGTACAAATCTGAATTTGCTTTCAAGCAAGAAACACAAACAAGTTTCTTTTCGAAATAAAAAGGTAAAGACGATTACGACACTTTAAGATTTTGAAATGAACACTCGTTTTTGACACTAGAAAAACACAAATTCAGACCAAAGGCAATAGTAAAAGTTTAATCGACTATCAACAGTAATCAAACTTTCTCCTATGATCGAAATCGACACTTGGGACAAATCTAAATCAAAGGACGACAGTACGACTATTCTACTTTTGCAATGGAAAACTGTAAACGACTCAACAAACACACAAAAACATCTACAGTTCTTTTGTACAAAGGAGGCGGAATAACAGCAAGGAAAAGGGGTTTTTAAACATACATATACTGATCATAGGCTGCAAAATTCAGAGACAAAACTGAAAAGAATGAAGCACAAGAACCTCAGCTGCACAGGGCTAGTCTGATCAGCGCAAAAGTAAAACAGAGAAACTAGATTGCAGTGCAGGTTGCCCTTTCGGGAAGTGCGCTGAAATGCAGGAACTCTTAACAGTACCTGCGCTGGGACATAAACGAGGATTCTATCCAGGTTTTGGGTCACAGTTTGCAGTTTAGTCTTTGGTTTTTGGCCGAGTAAAAGAAATCAGTAATTCACAATCAGGGGTAGATCTAAGGAGGGTCTAAGAGCTATCACAAGGGCAATCAGATCATTTGTGGATCGACTGTTCAAATCATAAACAAATCCAATGAATGGACAGAAGCAGCAGATGTCTACTTTGCATTTGTTATGGCAAATGCGGTTCAAATGCTACTTATAAGTTTATGAAACAAACAACAAAGAGATACACAAACAAACTAATTAGACAATCGTCCCCAATGGAGTCGCCATTTTGTTACCGGGAAAAGTGTCTATTTAGAACTGATCTATCCCACTAAGGTGTGACAGCTTCCCTAGAAACAAACAGAGAAAACTACTTTTGTATTTCCTTTATGAATTAAAGATAGAGGGGGATAGAAAGAACCAACCTGTGTCTTGCGCTAATCCTTTGATCCAATCCCTCTCTTCTTTGACAGCTTCCAGCTACTTGCTCCCTTACTTGCCCAGCTTCACCAAGTACCTGTAAGATCACAAAAGAAGAAAACTATACAAAGACATGGATCTATATTCATAAACAGCTTAGGATCAGATTTAAACTAGCCATACAAATGTAACAAGCATCAATGATACACAAGAATGGAGGAAAAACTCAAATAGTTTTTATTGATATAACAAGAAGATCCAGGAGGAGTTACAACCGATGATTCCTGACCCAGCATCAACCTCCCAGCAAAGAAGCCCCTCTTCACCTCCAACAAAGCATAAATCACCCAATACTCTGATCTCTGTCTCAAAACCAACAGCAATTCCTTACAATGTGCAAAATTCTAGCCTCTGGATCTCTGGGATGAGGGATCCATATATAGATGTATGCAAGGAGGATGAGTCAGCTTGTGATTTGATTAGTGTCTTCTCTCTGTCAGTTCTTTCTTCCACTTGGAGACTGAAAGCCTCTTACTCATCCTTGGTCGAATTCAGTGAGGCAAGTGTCATAGGAGAAGATTCTGGAAGCTTCCATTGTCTTTCCACCTCGCAGAATGACACTGCCATTTGTCATTTCTCGCCTAGCGCACCCTCATAGTGCATTTAGGTGCGTTGCAATGCACCCAGCTAGTGTATTTAGCTGCTATGCAACGCAGCTGGCCAGTGGAGCAGCTGAAATGATCCTGTTTTGACTTATTCTGAGCAGTTTCTGGTGGAGAACTTCTGGGAGAAGCTATAATTTGTTGACCTTGTTCCTTTAGGGGTTAGAACAACACTTTTAGGGACTTACGAGCCCTTGGTTTATGGACATTTCATGCTTGGAGCTGCAAGGCACAAAAATGTCTATAACAATTCAGATTTAAGAATGCAGGGGCGACCTTTCAACGAGCAATGGACATACCTTTTGCAAAAGAGATTCATGATTTTCTGGTTATATATCTGGATGACATCACTATGTTTTCTAGATCATATGAGCAACCTTTAGATCATTTAAGACAAGCATTTTTAAAATGCAGAAAGTATGGTATTTCATTAAATCATAAAAAATCTTTGTTTGGTCTAGAAGAAGGCAAACTGTTGGGCCATATCATCTCCAAAGATGGCATCAGAATTGATCTTGCTAGAATATAAGCTATTCTGCAAATACCCCACCCCAGAAATGTCAAAGAACTTCAAGATTTCTTAGGGAAGATTAACTTCTTGAGAAGATTCATATCTAATTTGGATGAATTAATTAGATTTTTGAACAAAATGTTAAAAAATTCTATTTCCTTTTCTTATTCTATTTTTACATCATTAGACTTTAATAATAATTTAATTAATATATTTTTATATTAGTTAGCTATAAATATTAACTATTTATAATTACTAATATAATTTAAATATATTAATTAAAAATTTATTTTATTTTATTTAATAATTATTATATTAATTAATATATTAATTATTATATTAATTAATTATTATATTATTTATTTAATTTTCAGTTTATATTAAGTATTAATTAATTATTATATAACAATTGATTAGTCTTATATTAGTATTATATTAATTCTATTAACTATTATATTAATTAAAATTTGAATTTTAGTTAGCTATAAATATTAATTATTAATTTGTATTAATATATTAATTAATTAATTATTATAGTATTTTTAATCATCATTATTTAAGAATAATTAATTAATAACAATTGATTATTATTATGTTAATATTATCTAATTGATATTTGAATTATTATATTAGTTAGCTATAATTATTAATTATTATTAATTATTAATTATTAATTATTAATTTGATCATTATATTAATTAGTTAATATGACTTAAACCTATTAATTAGTTAATTATTATATTTGTTACCTATTATCCTAGTCATTTAAATTTACTAATATCATTTGTATTATTTACTTTATATAATAGTTATATTAATATATTAATTAGTATATTATTATTAATAATTATTATTATATTTAATTATTAATATACAATAATAATTAAGTATTTATTATACAATATTAATTAATTATTTATTATATAATAATTGATTACTATTGTTTTAGTTTCATATTAATATTAATTTTATTAATTAATATATTATTTATAAATATTAATTATGTTTAATAATTAATAATTAATATGAATAACAAGAAAATATGATTATTTATAACAATTAATTTATTGTAAATATTAATTATTTATAATAATTAACATGTATAACAATAAATTATATTATTAATATTAAATAAATTATTTATTTATAACAATTAATTTATTATAAAAATTAATTATTTATAATAATTAAGATGAATAAAATTAAAATAAAATATATAAAAAATTAAAAATAATAAAATTAAATTAAAAATTAGAGCTGACTCTTTGTTCTTCCTTATTCTTCCTCATTAGTATTTATTAGGGTTTTTTGCTCTTCTTGCTTCATCATTCTTCAACCCTGATGATGGATCCCACTTGGGATTTGAAACGTTGGTATAAAGATGTTCAAACTGTGGATTCTCTGATCACTGATTCAAAAAACACAAGCCACAGATCTCTTAAATCCAAAAGGATTCAAATGTTAAATGGACAGTAGAAGCCAAACAAGCATTTGAAGAAATTAAAATGGCTTTGACCAAAACACCAATCCTCACAAGTCCAAAGTTTGACAGAGACTTCATAATTTTCTCATTTGCATCAGAACACACTATAGCAGCTGTTTTGCTACAAAAAGATGATCAAGGATGTGAAAAACCCATAGCCTTTTTCAGTAAAGCACTTAGAGATGCACCTCTAAATTACAAAATCATGGAAAAACAGGCTTATGCACTTGTGAAAGCTATTAAAGTCTTCAGAGTCTACATATTGTACTCCCATATAGTAGCTTATGTACCAAATGCTGTTGTCAAAGACATCCTGACTCAAGATGCAATTGAAGGCAAATGAGGTAGATGGATTGTTAGGATATTCCGACACATAGGAAATAGTTAAGTACAACTTGGTCTAGTTTAGAGTTAGGTATAGAGTTAGGTAAAGTGTGTTTCTTTACCGTTGTACATTTTGTAACTTACAATCCGACGGTCACGATATGTAGTGATCTGACGGTTCATTCTCTCCTCAGTATTACCGACACTTGATCCGTGGCTTGACACCTGATTGGTCCATGAGTTCTATTTAAAGCGCATGGAGGGTCATTGTTCGGGTAATCCGTGCATGAGAGAAGCTTATGTAAATTTTCATTCTTAGATTAATAAATTGCCTGTAGTAGCCACATTGGCGCAGGCCGTGGACTGTTTCCCTCTTTGAGGGTTTTAACCACGTCAAAAATACTGGTGTATTGATCTGTGATCTGGTTGTGAGCGGTGTCCTTTTGGTGTTCTTTCTGAGGAACTTACCCTGTAAATTCCTACATGGTATCAGAGCTATTTGAGGGCCGCGTCCGTTGGTGATCCAAATCTGAAGCCGGTAGAACTGCATCCGATTGTCGTTTCCTAGATCTGCTGTTTCTGACTGCTTTCGGGCCGAGAGGACTGCTCTGTTGCGTTCGGAGCATCTGTTCCAGTGAGGAACCCCTTTCGTTTCACGCGAAAAGGTTTTCGGTAGCCCTAGCTGCGTCATTTTTCAGATCGGGAGGTATACAATGTTTATTTGCAGTTTACTGTTATTTTCTCTCTGCTTATTTCGGTTTCGGTTTACTTAGCCTTTTTTAACCGGATCTATACCTTTCATTTCTGCGTATGCTCTTTTCCCTGCGACTCTGTGCGATCTGGGCAAATCAGAAATAGAAAGGAAGGATTTTTCTCATGCGTATGCTCTTTTCCCTGCACCTTAGTGTGATCTCGGAAAATCAGAAACATTGAGAAAAATATTTAGTTTTTCGGCTAAAGCTAAGTTTGAGCCGCAAGGTTCATTTTTTTAATATATCTAGTTTTTTGGCTAAAGCTAACTTCGAGCCGCAAGGTTCGTTTTTCTTTGCATATTCGTGTTGGGTTTTGTGTTTTGTGTTTTGTAGGGAAAAAGAGCTTTCTCAAGGCAAGCACGCAAACCAAGGCCCCCCCCCCCCCCTCTCTCTCTCTCTCTCTCTCTCTCAAATTTTTTGTATAGATCAATTGGTTCAAAGCTATTTTAAGAGAGTAGAGGTCTTGGGTTCAAGTCTCCATTTTGTGGGGGCGGATTTTTTCATTCCCGCACATTCGCGCACTTTGCCGGCAACTTCAACAAATTTTTTTCAAAAAGCCATAACTTCTTCATCCGGAAGCCTTTTTCAGAGCCGTTTTTTTTTAAAACAGCCTAATTTTTCGAGATCTATCCATTGGAACACTTACTTTCAGCATCTTCAGCTTCAGTTTAAAAAAAAAAATGGAAAGTCCATGCCAAGTCATTCTTGACAGCACTAACTACTTCCAATGGATAGCCTACATGGAAGATTTACTTAGAAGTAAAGGTCTCTACAGAATAGCCACAGACCAAGAGAAGAAACCAAAAGATGAAGACAAGGCTGCAAAATGGGAAAATAGACAAGATCAAGCACGTGGTTTGATAGGGATGTCTATTTCTCCTGATCTTAGATTCCATATTGCAGAACTTGAGACTCCTCATGAAGCATTGGAAAAACTCACTAAAGTTTTTGGGATTAAAAATGAAATTAGAGCCCATCAACTTGAAAATGAGTTGCTTACATTGGATCCTAATAATTTTTCTTGCATTGAAGATTTCTTGTCCAAATTCAAGACCCTTAGATATCTTTTGGAAGGTGTTAAGGTTAAGAAAGAAGATAGTAATCTTATTTATTCCATCCTTACTAAGTTGGGACCAGCCTACTCTGTATTTGTTTCCACCTTCCATTCTACAAGGGAAGCTTTCATTTGTCAAGGAAAAGACTACAAGGCCCCTTCCTTTGACTCTTTTTGTGATTCTCTAATAAGAGAACAATAAAAACTCTTACACCTTGGTCTTCTTAATCTTGGAAACTCTTCCACGAAAGCGTTAGCCGCCCAGCAGCAACCAAATTCAAAGAATCCTAAGAAGTCATATCCTCAAAAGAATGGTCCTAAACCAACTCAGCCTCAAAATGAAAGATCATTTCAGCAAAATGATAAGACCAATAAAAACAAATGGAAGAAGACTGATAGACATTGTAACTTTTGTAATCGAGATGGCCACTTAGAATCTAAATGCTTTAAGAAGATGGAAGCCTTGGAAGCCGCAATGAAGAAACATAACATCCATGTGGAGCATACTTCAACTTCAACTTCCGGAATGGCACTTTCTGCATGTCGTTGTCAATCATCTCAGTCTGGTTATGCATTAAATGTATCTTCTTCCTCTCCTTCTCATGAGTGGCTCATTGATTCTGGAGCCTCTTATCACATGGCCAAAAACCAAGCCATGTTTTCTTCTTTAAATGATTGTAACACCAAAAATATATATGTTGGTGATGATAGATCTCTTAATGTTGTCGGGACTGGAACTGTTCATCTAGACAATGGTCAGTTTAATGATGTATTATGTGTTCCAACCTTATCCTGCAACCTTCTATCTGTATATCAGATAACTCATTCAGGTGAAGTAAAATTGTTGAATTTTCACCTCATGATGTTGTAATCAAGGATCTAAGAGATCCTAAACAGATTCTAGCTACTGGTATTACTGATGATTCCACAAGGTTGTATAAGTTTCACAACTTTGGGTCATCAAATCTTCCCTCAGTATTTGTTGCTCATAATGATGAAGTGAGCAAACTTTGGCATGAGCGATTTGGTCACTTAAACTATCGCTCCCTTCAGCATCTATGTAAAGAAAATATGGTGACAGGGCTTCCTATGGTATCTTGCAGAGATGGTGTTTGTTCCGGATGTGTACTCGGAAAACATCATCGGGACAGTTTTGACAAACGTGCCTCTTGGCACGCCTCAGCCCCTTTACAACTTGTGCACAGTGATTTATGTGGTCCACTTCCTGTTGCTTCATTCTCTGGCTGCAAGTATTTCTTAACTTTCATTGATGATTTCTCCAGACGCACTTGGGTATACTTCTTAAAACTCAAGAGCAAAGTATTTAACACATTTTTGGCCTTCAAAGCCTTTGTTGAAAAATAATCTGGACATCAAATACTTAAGCTAAGAACTGATAATGGTGGAGAATATGTTAAAAACACATTCATCAACTTTTGCACCGAAAATGGAATTCAAATGCAACATACTGTTCCATACACTCCACAACAAAATGGTGTAGCTGAAAGGAAAAATCACACCTTAAAGGAAATGGCTAATTGTATGCTGCAATCTAAAGGACTCAGTCTTAGTTTTTGGGCCGAAGCAATTAATTGTGCAAATTATATAATCAATCGCACTCCTACTAAGGTTCTAGAGAATATCACTCCAGAAGAAGCTTGGAGTTCCATTAAACCAAATGTAAGTCACTTTCGTGTTTTTGGAAGTGAAGCATGGGCCCATATTCCAGATGAAAAGCATAAAGCTTTAGAACCTAAGAGTGAGAAATGTACTTTTGTTGGATATTATGAAGATGTAAAAGGTTATAGACTTATTCCATTTAAGTCCAAAAATGTTATCATTAGAAGAGATGTAAAATTTGATGAAAATAAATCGGCCTGCGAGCCTAGTCCGGCGGATGTGCCACCTCTTCCTATCTCTTCTAATTTTGAAAACATTTCTTCTTCAGATGATGAAAGTGAGGATGATAATCCCCCCCCACCTTCTCAGGATCCTCAACTTCCAAGATGGGTCCGTGCTACTCGGGATGCAGCAGGTGATATTGCCGGTGATCCTACAGATCAGCGACGTACACGTTCTCAGTTTGAAAGAGCCTCTTCTTTACTGGCTCAAGCTCTAGTAAATCATGATCCTGACACTTTTGCAGAAGCTTCAGGCCATCCACATTGGGAAGCAGCTATGAATGAAGAATATCATTCATTGTTGGCAAATGATACATGGGATCTTGTTCCTCTACCAAAGGGACGCAAACTTGTTAGATGTAAATGGGTTTACAGAACCAAGTATGGACCAGATGGGAAAGTTGATAAACATAAAGCTCGTCTTGTTGCTAAGGGCTTTTCACATGTTGAAGGCATTGACTACACTGAAACCTTCTCCCCTGTTGCCAAAATGAACTCTATCTACCTTGTTCTTTCCCTTGCTGCCTCTTTAAAATGGGAAGTCCATCAGATGGATGTTAAATCTGCCTTCTTGCATGGGGACTTGCAGGAAGAAATCTATATGGAACAACCCATTGGCTTCATACAAACAGACTCCAGCCTTGTTTGTCGACTTAAGAAATCCCTTTATGGTCTCAAGCAAGCTCCTCGGGCTTGGTATGCCAAAATGGATAGCTTTCTTTTAGAATCTGGCTTTTCTAGGTGTTATTCTGACAATACTGTCTACACCAAGAAAGTGGGCAACTCTCTTATCATCCTTGTTCTTTATGTTGATGATCTTATTCTTACTGGTAGTGATCCCAACCTTATAAACCATGTGAAGTCCAGCCTTACAAAGAAATTTGAAATGACAGACTTAGGACACTTCCACTATTTTCTCGGTCTTCAAGTCTTGCAATCCAAGGAGGGTATTTTCCTTTCCCAGTCCAAATATGCTTGTGATATTCTTCATCATTTTCACATGGAATACTGTAAGCCAGCCCCTTCTCCCTTTCAGTCTGGAGTCAAACTTTCAGTCTCTTGTACTTCTCCTGAATTTGATGCTACCTTATACCGTCAACTTGTAGGAAAACTCTTGTATTTAACCCATACTCGTCCTGACCTTTCCTTTGCTGTTGGCCTTGTTGCTCGTTTTATGCAAATACCCCGTGAAAGTCATTGGAAAGCAGCTAAAAGAATACTTCGTTATGTTCGAGGTACAGTACAGTTTGGGATTCATTACAGTGCCAAAACAGCTCCTCTATTAGTTGGTTTCACTTATTCTGATTGGGCTGGTGACCCTGATGATCGGAAGTCTACTGCCGGTTATGTATTCACTCTTGGTTCAGGACCTATTACATGGGCTTGTAAGAAACAGGCTGCCATTTCTCTTTCGTCAGCAGAAGCAGAGTATCGTGGTGTCGTGGAAGCTAGTAAGGAAGCCTTGTGGCTTCGTCAGATCCTATCAGAGTTTGGCTTTGAGCAGCAGCATCCAACCACACTTTGGTGTGATAATCAAAGTGCCATTCAGCTATGCAAAGATCCAGTCCAGCATCAGCGCAACAAACACATTGAACTACACATGCACTTCATCAGAAAGCTCATTCATGACCATGTTCTTGAAGTGCAATATTGTTCAACAGATGATCAGGTTGCAGACATCTTCACAAAGGCTCTCACAGAGGCGAAGTTCACTAAACTTCGATATATGCTTGGAGTTCAGGAAGTTGTCACTAAGGGGGGATAGGCTCTAGTGCCTCCTTCCTTCTCCTATTGTGTCATATTTGTAAATCCTTCAATCCTATCCCAAGTTGTTCTTAAGGGGGGATGTTAGGATATTCCGACACATAGGAAATAGTTAAGTACAACTTGGTCTAGTTTAGAGTTAGGTAAAGTGTGTTTCTTTACCGTTGTACATTTTGTAACTTACAATCCGACGGTCACGATATGTAGTGATCCGACGGTTCATTCTCTCCTCGGTATTACCGACACTTGATCCGTGGCTTGACACCCGATTGGTCCATGAGTTCTATTTAAAGCGCATGGAGGGTCATTGTTCGGGTAATCCGTGCATGAGAGAAGCTTATGTAAATTTTCATTCTTTGATTAATAAATTGCCTGTAGTAGCCACGTTGGCGCAGGCCGTGGACTGTTTCCCTCTTTGAGGGTTTTAACCACGTCAAAAATACTGGTGTATTGATCTGTGATCTGGTTGTGAGCGGTGTCCTTTTGGTGTTCTTTCTGAGGAACTTACCCTGTAAATTCCTACATGGATAGCTAATATATTGAAGTATGATATTGAAATAAAACCTGCAAAGCTTATAAAAGGATAGGGATTGGCTAAACTCATGACTGAAACAAACTTTCAAGCCCTAGATATTAATGAACTAGATAATGAACAGGAGATGGCGACTCTACAAATCAGCCAGGCCTTCTTAGAGTCACCTTGGTATGTTGATATAATTCATGTATTATTAAACCTGCAGGCTCCTCCAGGGTTATCCAGAATAAAGAAAAGGTTTTTAAAGATGAAAGCTTCAAAATTATGTATTTTAGATGGTGCTATTTTTTGGAAAAATCACGAATGTATTCTATTAAATTGTTTAATAAAAGAAGAAGCTGACAAAGTGTTCAAAGAATTTCATGGACGGGACTGCGGTGGAAACCTTTACTGGAAATCAACTCCAGACAAAATCCTAAGGGCTGGATTTTACTGGCCAACCTTGTTCGCTGATGTAAAGAAGTTTGTCATTGCTTGCCACAAATGCCAAATTTTTGAAGGAAAAAGGAAACTGTTACCCTTACCCTTGAGACCAATTTCCACTGAAAAACCCTTTCAACATTGCGGTTTGGACTTCACTGGAGAGATCCATCCTCCCTCTTCTGGCCAACATAAATGGATCCTTACTGCCACATACTATTTCACCAAATGGATAGAATCCATTCCTTCTAGACAAGTCAATGATACAGTGATTATAGGATTCTTAGAAACCAACATCTTGTCTAGATTTGGTTGTCCTAAAAAGATCATAACCGACAATGTTGTTGCCTTCAAGTCCAAGAAAATTATAAATTTCTGTAACAAATACCATATCACTTTAGGCCATTCCATAGCCTATTACCCTCAAGGAAATGGTCTAGCTGAGTCCTCCAATAAAAGCCTGATTAACATTATTAAGAAATTGTTGGAAGAGAACAAGAAAAACTGGCACAAGAAACTTACAAATGCACTATTGGCAGATAGACTTACTACAAAGAGATTTATTGGAACTAGCCCTTATGAGTTATTTTATGGCATGGAGGTTGTGTTTCCTTCATCTTTAGGAGTTCCTATGATGAAATTATTGCAAGAAGCTCAGGTGGAACCCAATAACATTCAAACGAGAATAAATCAAACCATCCATTTGTAGTAGACCAGAGCAGAAGTGCATCAAAGATCCCAAGTTTTACAAGAAAGACTCAAGAAAATATTTGACAAAAGGATCAAAGCAGAATATTTCTACATTGGAGACAAAGTTCTAAGGTGGGATTCTAGGAGAGAAGACAAAGGAAAACATGGGAAGTTTGAATTCCTGTGGAAAGGGTCATTTATCATCCAGGCATTGCAAGGGAACAACACTTACTTTCTGAAGAACCTGGATGGTACAAAAATAGAAGAAGGACCAGTGAATGGTCGAATGCTGAAACATTACTTTGATCCAGTTTTTTTTTTTAAGTATTCTGACTCTAACACATACATACTATATCTTTGATAATGTCACAGTTTGGATTGGATAATAACTTGTTGCAGTTGAAGCCCAAAGAGAAGGCCCTAAGCTTCAAAAGTATGTTGTCATATATACAATAAAGCAACCAGCTGAAGGAAATTTCAAAGCAAAGTCAGAGTTATTCAAAAGGCCATCTGACCTGCTATTCTTGACTTTCCACCAGGGAAAGTCATCCCCAAGTGGAACCACTCTTATACTCCTATACCAATAGGTGTCATATTTCATGGTTGACTTGATGAGCTCTGTAATATGTTCATCCCTTTCCTTGCTACAAAGGTTTACCATATTATCAAAAAATCTAAAAAATGTAAAGAGGGTATGCCCTAAAAGAAAAATCAAAGGGTAAAAAGAATAAAATGGTCAAAAAAGTGAAAGAAATGAACCCCAAACAAAGAATGACTAGGAAAGTGTGCAAGTCTAAAATGCCATTACTTTTTCATTTTCTGTAAATAAAACATTGTGTGTAGCTGGTTGAACTTTATGCCACAATTGATGAATGGCCAAACAGCTTAATCTTGGCTGGTTCATGTTTGAATTTCCTGTTTTACAAATAGAGAATAAAAACCTGACCAAACTGTTTAATCTTGGCAGATAAGTAGATAGGTAGAGAAGCAAAGGAGCTCAAATGTTAAATCTAAGCCCCTGGATGTAATAAGTGCAAACTTAGGTAGGCTTGCCATGAAAAGAAAAAGAAGTTGATGAGGGTTTGCTAGTCTAAATGCACCCAAAGAAAGAAGGAAAAAATGCTAGGCAAAGTAGGCAGGGTAGGTAGATTGGTGTTGCAAAATGACACTTGGGATAGATTTTGTCTCTAAAAGTGTTAATATTATCTCTATCACAAGTGCGTGGTGGACATTGTACTTGGAGTAGCTCAAGCGAGGCAAAGTTTCATAACTAACTCCCCCTCAGGTCTTTTCCCTAATCGCTTACTAATTTCCCCCCTCAAATATTAAGATCTGCTTAATATCACTCACATATCACTCATCTCATTTTATAAACTCATTTCCTTAAGTAAATCTCTACTTTACTTGGGAAAATGCATAACATCACCTCAAAACCCCTCTTGTTCATCCTAAGCCTAAGTTTAAACTACAAAAGTAAAAAAAAAAATTAAACTTAGCGCTTATTATCATTTCATGAGTCATATTAGTTTTAACACTTATTATATAAATCCCTTATAATTTTTACCCATCCCGTATTATGTAAATATATGTTAAAAACCCCCAAATAATACATATCCTGCCCCGGTTAATTATAAACCATAATCACTGTTTAAGCGAGGGTTAATAAGTTTATCTGGAACTTGTTAAGAACCTCCCTGCGCGCTCAAAGGGTTAATTAACCTCTGGTTGATTAATAACCAAACCACCCTGCCAACCAATAAAAACAACCCCGATGCATTAAAAACATTGTTTTATTATAAATCGGACCCACTGCTTAACCTCCCACCATATTCCATGAGTGCCCGCTGTCAGATCTCTGCCCATCCATCCAACGGTTCGCATCCATTTCTCGCCCCCCTCCATCGCCGAACGTTAACTCGCGGGGACAGGGAAGTTTGGGTGCCCGTACTCTGCCATGCGTCACGCTCCTCCTATGATCGCTCCCTCCCCACCCGAAACCGCTCAGCCCCAAAAGCGGTGTGGGGCAAAACCGCTTACCACCTCTACTGACATCACCCTTTGCTCACGTCGTCTGTCCTTCTGCTGACATCACCCGCCACATCATCTACCCCCGTACTCTTACTGACATCATCCATACCGCTGACATCATCCATCCTTCAAAACACAAAATCCCACCAAAACTTCATTTTGTCAAATAAAAGGGAAAAAGTCATTTTTTCTTTGTTTTTCTACATACAGCGCCCCGTACGCTCCAAGCATAAAAATGATTGAGGTCGTATTTCCATGTCCTCTGACCAGAAGGGCTACATCGACGAGCTCACAGCCATTCAAGATGCAGCATGCGGTTTTCCTCTATAAAAAAAAAAAAAAACAGGTACCTTTTTCAGCTACCTCCAACAATCGGCTATCAACGCATCAATTGCCAGGACTTCTCATCAATCTCCATAGGAAATTTGTGTACCAGCCATAGAAAGTCTAAAAGAAAGGAATTGGAAGGAACAGAACAACCTCCAGTGTCCCAACAAATAGGTGTTTATCCATAGCTGCGTTGTTACCCTTGGAAAAAGGGAAATTTTGGGCTAAATATCAGACAACGATGAACAGAGGAAAACAAGTCAAAGAGTATCAATTCAGCATTAAAGTGTATCAGAGCCAACAAAATGTGGCAGATTAGAATTAAATGTGGTAGATCAGAATTAAATATTGCAGATCATAATTAAATGTAGTAGTTAAGACAAGCAGTCGACGCAGAGTTATTACAGAGGACAGCTGCAAGCCGAACCCTAAAGGGCCTGCCTCCAGCACAAACATCAGTTAGCTGTTTCTATTTTACTTGTAAACTATTTTATTTAAACCTATATATTATCTCACAGCTATTATGAGATATAGGTTGTACATATTTTGTTGTATAAATACCCCCTCCATTAGAGTATTGGGTGTGGTGTGTGGATTTCCTAGATTGTGTTGTAATACTGAAATTTTGGAATAAAGAGCTATTGGAATCAAACTCTTGTGTAGTCTACTAGATGAAGAATTGAAGCAAAGGACTTGTCATAGATTTCTTGAATCAACCTCCAGACCAATAAGTCCCCTATATCTTGTGTTTTACAGTTTTCTTGTTTATTATATCATCTGTGTTTCATAAACTAAATGATAAAGAAAATGGTTAATTTCAGAATATGCTTGATTGCACTATGTTTTCAGTCTTTATTGTTCTCTGTGTTTTCTTCAAAATTAGAATAAGCAGTGAAATCTTAATTGCTCCTATTTCTTGATTCTTTCATGTTGATTATTTGCTAAAGAATTCTTAAACTGCTTCTTACCAGTAATCATCCATTTTCCGTCTTTCAATAGGTTGAAGGATTCTTATCTACCCTTCATCCATTTGAGCCCATTCCATCTGCTTCAAGTCTTCATTTGTTCCCAGTTTGAGTACTTTGCTCTGTGAAACCATCCTCTGTTAAGAAACCGAATCCAAAAAGCCTTCTTCTTTGACTCCATTAGCCCAATGGACTGAAATTCTCTGTCTTACCTCTATGTTCTATTGAATCTCACCGCCCAAACTCAAACAAAACCCATGAACTTCATAACTAGCCTAATACCTTTAAAAAAAATAATACCTTTAAAAAAAACAAAGCCAAATTATAAAGAGAGAGCCCTCTCTGGATATAGATTGGCTAGATTCTGTATCTAAAAGATTGGTCTGTGGTTACCTCGGCATCCTTCCCTTTCTTACAACTTTGAGGAAAACCTTAGTGGTAATAGATCCAATGGTGGGGTTCAATATCAATTATGCTACTGGTAAAACCCTAATTCACAACTCTTCAATCTCGTTTTCCCTCCAGTCATCTGAAAATTGAAAATATACTCTCGTTTTCCCTCCCTCTCGTTCTATGTTACTCGTAAAACCCTAATTCACAACTCTTCAATCTCGTTTTCCCTTCCTCTCATTCTCTTTGTTACTCGTAAAACCTTAATTCACAACTCTTCAATCTCATTTTTCATCCAACAATGTGAAAAGTGAAAATATCCTCTCATAAAATATACTATCATTTCCTTCTCGTAGAAAATTGAAAATATACTCTTTTTCCCTCCATCCCTGTGAAAAGTGAAAATACACTACTTGTTTTAGAACATAAATGAAGATTGGAGTTGGTAGGGATTTTGTACTTCAAAACTAACGAAAATGTTAAAATTTTCTCCCTGAAAAACAATAAATACAATATTTTATTTAATAATCTAACTCATTAACCAATAATCTAAATACAATAGATGTATTTGACAAACTAATACCCTTTTTTTAATGGTTGTGTTGAAAGCATTTCTTCCATATTTGGTGTATTTATTTAAGATTACATTTTTTATGCAATGATTTTGTTGTTAGTTTATAGAGGTAGACATGTTGTACTTTTAGAATTTGAGCCCTGTGAAAAGTGAAAATATACTAGTTTTAGAAGGTAAATGAAGATTGGAGTTGGGATGACTTTTGTACATCAAAATTAATGCTCAAATTTTTCAAAAATGCTAAAATTTTCTCTCTCAAAAACAATAAATATAATATTTTATTTAATAATCTAACCAAATAACTAATAATCTGAATACAATAGTTGTATTTGACAAACTAACACCCCCCTTTTTAAATGTAAAAAAATGGTTGTGTTTGAAAACATTTCTTCCATATTTGGTGTATTTATTTAAGATTACCTTTTTTATGCAATGATTTTGTTGTTAGTTTATAGAGGTAGACATGTTGTACTTTTAGAATTTTTGCCATGTGAAAAGTGAAAATATACTACTTGTTTTAGAACGTAAATGAAGTTTGGAGTTGGGAGGGCTTTTGTACATCAAAATTAAGGATGAACTTTTTCAAAAATGCTAAAATTTTCTCCCTGAAAAACAATAAATACAATATTTTATTTAATAATCTAACTAACTAACTAATAATCTAAATACAATAGTTGTCTTTGACAAACTAACACCCTTTTTTTTAATGGTTGTGTTTGAAAACATTTCTTCCATATTTATGTGTTTATTTAAGATTACCTTTTTGATGAAATGATTTTGTTGTACTTTTAGAATTTGGGCTGTGAGAAAAGTAAAAATATACTACTTGTTTAGAACATAAATGAAGATTGGCTTTGGGAGGGATTTTGTACATCAAAATTAACTTTCAAAAATGACAAAATTTTCTCCTTGAAAAACAATAAATACAATATTTTATTTAATAATCTAACTAACTAAGTAATAATATAAATACAATAGTTGTATTTGACAAACTAACACCCCCTTTTTTAATGGTTTTGTTTGAAAACATTTCTTCCATATTTGGTGTATTTATTTAAGATTACCTTTTTTATGCAATGATTTTGTTGTTAGTTTATAGAGGTAGACATGTTGTACTTTTAGAATTTGAAAAGGAAACACGTGCTCTTAACTTGGTTGTATTGAAAACATTTAAGTGTTCTTGTATATTAGGTGGGTGCAAACAAGAGAGAGTATATGGTATGTGGATTTAATAGTTAAAAACAAGTGTTAGTTTCTTAAAAGTCATATGAAAAATTTGCAAGGAGTAGGGTGTGTACCCTTATTTAGGTTAAATATATTCAAATTGTTGTGTGAATAGGGTTGTAAGACCCTATGTTTCCATATTGAGAAAATGGAGTCCTCTCCAAGTCACTCACATAGTTTAAGTTGTCATAAGAAAAGTAGGTGTTTTTCCTTAAGATGTGAACATTTCATTTTAAGTAGTGTGATAATGTGGTTTCAACGAGGCATTCAAAGATGGAACGAACATGCACATTTGGGATGCTAGTGTTATGTTTTGCTTGAGGCATGAGTGCACATCTAAGAAGACTCTAACACAAGTTGAAGAGGTGGAATAGTTAGAGAGGTTGGGGGGTTGTAGTCTCACATATAGGTGTAGATAAGCAAGTTAAGCACCATGAAATGTTGTGAAGAAAACTTAATACATTTGATGAGTTGCACAAAGGTAACTTGGAAATGGTACTAAGTGAACATTCCTTGATCGAAGTTGATACCCTCTCCTTGGAACTACCACTTTGCAAGACAAAGAAGAAATGTGAAATATATGTCCAACCCACTAAAGATGTTGGCAAGGTTGTTGCAACATATACAGGTGGTTTTTTCATGTTGCAAAAGGAGGTGTTGGAACTTGGAAGGTGACCATTGGAGTAGTTTTTCATGGAGTGTCAAGGAGGTGCAAGGATCTGATAAGGAGAAAATTACACAAATCTAACAAATAGGCTATATTGGGTTAGGATATTACTGTTTTGGGACATCCAAAGTTGAAGGTACATTTTATGGAGGTGTAGTCTAAGTGCTTGGGTGTAGGGCACATCTTATGGGTATCTTGGACTTTTGTTGTGTGTTAGTGGTGTTAGTGAATTATGTTTGATGAGCACTAGCTAGAATGTGTTCCATGAAGACAAAAATCCCACAAGTTTGAGATGGCTTAACCATTTGGCATTGTAAGGTGTGTTATGCCCTAGTTTTGAGGAGACAATTAAAACCATCTTAGAGTGTGATGGGTTGTACCATGGACTTAGGTCCACTTGCATGGGTTAAGGTGTAAAGGTACCCCATGAGTTGAGGAAAATGATTGCAATGTTTACCTATATAAATCATTTATAATATAAGATTAATGAGTTTTTTTGGATAATGGAAGAGGAAGATAATAAAGGAGAGGAATTGAGGTTTGTTGTACATCAATAAAAAGGAAGGAAAATATCTCCTATTAGTAAGATTTTTCAAGTTTCCTCTTCAATAGGACTAAATTTTAGTTGGAGCTACGGAGTTGGCCTCAAAAGTATTGATTTAGTACTCTAGAAATCGAGGACATGACATATCCAATCTAGTCCATTAAATAGATGCATCTTAGGAAAATGTTGCAAATGCTAAGTGTTATGTTCCTATACCAATAGGTGTCATAATTTATGATTGACTTAGTTATTTCTGAAATATGTAAATACCTTTGCTTCTGTAAATGTTTTCCATATTTGTAAAAAAATCAAAAAATTAAAAAATGTAAAGAGGCTATGTCCTAAAAGAAAAATCAAAGGACAAAAAGAATGAAAAAGGTCAAAAAAGATGAAAAATATGAACCCCAAGGAAAATAAAGGACCATGAAAGCGTGCAAGTCAAAATGCCACTACTATTTTAATTTTTTGTATAATAATGATTGTCTGCAATTTGTTCTTATGCCACAATCCATGGTAGTCAAATAGTGTAAACTTGACTATTTCATGTTTTAAATTTTTATGTCTATAGATAGAGAATAAGATCTAACCAAACTATTTAATCTTGGCAGATAAGTAGATAGGTAGAGTAAATAAAGCAGCTCAATAGTTTAATATGAGCCCTTGGATGTAATAAGGATAGACTTAGATAGATTTCCATTGTAAATGAAAAGAAAAATGTTTCATAAGGGTTTGCCAGCTTAAGTGCACCCTAATAAAAAGTAGGAAAAATGGTAGGATGTGTAGGTGGGTAAGTAGATGAATGGTTGAAAAATGGTGTATGATGGATGATTAGTTGAAGCTCATATCATTTACTTTCATCATCATATTACTTTAAAAGTATGGATAACAGGGACATTTACAAACTCAGGTTATTAATTTCCTCATTTTCTTTTAACCCTAATGTCAATAATTTCCCACAAATAACAATCAAAGCGCCAAAAGCCTTAAGTCAAAGGGGCTCAGAGCATTTCTTTGACTTTTGGAGGGACCGGGCCCTCGGCCCAATGATTTACAAGTTCCAAGTGCTAACCCGTCAACATTCACTCCTTTGTAATTCATCCATTTCATCTAAAAAATCCCTTTTCCTAAGGTGAAATCATTATTTGCCTAGGGAAAGTAATTAACCTTACATAAACCCCTTTTTCCCACAAAAACCCACAAAATGCATCTAAGCCTAAGCTATAAATGTTTAAATGCGGAAATGTAATATATTTCAAAGCATTTTACTTAGTGCATTCTCATCTCCATGTCTATTTTATATTAACATAATTTATTATAGTTAGCTCCCGGAAAATACACCCCGTCCCCTATATATTATTAAAATCCCTTATTCTAATATCCTGCCCTAGTTTTAAATATAAACCCTAAATAATGAAATAAATAGATAGATTGATTAATCAATAGGTTAATTAATCTATCCGCAATCAATCAAGACTGACAACCCTCTGCTGCATTAAAAAGGAATTAATTAATCAACCTGTGATTAATTAAGAACCTTCCTCCAATAGCATCTCCCCTGACTTCATTAATCTCCCTAATCCACAGTTACTACCCTGTCGGGCTCCATTAAATCTCGATCAAGTCCCTTCCCTGAGCACCATATGATTTGACACCTTTAGATCTAATGGCTGACACTCATATCAGGCGGCTTTCAATGCTGAAATTTACCCGCCCAATATGAGCGGTTTCAATATTCACCCTATCGTTACATGTCGCTTGATGAATGGCATCGGCAAACCTATCCCAATATCGCTACACCCTCATAAGCGGTGCGATAGATTTTGCTTACCACCCCCGCTTACCACTTTCGCTAAATGACAAAATGTCCCATCCCTTAACTGGCACCAACTGTTGTTTTCATTATATGCACCAAAACATTGACTTTGCCAAATTAAAAAAAATACTCATTATTTTTCTTTACCAAGAAAAGAACCTTTTGTTCTCCATGCACACTTAGAGTACGTTCGAACCGCCACCCTGCTTTCAACCGTCAACCTTCAGAAGCCACTGAACTCCAGATTTCCATTGCAGACCCATGCACTAAGCACTTCATGCAAACAATGCACCAGAGCCATTTGTCCCTTCATGCAACCATAACTAGGTATTTACCCATTTTATTGAGAAACCCTACTTTTGTATTCAACCTGGACTAAATTGCTGTGAAAATCAACTAATTTAGTGATAGCAAGCTATTCGATAGTCTAGAGACTCCCTGAAATGACCCAATTCTTCACAAATTCCCTGGAAATCCCTACCCTCGTCCTTGAATCCACAAGGACCAAGGATATACACTCTAGTTTCCCTCGATGTCATGCCAGTTACCACACCCCACAGAGGTTACCACACCCCACAGAGATTTAGACCATCTTCACCTAGCTGACAGAGACTTTCAAATAAAGGACCTCACCTTTGATGAAACCCCTTTGAAATTGCATTACAAATATAGAGATAATTACATAAACCATGCAGATAAGATAGGTCTTTGGGAATCAAACCTAACCAAGTATCAATTCCCCAGTGTCCATGTCTTCCTAGATATTATTCACTACTACCATCCCAACTACAACCCTATTATGAGACCTGTGATGTCTCCAGACCAAAAAATCCTATTCACCATTACAACTGAGTCCATAAATGATATGTTACAGTTACATCCAGGTCAAGACCTTGTTCCCCTTTCCATTTCTGATTTACTTGAAAGATCTTCAAAGCTGTCTAGTTCCAGAAGTGCCCAAATTTTCCAGATTTTCATTAAAGAAGGGCATATGCCAAAAGACCCCCCTCCTTACATGTCTATCATTTTTTCTGATTTGGGCAAAGAAATTATCACAATGATAGCATGCATTTTAGGTTTTTCCACCAATGAGTATGTTGATGAGATGACCTTTGCCTACATGTCTATTTTTAACCCTGGTCAACCACCTAGAGTCAAATTTGATTATGCCAAGTTCATTGCTGATAAAATCCATGATCAGTTTATGAGACTCAAGAATGAAAGAGTCTTCAAATACTCATCAGTCTTGTATCACTTGTTTCTTTACTACCAAACTGATAGGTTTCCCTTCTCTGTACAAAAACTTGATATCAGAGGGAATCCTAGATCTATCATCTTCTGGACTTCTCTTTTCCATAGGTCTCATTCTTCTCCCTACCCATATACATATTTTTTTGACCAATTTGTACATCCAGTGAATATAATGTTGAGAGGAATCCCCCTCCCAGAATCAATGTAGACATTAAGAGGGTTCTCGAGTTGTCCAAGAAATACAAATTTCGGGATTGTTATTTATACCAAAACCATACCGAAATCAAAATTTATGGGTGTGAGCTACCTCCTTATAAGTTACCTAGATATCTCCCCTTGTGATTATTTGCTCTGGAGTACTAGAGGCAAATGATAAATTCTGATGATATTCACTTTGTTAAGACCAAGAAGAAAGCCCAAATAAGAATAAAATATCACCTAGGCCCATTCATTTGCAACAACAGGAAAGCAGGAGATGAGGCAGATGAAATGCTCCAGAATCTGAGACTAAAAAAGAGTTTCATCTGGGCCTATGACCCTCACAGCTTCATTTGAGATAGAAGGCATAAACATAAGCTATCACCATATATCTACCATAGGATCCCAGAGATTGAAAAATATGCCAACCAATCTGAGTGGGTGGAAGGCACTTTAATAGAGCAGGATAGCACACAAGTTGAAGTTGACAATGTATGGGTAGATTTAGAAAGAAGGCTTGATCAAGATTCCTTTGTACATGTGCCAAGAGAGACTTCATCGCACAGGTAGTCCTAGTAACCCATTACACAACCATCAGAACATCAAGATACATCAGAATAGGCAGAAGATTTAAAAAAAACCAAAGTCCTGAGAACAAGCTGAGCCATGAAGACAATAGGAGCATTCAAGACAACAAGAAGAATCTGAGTAGCCCAAAATCTCAGAAGAGCTAGCTCAACCTCAGCAAATCATGAGCAACCCTCCTGTGTTGCAAACCCCTCTCAATGAGGAAATAAATCTCAAAAGAAATAGAGAAGAGGCCACTCCCTCCAGTAGGCCTATTGATCAAACTTTTTCTAAAAGGCAAGGGTTGAACCCCTATGCAGAGGAAGAATATACTGAGGAGACCACAGGCAACACAGTGGCAGAAAAGACAGATAGTATGCAGACTATCCCAGCAGGTGGTACACCGTCCACCTCACATATACAAGCATTGGAAAGACAACAAAGCACAAAAGTGTCTTCTTTCAGATATTTCTCTAAACATATCTTAGACATTAAAGGGAAATACAAAGAAATCAAAACAAGGAATGAAAAATTAAAAGCTCAAACCTATGCTCATTACCTCAAAATGGCTCCAACTAATCAGACCAGGCTTATGTTAGCTTTTGACATAAAAGAAGGAAAATTGCAGATGAGCTTCCTAAAACCAACTGTACAATAGCCGAGGTCAATGGATGACTATTTGAAAATTGATTTTGAAGTTTTGGCCAAGGATATCCATCCGATTGACCAAATAGAACTGCACAAGCAGACTAGTGAAATGGTATATTCCACACTGACTAATAAGGCCATTACAACACATCAGTTACAAAATTCATTACACAACACCACAGCACAGCTGCAACAGGAAAAGGCCTCCTCTCAGGCCAAAGACATCAGAATCAAAACTTTAGAAGATCTGGTGATAGAATTGGGACATGATCCCAAAGATGTCAAAGTAGCTAAACAATTGAACAAAAAGAAAAATGGTGATACAGCTGCACTGAAGAAACAGCTAAAATTCCCTCCTCTCCACCATCCTCAGACTTAAGAAGTTATAGAGAAGCAAAAGGAGGAAGAACTTATGGACTTAGTCCTTAATTTAAATGACCAGCTAAAAGAAATTGAGAGGGAATTGCAGAATGAAATACAGTCTAGGCAGAGTGAGTTGGCCACCGCTCCTCAGACTGTCATACCCATAGTTTCTATAGCAGTACCCTCCACTCTAGCAGCTTCTTTAGCACCAACACTTCCACCAGTAACAGCACTGCCAGTGCCAGAGGCTATTCCAACTTCAGGTACATCAACTAGTGCACGAACAAAAGCAGAAAAAATAGATGAAGTGATTAAAGCCATGGAACAGATGAGTATCCAGGCTACAAAATTTTAAAAGATCAAAGAAAAAATATCAAGTATGGAAACAAATTATGAACTGGCACAAATTAAGAACAAAGAAGAAGAAAGGAAGAACAAAAGAATGGAGGAGAGAATCAGAGCCCTGGAGAAGGACTTAACACTAGAAAAACCATTGGGAGATATGAGAAATATATTGTGGGCCAATATCATTGATTCCATCAATGATATTTGGCCTTCTATCCAGATAATTTTTTAACAGACTGAACTAGTCAAGATAGTTGTGGAAGCTATACAAAAGACTAAAGAAGAATTGGGAAATAAGCCTGAAGAGGCAAATCAGTTAATTGATTTCTTGAACAGTGGGAATAGGTACCAACTGGATGCATTAGAGATTGAAGATAGAACAACCACCATCATTGAAATAAAGAAAGTTCTTACTAAGAGGAACTTGATGCTTAACTTAGAGAAAAAGTGTCGGAGTATTCAAGCAGATATAGATGAATTCATGTTGAAGTATGGAATTTTGAGAGAGAAAGGCCTTCCAAGCCCACTGGTCATAAATGACAAGTTGATGACCCATGAAGACTACATTGAGAGACTAGACAAATAGGCTAGGAGCCAAGCCAGTTTTTCAGCAGTAAAAGCACTACCTATAGGAAAGGTGCTTTATGATGGCCTGGAAAACCTATTTTACATAGAACATGAAGTAAAACATCTATTCACCAACAGACCCAATTTTGTTAAGTACACAGAAGCTGATGAATTTTACAGGAAAATGATCAGAATGAAAATACTGAATGACAAGTAGTGGACCAATATGACAGATATACTATAAAGTTACTATAGTAAATCTATGAAGTAAAAATGTTTACTACGGTAAAGTCTGGTAAATACAGGTAAAGAGTATCAGCATAGGTAAATAGTATCAGTAGGTGAAGATAAGAGTGAAGTCTAGCACACAATTACTGAGACAACTGTAGGAGACAAATCTGAGTTCCAGCATCCAACACGTTCACAAATAGAGGAACAACAAACAATCTGTTTTCCATCTATCTCTATCTTCATGTGGAAGATATCTTTTGTTTCCTATAATAAATCTCGTATACTTATGAGATATTTTGTATTAATTTTTGTATAAATACTTCAGAAGTTGAAGTAAGTAGGGTGGTGTTAGCACCTAAATCTGCCCTAGGCTGAAGGAAGGCAAAATTCAAGGTAACCACAAACCACACTCAGTCTGGTAGCTAGCCCTACCAGGACAGGAGAGGGATCTCTCCGAGTCACGCTTAGTGAATAGATAAGAAAAAATGGTCTGAGGTGACTTACCGTGGAATATTGATCTTAGGCTAGTAAGTGAATATGGATACAAGAAACAATTTTTATGAATGACCAAGCTTCTGGGATGGTATGGGACCAATGGTCAGCAAAGAACGGAGAATTTAATACAAAGGCACAGATTACTTCGTGAGGCAAGGCAGGTTGAAAGTGTAGAAATTTAGTTTGGAATAATGCGGAATGGAGAGATTGCTGAGGAGTGTGAAAAGGGAATAGGAACATGAATCCTTTTCAACAGAAGAAGAACACTGAACATGAAATTTTCCCATAGGCAGAGCAATAAAATTGAATTCTACCTAATCTCACTCAGAAAATTTCACTGGAAATGAACATGAATTGAATTATGAAACATAACGAAATACATATGAAAACATAAGAGACACATTTGCTACACTCACAACCACAAGAATCTCATGAAACAGAGCCGCTGCCTTTCATTAATTCTCTGTCAAAAATATATAGTGAAGAAACAGAGTTTCTTTCCCACAGTCTCCCAGAAGTTACAAGCCAACCAACCATTTGCAAATGGTTTACATACAATATATAGAATGTGCCATGAAGAGATAGAATTCCCAAGGGCTGGGGAGTTACTCAAATCATTACAAAATGGAGATGAAGAACCAACCATCAGCTACAGGTGCAGCATTACAAACATGACAAATGGCTTGGGTGACCATTGCCTTCCTTCACCACTTGGATAGAAGCCAATCTGGGGAGAAAATGCTTTAAATTCCGCCTTAGGTGCCAAAAAACCGAAGTGTATATGAGCGGGCCCACTTGGAGAAGTCGCGAATCATTATTTCACGAAATGGAAGCAAATTTGGCAATTTTTCCTCTGTGCGCCGCACCATTTTCTCTGTGCGCTGTGCTACTTTGGGGCCAGTTTTGGGGCACTTTCAGGTGTCCAAAATGTGCCCAAGTGGGCTTGTGGGAAATCCTGTCCTGTCAACTTTCTAACCCAAATGGAATTTTTGAATTTGGTGCTTATTTTCCCCTCCAAAACTTCATTCTCCCAAGACTGCTTCCTGTGTGTCAAAAAAGGGGTAGAGAGGCCATGTTTTGGGTGTTTTTGACCTTTTGGAGACTCATATCTTGCCCAAATTTCTTGTCAGAGCACCAGTAGTCGTGATTTTCCATGTTGAATCCAAAAATGCAAACCATCCCTCATTTGGAGCTCCCGATTTTTAGCGCATAGGGAGAAAACCCCTGTGTTTTCCCGAAAAATATGTCATGTGACCAAAAATTCCCCAAATTTCTTGAAATTTGGGCTAGAGGTTCTCTATGGGGTGTTATGATGGGCCAAGGAAGCCTTAGCCAAGATTCGAAGCCGATCTTGCTCTTTTGCCTCTTTTGCCTTTCTTGTTGGTTTCCTCAATTTCGCCTTCAAACTCTTTATTCGAGCCTTGGCGCTCATGTTTCGTGCCCTGTAATAAAAAGCCATGTGTATTAGTAGAGAAAGGTCTTGATCAGCCTTGTCCAGCAGCCTCTCCAAGTGCATGTTGACCCTCTCGAGGTTGGCCTCCCGATCCTCATTGATTTCTTGCTCCAATGATGTGAGCTCAACTCTTCTCCTTTGAGCAGCTTGGAGATGCTCATGAATGTTTTGCAGCTCCATAATCATCTATTGATCCTCTAGCTATTTGTTTCTCTGATCCAGGTACTTCATGTTCCACTTGGCCCTCTCCAAGTCAAGGGATAAGGCCTCAATCACTGATTGCTTCTCTTGGATGATCTCTGTAAGCTCTGCATTTGTTGGTTCTGTATCTGTCTCATCATCATGGAGGAGAAAAAATTCGGTCTCTCGTTCACCTGATGGCGCTTCCTCCTGCACTGGCTCCTTACCCTTTCCCTACTCTTGTGATGATGATGTCGGAAGCGAGGCCCCTTCCACCCTGGGAGGAGATAACACTCGCTTTGCCGCTGCAAACAAATGTCTACTGCCTCTCTTATAGGTGATGAATACTGGCATAGTAGTGGTCTCGTGACACTCATACTGAGGTGAAGGACCACCTATCTTATGCTCTGCCTCTGATACTACCTATGGAGTGCTGAAGAAGTCACGGCAGATGAAGTCCTCCCAAGCAATGCCCTGCAATCCCAACTGATGATCCACCAAAATCCGGATAAGAGAAAAGTGATAAACACTGTTGAGATGTTGCTGAGGGGTCTTATGTTGCATGAAATTTTTCATCCTCTCTATGTTCTCGCAAATGAAAAATGGGAGGTTCATCATCTGCACCCTGGTAAAGTGCATGAGCAATCTAATGTGATAGGCATAAAGGCAAGAAAACCTCCCCTCACAACTGAAGTACTTCAGGATCACTTTCATGAGCGGAGCATACTCATCTCTCAAAAATCTGAATGGGAAAACTCTCGTGATCTGACTCAAACAACTAGCCTTAATGTAAGGCTCATAATGATGCCTCTCCACCTTCTTCTTCTTATGCCACTGTTCTCCAACATTTGGTATGCCACTGATATGGCTTCGGGTGTCAATGTGAAAGTGACCTCAGCCAAGATAGACTGACCTCCATGTAGGTGAAGCGCAAAAAGACGGGCCAACTCATGATGAACTCTGACATTTGCCACCCTTTGACATAATTCAAAACATGCTAGGTGCTGGAAACATGACATAGCAAGAGGGCATGCCTGCAACTTAGTGAGGGTGTTTGGCTCATCTCTAACATGTTTGCCACTCCGTTGATGTCTCATGAGGGCCTGTTCTCCTGAAGTTGTATCACTGTGGGTCTCCACCTCATACTCTGATGAAACCTCGGATGCCATGACTGCTATTTATAAACTGTATTTAGGCTTCCCCTTTGATGATGGTGAAGCTGGGTGTTGTTTTGATAATTTGCCACCAAAGGGGACAATGAAACAAGGGAGTATTAGGATGGGAGTAATGAAATGGGAATAGGGGTTATAGGAGAATTGTGTTTGGGGATATGTAGGGGGTTTTGGGTATTTTGATAGGGTAGGGTTTGGGTTTTTTGGTAAGGTAGGGTTTTATGGTTTGTATTGAGTAATAGGAGGAGGGGTAAGGGAATATGAGTTTGGTAGTGTTAGGGTAGTGATAGTAGGAAAAATGGCATAGGGGAATAAGGAACAGGGGTAGGGTAGGAAAAATAAGCCTTGGCAGCAATAACACTGTTACACAACCCTAGAAAGATGGTTTCTTGGTGTCTTTTTATGGTTGCTTTAAGAGTTTTGTTTCATTTCAACCATGGACATAAAAACCACCATATCTTTATCCAATTTGATGAATAAGTGAGTTTGAGAGCCTACCTTGCAATTAGAGGGGCTTCACCAAAGATTTGAGGGAGTTTTGGCACATTCTGGGCGCTTTGTCTCTATGCGCCACGCACAAAGCCCAGTGCGCCACGCACAAAGCCCAGTGCGCCGCGCTCCGAGTGTGCGCCGCGCTCTGGGTGTGCGCCACGCTGGTTATAAGTTTGAACTGTGGGTGGGTTCTGTGTGTGCCACGCCCTGTGTGTGCGCCACGCCCCTACCTATGTGCGCCGCGCCCCTGTAATCACCTCCAAACTGCTCCAAACCATGCAATTGCTCGCTCCTCGACCTTGCAACGTTTTTCCTATGCCTTGATTGCACAATGAGTTTGATTTGTGATGGAAACTTATGTATAAGACTTGGAGGTCATGATTAAATTTACTTTTTCAAAATACCCACCTTTCTAATGTCATGTTTGGCACTTTTTTCACTGACTTTAAAACAACCCTGATTTTCACTTTTCCTCTGAAATTTTGGCTCAAACGATGAAATCTTCGACACTTTTTGCAGGGATTGCATGACAGAGCATCCGGTCATGGAAACCATGATTGCACCTGAAGAAATCAACTGTCGACCCTTTTTGAAATTTTTTTCACAAATGACATTGTTTGACTTTTCTTCAAAATAGAGTTTTGAAGAACAGTCGAAGTCTATCAATATGATGATGAAACTCTGTGGATCATTACTTTGCAAGAGCATCACTCTGGCTTGCATGGCTTTACTGGACATATTAAAGACCAAATTGATCAATCCCTAGACCTAATGACCAAAAATGACTTTTGTCTGTTAAAGGACCAGACTTTGAATGTTATGGGCTTTTTTGATTATTTGACACAAAGACATAAGCCAGCAGGAGCTAGACATGAGGGGAGATGACTAGCATGACCTTCTCCGTCAAATCATGGCATGCTCCTAGCGGAATGCAGCTGAGTGAATGGAGCGGGACACCTAAAAATGAAATGCATAAAGATTTTTGGTCTCTGATAGAGGACTAACCAGACCGACTCTAACAGGTGGATTAAAAATCATTTCTGTAGACTTTTGTTTTGATGCTAAAGGAGCTACTGTAATCAAGGCGGGACTAGTTTACTGGATTGAATAAAGCTGAGGACATTTCACTCGATTCATGTGCACTGTGGGAGACAAATAAGTATCATTTCTCTGAGTTTGAATATTGTTTTCCTTCATGTTATGAAATATCATATGTGTTTCCTTATAACTCTTAAAATAAAACAAGGAATAATACTATCAGAATTAGCTTAAGTGCTCTATGTTTTAACTGTTTGCTCATTTAATGTTTTCTACTAAATTGCTTGAGTTTGGGAATTCTTAATTGCTCCCTTATTTCTATAATTCATTCCATTTATTGGCCCTTTGTACAAGATTCTTAATTTCCCTTGCTATTTTCCAAACTTCCCTTCTTCAGCTTGATCCCTGCTAAGGATTCTTCATTGCCCTTGGCCCTGGTTAAGTCCTCTATCCATTGAAACCTTCAAATTTGTCCTTTCTATGCTATCTTGCCTTGTGACTTCTTATTTCGGTGATTAATCATATCCTGATAAACCTTTCCTACTTGACTCCATAGCCCAATGGCCTGAATACCTGCTCTGCCCATCCGTTTCCTTTAATACCACCAAACAAATCACAACAAATCCCTTGAGCATTAATAACTAGCCTAATATCATATCAAAACAACGATAAATCATAAAGAGAGAGCCCTCTCTGAGTATAGATTGGCTAGGATCTATACTTAAAATATTGGTTTGTAGTTACCTTGGATCCTTTCCTTCTTTCAAATAAATTCTAAGGAAAATCCAAGTGATAACATAGTGGTGACCTAACTGGGGATCAAACAAATCCTCAGTTAAAATAAAACTTTTAGAAACCTAGAATTTTAATTTAAATCATCTTGAAGGATTGTTAGAAGTTATTGTAAAAATTCATAAAATAAAAGCTTTTAAAAGACTTGAAGTCTGGCTTCAGGAAGAACTCATTACACCAGGGCTAACCCTGACCCAAATCCTCCCCTTGTGTTTGAAAATCCCAACCTGATCCCAAGAATCATTAGAAGACAAGAGAGTTCAGTCAGCGCTAGACCTTTGTTCAGATCGCAATCCTACCCTGTTGAGTGGCTATTCTTGGAAGACCTTCCTTTTGAAGAACATTTTGAACTTTCTCTGTTTAGAACCACATTTGATAGTGAACTATTGGACCTAGTCCCTGATCCAAAATTCCTCAGAGAACTTGAAACCCAACGAGCCAATTTGTCAATTGATCGACATCTGCAAAACTCCCCTTAGTCATCCCTTACCATCGATAGAACCCCTGAACTTTCTGAAACAACTTCACTTTCTACTAGTTCATCATTATTCACTCACTTTTCTAAAGTCCATTCCACCCCTCCATTCATCCCTTCACTTCCTCTCCAGCCAATCATCACCCAACATCCCACCACTACCTCTAGTTCTTCCTCCATAACCCAAACACCCCTTGTTACCTCGACAACTGTTCACACTACTACCCAAGCTAGAATCATGGCCAATAGATATGCCCCCCTCGTGATGCTTTCCCCCTAAGGTGCAATGCCACAAGACTACCAGAGTAAAATTGCTACCTTTGATGGTATTGGAACATACACATCCCTACAACACACTAGGAAAATGACAGATTACTTTGAAATTTATGAGATTGATTTGGCTGATGTCCAAATGATAATTTTTGTTCAAAGTATAGCTGGGGAAGTGAGAACGTGGTTTAGATCCTTGACCCCTCAGAGCATAGATAGTCTAAGAGTCCTTTACCAACAATTCTTGAATAGGTGGGAGAAGAAGAAGGACCCCCTTCAAATTTTAAATGAATATGAAAACCTTAAAAGGGGTCCCCATGAAACTTTTCAGGACTATTGTACCAAGTTTAATAATGTATATAATGCCATTCCACTTGACCTTAGACCTCGACCTGGTTTAGCCCTGATCAAATTTCCAGATGGATTTGATTCAGATATGGATTTTCAATTAACAGAAAGAAATCCCCCCACTCTGGAAGAAATGCAAAGTGCAGCAATAAGTGTTGAAGCTAACTTGCTTGCCAAAAGAGCTAGAGCTAGGAGCGAGAGAAGAATACCCTTGAAAGAGGAAACTACACCCTTTGAACAAAAAATCGATGCTTTAGCTAAAGGGATGGAAATATTGTTGGACAGAGTTGAAATTATTGAAAGGAAACCTGACTGGGATAACCAACAAGCTAATCCAATGGGAAATCCTAATTTTAGGAAAAACTAGAACCAGAATACTAGAAAGAATATTCCTGGCCAGAATATCAGACCACCTTTCCAAGAGAATTATGCAGAGACCTCACACTTAGAAAACCCTGAACAAGACACTCAGATAAATTTGATGGCTTTAGACAATGATGAAGATATTTTCCTAACTCAGGATGACCAAGAGTCACACGTGCTCCAACAATTCCAAGCCCAAACAGGGGAATCATTTGATTTCAAACAGGGGTATGACTTTGCTATTTTTGAAGTACACAAACAGTACAACTTAAGAAGCAGAAGAATAATTGATGCCCCTGAACAAAACAAGAAAACAATTCCTAGTCAGCCTAAGAAAGGAAAAGCTTCAAATCAAAATCCTCAAGTTACAAAGACCTTACAAATCCTTTCTAGACCACATCAGAATCCTCCTAACCCCACCATTGAAGATGTAATAGATAATCAACCTTCTAATGAGCACCCTTCCACTTTAGTTCCCCTCAAAGAAATAGTCGAACAACCTCCAGAGATCATATTAGAAAATCCAATTGAAAATACTCCTAACAATGAAAAAGAAAACCACACTGCCCAGAACTTTGGCTCTAAAATTCCAAATATTCAAATAGATAAATCTCCTCTGCCTTTCAATTTGGGAGAAGAAGTGGCCAAGCTCAATATTTCAGTACCTTTGACAGAATTGGTAAAACATGAAACTTACAAATCTCAAATTAGTAAATCTTTGAACTATGCTGAAAATAAAGATTCTGTGAATATATTTGATGACCAGCCTGAGTTTCTTTTGGGCCAGATGTTAATGGAAATCTAGTTGAAGGAGGGATACCACCTTTCTACATCAGCCTTAACATCCAAGATAAAATCCTACACAATGCCATGTTGGACGCTGGAGCATCAAACAATCTCATGCCTAAATCTGTAATGGAAAAGCTTAACCTGGATATCGCCAGACCTTATAAAGATCTATTCTCCTTTGATTCAATCTAGGTTAAATGCTTGGGGCTTATAAAATATTTGTGTGTCTCCCTAGTTCAGTACACTACCAAAACCATACTCATGGATATTGTTGTTGTTGATATACCACCCAAGTATGGTATGTTGTTGTCTAGATCCTGGGGTGTCAAACTCCAAGGATATCTGCAATTAGATATGTCTTATGCTACCATTTCAATTTTTGGACATCCCAAGAAATTATATAGAGAAAATTTTATGAAGTATATAGTGAGTAGTCAGGAGAGGCCTCAGAAATTTCCTATATATTCAGTGCATTCTCACATGGATTCTTTTATTCTTTATAATGCTGAAATTAATCAAGAAGATGCTCCAAGTGATATTATAGCAGAACCAAAAGAAATTGTAAAAGAAAATTCAAATGTCCAAATTCATGAGATATCAAATGACAAAGAAAATTCGGATGCCCTAGTTAAGAAAGATTACACGACCCTAGATGAAAATTATGAACATGAAATCTTATGGCATCTAGAATTTGATGGTTCAATAAACAAGCTAGGTGCAGGAGCAGGTGTATGGATTTATAACTTAGAGAATGATCATGCAGAAGGTCATGCCTATAGGTTAAATTTCAAATGCACAAACAATATGGTAGAATATGAAGCACTCCTGTTAGGTCTTAAACTGGTTAAAGGATTAGGAGCTATAAGGGTATCAATTATGGGAGATTTTGAATTGATAGTTAAACAAATTAATGGTGCTTATTTAACTAGAGACCCTAGATTAGGATTTTACAGAGGAACAGTTGTAGAAATCCTTAACACTTTTTTGGAAACCAAGCTTGCTACTATCCCCAGAAAACATAACATGCAAGCTCACAGTCTGGCCATGTTTGCTAGTACCTGTAAGTTGCCTTTCCAGCCCAACCATCAGTATACTGCTGAGGTTAGGCATAGAAAAGCTATTCCTAACAACTTAAAGAACTGGCAAGTATTTGAAAATGATAAATAGATTAGCAATTTTTTAACTTTAGATAATGAATTTGTAAATACCAACATAATATTGACATAGCATTAGAAATTAATGAACTAGAAGAAGATCAAATAAAATACAGAATTTATCCTACAAAATTCACAAAAATAGATATTCGAGACTTAAAACAAATGGAAATTGATGAAATAATTGATGATGAAACCGAAGTCATATACCTTAAAGACAATTTCTTACCCAGAGGATTAACTCGTTTGGAGGATTTATTCGACTCAAATGATATTCCTAAAAAGCCTAAAATGGAACCTTTGAAATCAGACATTGAGGAATGCAACATAGGATCTGAAGAGAATCCCAAGCTAATAAAATTGTCTAAATCATTGCCTCCCAATGAAAAACTAAAATATATGGAACTTATAAAAGAATTCCAGCATGCTTTTGCCTGGAGTTATGAGGATCTAAAATCCTATGATACCAGCATTATACAACACACTATCCCTTTAAAAGAAGATCAGAAGCCCTTTAGATAGAAGCTTAGAAGAATTAACCCTGTTCTACTACCTTCTATTGAAAAGGAAATCAAATGAATGTATGAAGCAGGAATTATTGTGCCCATTAGGTTTTCAGATTGGGTATCTAATCTTGTCCCCACAAGAAATAAAACTAGAGAAATAAGACTATGTGTCGACCTAAGGAATTTAAACAAAGTTTCGCTCAAATATAATTATCCCCTACCTAAAATGGATCACATATTGCAAAGGGTAGTAGGTTCCACAAGGATCTCATTGTTAGATGGTTTCTCTGGTTACAACCAAATCCTAGTCCATCCTGATGATCAAGCAAAAACTACATTCACGACCACATGGGGTACCTTTATGTACATTAAAATTCCTTTCGGATTGAAAAACACAGGAGCCACCTTCCAAAGGGAAATGGATATTTCCTTTACAAAAGAAATCCATGATTTCCTAGTTATATACCTTGATGATATCACAGTGTTTTCCAAATCATATCAACAACATTTGGATCATCTTAGGCAGGTCTTTATTAACTGTAGGAAATATGGCATCTCGCTAAATCCTAAAAAGTCTTTATTTGGTTTGGAAGAAGGAAAACTATTGGGTCACATTATCTCCAAAGATGGAATCTAGATTGATCCAACCAGGATTGAAGCTATTTTGCAAATACCTCACCCCAGGAACATTAACGAACTTTAGGCATTTTTAGGAAAAATAAATTTGTTAAGAAGATTCATCTCAAACCTATTGAACTGATTATACTATTAATAACATGTTGAAGAAATATTTGGCTATTAAATGGATAGTAGAGGTTAAAAAATCATTCGAAGATATAAAACTAGCCTTGACTCAAACACCAATCCTCATAAGTCCAATGTTTGATAGAGAATTTATCATTTTTTCTTTTGCATATGAACATAGTATTGCTGCAATTTTACTATAGAAGAACGATTAGGGATTCGAACAACCAATAGCCTTCTTTAGTAAATCTCTAAGAGATGCATCCCTAAATTATAACATAATGGAAAAACAACCTTTTTCTTTGGTACAAGCCATCAAAGATTTTAGATTCTATATCTTGTATTCTCACAATGTAGCCTATGTTCCCAATGTTGTAGTCAAAGACATTCTAACACAAAATGGAGTTGATGGCAAAAGGGGAAGTGGATAGCTACCATATTAGAGTAGGACATAGAGATTAAACCTACAAAGTTAATCAAAGGCCAAGGGTTGGCTAAACTTATCGCTGAAACCAATTGTCAAGCCCTAGGTATAGATTTTATTGCAGAACTGGATAATGAAGAGGAGATGGCGACTCCAAAAATCAGCCAAGACTTTTTATACTCACCCTGGTATGCTAATATAATATATGTTCTACAAAATTCACAAGCTCCTCTAGGGTTGTTCAGAACTAAAAGTAGTTTCTTGAAAATGAAATCTTTGAAATTCTACATAATGGATAATACTTTATTTTGGAAAAATCATGAAGGCATTTTGTTAAATTTTCTATTAAAGGAAGAATCTAACAAAGTACTCCGAGAATTTTATGCAGGTGATTTCAGAGGACACCTCTACTGGAAGACAATAGCTGACAAAATCCTAAGAGGTGGATTCTACTGGCCAACCTTGTTTTCTGATGTAAAAATTTTTGTAACATCCTGCCACAAATGTCAGATATTTGAAGGAAAAAGAAAGCTTTTGCCATTACCTTTGAAACCCATTTCTACCGAAAACCATTTCAACAATGGGGTCTAGACATCATTGGAAAAATTCAGCCCCTCTCTTCTGCTCAGCATAGATGGATACCGACTACCACAGATTACTTTACAAAGTGGATAGGAACCATTCCCTCCACACAAGCCACTAATATTGTCATGATAGATTTTCTAGAGGCCAATATTCTATCTAGATTTGGTTGTCCAAACAAAATTATCACAGACAATGCTGCAGCATTTAAATAAAAAAGGATGATTGATTTATGCCATAAATACCATATAACCCTTGGTCACTATACAACCTACTATCCCCAAGGAAATGGACTTGCAGAATCCTCCAATAAAAGCTTAATGAATATAATTAAAAAATTGTTGGAAGATAATAAGAAAACATGGAACAAAAAACTGATCAATGCTTTGTGGGCAGATAGGCTAGTAATGAAACTACTCCAGGAATCCCAAGTTGAGCCAAATGATATTCAGAGGAGAATCAATTAGACCATTCATTTGTAGCAAAACAGAGAAGAAGTATGCATCAGAGCCCAAGTACTGCAGGAAAAACTTAAGAAAGTTTTTGATAAAAGAACCAAGGTAGAAGACTTCTATCTTGGTGAAAAAGTTTTGAAGTGGGACTCCAGAAGAGAAGACAACGGGAAACATGGGAAGTTTGACTTCCTGTGGAAAGGTCCATACATTATATATGCCTTTAGAGGGAATAATTCTTATTTTCTCAAAGAGTTAAATGGTGCAGAGGTAGAAGGAGGACCAGTCAATGGTCGAATGTTGAAACATTACATTGATCCAAGCTACTAATTCTACCCATTTCAGTTGTACATAATATATCCTTCGTAATGTTTAATTGTTGATTGGATGGTTAAGTTTTGGAGTTAAATCCCGAAGAGAATGCCCTAAGCTTCAAGATTATCATTGTCATAGATATCAATAAAGCACCAGGATCAAAGGAAATTGCAAAGTAAAATCACAGTCTCTCATAAGGCCATTGGTCTACATTTCTTGACTTCCCACCAGGGAAAGCCATCCCCAAGCGGAGCCACTGTTATGTTCCTATACCAATAGGTGTCATAATTTATGATTGAATTAGTTATTTCTGAAATATGTAAATACCTTCGCTTTTGCAAATGTTTTCCATATCTGTAAAAATAAAAAATAAAATAAAAATAAAAATGTAAAGCAGGTATGTCCTAAAAGAAAAATCAAAGGACAAAAATAATGAAAAAGGTCAAAAAAGATGAAAAATATGAACCCCAAGGAAAAGAAAGGACCATGAAAGTGTGCAAGTCAAAATGCCACTACTATTTTATTTTTTTGTATAATAATGATTGTGTGCAATTTGTTCTTATGCCACAATCCATGGTAGTCAAATAGTTTAAACTTGACTATTTCATGTTTTAAATTTTTATGTCTATAGATAGAGAATAAAATTTGACCAAAATTTTTAATCCTGGCAGATAATTAGATAGGTAGAGTAAATAAAGGAGCTCAATGGTTTAATCTGAGCCCTTGGATGTAATAAGGATAGACTTAGATAGATTTCTATTGTAAAAGAAAAGAAAAATGTTTCAAAAGGGTTTTCCATCTTAAGTGCACCCTAATAAAAAGTAGAAAAAATCATAGGATGTCTAGGTGGGTAAGTAGATGAATGGTTGTAGAATGGTGTATGATGGATGATTAGTTGAAGCTCATATCATTTACTTTCATCATCATATACCTTTAAAAGTATGGATAACAGAGACATTTACAAAGTCAGGTTATTAATTTCCTCATTTTCTTTTACCCCTGATGTCACTAATTTCCCACAAATAACAATCAAAGCACCAAAAGCCTTAAGTCAAAGGGGCTCAGAGCATTTCTCTGACTTTTGGAGGGACCGAACCCTTGGCCCAATGATTTACAAGTTCCAAGTGCTAACCCGTCAACATTCACTCCTCCGTAATTCATCCATTTCATCTAAAAAATCCCATTTCCTAAGGTGAAATCATTATTTGTCTACAGAAAGTAATTAACCTTACATAAAACCCCTTTTTCCCACAAAAACCCACAAAATGCATCTAAGCCTAAGTTATAAATGTTTAAATGCAGAAATGTAATATATTTTGAAACATTTTACTTAGCGCATTCTCATCTCTGCGTCTATTCATATTAACATAATTTATTATAGTTAGCTCCCAAAAAATACACACCGTCCCCTATATATTATTAAAATCCCTTATTCTAATATCCCACCCTGGTTTGAAATATAAACCCTAAATAACGAAATAACTAGATAGATTGATTAATCAATAGATTAATTAATCTATCCACGATCAATCAAGACCTATAACCCTCTGCTACATTAAAAAGGAATTAATTAATCAACTTGTGATTAATTAAGAACCTTCCTCCAATCACATCGCCCTCGATGTCATTAATCTCCCTAATCGACAGTTACTACCCCATCGGGCCCCTCCATTAAATCCTGATCAAGTCCCTTCCCTGACCACCATATGATCTGACACCTTCAAATCTAACCACTGACGTTCATATCAGGCAGCGTCCAATGCCAAACTTTACCCACCCAATATGAGCGGTTTCGCTATTCACCCTGCCCCTACACATCGCCCGATGAATGGCATCGGGCAGACCTCTCCCAATACCACTACACCCTCATAAGCAGTGTGATAGATTTTGCTTACCGTCCCTGCTTACCACCTTTGCTAAATGACAAAATGTCCCATCCGTTAACTGGCACCAATTGTCATTTTCATTATACCCGCCAAAACATTGACTTTGCCAAATAAAAACAAAAATACTCATTATTTTGTTTTCCTCAGAGTACGTTCAAGCGGCCACCCTGCTTCCAACCGTCAACGTTCAGAAGCAACTAAACTCTAAATTGCCATTACAGACCCATACGCTCCACGCAAATAATGCACCAGAGCCATTTGTCCCTTCATGCAACCATAACCAGGTATTTACCCGTTTTACTAAGAAACCCTATTTTTGTATCCAACCTGGACTAAATTGCTGTGAAAATCAAGTAATTTAGTGATAGCGAGTTGTTCAATAGTCTAGAGACTCCCTGAAACGACCCAATTCTTCACAAATTCCCTGGGATTCCCTACCTTCATCCTTGAATCCACTAGAACCAAGGATGGATGCTCTAGTTTCCCTAGATGTCATGCCAGTTACCATATCCCACAGAGATTTAGGCCATCTTCCCTTAGCTGACAGAGACTTTCAAATAAAGGACCTCACCTTTGATGAAACCCCTTTGAAATTTCATTGCAAATACAAAGATAATTACTTAAACCATGTAGATAAGATAGGTCTCTAGGAATCAAATCTACCCAAGTATAAATTCCTCAGTGTCCACGTCTTCCCAGATATTATGCACTACTGCCATGCCAACTACGACCCTATTGTGAGAGTTGTGATGTCTCCAGACCAAAAAATCCTATTCTCCGTTACAGCCGAGTCCATAAATGAGATGTTACAGTTACAACCGGGTCAAGACCTCGTTCCACTTTCCATTTATGATTTACTTGAAAGATCTTCAAATTTGTCCAGTTCCAGAAGTGCCCAAATTTGCCAAACTTTCATTAAAGAAGGGCACATGACAAAAGACCCCCCTCCTTACATATTCGTCATCTTTTCTGATCTGGGCAAAGAAATTATCACAATGATAGCATGCGTTTTAGGATTTTCCACCAATGATTATGTTGATGAGATGACCTTTCCCTACATGTCTATTTTTACCCCTGGTCAACCACCTGCAGTCAAATTTGATTATGCCAAGTTCATTACTGATAAAATGTATGATCAGTTTATGAGACTCGAGAATGAATACTCATTGGTCCTATATCAATTGTTTCTTTACTACCAGACTGATAGGTTTCCCTTCTCTGTACAAAAACTTGATACCAGAGGGAATCCTAGATCTGGCATCTTCTGAACTTCTCTTTTCCACAGGTCTCATTCTTCTCCCTACCCATATACAGATTTTATTGACCAATTTGTACATCCACTGACTACAATGTTGATAGGAAGTATCCCTCCAAAAATCAATGTAGACATTAAGAGGGTTCTCCAGTTGTCCAAGAAATATAAAGTTGGGGATTGGTATTTATACCAAAACCAAACCGAAATTAGAATTTATGGGTGTGAGCTTCCTCCTTATAAGTTACCTAGATATCTCCCCATGAGATTATTTGCTCTGGAGTACTACAGGAAAATGATAAATTCTGATGATATTCACTTTGTTAAGACCAAGAAGAAAGCCCAGCTAAGAATAAAGGATCACCTAGGCCCATTCATTTGGAACAACAGGAAAGTAGGAAAGGAGGCAGATGAAATGCTCCAGAATCTAAGACTAAAAAAGAGTTTCATCTGGGCCTACGACCCTCACAGCTTCATTTGTGACAGAAGGCAGAAACATAAGCTATCACCATATATCCACCATAGGATCCCAAAGATTAAACCATATGCCAACCAATCTGAGTGGGTGGAAGGGACTTTAATAGAGCAGGATAACACACAAGTTGAAGTTGACAATGTATGGGTAGATTTAGAAAAGAGGCTTGATCAAGATTCCTTTGTACATGTGCCAGGAGAGACTTCATCGCAAAGGCAGTCCCAGGAACCTAGTACATAGCCATCAGAACATCAAGATACATCATAACAGGCAAAAGATTCAGAGAAACCAAAGTCCTCAGAACAAGCTGAGCCATCAAGACAATAGGAGCATTCAAGATGGCTCCTATTGTCTTGATGGCTCAGCTTGTTCTGAGGACTTTGGTTTCTCTGAATCTTTTGCCTGTTCTGATGTATCTTGATGTTCTGATGGCTATGTACTAGGTTCCTGGGACTGCCTTTGCGATGAAGTCTCTCCTGGCACATGTACAAAGGAATCTTGATCAAGCCTCTTTTCTAAATCTACCCATACATTGTCAACTTCAACTTGTGTGTTATCCTGCTCTATTAAAGTGCCTTCCACCCACTCAGATTGGTTGGCATATGGTTTAATCTTTGGGATCCTATGGTGGATATATGGTGATAGCTTATGTTTCTGCCTTCTGTCACAAATGAAGCTGTGAGGGTCGTAGGCCCAGATGAAACTCTTTTTTAGTCTTAGATTCTGGAGCATTTCATCTGCCTCCTTTCCTACTTTCCTGTTGTTCCAAATGAATGGGCCTAGGTGATCCTTTATTCTTAGCTGGGATTTCTTCTTGGTCTTAACAAAGTGAATATCATCAGAATTTATCATTTTCCTGTAGTACTCCAGAGCAAATAATCTCATGGGGAGATATCTAGGTAACTTATAAGGAGGAAGCTCACACCCATAAATTCTAATTTCGGTTTGGTTTTGGTATAAATACCAATCCCCAACTTTATATTTCTTGGACAACTGGAGAACCCTCTTAATGTCTACATTGATTTTTGGAGGGATACTTCCTATCAACATTGTAGTCAGTGGATGTACAAATTGGTCAATAAAATCTGTATATGGGTAGGGAGAAGAATGAGACCTGTGGAAAAGAGAAGTTCAGAAGATGCCAGATCTAGGATTCCCTCTGGTATCAAGTTTTTGTACAGAGAAGGGAAACCTATCAGTCTGGTAGTAAAGAAACAATTGATATAGGACTAATGAGTATTCATTCTCGAGTCTCATAAACTGATCATACATTTTATCAGTAATGAACTTGGCATAATCAAATTTGACTGCAGGTGGTTGACCAGGGGTAAAAATAGACATGTAGGGAAAGGTCATCTCATCAACATAATCATTGGTGGAAAATCCTAAAACGCATGCTATCATTGTGATAATTTCTTTGCCCAGATCAGAAAAGATGACGGATATGTAAGGAGGGGGGTCTTTTGTCATGTGCCCTTCTTTAATGAAAGTTTGGCAAATTTGGGCACTTCTGGAACTGGACAAATTTGAAGATCTTTCAAGTAAATCATAAATGGAAAGTGGAACGAGGTCTTGACCCGGTTGTAACTGTAACATCTCATTTATGGACTCGGCTGTAACGGAGAATAGGATTTTTTGGTCTGGAGACATCACAACTCTCACAATAGGGTCGTAGTTGGCATGGCAGTAGTGCATAATATCTGGGAAGACGTGGACACTGAGGAATTTATACTTGGGTAGATTTGATTCCTAGAGACCTATCTTATCTACATGGTTTAAGTAATTATCTTTGTATTTGCAATGAAATTTCAAAGGGGTTTCATCAAAGGTGAAGTCCTTTATTTGAAAGTCTTTGTCAGCTAAGGGAAGATGGCCTAAATCTCTGTGGGATATGGTAACTGGCATGACATCTAGGGAAACTAGAGCATCCATCCTTGGTTCTAGTGGATTCAAGGATGAAGGTAGGGAATCCCAGGGAATTTGTGAAGAATTGGGTCGTTTCAGGGAGTCTCTAGACTATTGAACAACTCGCTATCACTAAATTACTTGATTTTCACAGCAATTTAGTCCAGGTTGGATACAAAAATAGGGTTTCTTAGTAAAACGGGTAAATACCTGGTTATGGTTGCATGAAGGGACAAATGGATCTGGTGCATTGTTTGTGTGGAGTGTATGGGTCTGTAATGGCAATTTAGAGTTTAGTTGCTTCTGAACGTTGACGGTTGGAAGCAGGGTGGCGGCTCGAACGTACTCTGAGTAAAACAAAATAATGAGTATTTTTGTTTTTATTTGGCAAAGTCAATGTTTTGGCGGGCATAATGAAAATGAAAGTTGGTGCCAGTGAACGGATGGGACATTTTGTCATTTAGCAAAGGTGGTAAGCGGGGACGGTAAGCAAAATCTATCACACTGCTTATGAGGGTGTAGTGGTATTGGGAGAGGTCTGCCCGATGCCATTCATCGGGCGATGTGTAGGGGCAGGGTGAATAGCGAAACCGCTCATATTGGGTGGGTAAAGTTTGGCATTGGACGCTGCCTGATATGAACATCAGTGGTTAGATTTGAAGGTGTCAGATCATATGGTGGTCAGGGAAGGGACTTGATCAGGATTTAATGGAGGGGCCCGATGGGGTAGTAACTGTCGATTAGGGAGATTAATGACATCGAGGGCGATGTGATTGGAGGAAGGTTCTTAATTAATCACAAGTTGATTAATTAATTCCTTTTTAATGTAGCAGAGGGTTATAGGTCTTGATTGATCGTGGATAGATTAATTAATCTATCGATTAATCAATCTATCTAGTTATTTCATTATTTAGGGTTTATATTTCAAACCAGGGTGGGATATTAGAATAAGGGATTTTAATAATATATAGGGGACGGTGTGTATTTTTTGGGAGCTAACTATAATAAATTATGTTAATATGAATAGACGCAGAGATGAGAATGCGCTAAGTAAAATGTTTCAAAATATATTACATTTCTGCATTTAAACATTTATAACTTAGGCTTAGATGCATTTTGTGGGTTTTTGTGGGAAAAAGGGGTTTTATGTAAGGTTAATTACTTTCCGTAGACAAATAATGATTTCACCTTAGGAAATGGGATTTTTTAGATGAAATGGATGAATTACGGAGGAGTGAATGTTGACGGGTTAGCACTTGGAACTTGTAAATCATTGGGCCAAGGGTCCGGTCCCTCCAAAAGTCAAAGAAATGCTTTGAGCCCCTTTGACTTAAGGCTTTTGGTGCTTTGATTGTTATTTGTGGGAAATTAGTGACATCAGGGGTAAAAGAAAATGAGGAAATTAATAACCTGACTTTGTAAATGTCTCTGTTATCCATACTTTTAAAGGTATATGATGATGAAAGTAAATGATATGAGCTTCAACTAATCATCCATCATACACCATTCTGCAACCATTCATCTACTTACCCACCTAGACATCCTACGATTTTTTCTACTTTTTATTAGGGTGCACTTAAGATGGAAAACCCTTTTGAAACATTTTTCTTTTCTTTTACAATAGAAATCTATCTAAGTCTATCCTTATTACATCCAAGGGCTCAGATTAAACCATTGAGCTCCTTTATTTACTCTACCTATCTAATTACCTGCCAGGATTAAAAATTTTGGTCAAATTTTATTCTCTATCTATAGACATAAAAATTTAAAACATGAAATAGTCAAGTTTAAACTATTTGACTACCATGGATTGTGGCATAAGAACAAATTGCACACAATCATTATTATACAAAAAAATAAAATAGTAGTGGCATTTTGACTTGCACACTTTCATGGTCCTTTCTTTTCCTTGGGGTTCATATTTTTCATCTTTTTTGACCTTTTTCATTATTTTTGTCCTTTGATTTTTCTTTTAGGACATACCTGCTTTACATTTTTATTTTTATTTTATTTTTTATTTTTACAGATATGGAAAACATTTGCAAAAGCGAAGGTATTTACATATTTCAGAAATAACTAATTCAATCATAAATTATGACACCTATTGGTATAGGAACATAACAGTGGCTCCGCTTGGGGATGGCTTTCCCTGGTGGGAAGTCAAGAAATGTAGACCAATGGCCTTATGAGAGACTGCGATTTTACTCTGCAATTTCCTTTGATTCTGGTGCTTTATTGATATCTATGACAATGATAATCTTGAAGCTTAGGGCCTTCTCTTCGGGCTTTAACTCCAAAACTTAACCATCCAATCAACACTTAAACATTTCGAAGGATATATTATGTACAACTGAAATGGGTAGAATTAGTAGCTTGGATCAATGTAATGTTTCAACATTCGACCATTGACTGGTCCTCCTTCTACCTCTGCACCATTTAACTCTTTGAGAAAATAAGAATTATTCCCTCTAAAGGCATATATAATGTATGGACCTTTCCACAGGAAGTCAAACTTCCCATGTTTCCCTTTGTCTTCTCTTCTGGAGTCCCACTTCAAAACTTTTTCACCAAGATAGAAGTCTTCTACCTTGGTTCTTTTATCAAAAACTTTCTTAAGTTTTTCCTGCAGTACTTGGGCTCTGATGCATGCTTCTTCTCTGTTTTGCTACAAATGAATGGTCTAATTGATTCTCCTCTGAATATCATTTGGCTCAACTTGGGATTCCTGGAGTAGTTTCATTACTAGCCTATCTGCCCACAAAGCATTGATCAGTTTTTTGTTCCATGTTTTCTTATTATCTTCCAACAATTTTTTAATTATATTCATTAAGCTTTTATTGGAGGATTCTACAAGTCCATTTCCTTGGGGATAGTAGGTTGTATAGTGACCAAGGGTTATATGGTATTTATGGCATAAATCAATCATCCTTTTTTATTTAAATGCTGCAGCATTGTCTATGATAATTTTGTTTGGACAACCAAATCTAGATAGAATATTGGCCTCTAGAAAATCTATCATGACAATATTAGTGGCTTGTGTGGAGGGAATGGCTCCTATCCCTCATAAGCGGTGATTTTTTTGAGATGCTCATTACCTCAAAATGGCTCCAACTAATCAGACTAGGCTTATGTCAGATTTTGACATAAACGAAGGAAAAATGCAGATGAGCTTCCTAGAACCAACTGTACAGTAGCCGAAGTCAATGGATGACTATTTGAAAAATAATTTTGAAGTTTTGGCCAAGGATATCCATCCGATTGACCAAATAGAACTGCACAAGTAGACTGGTGAAATGGTCTATTTAACACTGACTAATAAGGCCATTACAGAACATCAGTTACAAAATTCATTACACAACAACACAGCACAGCTGCAACTAGAAAAGGCCTCCTCTTAGGCCAAATACATCAGAATCAAAATTTTAGAAGATCTGGTGATAGAATTGGGACATGATCCCAAAGATGTCAAAGCAGCTGAACAATTGATCAAAAAGAAAAATGATGATATAGCTACACTGAAGAAGCAGCTCAAAATTCCTCCTCTCCACCATCCTTAGACCTCAGAAGTTATAGAGAGGCAAAAGGAGGAAGAACTTATGGAATTAGTCCTTAAGTTAAATGACTAGCTAAAAGAAACTGAGAGGGAATTGGAGAATTCAATACAGTTTAGGCAGAGTGAGTTGGCCACCGCTCCTCAGACTGTCATACCCATAGTTTCTACAGCAGTACCCTCCACTCTAGCAGCTTCTTTGGCACCAACACTTCCACCAGTAATAGTAATGCCAATGGTAGAGGCTATTCCAACTACAGGTACATCAACCAGTGCAGGGACAATAACAGAAAAAACAGATGAAGTGATTAAATCCATGGAACATATGATTATCCATGCTACAAAATTAAAAAATCTCAAAGAACAAATATCAAGTATGGAAACAAATTATGAACTGGCACAAATTCAGAACAAAGAAGAAGAAAGGAAGAACAAAAGAATGGAGGAGAGAATCAGAGCCTTGGAGAAGGACTTAACACTAGAAAAACCATTGGGAGATATGAGAAATATATTGTGGGCCAATATTATTGATTCCATCGATGATATTTGTCCTTCTATCCAGATAGTTTTTGAATAGACTGAACTAGTCAAGATAGCTATGGAAGCTATATAGAACGCCAAAGAAGAATTGGGAAATAAGCCTGAAGAGGAAAATCAGTTAATTGATTTCTTGAATAGCAGGAATAGGTACCAACTGGATGCATTAGAGATTGAAGATAGAACAACCACCATCATTGAAATTAAGAAAGTTCTTACTAAGAGGAACTTGATGCTTAACTTATAGAAAAGGTGTCCGAGTATTCAAGCAGATATAGATGACTTCATGTTGAAGTATGGAATTTTGAGTGAGAAAGTCCTTCCAAGCCCACTGGTCATAAATGACAAGTTGATGACCCATGAAGGCTACATTAAGAGACTAGACAAACAAGCCAGGAGCCAAGCCAGTTCTTCAACAGTAAAAGCACTACCTACATGAAATGTGCTTTATGATGGCCTGGAAAACCTATTTTACATAGAACATGAAGTAAAACACCTATTCGCCAATAGACCCAATTTTGTTAAGTACACAAAAGCTGATGAAGTGTACAGGAAAATGATCAGAATGAAAATACATGGACCACTATGACAGATATACTATAAAGTTACTATAGTAAATCTATGAAGTAAAATTTTTTACTATGGTAAAGTTTGGTAAATACAGGTAAAGAGTATCAACGTGGGTAAAGAGTATCAGTAGGTGAAGATAAGAGTGAAGTCCAACACACAATTACTGAGAGCACTGCAGGAGACAAATCCGAGTTCCAGCATCCAACACGTTCACAAATAGAGGAACAACAAACAATCTGTTTTCCATCTCTCTATCTTCATGTGGAAGATATCTTTTGTTTCCTATAAAAAATCTCGTACAGTTATGAGATATTTTGTATTAATTTTTGTATAAATACTTCAGAAATTGAAGTAGGGTGGATTATAAAGCATTTCTGTAGACTTTTGTTTTGATGCTAAAGGAGCTATTGTAATCAAGGCAGGAGTGGCTTACTGGAATGAATAAAGCTGAGGACATTTCACTTGATTCATGTGCACTGTGGGAGACAAATAAGTATCATTTCTCTAAGTTCGAATATCGTTTTCCTTCATGTTATGAAATATCATATGTGTTTCCTTATAACTCTTAAAAGCAAACAAGGAATAATACTATTAGAATTAGCTTAAGTGCTCTCTGTTTTAATTGTTTGCTAATTTAATGTTTTATACTAAATTGCTTAAGTTTGGGAATTCTTAATTGCTCCTTTATTTCTGTAATTCATTCCCTTTATTGGCCCTTGGTACATGATTCTTAATTTCCCTTTCTATTTGTCAAACTTCCCTTCTTCAGCTTGATCCCTACTAAGGATTCTTCATTGCCCTTGGCCCTGGTTAAGTCATCCATCCATTGAATCCTTCAGATTTGTCCTTGTTGTGCTATCTTGCCTTGTGAACTCTTACCTCGGTGATTAATTGAATCCTAATAAACCTTTCCTACTTGACTCCATAGCCCAATGGCCTGAATGCCTATTCTGCCCATCTGTTTCCATTAATTCCACCAAACAAATCACAACAAATCCCTTGAGCATTAATAACTAGCCTAATATCATATAAAAACAACGATAAATCATAAAGAGAGAGCCCTCTCTGAGTATAGATTAGCTAGGATCTATACTTAAAAGATTGGTTTTTAGTTACCTTGGATCCTTTCCTTATTTCAAATAACTTCTAAGGAAAATCTGAGTGATAACACTAAGGTCAAAATATCCCCCTTTTAATGTGGGTTTTAAACCTTCCATTTGAAAATTCTAAAAAACTCAATGTCAATGCTTAATCCATGGCTTGATTTATTTTATTTCAATTTGGTCTTGAATGTTGAGATCTTTCTTTGGGTCTAGTTATCAGTTTGTCATTTCATTTATGTATTGAGAAGGTCTTAAGGGCTATAGGGGATAAGATGGTTATTTTCCAACACCCCTCCCTTAAAACCATATAAATATATGGTGTGCCACATTTTGTTGTTGTAATATTTCAACCACAAGCCCTTCCTATGAGGATGCCCTTGAAGGGAGGGTATGTAAAGGAAGTGGAAAAAAAGAAGATTTTATGTTAAGTCGAAGTAGGGGTATGGATTGCAGGAGTCTCTAGAGGTCTTGACAAAGGTGAGGGGGAACGGAGTTTACCTCCTATTACCTTTTGAGGTGTTAGAGGTCACTGAATTTAAGGGTCATAGGTGAAAGCTAACAAGGATCTTAAAAATGATAAAGTATGTGTGATTTAGCATATGATTGATTCTTCAACAATTGACATTTTGGGTGATATTTCCTATTAAATGGAAAATATTGAAACCCTACCACCTCCATATCTTTTCCATATCTCCATATTTTAGCCATGAGATCCATGGAAGTTATGTTCAAGTGTTGATAACCCGTGTTAAGATATCATGTTTGATTTAGGGCGCATATACTTCTTCAACTAGTGGTGGAGAGTCCAACCAATGAGTAGGCAAAGTTGTTCATTTAAAACGTTGGAATCAATCAAGTATTCCCACTCTCTACCCAACTCTAAGTTGAGGAGTGTGCATAATGGACTTATTATTGTAACAAATTGCAAATATTGGATTATCTTGAAGTTCAAGGGCTTGAACTGGTTGCCTAAACCTACAAATCTTTAAAGGAACTATTTGGTTTTCAATTAAACCCTTGTGGTCAAGGAGCTGCAAAAGAGGATGGCCTTATGGATGTCTTAAGGGGTTGTAGTGACATTGGTCTTGTGTTAAATATGTATATATGATGCTAATGGTGTCGATCTCAGCACATTCATGTATATAATGTAAATATTTGCCTATCACCTTTCATTGTATAAACATGATAAATATTTTGTGGTTACCCTAATGTACATGTTGATGTTGCACTTGCATGATTATGGGAAACACTTCTCAATTATCCTTGTGCACATGGGGAATATCATAATTACACTACTCCCATAAATATAATAATGAATAGTGTCTAACTGAATAAAAACCCTAAACATCGACCCAACCTCCATTGATGAGATTTCAACCAATGGTCCTTCTTTAAGGTAACCACTTATAGTTATTTATGGCACATTTTTCTAACTCATGGAACCTTGTATTAACTAGGGGGACTTAAATGGAACCTCAATGACCTCAATATTAGGGTAATAACCAAAGTTCAACATATACCATAATAACCTAGACATACGTCTTTATACCAGGGGCATGATGTAAGTATAAGGAACTCTGTCAATGTTAGGTGGGGGGGGGGGGGGGGGGTGTTGGGGGTGTGGGGGCGGGGCGGGTAAAGAACATATGGCTCAAATTATATAGTTAAAAGAGAAAAAATAATTCCACCCAAGACCTGAGAAGGGAATAGCAAACACTCATAGGCATAATATTTACAAGCCTTGATGCAGCCAATGGGGGCAGGGAGATATTTTGTAACCTATTACCACACGTGAATATGTTTTTCTCCTCCCTCACACCTTCTCGATTCTAGAACAGACCTAGGAAGAGGGAAAATGACAGATATGGAGAAAATGGGAGGCGAAATGGTAGGAAAATGAAAATCTAGTTAGCTAAGCCCTAACTAACCAAAAGCATGGAGCTAGAAGTAGAAAAAGGAGAGAAATTGGGATAAGGAGAACATGAAGCAAAACAACACAATGACAAAAGAGTAAGGGAGAAGAAACTTAAAGTGAACAATATGAGGATAGGAAAATCAAAGGCAAGGAAGTCACTGGTTAACTACTCAAAGGGCATTGTTGCAAGGAAGGTGTCACACTTGGACATCGTGGGGTCTACACCATGAGGATATAAAACTAAATTATGATTTCTAAGGTAAGATTCCATGATGCTTTGAATTGTACATTTTACATTTACTACATAAAACTACCACTTCTATGCATCTAATTAACAATCAAGTTCTCAAGTCTAGCCGAATAAAAAAATCACTACCATGACTCTCTTATGAGCACTACAATTTCCCAAAGGTTTTATAGTCATATAATTGTTGGTTATTTTTACAATCAAAGATTCATGAACCTTATTGTCATGCTTGTGACTTAGCCACCTTCCAACTGGTGCAGAAAATACACCTAGTAATATTTTCACACTGAACACTATACAAGAAACTTAACCCTAATCTCTTAGTGAAGAACAAGTAACTATCCAGCCTTTGGAAAGGTTTTTGGATTGACTGTTGGTGAAAATGATTGCAGTTTGGTGACTACTACTTTATTCCTTCAAATTATGCACGTCCTTAGGCCCAATACAACTACCCTTCTACCAGTATTGTTGTCCTTCACAAGTACAGGACTTAGGGCTCTTCTTTGACAGTCACCTAACAACCATCCATCTATACTTGTATTGCCATCAATTTTCCCAACCACGGTCAATTATTTTACTGATATAGGGCCCACAACACTGCCCTCATCTAGGGCTCTTCAAATATTCTAGCTAATAGTGATTTGAGTCCTCTCAAAAACATTATTCTTGTGTATAAATTTGTTTGTTGTCCAACCTATGAAAAAATCTGAACTACTCCTCTTATCATCCTTCTAACAATCTATATATGACTAAACTAGAGTCACAAGTCATCCACTAATAGTGCATTGACTAACTATTTATACGCTGATTCATATCTTTGTCAAAAACTCTATGGACAGTCCACCAAAATCAACTCCTCCTTATGTCAATCCTTTCCTCATATGCCACATTTATTCTGCTCAATATTCTACTCAGGTTCCACCCTTCTTTGGATCTGTTATCTCTATACATACTTCTGCAAACCATCTTCTAAATATGTGGTCTATATTGTAGAGATAAACCTCACTCTAAGGTCATGACCCCTCTTCTTCTACGCATATTTGTCACAACCTTAAGGACATACCTCATGGAATGAACATGTTAGGAAACCACCCTAAGTAGGGCATTATACTTATATTCTAATTGCTTTATAACAGACCCTATTCACCCATAGAAAAAACAAAAACTTTTTCCTCCATAAGAGACTCATCCTAGCTCATATGGATCCATAGATTTTGGGAATTTCATTCACTGAACCTTGACCTAAACTTTAGATCTATATGACCCTCAAACTATGATTGCCTTAGTCAATATTACACCCGTGACTACTTCTATTCTGGCCCTAAATTCTAGTGCAAGCCCTCCTCCATTTGTGTTGGTCTTTATCACAAAACTTGCGACCTACTAACCACCACAAGAGAGGGTCTCAACCCTCTCTACTATTTCATGATTTGATGCAGCCTTCACACAGAAACACTACTGAAATCACATGCCCAAATTCTCATGAGCCGCCTCTCTTGAGCTCGATCTACCAAAAGAGAACAAATAATATGCCATCCTACTTCCTAGCTCAAACCCATTAAGGTATGTGACATTCTTTTGAACCCTCACATGATCATCTTGCTCTTACTGGATGATGATGGCCTCCCTTTAATAACCCTTACTCAGACCTCTAACATGACCTACTTTAGGACTAAATCTCTCCTCACCTCCTTGATCAAATGAGGTCATTCTCACTTGATGTTCTTTGTAACAACCCTGGTGAAAATTCCATGTAATAAAAGTTAATAAAGGAAAAATAATAACCATGGTTGATGGGACACTTATTCCAAGCTGAATGTTGGGAAAAAAATCCTAGTGTGGGTGTTCATCAGTTTATTATGGCTAAGGAAATTGGCAAAGGCAATGGCTAAGGCTTTGGAAAGGAAAAATGGCATTTTTAGCACATTTATTTATGAAAATAATGGAAATTAGGAGAAAAGGGAGGTGAAAGGTCACAGGTTGCATGTGAGGAGGAAAATGAAGGAAAATAATGGAAATTAGGAGAAAATAGAGGCATAATTGATAAAAAGGCTTTTGAGGATCAGTTGGTAGCCTTTTGTTAGTTCAGTCTTGGAGCCCTCTCATTACTCTCTCTCTCTCTCTCTCACTCTTGGAAACTTATATATTTCTTAGATCATTTTGGCATTAGATCAAGAAAGGAAAAGAAGGCAAGAGGAAAAAAAGATTAAGTAGGGAAGAGTAGGATCAAGAATCTACAACAAGATTCTTTGCAGGTATTGATTTGCATGTGTATTTTCCTTGTTATATTTGGCATGCATGGTATTGCATGTGGCTCTTTTGTTGCTATGCCATGGATTTTTCCAGGTGTGACATTGTTTTCAGCCTAGCCTTGCCATTTTCACATCCATGGTGTGATGCGATTCTCATGTTTTGGTTGAGTTGGATTGATGGATGGATTCGAAGGTGAGTGAGGTGGATCTCCAAAATCATAGAACACATGGCCTAGTAACCCCTGAACTGGATTATGGGTTGTGGTAAAGCCAAATTTTGTGTTGCCTCAGTGGGCCTAGGTATACTTAGCAATGAATGAAACGATATATGGTAAAGCCAAGAGGTAGTTTTCTCTCCATTGGGCCTACCAATCCTGGGTTTAGGATATGTGATAAAGCCTAGATAATGTGTCACAATTTAGGGCCTAGTGATTTGGGATTAGATTTCTGTAAAGCTTGAGAGACTAAAAGAAATGAAAATTCCTCATGGCATAGGTGGAGAAATCCAGTGGAATCCATGCCTATTTGGCCTAGTGATTGGGTGGATACCATTGTAAAGCCTGTTATGACATGTTTATTGTGTTGACCTAGTGATCTGAGATGGATTACAGTACAGCCTAACTTCTATTGATGAGGGTGAGGTGGTTTAGCCTCGAGATGCCCTGGTTTGTTCTTTTGGTTTGAGTCCCACATTCATGCTTGGAATATGGCATGGGGGTGAATGGATGAAGAGAGATTTGACTCATCCATTCTATGGTCAGGTGGAATGTGGTAGTCCCATCTCAGATTTGGATTTTTGTCATCAATATGAGGTTATTTATCCTTGTATTTATATGAATATTATATTGATTTATATGTGGATCATACGGTTGTGATTTCATTGGTATTTCTGTAGTTATTGTGTTGGTTATGTATGTGTTTTATGACAGTGGCTATGTATGCCTCTCATCATGTTTTACTTGTAAATGAATGGAAAATGTATCTATGACCTAATATATGACAATGTAGCAAATGATACAAGGGAAAAATGGTTCTTAGTGATTCTGAAATAAGTATGAGATCCCTATGCTTAAATTTCTTGTTTACACTTGTAGATTACATATTTGTGATAAGTTTGACGAAATTTCTGTCATGGATAGTAGGGGTTTGGTTAAGGGCTTGTTCAAGTATTTTCTTTTACATCATTGTTTCCCTATTACCTTACTATTTTGGAGATGTCATACAATTTTGGGCAGTGATCTAGGCTCTCAGCCTCAAAAAGTGGCTCAAAACGCAGGGACACTGGCACAACACTGGACAAAATATTCCCGTGACGCTGACATGCCTTGTCATGAGAGCATCTAGAACCTCCTAGATGTTGGCAGGCCTATATAAGCATGAGAGTGTTGAGAGGTCAAGTGGTTAAAAACTTCAATGGGACCTAGGGGCTTGTTACCTAAAGTGTTGGGATGGTTCTCAAGGGTCATGTAGTTGACGTGGAACCTATGTATAATGTTGTGGTTCCATCAATTCCACTTCCTTAAGGTCACATAGGAGGTTGAATCTATTCGTAGTAGCATCTCGTCGCATGTCTACCCCAGTTGGTCATTTACTTGGGTAGATGTATGTTGAGGGACAAAGTCCCCTAGGGTTTTGGGTCAATACCTTAGCAGAGCGGGGGTTATCTACAGTAAAAAACAAGCATTCCACACAGCAATGATACTAAAATAAGAAAACTACGCGAAGAGAGGTGCACCTGTGGGTCCTTCATTCGGGTAGATCTAGCCAGGGTCCAAAACCTCTTGGAGTTCCTTTTGATCTTTAAACCTGCAAAACAATCAATTCAAAGAAGCATAGTAGTATATGGACCAAGCATCATATAGAAATCAACTTCATAACATATTGAAAGGTAGTTAGTTATACAATTGAAACAACGATTCATACGCAAACCATAACAACAACATCATAATCATGAAGAAGATTGATTTCGGGAACAAAACAAGTGTTTCTTTATTGTAGATAACTAAAAAAAAGTAAGGAATGATATCACCTGAATCTTCCTCTCGTTGGCTCCAAGTGGAACTGTCCTCCAGATTGGTCCAATCCCAAGTCTTCAAAAGGCTCCTTCCATGACTCACACAAGGATATCTCAACTAGTGAAAAAACATCATAACTCAAGGAAACAAGGGTTTCTTGTAAGGGGGGAAGTGCTAGAAGCACAAGGATCTTCAGACCTAATCAGGGATAATCTTAGCAGAGTGATTTTTCTCTTTATTCTCTCCTCCCTTAGGCCTTCCCATTGAAGCCTTTTTATACTTCTCCCAAAGTAGTTTTTTAGTTGGGAATTCGTTGGGAATAGCTGGGACATGGGCACTAATAGGTAATCAACAGGTAAAACCCATGATCTCCACCTGAAATTAAGGATATTTAATTTTTGTAAGTGTTTTAAGACATATATGCGGGTTGGGTATACACAAACCCGCATACACATGCGTTTAGCTCAGGGAAATGTCGAGTATAGGGAGTAAAACATTGTTTTTTAAGTATTTGGACTAGGTATAGAAGGAGGGGTTTCCCTAGGCCATGAGTGCAGTATCACAAACATTAAGAGTGAGATTTGGAGCTATAACAAATGCCCCCTAATATATGAGGTCAGAAGGGGTACATGATGACTGAAATGTATTAAGTGCATGGAAAGGTGACCTGTCAAAAACTGAGAAGGACTTCACCAGAGTTCAGCCTGCCAAGCCACCAAAAGAGATCAGAAAGAAACAGTATCTAAGGTGGGCATACCCAAGCTTAGAGAAAGTAAAGCATGTCTGCATATCAAGTACAAGTGGATCCACTAAATATCCAAGTATAGAAGACTGGAAAATACATAATGGGTCGTCTGATCACGATCGAACAAGTACATGTATGAATATCACATATAAGAATGTTAATGATGCTGAAGGATGAATCTAATCACTGATATCAAAGAATGATACCAAAAGTACCAAATGAACATGATTGAGTAATATGGTACTACACTGCAAACTCAAATGCCAGCATATATAATGTCACCATGAATGACTGCACCATATAAGGTGGAGCGGTATCAACTAGTAGCAATAGGAGCAACTGTCAAGTGAACCAATGAATGTTGATGCAACCCAAGGTCTTCACCAACTGCCGTGGTAAATTTCTACACCATGGGAATAAATTATCTAAAGTCGACCATATGAGAAATCCTTTGATTATCGATCATTGATATACCGTTAACAAACACGAGACTACTCACTGATAATGATAATGAGCATCAAGGTACCCAGTAGAATCTAAAAAGTGCGAATAAATGAGTTGGAATCGAACACCTGTAAGAATCTATCAATCAGGAGACACTGATGGTTTCCCACTATCAATAGCGAAGGATCTACCACTAATGACTGCAAACCCCAAGGTACTGCCAAATGGACTCTAGATCTTTGCCCCAGAGCAATGAGTCATAGTTGATAGGGAAAGATCCGCTAGAAGGAAGGCATTAAGGCATCCTTCATCAATCTAGCGTGAGTGTAACCCGTAGGCCAATAATGTGGAAGGAATTAGACAAAAAAGATGTAGTAACCCGACCGAAGCACGTTTCTGGCATACACAAGATGTGGCTAGCGCACGACAGAAACCCTCTGAACCAACCAATAATGAAAGCTGACACAGAGGTGAGGTATCCACCAATAGGGTCAAATGGAAACCAAGGTACTGCACGAATCCCAATGTGTGATAGTGTAAGCTGATGTTGAACACAAGGGAAACCACTCAGTTAAAGACCCATGATACTGATGAATGCTGAGCACAAGGTGACCTATCAATAATGAAAATAGGGTCAGGGTGCGGCTCTAGGCCTGTCCTCAGAGCAAGATGTCATCGTCGATAAGGACAAGACCCACCAGCAAGAAGTCAATGGAGGCCTTCTCAAATAGGCATGAGTAAAGGACCAATACAACTGATGTGATGATAGACAAGACACTAGCAACCAGGGATGGCCGACTGAAAAATGAGTCAAGAGACACTACAGAGAGGCCGACTCAGGCTAACTTCCCTTGAACAAAAGCACGACTCAATGTGACTATGTGGCAGCATATGATGACTCTGTATAAGTTCGTCATGCAGGAGGCACGAACGAACCCTCCACATGATTGGGAGAGATAACCAATCGGGGGAGAACTGACTCAATAACAAGGTTAAGGTGTACCTAAGTCAAACTAAATCCCACCAAAATGGAGGAGACTTTGTTTTGAGTGCTTTGTTCAAGGGCGACACGACTGAATCTAGCTGCCAACAATAAATGGAAATATTGTCTCGTTCCCGCTCTTTTTTTAATATAAATTTTTTTGTCTTTTTCTTTAAGATGGAAAAATAATAAGAGAATGATATAGTACAATGGAAAGAATGAGTTTCAGTGAAAAATATGATCTATTTCTTGGGATTGGAACAATCCTATGCTCAATGTAGGGAGGTGAAAACTGGTCAAAGACACTCAAACGTGTGTTCCTTCCACAGGTCAAGATGTGTCAAGTTGAAAAAGTCAAGGGGATGCAAGTTTTATTTTGTAGATGTCATTGTCAAAAGTTGGCTTAAACACGACTCCAAGTGAAGCTGACTCAAGGCCAAAAGGTGAAAATGGTCAAAATGCAATGCAGTAGTACAACTCAACATGAAGGAGCCTCTAGGGTATAAGGCCAGAACAAAGTGAATAAGCAAAGAGCAATGAGTCTTCATTGCATAAGTCATGGCGGGACTACAAAGGACTTCCGAGCCTACTCAAATCAAAGCAGCATGGGCAACAAATGTCAGTGAGGTGCTAACTACGATGCCCATGAAAAGGATGGCTCTACCATCATGCCATGATTTAAAAATCGACGAGTGAAGATGGTTTACGAACCATAACACGATGGGATCGACCCTATGGCAAGTGTATCAACAAATGGAGGTTAATATGTATAATGCAATGGAAAAAAGGCTTCCCTAACCTATATGCCAGTAAGAAAACGATATGTTCCATGACGGGTCAGCAGTCATGGAACCGTCTCGAAGTCGAAAAAGCATCCAAAATATCCTTAAAATCAAACCATTCTCGACATTCTAGGCTCCCAAGTTAAAAGTTACATGAGACAAAACAAAATCAAGTCTTGAAAAAATTTGACATTTTCAAAGCTTATAAAATAATTTTTTGACTCACCATTATTACCCTTTGATTTGAGAGCACAAGGAGTGAAGAAAAAGAAGCAAACTTTGCCATTTTTCGAATTTGACCGTTCAAATCTTCCCAAAATCACCAGATAACCCTAAAACCCATCTTACATTCATTTGTGATTGGTTTTAAAAATTTTAATTCAAGTTTCACCGTTGAATTTATGTCAAAAAATTTGTCGCGGCGTATATGTGGGTTGGCTATATGAAACCCATGTATGAGTAGGCCCTAGACGCGACTGTGTATGAGACAGACCTGCATATACACCGTGAAAACTTCAAAACAAAAAACTAATGGTCCAAACTTGATTTTTCCTTAGGATGTCTGTCACTTAGAGGGAAAGAGAGCATGCCACAATGGATGATGAGGTTATGAATGATCCTCAAGCCTTCGATGCCTTAAGAGGATGTGGTTTTCTAAAGTTCTTCAAAATGCCAAACATGAAAGCAAACACTTGCTTGCTTGAAATGCTCATTCACTACTGGAGCATCGAGGATGACTCATTCATGATCGATCAAATGCCACTCAAGATAGAGATTGAGGATATTTATTTCATCACAGGCCTTTCCCAAAGGGGAGAGATAGTACATTCCATGGGCAAATCACGAGGTAGTCTCTCTATCGAGGACTATGTGCATATTTATTACCCGGGTCATCTGGAAAAGATTGGAAGCCAAATTCCAATCAAGCACGTGGAGAGTTTATCATTGAGGATCATCTTGTTCATTATATCCATAGTGAATGGATCAACTTCCTTACACCAAGCTTCATGGCTTGCCATGAGTTTGGCGGTAGACTGTCTCACCACAGTATTTGATTGGTGTACTCCTCTTCTCGCCAACTTGAAGAGCCAGCTGACCTCTATCAAAAGGGGCCAGACCAAAAACTTTAGGTATGGAACAATTTTGTGCTCTTTATTCTTTGAGAGGGTCCTAACACTCTGCCCTAGAGTATCAGTTTCGATCAGTAGCCCACGAGATCCATGGATGGGTAGGTGGGCTGACCTAATGAAACGACTAGGAGGTGGGGACGTTCCACGAACTGCTTTCGATGATGACTTATTCTCCTGGTGGGAGTAGTAGATCATCACAGTGGATGATTACCCCTATGCCAGCTTGGACTTCTGAGGAGATCCTGATCTAGCTTTACCACCAGCCGTGGCATGGGGCATTATAAGTAACAAATGTAATTGATTTTATGATTTTTATGATTTTTCAAATATTAGAATGAGCTTGAAAAATATTTTTGATAGGATTCAAATGACTAATATGATGATCATGTTCCAGATATTGGGCCAGTATGACCAGATGGATTCCCACAGCATGCACATCGCGGCTAAGGCGCCAAAGAGGCAGTTTCCGATACAAAGCGACTCCTACATACAGTTCAATGGCACTTGGTGAAATTAACTCACCAAGTACCGATGGAGGCTGTGGAGGATATCCCTATAGATATGCAGCGTCACGTGGTTCGCATGCCATGGGATTGGGTTCGGACTCTTAGGTGTGTGGCCAAAGTAGTAGTTGTATACTTAGCCTCTCATCCTAAGCTGGGGCATTAGATGTACTAGACATGATTATGGGCATTTGAGTCCCAATTTTTGTATATTATTTTGGACACACTTATGTACACTCAAGATGTTTTGTGATATATATATATATATATTTTCGACTTTTTGATGCTTGATTTTATTGTGATGAATGAATGATGTGCCAATCTAAAGCTTGATAAGCGATAGAATCTACTAACCAATTATGAGATCTTGGAATGTGAAAATAATTGATGTAAGTAAATGATCTTTGCAACAACCTCACCCTTAAATACTGGCAATATAAACATGGATCCCTTACCCAATAAATGTTATTCAATTGTGACACTATCAGTTGTGAATCAAGATAGACTACCAAGGAATCAATTCCATAAGAAATTGCTTCGGATAGTAAATTAATGACGGTAGTATACTCAACCATATTGTTTGACGTAGAACCAATGCATACTCCCCTTGACACCATCAACTGGCCAGTTGGATAGTAGATTACCCAAGTTGTGAAAGCAAGGTTCCGAGTGTGCTGACTAGCACCATCGGTGAATCCAAAATAGACCAAGTCATCCATCAACACCTACCACAACAGACCAAAAAGTGTTGATATCAAAAACTCCTGATGAGATATGTACAAAAATACAAAATGTACAAAGAAGCCATTGCCTAGCTGCTACTTAAGCAAAGTACTTCTTAAGGTAGAGCCCACTTCAGGGTTCTGCCAACTTGTTTCCTTCAAAATCGACCAACTCATACGACCCTTTTTCTAAAACTCGTTTAATTATAAAGAGACCGTACCACATAGGCTTGAATTTTCCTGCCCCCAAGGCATCCTTATCTTGGTCATAGACCAAGACAAGGTCACCTTTAGAAAAGACTCGAGGATGGACAACTTTATCGTACTAACTTTTAACCATTTTCTTATGAGCCTAATTGATTGTGGTGGCATCTCGACGCTGCTCATCGAGATGTTCCAAATGAATGAGTCACTCTTCAAGACTAGAGGTCTTTGGAAGGAGCTCAACAGCTAACATAAGAGATGGAATTTCGCATTCAACAGGGAAGATAGATTCCATCCCATAAACTAGCTGAAAAGGTGTAAAACATGTAGCAGTCTTTAGGAGGTTCGATATGCCCAAAGAGCCGGATACAACACAAGATACCAATTGGACCGATTTTTGTTGATCATTCTTTGCAGGATCGTCTTAAGGGTTTTGTTGACAACCTCAACCTATCCATTGGCCTGAGGATAATATGGAGACAAGTGCTCCTGCCGGAAACCCAATTTAAGAGCTAATTCAGACATTAGTTGGTTCTGGAAATCACTGCCATGGTCAGTGAAAATCTATCTCGGGATACCGAACCTTGAGATAATCTGATTAAAAAGGAACAATGCCACTGTTTCACTATCCTTTTTATAAGTGGGCATGGACTTAGCCCACTTCGTGAAGTAGTCTACGACCACAATAATGTACTTGTGATTCACTACTAAAGGCAGACTACAAGTTGTAAAATCAATACCCCACTTAGTAAAAGGACTAACAGTGACAACGGAGAAAAGAGGAGCTGGATGTGCATGCATCTTCCGAGTATAAACTTGACAGGAGTGACAACGTATGACCACTTCAACACAATCTTTGAAGAGCAAAGGCCAAAAATAGTCAGCACGCAAGATACGTTGGGCTATAGCAAGCCCTGAAAGATGACCACCACAAGCTCCATTGTGGCAATCATTGAACACTAACCATGCTTCCTCTAAGGTTAAATAATGCCTAAGGATTGAATCAACCCCTCGACAATATAATGTATCACCAATGATGACATAGTTTTTAGCCAGGTGATGTAATTTTCGGCATTCATCCTTAAAGAAAGTAGAGGGAACCTCGAAGTCTGGAGATAGAAAATGGTATCTCCATACCAAGTGTCAAGTGAAGAGATGACAAATAGATGTTCATCGCGAAAACTATCCTCATAAACAGTATCCTCTCCACAAGGCAGCTCAAAAATTAACTCCGCAAAAACCATAGATTTCTTAGACTTGGTGGACAAGAACTCGAGATTGAATTCTTGCAAAATGATGATCCATCAATTATATTTTCCCCCAATCACTCACCTACTAAGGACAAATTGGAATGGATTGACTGCCACTAAGACAATATTTTTGCATAGCAAGATATAATGGTGAAGCCGCTAGACAGCATGGACAGCCGCCAAAGCCAACTTCTCAACAGGGGAATAGCGAAGTTCAGGACCTACCAAGCCTCGAATCAAGTAATAAATCACATGCTCCACGAGATCATCGTATTCCTGAATGAGAACCATACCTATGGTTGATTCTGCAACAATGAGATATAAAAGGAAATCCCTACCATAATCTGGTGGAACCAAAAGCGGGGCAGAGAATAATGCCTTTTTCAAGGCATCAAATGGCCGCTGCGCAAAGTTGTCCCATACAAATGGAACTCCTTTCCTTAGCAAACACATAAACCCTTTAGTGATCTCGGCATTTTTCGCTATAAACCTTCTTAATAAATTAGCCTTCCCTTGAATATTTTGAAGTTGTCGAATTGAGGATGGGGGAGGCAACTGAACTATTGCCTCTACCTTGAAGGGATCAACTCGAACCCCTTTAGTTGACACAATGAACCCTAATAACCGACCAGATGTAACCGCGAAAACACACTTATTTGGATTCAACCAGATCTTGTTAAATCAACATCACTCAAAAACCAATCGAAGGTGAATAGGATGATCAATTCTCTTTCGAGAATGAGCAGCTAAATCGTCCAAGTATGCTTTGATGATATGTTTGATATCGTGGAAAGCATATGACATGGCCCGTTGGAAGGTAGCTCCAACATTTTTAAGACCAAAAGGCATCTTTCTGTATGCAAAGGTACCTGAGGGACATATAAAATTTGTCTTATGCTGATCTTCAAGAAAGATAGAGATTTGATTATAACCGGAAAAACCATCCATGAAGGATAAAATATCATTACCTGCACATTCATCAATAATCTGATTAATAAATGGCATGGGGTAATTATCTTTGGGACAAGCTCTGTTTAGGTCTCTAAATTCAATGCATACTTAGATTTTTCCTTGCTTTTTATCTATAGGGACTGTATTAGAAACCCAATCTATAAGAGGAACAAGGTATATAAAACCCGCCTTGAGCAGCTTCTCTACTTCAGCTTTAATAGCTACTGCTTTCCTAGGATTAACCGGCTGAAGCTTCTGACGAATCGGCTTAGCGTTTTCATACATCTTGATCTCATGTTGAACTATGGATGGACCAATTCCAGGCATTTCTTCATAAGACCAAGCGAATACATCTCGAAATTCCTTAAAAAGGTCGGTGTAAATTTGAATTTCTTCAAGGGAACATTCGGCTCTGATGAAGAGATTCTCGATCACCTTAGGGTTCCTATAGATGTTTATAGATATCATTTTTGAAATTACTGACATATTACCTTCGGCATGAAAGTGTGTTGGAGCCAAAGGATTTGATACTGTACCAACATCACTAGAAAACAGCTCGAAGAACCTAGATTCTACTTCTTGCAATGTAGGAAGAAAATATGAACGATGGTGTAAGTATTCCGAAGGTCTATCTACACCCATCATTACTTCTAGGATTGCTTCCTCGAATGGAAAAACTATATCTAAGCAGTCCATAGCATAAGTAGAATCAAGGGTCCAAGTTGGGGCCACATCACCATCTAACTCCTCCCCATAGAAAGGAGTAGAATTGTTGTCTACAAAATTGATGATAGACTGATATCTAAGCTAGTGAAAAGACATATAGCTCAAGGAAACAAGGATTTCCTGTAATGGGGGAAGTGTTGGAAGCACAAGGATCTTCAGACCTGATTAGGGATAATCTCAACAGAGTGATTTTTCTCTCTATTCTCTCCTCCCTTAGGCCTTCCCATTGAAGCCTTTTTATACTTCTCCCAAAGTAGTTTTTTAGTTGGGAATTCATTGGGAACAGTTGGGCCATGGGCACTAATAGGTAATCAATAGGTAAAACCTATGATCACCCGAAATTAAGGAGATTTATTTTTTTTAAGTGTTTTAAGACATATACACAGGTTGGGTATACACAGACCCGCGTACACATGCGTTTAGCTCATTGCAATGTCTCGTATAGGGAGTAAAACACTTTTTTTAAGTATTTGGACCAGGTCTAGAAGGAGGGGTTTCCCTAGGCCATAATTATAGTATCACAAACATCAAGAGTGAGATTTGGAGCTATAACAATGTGGAAGGAGGGTGTTACATTCTTTCCTTCATACTAAGGCCTCCTTAAATATATTTTCCTAGCTAGGCCTGTTAGGAACCCTCTAGAACTTACAGGTTTTATCCACTTAGACCTTAGGAAATATTAATTTTCCTTTTTAATTTTCTTTTATATTTTCAACCCCATCCTAGGTCCAAAACCCCTTCGCTTGGGTTCTTTTCCCACAAATCCTTTTGTGAAAAAACTCACAAACCCATCTCACTAAGCTTATGTAGTGCCTCCCAAGCTACACAATTCAACAACATAGTCCAGTTGTAGTAACCATAACTTGGTCAAGCTCTTTGATCTGAATTTAAACAAGGATGCAAAAATTTATAGATATAAACATAAATACAGAGATGCAACAAAAATAACACTTCATTTCATTAATATCAAATACTAAAATATGCTTACAAACAGGATGAAAATAATACTAGCTCGGGCTATGGTAGCTTATCTCTGAGAAGAGATGTGGCAAATAAATGCCTTTGAAATGTGTTACAACGAGTCTCAAAGGCCTATTTATTATTGAGAAACAATGGAAAACACTAAATATCCAAAAACCTAACCCTAGGAGATTAAGTTCTAGACTATGGGCCCCGTTTGGGTAAATTAGTACATCAACTTTTCGGGGTCGAAACCTTGGCATATCATCTCCGTTTGATTCACACTACAAATTTCGAGTGGCGAACATTAGTCCATGACCCATGTTGGCTTATGTTTTCCCAAAAAACATTTTTTATGGCCTCAAAACGGCTCTGGAAGTTTAGAACCCGAAAAAATGCCAAAAATAGTAAATTGTGCTACAAATAAGGAAATTGAAGAACTAAAAGAAACAATGGTGGGGGTCCAAGTGGAATAGGCAGGTGGCCCCCAATATCCACCTGGATCATTCCTACCCCCTTAGCAAGTAATGGTCCCCATTGCATTGAGTTCCTCCATGAGATTAGGAAACTTCTACTGAACTGGGTCCCCAGTGAGCCACTTGCCCTGGTGAAGGAGTTGGCCTACTTTGACAACTCGGTATAGTTGGATCTATTGTCGTCAGGTGTTCTTGATCTACGTGTCCATGATCCAATCAGCCATGGCATGTTCCATGCAAGATGGATTTAACTCTGTAGGTGTGAGTTGTTTTGCAATGTCTAATGTGTCCAGCAATGGTGGGAAGTATGGTTGAAGGCGGTCCACATTGAACATTGGGTGCATGCCAAGGAATGGGGGAATCCTGAGCTCAAAATCATTGTCTCCCAAAAACTTGGTAATGATGTAAGGACCATATCAGAGTGGTCTAAGTTTCCGATAGGCTCTGGTTAGACATTCATTCTACAAATGCAACTAGATTGTGTCGCACACGTGAAACTTGTGTGTCACCCTGTTAGTTCCAGTCTTCGCAGTCTGTCACCAGGGCTCAACATGAGCTCTTACTATGTCTGGTTTTGTTAGATGTTTTGAACATGATTTTCAGCATAAAACATGTCACAAGTGTGTCCATCAAAGGAATCTCAGGGAAATCTTTCAACGGTATATCACACTCCTGTAACCAGCTCCCGGATTAGAAGATATGATTGAAATGAATGAGTGATTCTTGGTTATGCATGTTTTGAGGTCAGTTGTTGCACACAATGACAAGTTTAGTACAAAATCAGTTTGTGAAATAATGGTAAGGAATTTTTCAAAAGTAAAAGATGTTTCTTTTCATCATATACCAAATAAGAATAACCTCCTTCCGTTTATGCACAGGTGCTACCATGTGGGAGATATACAGTGATATTTGGAGCTTACATTAAAACAAAGCAACTTTTTCATATTTTTTACTGTTTTAGTCATTTTAGTGCAGGGCCATTTTACGATAGATGGAAAGTAATTTTGCAAAACCCAAGGAAATTTTTGTTAACCATGAGCCATTTAAAAAAAACCTGTTTCATTTTATTCACAGGTGTCACGAGTTGGGATATGTGACTAGATCTTTACAGCTCATTTTCACAGATTTAAATTTTTTATGATTTTCTGTTTTAGAGATGACTTCGTGGAGCCTATTTCCAGCAACTGGAAATGAATTTATAAAATTTGAGAGAGTTTTTTTCTCAAAAATGACCTTATCTACAAAAACCTCTTTCAATTTTGTAACAGGTGCTATGGTTTAGGAGATACGAGTTCATCTTCAACACCTATTTTCAGAAATTTGGCCCAAGTTTAATGTAACTAATTCTATTTTGAAGAAAATGGTTGAGGTCAATCCCTTAGTACAAGGATGAGAAAATGTATATATTTTATGAATTTCATAGTGTAGGGGTTGGATTTTTTCATAAGGTTGGACACTTGTGAAAGAAAATAACTTCATTGTACACTCATATTTTCATTTTGGCTAAGGAATTGAGACCAGGATTTGCAGCACTCTTTGGGATCCATGTGGTAATTTGTCTTGGTACAGTGCTTTTCTCTGTAATTGTGAATTTTATTTATGTGTTATGTATGCCATTCTCTATCTTGTTTCTTCTGAACTAAACAAACAAGAGTGTAAGTAGAATCCATTGAAAGTGCAGTGCTCTACTTGAAGTTTGCTTTAATTATTTGATGTTTTCAACTGTTTGGGGAGGATCCATGGTTTCTCTTGCCCTCTTCAACACCTCACCTATCTATTCCTTCCATCTCATTCAATTTTAAGTGCCAAAAACAATTTCCTACCTTGCCCCATTGAGATCTCTGCAGGACTGAGCCTTAATCCCCACACCCAAAATCTACCTTTCCATTTGAGCCAACAAAACTCAATTTTATCAAATCAAACTTTCTTGCACTTATACCTAGCCTAATATCAGTATTTCTATCAGTCATCTCAAGCCCTCATCGATCATAATTTGTTGGGATTGACCCAGAGAGAGCCCTCTCCTGACCTGGTAGGGCTAGCTACCAGGCTGAGTGTGGTTTGATGTTGGCTCTGGATCCTACCTTTCCAGCCTGAGGTAAATCTAGGCTCTAACACACCCGATGTTGATCATGTCACTACTTGTACTTGGCATTTGATTTCTCCATAATGTTGTGGAATTGCTGGCAGATGTTTTGTATGTGCTCAAAGAAGTCATTTACCTTGTCTGCTTTGAGCTAGACACCAGCTGAATCTACCTGAGTATCTACAAATGGTATTTCCATATCAATGGGACATTGTAGCTGGTATCCCAAGCCCACCTGAAAAGGGTTTTGTCCAGTCGAGCCGTGGAGAGCCTGGTTATAGCTGTGCTGGACATAGGGGAGGCTCTCATCTCATGTGCATGGATGCTTTGGGTTGTGCATGCACAAAATGTGTACGATCATCCTGTTGATGACCTCTATTTGTCCATCAATTTGGGGATGGAAAGTTGTCGACTTAGTGAGCTCAATGTCCAGAATCGACCAGAGATTGGACCAAGGAATTTTTTTAGGTCCTAAACTTCCAGAGCCGATTTGAGGCCCTACACGACATTTTTTTGGAAAACTATGGCGAACATGGGTTATAGACCCATGTTGGCCACTCAAAAGTTATAGTTCATGGATAGATATTTATAACGAGTTATTATGCATGTCAAATAGAGATCGTATGCCAAAGTTACAACCTCGAGAAGTTGATGTACCAATTTACCCAAATGGGGCCCATAGTTTGGCACTTCATCTCCTAGGGTTAGGTTTTTGGATATTTAGGGTTTTCCATTATTTCTCAATATTAAATAGGCCTTTGAGCCTCATTGTAACATAGTTGAAAGGCATGTAGCTGCCATATCTCTTCTTAGAGATAAGCTACCATAACCCGAGCTAGTCTTATTTCCATTGTGTTTGTAAGCATATTTCAGTATTTGATATTCAAATGGAACTGTTGTAGGTATGTGTACCACTTCTGATGGCGATCATTCTACAACTTCCCTTGCATTTGTATGAACTACATGGGTTGGTGGTCTGTGTGGATGACAAAAATGTAATGCTTCACATCTCTTTTTCATAAGTGGGATACTTATGGACTATGTCTGAAGGTGTCTCAATGTGATATACCATTGGATGCCCCTGTTGAGTAAGGATTTCCCCAATAGCATATCAGAGGCATTTGTCTCAATCTCAAATGGTTGTTGCAAGTCTAGTAATGTGAGAACCGGTGCAAAGAAGAGGCGATGTTTCAACTCTGTGAATGCCTTCTATTGAGATTCAGACCAAAATAATTTTTCTTTCACTCCTCCCTTGGTGACTTGACTCAAGGGCCAAGTGATATAAGAGAACCCCAACACGAATCTGTGGTAGAAATTGGCAAGACCTAGAAAGATGCAGAGCTCTATCAGAGTGGTTGGGGCTGGCCAATCCTGAATGACTTGGACCTTGGCTGGATCCACATGCACCCCTCATTCATCAATAATGTATCCTAGATACTAAACTTGGGTCATGCCAAAAGTGAATTTCTCCATATTGGCACACAAGTTGTGTTGCCGCAGTGTTTGGAGAACATGTCAGATGTGGTGGAGGTGTTCTTCCCAACTCTAATTGAGGATCAGGATGTCATCCAAGTATACCACTAAAAATGAGTTGGTGAATGACTACAAGATTTCATCCATCAACCTCATGAAGGTTGCAGGAGCATTCGTTAACCAAAAGGCATAACCATCCATTCGAAAATGCCCTCCTTGGCTTTGAAGGAAATATTCCACATATCGGAGGGTTTGATTGGTACCTGGTGATATTCGGACTTCAAGCCGATCTTGTTGAAATATTTCTCCCCCTTGAGTTGGTCTAGAAGGTCATCAATCTATGGGATCGAGTACCTATTTCAGACAATTATCTTCTTCAGCAGCTGATAGTTAATATCAAGTCTCCAAGTCCCATCCTTCTTCTGTACCAACACAATCAGGCTCCCACAGGGCGATGAAATCAGTCGACTATGACCTTTCTATAGAAACTCCTCAATATGCCTCTTGTAATGACACACCTGGGGTTAGATTGATGGAGTTCTTGACTTGACTGTGCAGAGGCATCCCTGCGGGGGAGGTGAAGATGCCCTCATACTCCTCCATGACCTTGTCCATCTATTGTTGTGGCAATAGGTGGTGCTAGCTCCAGTATCTTGTACAAATTATTTCCCAAGGTACCAATAACAATGCGAGGCCTTGAATCATACACAACATGTCACTTCCACAAGTATGGTTGGCCTAATAATACATCACAAACTTCAAGGGGAGCAATGTCACATAATACCTCATCCGTGAAGGGCTTAATGCTATATGGAAGGCGACACTGCTGGCTCATGCGAAGATCCTGTCCTTGGTGAAGCCACATGATGGTGTATGGTTGTGGGTGTGATGTGGTCGGTAAGCCTAGTTGCTTCACGAATTTTTCTAAAATGAGATTCTTTTGGGACCCGTTATCGACAATGAACTATAGCGGGGAACCCTTTACCCATATTTGGGAGTGGAAGAGGCACTCCTCCTCCTTTGGATCTTCAGGTTCCTCCTTTTGGATCTTCATGGTGGAAATGGTGGCGTTGAGCTCTACATCAATAATCTTCTTCCCTTTGTCATTTCCCTTGTTGAGTTTTGACGAAGTGTAGGAACATGCATCTGATTCTGAAGCCTTCAACTTAGCCACTAGTGACTGCTTGGCCCGACACTCACTTGTGTTGTTAGTGGAGATCTTATGGAACTCACATCACTTTTCCCATGTCCTTCTTCGGCTTTATGTTGTTGTTCTTTTTTTTCAGCTTTTGTGGGTTGTCCTCAACCACCCCGCCTTGGTTTTTCCCTTTGTTTTATGGTTTGGGGGCACCTTTCCCTTGCTTCTGATTCGCATATCCAATGTCTCTCTTCTTCTGTTTAAACTTATGCTTGATCTTGATAGCGTATTGGTATGTTGTGCTGAGCGAGGAGATGTCCAGGAGCTCCATCTCATCCTTGATGTACTTGTGTAGGCAACTTCATTACCTAAGTACCAAATGTTTCTCAGAATCCTTGATACCCAACTTTGTGTGAAAGGTATGAAAAGAATTGGTAAAACTCGGCACATATTGGTCCCTTCCCTTCTGTAGCATGGTCCACTTTATGTATTTATCCTCATAGTTCCCAACAAGGTAGTACTTCTCCTTTATGGTGTCCCAGAATGAATTCCAAGTAGGTGCGACTAAAAACAATGAGGGCATACTTTCATCCTTCTGCTCATAGTAGGTTTCCCATGAGTCCTTGACATGGGGGGTGAGTTTGAGAAGACAAAAAGCAATCTTTTCTTGACTGGAAAAATTATTAACAGAAAAATTTCCTTCTAGCAAATTTAACCATTTATCTACAATGTTTTCATCTATTTGGCCCTCAAATATGGGAATTTCAAAATTTACTTGTACCTTAAAATGAGTGGAGCCTCTAGAGTTGTTGTTGGATGCGAACGTGCCGCCGATGGGAAACCGTTGAAGTATTTGGGCAAAGTTATCCATCACCGCATTCCTTTGTTTCTCAAGGGCCTCCTTGGGCAATATTTTGATAATATCTCCTACTCCCTTGTCTTTCTTTTCTATCCCCATGGGCAGTCGTCAGGGTTTGCGAGGCTGATCTTGCAAAGGTTCAACTAGATCGAGCCCTAACTCTTAATATCTAGACCTCGTTGGGGACATGCAGAGAAGAAAGAGAAAGAGAAAACCACTCTAATACCACTAATCCAGATTTAAACAAGAACGCAACAAATTACATATATAACCATAAATACGGAGATGCAATAGAAATAACACTTCATTTCATTAATATCAAATATTGAAATATGCTTACAAACATAATGGAAATAAGACTAACTCGGGCTATGGTAGCTTATCTCTGAGAAGAGCTGTGGTGGCTACATGCCTCTGAACTATGTTACAATGAGGCTTAAAGGCCTATTTATTATTGAGAAATAATGGAAAAACCTAAATATTCAAAAACCTGACACTAGGATATTAAGGCCAAACTATGGGCCCTGTTTAGGTAAATTGGTACATCAATTTTGCGGGGTTGTAACGTTGGCATACGATATCTGTTTGATGCGCACAATACCTCATTAGAAATATCTATCTGAGAAATACAACTTTTAAGTGGCTAACATCGATCAATGATCCATGTTGGCCCCAGTTTTCCCAAAAAACATTGTTTAAGGCTTCAAAATGATTTCGAAAGTTTAGGACATGAGAAAATGCCAAAAATAGTAAATTGGGCTACAAATAAGGAAACTGAAAAACTAAAAGAAACAATGGTGGGGGTTCAAGTGGAATAGGTGGGTGGCCACCAATATCCACCTGGATCACTCTTGTGGTCAAGAAATTACTTGGTTGGTTTCCCAAGTTGCAAATGAAGTAAGGTTAGTTTTGAGGGAATGATAGCAAGGGAAGGTTAGGTCATGCCAAACAATGAAAAGGTGTTCTAACACATTTCAGACAATTTCAATGCATTATGAGGAGTGTTAGGGAGTGTTGAGGCATCACAAGGGAGAACTAGGTCGAAATCCATGGAAATGAACAAATAAGAGTGTGTCAGGGAATGTCAGTGAATTCAAGTGCCAAGGAGGAACTGTGTTAGAAGAAGTTCATAATAGGATTGTAGGAGGCAAGGCTACAGTTGCAATAAGGGGCTCAACACAAAAATTTTAGACAAGGAGAGACTTTTTGTTGGGCACAACGCTATTTTGCCTTTATCTATTATTTTTATATGACATGTGGCACACTTTGGCTGAATTCTCATGTTTTAAACTATTTTAGACAATTGCATATTGTACATTGTTGTGTATAAGTTTTGGGGCACTCAACTTGTGTCAACTTATATCTTGTATGTCTTATGCATCTTGTGGTTCTTGCAAACTCTTAGTTAATGCTCTATTGTTTATATGAACTGGACATACATGTGAAATATTTCATGTGTAAGCTATGTTGCTTAGTTTTTTTATGGACATGGCTAGGTGTGATCCTTATCTTGGTAAGTTCTTAAGTGGGACAAGTTGAGCTTGGACATAAGTCTCCTAAGATGAGTTATAGGTAGTTCTTAGGTGAACAAGGAACAATCTGCTTGTAGTAGGTAAAATTAGTCAAGTTGTTGCTGTTGAAGCAGGGAAATGTCATATGAACTGCAATAGCTAAGGACTTGATTGGGTTCCCAAGTCATGAAAAATGTAAGGCTAGTTGTGAGGGCATGAGTGCCAATCTATACTAGGGAATGCTAACATGACCCCGATAGTTCAAAGGCATCTCAAATATGCTAAGATGTGTCAAGTGCTAAGGCATGACAGATGTGCAATGGTGTTTCGATACATGCAAAGGATTGTCAAGGAAACAAAAAGGAGAAATAAGTTAAACTACAAGGAAATGAACACATAAGAGGGTTAATAAGTAATCAATTTACCTTTTCCAAGAGGGGCATGCTAGGTGCACCAACACTAGGTGCCAATAAGTGCCAAGTGCAAAGTGTTAGTACATTTTAAGTGCTAAATCTTCCTCTATTACTTCTCATCTACTTTCCAATAATTTATCTTAAATAAAATTTAATATTAAACTAAGCCAAAGCCTGCCAAGGCCTCTCAATTAATACTAGACACGCTAAGACTTGTCAAGTGACAACAAGTTCCAAGTGCTAATGTGTGTTAGGGAGTGACACACATGTTATGAAGTGGCAGGGCATGTCGAAGGGTGTTAATGTATGCTAGAGAGTGCTAATGCATCATGAGAAGTGTTAGGGAGTACTAGGGAAACACAAGGGAGCACTAGGTCAATCTGCATGGAAGTGAATGAATATGAGGGTGTGGCATGGAGTGTCAATGAGTGCTAGCTAGCATGCCAAGGATGGAGTGACAATTTATGTTAAGAATTAGTAATTCATGCAAGAGAATATCAAGGCATGTCAAGAAGTTCCAAAGTGTGCTAGGGAGTTGCAGTGTGTGTTAAAATGTGCCAAATAGTGCCAAGGCATGCCAAGACATTCAAGATGCTAAGGTTTGCCAAGATGTGGATAAGCCAATATGTGTCAAGGTTTTTCAAGGGAAAAAAGGGATGAACCAAGCTAAAATGCAAGGAAATGAACACATAAGAGGGTTAATAAGTCAAGACTTTATCATTTTCAAAAGGGGCATGCTAGGCACACTAATAATAGGTTCCAATACATGCCAAGTGCTAATGTATGTTAATGCATTCCAAAGTGCTCCAGGGCATGGTAGAGACTACAGGGCATGCCAACACATGCTAGGAGAGTGCTATGTTATGTAAGGGCCTGCCAACATGTGCTTGGGTATCCTAGTCATGGCAAGATGTTCTAGGTTTAAAGATGTTCCAAGTCATGTAAGCTGCCAAGGAATGTTAGTGTGTGCCAAAGCATGTTAAGGTGTGTCAAGAGTGTAAAGGAATGCTAGGTATCTCTCATTAATAGAATTGATAGAGATTGATTATGTATTAAATAATATAGTTTCTACACACACATGTGGAAATTTATCTAAAGAGAATTTGTTATATAATAAACCCAATAAACATGAATCATGTATTGACTTATACGAAAACTATATTCTCATTACTTGAGGGAAATGATACACACTAATTACTTCTCAACAAATTGACTAGCTCTAACCACTATGGATTTACACACATAATGAAAAAGACTCCACAACAATGGTCTTAAATCGTTACCTTTTGACAAAAAATATAGTAAAATGCACATAGCGTCATCAAAAACTCATTCGAATGTTCAATGGTGACAACCATTTTTTTTACCATCACTAAAAGTAACCAAAAAGAGCATTGGCAAGGGTCAATAAAATATCGTCACTAGAAGTGTCACCAAAGAGAGAATTAGTGATGGGCCTTTAACAACCATCACCAAAAGTGTCAATGAAAATGCCTTTGGTGACAAACCTTAAAGGACCATCACTATATGCACTTACAACGCTTTTTTAAGGACTATCACCATATGCGACATTGGTGACAGACCTTAAATGTTCGTCACAGGCATGACCCTCACCAATGAGCTTTTTTGTTGTAGTGACAACACAGCACATACATACAGCTACACTCGGCATATGACACAACATAATACATAGATACACCTGCACCAAGTGTACGATAAGACACATATGCATACATAGAGTACAACAAGATGAATACATATGGCATGATACCACGACTACAAAATGCACATACATAGTACCGCATTCCCACAAAAAAACATGTACAACATGCACACAATACCATATGTACACCAGTACCATATGCACAACATGTACACAGTAGCACTTGTACACATCACAACCTAGACAACGTGTACACAACTTCACATGTACATGACACCACCCGCACAACATGTACACAACACCATATGTACATTGCACTGCCTGTACAATGTGTACACAACACCACATGTACATAGTACCACATGTACGACATGTACACAATGCCTCATGCACCACATGCACACAGCATCACATGTACAACATGTACACAACACCACATGTACAATCATGCACACAACATTATATGCACATAACACGATATTTATAACATGCACACAACACCATATGTACATAACACTACATATACAACATGTACATAGCATCATATGTACACATCACTGCATATCCAACATGCGCACAACACCATATGCACACAACACCGCATATCTAAGATGTGCACAGTACGATATGTACACAACATTGCATATTGAACATGTACATAGCACCATCTATACCCAGCACTGCATATGCAATATTCACACAACACTATCTATATCACCATGTACATAACATTGCATAAAAAACATGTACACAAACTATATATACACAGCACCGCATGTGCACAACATCATAGATGTTACATGTACAACATAAACAACATATGCACAATAGTAGTACCAAACATCCAAAACCACACTGTCTTTGCCAAGCAACCTTGCTTCCAGTGCCTTATCCATGCTTGTCGTAGCATGTCATAGATCACACTGCTTTCATGTCACTGAAGTATCCCTCGGTATAGCTTGTTCATAAGATAGACATAATATAATCACATAATATGAACTCATAACCACATGATATTGACCTCGTAGATTTGTCATGACTACTCTTCCCACTTGATTCCTCATAAAACAGGAACCGCTTCATGCCATTCACTTGCATAAGCGATCATTCCTCCACAAGAATGATCCCTCGTGACCATTTCAAACAACGACATACATACATACATGTATACATATAAACATCAACATAAAACAATCATGATCATTAATGATCATGTCAAATAACAACGTACATACATACACATATGCATATAAACATTAAGATAAAGCAATCATGATCACAACATAATTACTAGATATCATAAGGCAAATGTTAAGAAAAATTCCTTCATTCATGCAAAACATACACTATATTGAGAACAACAGTTCCTAACAAAGCCAAGGCATATAAAACCTCAAATCCATTTACTTTACCATTTATGTTACCTTTCTCATGATTTCCTTATCATTGTCCATTTACCTCAATGGACCCAACCAATCTAAATAGCTATCATACGCTTTCCCACATGCACTGAGCTTCATCCAGGCCTTACATCACATGTATGGTACCACACAACTCTCCTCAAACTCCATTAACTTTCCTCTTTCCCAAACTAGTTCCCAAGGCTCAAAACATAAAGGAAAGACAAGAAACAAACAAAAAGAAAATCATGAAAACCAATAACAATACAACATTGCAAACAAAGTGGTATGGCTATACACCAGACAAAAAAAAAAAAAATGCAAGTCAAGCTCAACAAATCACAAAATACCAAAAGAAAAAGATAGAAACATATACCATGAATGCATCCCCATGGTTCCCAAGGAAATATCAACCCGAGCCTTCTTCAAGATTCCATGGAAATCTATTTTGTCATGCAATCCTCTACATCATACTGCCATCAACACATAACTGTCAGTGCATAAGTAAACATAACAACATAATAGTTACCTTATCTTGTCATACTAATGCCAAGAATTTTACCCTACAACTACTCAAACATGTCAACCACATGTTCCAAATATCAAGAAAATAACTTCATTGTACACTCATATTTTCATTTTGGCTAAGGAATTGAGACCAGGATTTGCGGCACTCTTTGGGATCCATGTGGTAATTTGTCTTGGTACAGTGCTTTTCTCTTTAATTGTGAATTTTATTTATGTGTTATGTATGCCATTCTCTATCTTGTTTCTTCTGAACTAAACAAACAAGAGTGTAAGTAGAATCCATTGAAAGTGCAGTGCTCTACTTGAAGTTTGCTTTAATTATTTGATGTTTTCAACTGTTTGGGGAGGATCCATGGTTTCTCTTGCCCTCTTCAACACCTCACCTATCTATTCATTCCATCTCATTCAATTTTAAGTGCCAAAAACAATTTCCTACCTTGCCCCATTGAGATCTCTGCAGGACTAAGCCTTAATCCCCACACCCAAAATCTACCTTTCCATTTGAGCCAACAAAACTCAATTTTATCAAATCAAACTTTCTTGCACTTATACCTAGCCTAAGATCAGTATTTCTATCAGTCATCTCAAGCCCTCATCGATCATAATTTGTTGGGATTGACCCAGAGAGAGCCCTCTCCTGACCTGGTAGGGCTAGCTACCAGGCTGAGTGTGGTTTGATGTTGGCTCTGGATCCTACCTTTTCAGCCTGAGGTAAATCTAGGCTCTAACACACCCGATGTTGATCATGTCACTACTTGTACTTGGCATGTGATTTCTCCATAATGTTGTGGAATTGCTGGCAGATGTTTTGTATGTGCTCAAAGAAGTCATTTACCTTGTCTGCTTTGAGCTGGACACCAGCTGAATCTACCTGAGTATCTACAAATGGTATTGCCATATCAATGGGACATTGTAGCTGGTATCCCAAGCCCACCTGAAAATGGTTTTGGCCAGTCGAGCTGTGGAGAGCCTGGTTATAGCTGTGCTGGACATAGGGGAGGCTCTCATCCCATGTGCATGGATTCTTTGGGTTGTGCATGCACAGAATGTGTACGATCATCCTGTTGATGACCTCTATCTGTCCATCAATTTGGGGATGGAAAGTTGTCGACTTAGTGAGCTCAATGTCCAGAATCGACCAGAGAATGGACCAAGGAATTTTTTTAGGTCCTAAACTTCCAGAGCCGATTTGAGGCCCTACACGACATTTTTTTGGAAAACTATGGCGAACATGGGTTATAGACCCATGTTGGCCACTCAAAATTTATAGTTCAATGATAGATATTTATAACGAGTTATTATGCACGTCAAATAGAGATCGTATGCCAAAGTTACAACCTCGAGAAGTTGATGTACCAATTTACCCAAATGGGGCCCATAGTTTGGCACTTCATCTCCTAGGGTTAGGTTTTTGGATATTTAGGGTTTTCCATTATTTCTCAATAATAAATAGGCCTTTGAGCCTCATTGTAACATAGTTGAAAGGCATGTTGCTGCCATATCTCTTCTTAGAGATAAGCTACCATAACCCGAGCTAGTCTTATTTCCATTGTGTTTGTAAGCATATTTCAGTATTTGATATTCAAATGGAACTGTTGCAGGTATGTGGACCACTTATGATGGAGATCATTCTACAACTTCCCTTGCATTTGTATGAACTACAGGGGTTGGTGGTCTGTGTGGATGACAAAAATGTAATGCTTCACATCTCTTTTTCATAAGTGGGATACTTATGGACTATGTCTGAAGGTGTCTCAATGTGATATACCATTGGATGCCCCTGTTGAGTAAGGATTTCCCCAATAGCATATCAGAGGCATTTGTCTCAATCTCAAATGGTTGTTGCAAGTCTAGTAATGTGAGAACCGGTGCAAAGAAGAGGCGATGTTTCAACTCTGTGAATGCCTTCTATTGAGATTCAGACCAAAATAATTTTTCTTTCACTCCTCCCTTGGTGACTTGACTCAAGGGCCAAGTGATATAAGAGAACCCCAACACGAATCTGTGGTAGAAATTGGCAAGACCCAGAAAGATGCAGAGCTCTATCAGAGTGGTTGGGGCTGGCCAATCCTGAATGACTTGGACCTTGGCTGGATCCACATGCACCCCTCATTCATCAATAATGTATCCTAGATACTAAACCTGGGTCATGCCAAAAGTGAATTTCTCCATATTGGCACACAAGTTGTGTTGCCGCAGTGTTTGGAGAACATGTCAGATGTGGTGGAGGTGTTCTTCCCAACTCTAATTGAGGATCAGGATGTCATCCAAGTATACCACTAAAAATGAGTTGGCGAATGACTACAAGATGTCATCCATCAGCCTCATGAAGGTTGCAGGAGCATTCGTTAACCAAAAGGCATAACCATCCATTCGAAAATTCCCTCCTTGGCTTTGAAGGAAATATTCCACATATCGGAGGGTTTGATTGGTACCTGGTGATATTCGGACTTCAAGCCGATCTTGTTGAAATATTTCTCCCCCTTGAGTTGGTCTAGAAGGTCATCAATCTATGGGATCGGGTACCTATTTCAGACAATTATCTTCTTCAGCAGCTGATAGTTAATATCGAGTCTCCAAGTCCCATCCTTCTTCTGTACCAACACAATCAGGCTCCCACAGGGCGATGAAATCAGTCGACTGTGACCTTTCTATAGAAACTCCTCAATATGCCTCTTGTAATGACACACCTGGGGTTAGATTGATGGAGTTCTTGACTTGACAGTGCAGAGGCATCCCTGCGGGGGAGGTGAAGATGCCCTCATACTCCTCCATGACCTTGTCCATCTATTGTTGTGGCAATAGGTGGTGCTACGTCCGGTATCTTGTACAAATTATTTCCCAAGGTACCAATAACAATGCGAGGCCTTGAATCATACACAACATGTCACTTCCACAAGTATGGTTGGCCTAATAATACATCACAAACTTCAAGGGGAGCAATGTCACATAATACCTCATCCGTGAAGGGCTTAATGCTATATGGAAGGCGACACTGCTGGCTCATGCGAAGATCCTGTCCTTGGTGAAGCCACATGATGGTGTATGGTTGTGGGTGTGATGTGGTCGGTAAGCCTAGTTACTTCATGAATTTTTCTAAAATGAGATTCTTTTGGGACCCGTTATCGACAATGAACTATAGCGGGGAACCCTTTACCCATATTTGGGAGTGGAAGAGGCACTCCTCCTCCTTTGGATCTTCAGGTTCCTCCTTTTGGATCAATAATCTTCTTCCCTTTGTCATTTCCCTTGTCGAGTTTTGACGAAGTGTAGGAACATGCATCTGATTCTGAAGCCTTCAACTTAGCCACTAGTGACTGCTTGGCCCGACACTCACTTGTGTTGTTAGTGGAGATCTTATGGAACTCACAGCACTTTTCCCATGTCCTTCTTCGGCTTTATGTTGTTGTTCTTTTTTTTCAGCTTTGGTGGGTTGTCCTCAACCACCCCGCCTTGGTTTTTCCCTTTGTTTTATGGTTTGGGGGCACCTTTCCCTTGCTTCTGATTCGCATATCCAATGTCTCTCTTCTTCTGTTTAAACTTATGCTTGATCTTGATAGCGTATTGGTATGTTGTGCTGAGCGAGGAGATGTCCAGGAGCTCCATCTCATCCTCGATGTACTTGTGTAGGCAGCTTCATTACTTAAGTACCAAATGTTTCTCAGAATCCTTGATACCCAACTTTGTGTGAAAGGTATGAAAAGCATTGGTAAAATTCGGCACATATTGGTCCCTTCCCTTCTGTAGCATGGTCCACTTTATGTATTTATCCTCATAGTTCCCAACAAGGTAGTACTTCTCCTTTATGGTGTCCCAGAATGAATTCCAAGTAGGTGCGACTAAAAACAATGAGGGCATACTTTCATCCTTCTGCTCATAGTAGGTTTCCCATGAGTCCTTGACATGGGGGGTGAGTTTGAGAAGACAAAAAGCAATCTTTTCTCGGCTAGAAAAATTATTAACAGAAAAATTTCCTTCTAGCAAATTTAACCATTTATCTACAATGTTTTCATCTATTTGGCCCTCAAATATGGGAATTTCAAAATTTACTTGTACCTTAAAATGAGTGGAGCCTCTAGAGTTGTTGTTGGATGCGAACGTGCCGCCGATGGGCAACCGTTGAAGTATTTGGGCAAAGTTATCCATCACCGCATTCCTTTGTTTCTCAAGGGCCTCCTTGGGCAATATTTTGATAATATCTCCTACTCCCTTGTCTTTCTTTTCTATCCCCATGGGTGGTCGTCGGTGTTTGCGAGGCTGATCTTGCAAAGGTTCAACTAGATCGAGCCCTAACTCTTAATATCTAGACCTCGTTGGGGACATGCAGAGAAGAAAGAGAAAGAGAAAACCACTCTAATACCACTAATCCAGATTTAAACAAGAACCCAACAAATTACATATATAACCATAAATACGGAGATGCAATAGAAATAACACTTCATTTCATTAATATCAAATATTGAAATATGCTTACAAACATAATGGAAATAAGACTAACTCGGGCTATGGTAGCTTATCTCTGAGAAGAGCTGTGGTGGCTACATGCCTCTGAACTATGTTACAATGAGGCTTAAAGGCCTATTTATTATTGAGAAATAATGGAAAAACCTAAATATTCAAAAACCTGACACTAGGATATTAAGCGCCAAACTATGGGCCCTGTCTAGGTAAATTGGTACATCAATTTTGCGGGGTTGTAACGTTGGCATACGATATCTGTTTGATGCGCACAATACCTCATTAGAAATATCTATCTGAGAAATACAACTTTTAAGTGGCTAACATCGATCAATGACCCATGTTGGCCCCTGTTTTCCCAAAAAACATTGTTTAAGGCTTCAAAATGACTTCGAAAGTTTAGGACCTGAAAAAATGCCAAAAATAGTAAATTGGGCTACAAATAAGGAAATTGAAAAACTAAAAGAAACAATGGTGGGGGTTCAAGTGGAATAGGTGGGTGGCCACCAATATCCACCTGCATCACTCTTGTGGTCAAGAAATTACTTGGTTGGTTTCCCAAGTTGCAAATGAAGTAAGGTTAGTTTTGAGGGAATGATAGCGAGGGAAGGTTAGGTCATGCCAAACAATGAAAAGGTGTTCTAACACATTTCAGACAATTTCAATGCATTATGAGGAGTGTTAGGGAGTGTTGAGTCATCACAAGGGAGAACTAGGTCGAAATCCATGGAAATGAACAAATAAGAGTGTGTCAGGGAATGTCAGTGAATTCAAGTGCCAAGGAGGAACTGTGTTAGAAGAAGTTCATAATAGGATTGTAGGAGGCAAGGCTACAGTTGCAATAAGGGGCTCAACACAAAAATTTTAGACAAGGAGAGACTTTTTGTTGGGCACAACGCTATTTTGCCTTTATCTATTATTTTTATATGACATGTGGCACACTTTGGCCGAATTCTCATGTTTTAAACTATTTTAGACAATTGCATATTGTACATTGTTGTGTATAAGTTTTGGAGCACTCAACTTGTGTCAACTTATATCTTGTATGCCTTATGCATCTTGTGGTTCTCGCAAACTCTTAGTTAATGCTCTATTGTTTATATGAACTGGACATACATGTGAAATATTTCATGTGTAAGCTATGTTGCTTAGTTTTTTTATGGACATGGCTAGGTGTGATCCTTATCTTGGTAAGTTCTTAAGTGGGACAAGTTGAGCTTGGACATAAGTCTCCTAAGATGAGTTATAGGTAGTTCTTAGGTGAACAAGGAACAATCTGCTTGTAGTAGGAACAATTAGTCAAGTTGTTGCTGTTGAAGCAAGGAAATGTCATATGAACTGCAATAGCTAAGGACTTGATTGGGTTCCCAAGTCATGAAAAATGTAAGGCTAGTTGTGAGGGCATGAGTGCCAATCTATACTAGGGAATGCTAACATGACCCCGATAGTTCAAAGGCATCTCAAATATGCTAAGATGTGTCAAGTGCTAAGGCATGACAGATGTGCAATGGTGTTTCGATGCATGCAAAGGATTGTCAAGGAAACAAAAAGGAGAAATAAGTTAAACTACAAGGAAATGAACACATAAGAGGGTTAATAAGTAATCAATTTACCTTTTCCAAGAGGGGCATGCTAGGTGCACCAACACTAGGTGCCAATAAGTGCCAAGTGCAAAGTTTTAGTACATTTTAAGTGCTAAATCTTCCTCTATTACTTCTCATCTACTTTCCAATAATTTATCTTAAATAAAATTTAATATTAAACTAAGCCAAAGCATGCCAAGGCCTCTCAATTAATACTAGACATGCTAAGACTTTTCAAGTGACAACAAGTTCCAAGTGCTAATGTGTGTTAGGGAGTGACACACATGTTATGAAGTGGCAGGGCATGTCGAAGGGTGTTAATGTATGCTAGAGAGTGCTAATGCATCATGAGAAGTGTTAGGGAGTACTAGGGAAACACAAGGGAGCACTAGGTCAATCTGCATGGAAGTGAATGAATATGAGGGTGTGGCATGGAGTGTCAATGAGTGCTAGCTAGCATGCCAAGGATGGAGTGACAATTTATGTTAAGAATTAGTAAGTCATGCAAGGGAATATCAAGGCATGTCAAGAAGTTCCAAAGTGTGCTAGGGAGTTGCAGTGTGTGTTAAAATGTGCCAAATAGTGCCAAGGCATGCCAAGACATTCAAGATGCTAAGGTTTGCCAGGATGTGGATAAGCCAATATGTGTCAAGGTTTTTCAAGGGAAAAAAGGTATGAACCAAGCTAAAATGCAAGGAAATGAACACATAAGAGGGTTAATAAGTCAAGACTTTATCATTTTCAAAAGGGGCATGCTAGGCACACTAATAATAGGTTCCAATACATGCCAAGTGCTAATGTATGTTAATGCATTCCAAAGTGCTCCAGGGAATGGTAGAGACTACAGGGCATGCCAACACATGCTAGGAGAGTGCTATGTTATGTAAGGGCCTGCCAACATGTGCTTGGGTATCCTAGTCATGGCAAGATGTTCTAGGTTTAAAGATGTTCCAAGTCATGTAAGCTGCTAAGGAATGTTAGTGTGTGCCAAAGCATGTTAAGGTGTGTCAAGAGTGTAAAGGAATGCTAGGTATCTCTCATTAATAGAATTGATAGAGATTGATTATGTATTAAATAATATAGTTTCTACACACACATGTGGAAATTTATCTAAAGAGAATTTGTTATATAATAAACCCAATAAACATGAATCATGTATTGACTTATACGAAAACTATATTCTCATTACTTGAGGGAAATGATACACACTAATTACTTCTCAACAAATTGACTAGCTCTAACCACTATGGATTTACACACATAATGAAAAAGACTCCACAACAATGATCTTAAATCATTACCTTTTGACAAAAAATATAGTAAAATGCACATAGCGTCATCAAAAACTCATTCGAATGTTCAATGGTGACGACCATTTTTTTTACCATCACTAAAAGTAACCAAAAAGAGCATTGGCGAGGGTCAATAAAATATCGTCACTAGAAGTGTCACCAAAGAGAGAATTAGTGATGGGCCTTTAACAACCATCACCAAAAGTGTCAATGAAAATGCCTTTGGTGACAAACCTTAAAGGACCATCACTATATGCACTTACAACAACGCTTTTTTAAGGACTATCACCATATGCGACATTGGTGACAGACCTTAAATGTTCGTCACAGGCATGACCCTCACCAATGAGCTTTTTTGTTGTAGTGACAACACAGCACATACATACAGCTACACTCGGCATATGACACAACATAATACATAGATACACCTGCACCAAGTGTACGATAAGACACATATGCATACATAGAGTACAACAAGATGAATACATATGTCATGATACCACGACTACAAAATGCACATACATAGTACCGCATTCCCACAAAAAAACATGTACAACATGCACACAATACCATATGTACACCAGTACCATATGCACAACATGTACACGGTAGCACTTGTACACATCACAACCTAGACAACGTGTACACAACTTCACATGTACATGACACCACCCACACAACATGTACACAACACCATATGTACATTGCACTGCCTGTACAATGTGTACACAACACCACATGTACATAGTACCACATGTACGACATGTACACAATGCCACATGCACCACATGCACACAGCATCACATGTACAACATGTACACAACACCACATGTACAATCATGCACACAACATTATATGCACATAACACGATATTTATAACATGCACACAACACCATATGTACATAACACTACATATACAACATGTACATAGCATCATATGTACACATCACTGCATATCCAACATGCGCACAACACCATATGCACACAATACCGCATATCTAAGATGTGCACAGTACGATATGTACACAACATTGCATATTGAACATGTACATAGCACCATCTATACCCAGCACTGTATATGCAATATTCACACAACACTATCTATACCACCATGTACATAACATTGCATAAAAAACATGTACACAAACTATATATACACAACACCGCATGTGCACAACATCATAGATGTTACATGTACAACATAAACAACATATGCACAACAGTAGTACCAAACATCCAAAACCACACTGTCTTTGCCAAGCAACCTTGCTTCCAGTGTCTTATCCATGCTTGTCCTAGCATGTCATAGATCACACTGCTTTCATGTCACTGAAGTATCCCTCGGTATAGCTTGTTCATAAGATAGACATAATATAATCACATAATATGAACTCATAACCACATGATATTGACCTCGTAGATTTGTCATGACTACTCTTCCCACTTGATTCCTCATAAAACAGGAACCGCTTCATGCCATTCACTTGCATAAGCGATCATTCCTCCACAAGAATGATCCCTCGTGACCATTTCAAACAACGACATACATACATACATGTATACATATAAACATCAACATAAAACAATCATGATCATTAATGATCATGTCAAATAACAACGTACATACATACATATATGCATATAAACATTAAGATAAAGCAATCATGATCACAACATAATTACTAGATATCATAAGGCAAATGTTAAAAAAAAGTTCCTTCATTCATGCACAACATACACTATATTGAGAACAACAGTTCCTAACAAAGCCAAGGCATATAAAACCTCAAATCCATTTACTTTACCATTTATGTTACCTTTCTCATGATTTCCTTATCATTGTCCATTTACCTCAATGGACCCAACCAATCTAAATAGCTGTCATACGCTTTCCCACATGCACTGAGCTTCATCCAGGCCTTACATCACATGTATGGTACCACACAACTCTCCTCAAACTCCATTAACTTTCCTCTTTCCCAAACTAGTTCCCAAGGCTCAAAACATAAAGGAAAGACAAGAAACAAACAAAAAGAAAATCATGAAAACCAATAACAATACAACATTGCAAACAAAGTGGTATGGCTATACACCAGACAAAAAAAAAAAAAAATGCAAGTCAAGCTCAACAAATCACAAAATACCAAAAGAAAAAGATAGAAATATATACCATGAATGCATCCCCATGGTTCCCAAGGAAATATCAACCCGAGCCTTCTTCAAGATTCCATGGAAATCTATTTTGTCATGCAATCCTCTACATCATACCGCCATCAACACATAACTGTCAGTGCATAAGTAAACATAACAACATAATAGTTACCTTATCTTGTCATACTAATGCCAAGAATTTTACCCTACAACTACTCACACATGTCAACCACATGTTCCAAATATCAAGACAATCATATCTATCAATTTGAAATCAACCTTTACCAAGACTAACAATCATGACATAATCCATAGTCAACTCATAGTCATTAGGCATAATGCTACAACTACCACCTACTTACACTCAAGTACATATCAGTTGTCGCAACACATATGTGTTAGTGCAATCATCTTAAAACAAGATCATTTGAACACATATTCATATTATGCAATTCATAAAACATTCAACCAACTTACAAACATACCATGGTAAATAAATCAACTAGATGACATAGTCAAACACTCAAACATCAAATTGACAACATAGTCAAAATCATACCTTAATGTTTCTCAAGGGAGGCTATCTTGTCTGCATATTCAAGCTATATTAGCATGATATAACTTCACAACTCATCAACTTAAACATAAATAAGGTCATCATATCCATAACAATAACTAGCTAACATGTTCACATCATAAAATCATAAACAATTTTCATTCATGCATAACAATCACATATGAAAAGTTAGTCTAGATTAGTATGCATAATATCACAACATATTAACTCATACCTATATGTCATAACCCTAACCATTTTCATAGACCAACACAAATTAGTATGATACATATAGCATCAATATCTTAATGTAATAATCCTAATCATCAAGTTACTATCATAGAACAAACACAAGTTAACCTATAACATACTCATCAACAACATATAACATAATCATCAAATTATTTAACATAAAAAAACAATAGCAATGCATACAACCATAGGTTACTATCATTCATGACTATCTGACACACGTGCATAAGACTACACTAATCAACTAGAATCTATCATGTATGTAACCATAACATTAATAGAATGAAAGGAATACACATAACTATAATGCATATATCAATCATTTACCTACATACCTGCATGCCCAACATAAAAAACTTTATGGTGACATGCTCTTTACTCGAGGTCTAACGTTGCAACTTCACTTTAATGATCTGCAACTCTTGCTCTATCTCAGCTAACACATTAGTATCATAACATACCAATATCATTATGATGACCTAATTTTATACAATGACCTCACAATGCATGTCTAGCCTACAATAAATGCTTAAACATAACCATGACAATACATGCATAACAACATATATTCAATGGAATGCATAACAAACGCATATACAATAGACATGCAATCATGACAAACACATCCCAAAAACAACATCATCAACTTTTACATGGAAACAAATTTGTAACAACGACCACTACCATGCATACATAACAAGCACATATACAACCTACATGCATGCATGACAAACACATTCTTCCCATCTAGTCCAAGGGTCGAATCATGCTTTGATATCACTCTGTGGTATCAAATATCACCCAAAAAGAACAGAAACTAGACACCACCCAAATAGAACGAAACCTGCTCTGATACCACTTTGTGGTATCAGATATGACCCAAAAAATACCACTCTATGGTATTAGATATGACCCAAAGAGAGCACAACCCACTCTGATACCACTCTGTAATGCCCTCCTCCCAAATCTACCCAAGCAATCGGCCAACTAGGGTAAACATGTGGTGAAAAGTTACTATGATATGATTTGACTCCCTATGTATCAGTTAAGGAAGTGGAACCAACATAACACATTACACAGACCTTCCACATCAGCAACAAAACTCCTAGGAACCATCCCAACCACTCATGTAACTAGCCCCTGAGAAAAACTGAATTATTAGTGCATCCAACCTCTGGATGCTTCCTTGATATGGACCAGGGTAAGTCTAGGAGGCTTTATATGCTCCCACAACAAGTGCGAGGGAGCGTCTAGAAACGTTTTCCCCAATGTTGTGCCTACGACTCCGAGATTTGTGCCACTTTTCAAGCCTAGAGCCTACGTCACTGGCCAGAACTCAATGACACCTTCAGAAATGGAATTTCATATTTGAACAAACATATATTTTCAAAAACATCAACAAGGACTAGACTAGACCCCTACTAGCCATGAAAAAAATTTCGTCAAACACGTCACAAACATGAAAGCTACAGGTTTTAACAGCAAAACTGAGCATAAGGGTCTCATACCTATCTGAGAATTTCTAAGAAGCACTGATGCCTCAACACATTAGCTACAATTTCATTTATTAGGCCATAGATACATTTTTCATTCATTTACAGGTAAAAACATGATGAGAGCCATACATAACCACTATCATGATACATGTTAATAAACAACATAATAACAACACAGATAGAAAGGAAACAATATCCATATAATCCACATATAAACCAGTATAATAAAAATGAATTAAAAAGGAGAAATAATCTCATATTATTGATTGCATAGGCCGACCAGGTATGGGACTTCCACAAACTACCCAACCATAGACTAGCATGAACCAAATATTTCTTTCAGCCAGTCACCCTTGTGCCATATTCAAATCATGAATGTGTAATCTCATGGAACAATCCATCAAAAATAAACCAGGGCTTCCAGAGGCCAACCCATTAGATAGTGATTCCACCTCACAGTTGGACATCACAAACCATCACCAGATTAGTCTCAACCCAAGTTGTCTATTGTCGCTCACTACTTTTTCAGTCACCGGTGGCTTTAGAAGCCAAATAAAAATTATGTTTGATGCCAAATTTTGAGCCATAGAAGCTATCAAAACTAGATGGGACCCTCTCCATTGCGTAGTGCTCGGAAAAATATTTCCAGTGGTATATAGAAGTCTAACAAAGTGTTGCTCGATCAGAAATTAGACACAATTGAAGAATTCCTTTGAAAAAGCTCTGAAAACCTAAAAATCGCTAAGTGTTGAATAAAATCTCAATCGAGACTCAGAAGGCTTATCGCATATCGCATATCGGTGCCAATAGGTCATAGCATCACTCATACTGCATATATCAGCTGATCTTCAGGGACCAAGAGACAAAGAACTCTGGCGATTGCAGAAACTACGATCCCCTGATTACCAATATCATATATCAGCGTCTATGGGTTAGGGAACCATGTTTATCGGTTGATTAGTAGGATTTAAGTCTTGAAGACTGCACAGGGTGGCTGATTGCAATACAGTGTAATATCATCGGGCGACCGAGAAATTCATTAACAAAGAAAAGCATGGAAAAACCAAGGCCCAATCAACTTTTTTCTCTCTCCTCCAAGGGGCCACATGGTGGCTTCTGATTGGTCCTCAGAGCTGATGTGGTGGCTTACGTCAGTGATGACATGGCACGTACAGAAGATGACGTGTCAGGGGGACATGTGTCAATCGATTTGGAATTTTTAGGGGTCCTATAGGGTTGTTTCTTAGTGCCATGTGGCACCACTCACACAATGACACGTGGCAGTGATGACATCAAAAATGATGTTAGTAGGTTATCGACGATAGACGATCGGTGGCTTTAGGTCTCAGGTTTATCATCGATCGCGATGCAATGAGAAAGGGTCCCAAATGTGATATATTATAAATGACAACCTATAAAATTTTCGGGTCTAGGAAATCATCCAATAAGGGACTTATTGCGATATAAAGAAAAAGGCCCACCATGAGTTTATTGAAGGCCTTAAGAAGTTTAAGGAAAATCCCCCTGTCTCTGCCTATGTTCCTATGGGGAAATTCATAAAAGGGGCTAAAACAAAGAGGGCCTAAGACTCAATTGAAAGTGCCCGCTGACTCACCTGTTTGAATGATTTAACAACCCACCTGTTCACTTGTTAAAATGGTTAAAAGCCCACAATACACCAATAACACTACACATAGCCTTTGAAAGAAGGATGAGTCGGTCGCTAGGCATTTATGAGGATTATGGGCACATTTAAAGAAAGACAACCTACAACATGCCTCTATCAGTCAGCACCGAAGGCATTTTAATGGTAGAATTGACTTAAGTTTGTTTATTCTTACACTTGAAAATGACCTCCTCACCAGCTCAAAGGAGAAAGGAAAGCTTAATGAAAGACTGACCAAGTTGAGAGGCCTATTTGTCAAGCTAATTCTGTCAAAGAACTAGAAACATGCTTTATAAAGCTTCCTAGAAATGCATCAAGTGCGTTAGTGCCCAGGGTAACTGTGTTTGTTGCCTCGGGAAGAACTTTAGTCAACCTAAGTGAGTTTCCATGAGTCAAAGGAATAATTTGACTGAGAAATATCTCGATATTCACTCCTATGTTAGCTCATAAAAGCAGGGAAACATCTAGATTCGACTTGTTTGGAGGAATTACTATTCCTAACAGAGTCTACAAATGGGGAAAGAGCATAAAAGCATGGAAACATCTCTGCTTTTATCTAAAGGAACTCTTGAAGAATTTGGCAACGCTTATCCTCTCATGCTATATATGTGAGGCTAGGGCCATTGTGGAAGAGGTTGAAACATTTGAAAGGATTACCTATTTGACTTTCAAAGCTAGTATCCAACAAAGGCACTGCAAGAGGTTAAGAAGGGACAGAGAGAGAGGAGCTAGAGGAGTAAGGGAAGGCTAATACAACCGATGGTTGTAATCACGCTTTTCTATCATTAATATAGACCTGTAATTGTGTTGTCCACTCCATGGTGTTGGTATTGTAATTGGTTTACATGTTTATGAAATGTCGTTGTTATGAGTGGCTTAGATACATGTAATTAGATATCTCTATATGATAGTGCATTGATTGTCAAAGTTATACGTTGTGATATTACACCTTGTCTTATCTATGTGCAAGTTTTGATCTTGGAGCTAGATGAGGGGTCTTCCACTCTGCTGCTTTGCACTCTCCAACAACACTACACCAAGACTTGAGGTAATATGTCCTTCTTCCTGCTTTAATTCTCATTTTACTAACATGGATATGCATATATCTATGTGCAAGATGCAGCTAATATGACAAGTATGCCAAGGATCCCGGGAAGATCCTTGGGGGCATCTCCATCACCAAACACCCATGCATTAATCCCTATACAGAATTGGCGACTCCACCGGGGACTACACTTAGTTCCCGGTTTTCTCCCAGAAAGTTCTTAGATCTCTCTTTCTTCCAAGCCTTCCTATACTTCTTGATCCACTTTCTGACCACTTAGGACTATACAACACCCTTCTCTCTATGCTTAGTCATAGATCTGATCCCCATAGCCTAATTTTTAAGCCTTTTTCCTCACTAGCGATGTCTGCTAGTGTAAACAGTGCGTTATAAAGCACTGTGGCCTTGCACACAGTGCATTAGTGCATCCACTAACCCTCTGTACCCTCTATTGCAGTGTGTTAGCTAGCCATTTCTTGATAAACAGACTATTTTGTGACCTCATGGGTTAGGAAATATGCTTGTAGACTGATCAGGGATATGCAGTTGTGCATGTTTGATTGATATCTGCCTCCTGAACAATTTTTTCTTTTAGAGAAAGAGCTTTACTACATAAAAATTTTTTTATAAAAAAGAAAATACAAAATCTTTATATTTTCTGCTTAGTTGGTTAGATCTACAGTTATCTGGTTTCAAAAGTTGTTAGAGAGCATTATAGTTCTGTTGGTCATGCTTTTGTTTTACTAAACTGAATACATGGTATATATATTGACGTATAAATGACTTCTCCCTTATAGAAGCAACTTATTCATCGAAAGTGAAATTTAAAAGCATTGTTTTTGCATGATTTGAGTCAAAGTCCCACATAACTTCATAAATCAACACCCCCAACGAATAATTTAACAAAGTACATTTAAAATTTACATAATAAAATCAATTAACAACTCTTTTTTGAGTAACACATATTAGTTCAGGCTAGGATCTTGGGTTAGGCTTTTGTGAGTTAACTTCCCAAGCTCATACACCGAAACTAGTGTCATTAATGAGGGAAATCCTTTTGTACTCATACTATCCAAGTACACTCCAGTAAAATTGGAGCTAAATATGAGACAACATCGGATTGTAAATGAAGGTAGCTTGCCTTTGCTTTAATATTCTTTGGGTATTCTATGTATCAGGGATCCCTTCGGGGATATCGGAGCTGAGTCGGGGACTCAAGTATCCTGCCCACACAGCATACTATCTGTGGCTATGTCCCCCCCAGTAGTGTCTGTGATTTGAGGTAACCATAGCAGCCATACTTTTTGGGGACAAACACGAGGTGACTAGGGTGAGCTACCCTGGTACCTAACATAGAGAAACCTTCTCTGTCTTCAGTTTTCGGGAGGGTGCTCGTCTTCACGAGAGTACTTGGCCCCTTAATCCGAGGTTCAGGCAAAGCTCAAGAGTAAACGTAATTGTACATTTGGAAAACTCTCTCTTTTATGGGTTTCATCTCCAGCAAACAGTGGTTATCAGAGAGGGTCATACCCTCTACTTTTTGATTGATTTCTTTAGAGTAATTTTCATTTTTTAGGTGCCAGTTTGTTATCAATTAGACTTTAATAAATATCACTGTAAAATCCATTGATAAAAATTATCAACCACCGTGGCTACATTCGGCCCTCATCATCAATCTAGATGGCTACTAGGTATTCCCCCACTCACTATGGAGGATCCGTCGAGTCCCAGTGAAACAGATTACCCATCTTTAGGTAATCAGTCTCCAAGATCTCACACTAAATCATTCTGTACATCCCATGACTAAAGTTTACCGGAAGATTTCTTTACTGAAGGTTCCATTCCTCCATATAATCCTCTGATCAGAAATACATTAGGCTTCTCTTTATTGCAGTTGCACCTGTACCTGATATGTCTTCTGCTGGACCTATACCTACCATCCCATCGATGACTAACAGGTCATGGGCTTTTGTGGACACTTTTGGTCCACAACCACCTCCCCAGTCGATAGTCAGTACCACACCTCTGATAGAAAACCTTGCTATCCCAACTATCCCAGGTTCAAACCCTATCGTGACACCTAATGTGAGTGGAAACTATTACATGTCGGTTCTCACCCCTTTTGTGTCAGCTCCCATATAACGCTCCTTATAATGTTGCATATAGCATGGTTAGCATAGGTCCCTTCAACAACCCTTTTGGTTGGAATCCATTGTTTAGTTCCAAACCTCATGTTCAGATGCCTGGGAGCACCGTTCCAAATATGCACATACCAGTCAGGAACATTATAGTTCCCCCTCTGTTTACAAGACAACAGGGACAATCTTTGATTGACATGAACCCTCCTTACGTCAGTCAAGGGCATACAACTAATTATGTGGCTAGCGGGATTCCTCAACAAGGTCTCACTCAATCCATATGGGCACCCTACTCTCAACCTCAAATGAGTTAAGGGGGGTTTCCTTACCCTAGGAGCACTTATATCCCCCAACATAACAACCCCTATGGACAACCACAATATACGATTGTACCCCAACGAAATTATTATTCCACGCATCTTGTGTATAATATTGGAAACAACACAATAGGAGGACCGCAAGGATCCTCAAGTCATGTGTCATCGCCTTGGTCCGATTCGGGGGCATCAAACACCTTGCCTTTCTTGGCAATGCTTGACATCCCTGACTTGTACAAACGCACCAATGACCCCATCTATCACAACTTGCTTTGGCCTCCCATCTTGCACAAAATTCCCACAGACATCTCGAAGTTCAAAGGGAAACAAGGGGAGGATCCAAGTATGCACAACACCACCTATCATTAATGATGCATTTCTAACTCCATGGTGGATGATAGTATCTGTATTCAGCGCTTTCCCCGCACCCTTACTGGCAATGCAGCCAAATGGTACATTGAGTTACCACATGTGTCAGTCAATACCTTTGGCGCTTTAACGATGGAATTTTTAAAGCACTTTCAGCTACCCATCCACTATGAAACTGGGACGGAACTCCTTACTTCTTTACATCAGGACACCACCACCCACATCTCTGATCACATTCATGAATGGAGATGTAGGCGGAGGCTAGTCAAAGCTCCCCTCCCAGACTATCTATTAGTGGATTAGTTCTGCAAATTTCTTCTCCCTCAAATCGCTAAAGATGCTACCTTAGGTGGTGCGATCACGAAATACCAATCCATTCGTCGTGCCCAGCACTTAGATTTGATTTATTCACAGTCTGGCACATTATACAACATCATTCCCAATTCCCTTGGAAACTCCAATGCTCTCATTACTTAGCAACCCGATGCGCACACCGATGGTATCATCAGCACTATCTTCCGGGATGTTGTAAAACAACTTAGTAGTCACATTTCCCAGTTATCAGTTGACCTAGCTACCCAATCAACTGCTCTTCCTACCACTGTGATAAACTCTATGTAGTCTACACAAAAACCCAGCAGTAAGAACAAGAAGCACAAAAAAATGACTGCTCCTTCTGAAGAGCAGTCAACCAAGCAGTACAACCCTTTGAAATGATAGATCTTCAAACAAGATCCAAAACTTATGGAGCTCCTGTCACTAATGTTGAGGAAGCCTCCTCGCATCAAAACCCACCGCTGCCTAATGAAATCCATATCGATAGGAAAGTTTCTGATCTTGTGATTCGCCTGCCAAAAGGGGCACTTCGTCACACAACGCATAATACATCTGCATGTGCTGCCCAGAACTACAATATTGTAGAATATTTGGCACAAGCACCATCAGCTATGTCAATGCTCAAAGTATTGCAAACCTGTCCACCACAAAGGAAAGCTCTGGTTTTGGCAATTGGTGGGGTCGACCCTTAGGATTCCATGCTTGCAATTTTTGACATGGACAAGTTTAAACATCCCATTTCACACTAGCTTTCATTTTAGGTGAAAATATTTTCGAAAGGGAGGGGAGTACATAGAACTGTCATTGATGAAGGTGCTTCAACCTGTGTCATGTTAGCTTCATGTTGGTTTGCCTTGGGTTCCCAAACCCTCTCATCACTGTCGAATTCCCTTAAAGCTTTCGATAGCCACACTTTCATCCCAAAAGGTTACTTGCCAACTACCCCATCACTTTGAGTGGGAAAATGGTGAAGGTGGATATTGAAGTCTGGATCAAAAACTCATCTATAATCTGTTGTTCGGTCACAGTTAGACTTACTCCAAGACTGCCATTGTGTCTATTTCCTTTCACATCATCCTATTTCCATTTGATGGAAGGATAGTCACAATGGACTACCTGTCCTTTTGCACCCCATATTACTCCTCATTACCTAGCGGCTTTGTAGCCTTAGTGGGTGGCATTCCTAACTCTTACATCAGTATTGGTACCAGTCCATTGAAGGGCTCTTCCTTGATGGGTTGTTTTCCTTTCCCGCTACCCACAGTTCCACAAATGCTCTCTATGGTTTCATCCATTCCTCATGAACCAACCAATCCCTAGATCCTCTTGTCCCCTTCAGACATTGACTCTTATGGAGAACAAATGCCGTTGTCACCAGCTGAATTGGCCTACCAAGCCATTCAATCTGCATCCGAATCTCTGGTCACTTTGGTCATGACCAACAGTACCGCCTCCTCTCACATAAATTCTCCTTCTAATGATATCCTCAATCAAGTCATACTTTCGGACGAAGATATTCAAGATATCATGTGTTTAGAAGAGAAACATTGGGAGGACTCTCACCATTGTGTTTCGATATCTGATTTGGACACGATGCCTATTCAAATCCTGTCATTTGATGCACCTGAAATTGTTCCCTTGCCTTATATGACTATCCAAAATTTGGACTTGAAAGGGAACATGGGAAATATTTCAAAGACATTTCTCATTGATATTTCAATTAAGATAGGCGTCATGGAAAACATCCAGATTAGAGTCGATTGCACCCCTGAGGAAATTGCAAGCTTCACCTACCTTTTTAAGTAATTCCACAATGTATTTTCTTGGTCTTATGAGGAAATTCCCAGAATAGATCCATCTATTGTCGAGCATGAGATCAAGATATATGATAATGCCAAACCTATCCTCCAAAGGCTTCGACCAGTCCATCTCTACAAAATTTCAGCCATCAAGACTGAAGTAGAAAAATTGTTATGTGCTGGTCTCGTCTACCCCGTTCCCCTAATGCAATGGTTTTCTAATATGGTTCCTATAGATAAGAAGCAGGGTACCATCCGCGTTTGTTTTGACTATCAGGACTTGAACACTGCATTTCCAAAAGACAATTATCTGACACCGTTCATTGACCAAATAATCAACGAATGCGCCGGTTGTGAATCCTTCTCATTTATGGATGGTTTCTTAGGTTATAACTAGATTTCCATAAAACCAACAAACCAACAAAAAACCGCCTTCATTTTCCCTTGGGGAATATTTGCATATCGAAAACTCCCATTTCGTTTAAAGAATGATGGAGCAACATTTCAATGGGCCATGGACGATGCATTCCACGATATCAAACATATTGTTCAAGCTTACTTGGACGACCTCCTAGCCCATTCCAAGAAGCGAGCTCAACACCTAGTTCATTTACGAGAAATTTTTCTTAGGTGCAGGTTCTATAACATATCCCTGAATCAGCATAAATTCATTTTCTTTGTCAATTTTTGATTCCTACTTGGTTTCATTGTCTGCAAGTACAGGATTAGGGTTGATCCCGATAAGATAAAGGAAATTACTCAATTGCTCAAACCACGATCCATTTTGCAGCTCCAACATTTGCAAGGGAAAGAAAACTTCTTACGAGAGCTCATCGTAAGTTATGCCGAGTTGACGAAAGGATTTATGTGCCTTCTAAAGAAGGGAGTACCATACTTATGGGATGATCAAGCCTAGTGATCATTTCATGCCTACATTTGCCCCTAAAAATGGATGTTGTAATTTAATGTATGTTAAACACTTTAGCTTGGTTAAAATAAAAATCAACTATGAATTTTATTAATTTTTATAAATTACTAATAGTAATTTCTAAGCTCTAGGTTTATGATAACCCATGGTATTGACCCATGGTAATACCATGGTATTCATGTGAGCATAGACTATTTAAAGGGGAAATTCTATCATCTTAGATCCATCTTAATTCTGGGTTTACCAAGTGCTCAGAGGGATAAATAGATTTCATCCCCCTAAGAGTGGTAGATGTGGAGTTAAGATGGATATAGGTTGGTTTTTATGATAATGAAGATATTAAATAGACTTAGGAAATTATATTGTAAAAACGTCTTAAGGTGAATGGTTAAAGCATAGACATTGGACAAGTATATTTGTATACTTGTGTTTTAAACTGAAACAAATCCAGAGCTAAAAGGAATGGATTGATTGCACTAGTCATCCTTCTATAACTTTCCAACATATGCTGGAGTAAACAGATTGTAATTTGGGTAATTTTTCTAATTGCAAACATGAACATACTTGTGTATTGGCAGGGTGGTTACGAGTTCCCTAGAAGTGATGAATTTGAATTTTTCTTGGTTTTATATGTAGTATTAGGTTTTTTCTCATGCTTTCTGTGAATGGCACGGGTGAATTTTATCCTACACCTACTAGGTTATCGATATGTAATTTCGGTAATTTTGATTTCAAAAGATATTTTAAAGAAATGCAATGATTTCATTTGTGTATAGATTTTATAATTGAGTAAAATATTCACCATGCCTGGTGAGAGATTCGCCAAAAAATTATATATACATATCATATTATTGATAAAATCGCCTTCCATTTTTCCTATATACCATGGAGATTCACCCATTTATTATACATGTAAATTTAGGGGGGGTTCTTAAAATTTTCCCTGGAGATAGCTCATGATCCTCTTCTAGATGAATCTGTCTATTTGATTGACTCTAATGACCCTTGGTATGGTGACATTCTGATCTACCTCCAAGCACAATGTTTCCACCCTAAACTATCGTCAGGTGATCATCGTCGCATTTGCCACCAAGCATGGCACTATTTAGTGTTAAACAATAATTTATATTGGTGTGGCACTGATATAGTTCTTTGACGTTGCCTCACTCATGAAGAGGTGGAACACATTTTAAATGACTGCCATGCTGGGGCATGTGGCGATCATCTTTTTTGCATGTCTACTGCCCGGAAAATTTTACGCGGTGGATACTACTAGCTAACCTTGTTCAAATATTGTATCAAGGCCATCCAGTAGTGCCACCCTTGTCAATTTTTTACAAAGAAAATTCGCACTCCCCCAGCCCTACTACACCCGTTATATCCATCAACCCCTTTGCCAAATGGGGTATCGACTTCATCACATGTAACCCCATTTCCTCTGCTGGACACAACTACATTATTGTAGCGGCGGACTATTTCACGAAATGGACCGAAGCCCTTTCCACTTTCCAGGTCGATCGAGAAACCGCAACATTATTCCTATTTAATCAAGTTACATATTGGTTCAGTGTTCCTTGAACGATCGTTACAGACCATGGGTCTCATTTTCACAATCACATGATGTCTAACTTAACATCGTTGTTAGGTTTTTGCCATGACCAATTGTCCTCCTACTACCCCCAAGCTAATGGCCAAGTAGAAGCCGTTAATGGAATATTAAAGACCACGATCTGAAGGTTAGTAGGGAATCACAAAACACATTGGCATCGAATATTATATCCTTCACTGTGGGCATATCAAAATTTAGTAAAAACCATTACAGGTTTTACACCGTTTTAACTAGCTTATGTCCTAGAGCAGTTTTACCTATCGAGTGTCAAATTCCTTCCCTTCAAATTGTTGTTGAACTCTTTTCCATCACTACTGTTGAAGAAGAGAACCTATTATACCTCAATCAACTGGATGAAACCTGTCGAGATGTCGAATTGACAATTGAATCCCACAAGTGCCAGGTCAAAACCTAGTATGACAAGAAGGTCAAGCCTCGTTCTTACCAAGAGGGAGATCTTGTTTTACTCTATGATAAAAAACATGACCTCTTGGGGGTAGGAACACTTCAACCCTTATGGCTCGGTCCATATTTCATCACCAAGGCCCTCTCAAAAGGGGAATATTAACTTCAGGACTGGGAATGAATCTTGCTCAATGAGCCCCGAAACGAGCTCTATCTGAAAATGTATTATGCCCAGTACTACACTAGGCATGTGCTTTGTAATTCTTTTTGATGTGACTTGATTTTTCAGTTTTTTTTTAGTAATTGTCTCATACATATTTCTCATTTTACAGATGTCCTCATTACCCTTACCATACGTAGGATACGGGGATGGTGCCAGTCATCACACATGACACATTGCATTAGCTGCTTGAGTCATTTACACACCTGAGTTGGAACTGCTTTGTTGGGGGGGAGTCTTTCCTGGTAATGCCACCAACAATTTTGCTGAGTATATGTTTGTAATTTTACTTCTCACTGAGGTGTCATCTCAGGATATCTCCAATCTGGTGGTCAGGTTAGACTCTCAGCTTGTCATTATGCAATTGAAAAATCATTATCACATTCGTAATATAATATTGTTACGTCATTATTTAAGGGTACGACTCTTGGAACGTCAATTTGAGTTTATTACATATGAACACATTCCTCGAGAATTTAATACAATTGTTGATTCATTAGAAAACTATGTGTTAGATTCGCATCTGTCTCATTTATTATAGATATATGTATGAAAGTAAATATTTACATGGTTAAAAATTTACTATAAAAACACTTAGAAACATTTACATCATAAAAATACCAAAACAATTGTATGTATATATGTGTGTGTGTGTGTGTGTGTGTGTGTGTGTGCGTGCGTGTGTGTTTGTGTATGTATATGTATATATATCAAATCGAGTCTTTTACATCAAAAAATTTCCCAAAACTTGGGTGATTTTAACTACAAAATGGCTATTAAACCTTGCTATAAACACCCGATGGCTATACCATGCACCTGCTAACAGAGTCTACTGTTGTTGAAAAAGCAAGACAACTCTAGCTATCCTCCAAAGAGGAGCCATAAACCGCTCAGGCACACCAACAGTGTGTCGCTACATGTGAGCGGGGATCTCCCTCATGGGAAGGGGCGAAACACCCATGCTCAGACCTTCGAGGTTCCTCAAAACCTCACGGAGACTCTGAGCATCACCCCCACCTTCGGGTGGTTGGTCCCCTCGCCTCACTCTGTGAGGCTCGCCTGCAAGTTGTACCAGTGCCACATCTATGTCAAGCAAAAAGCTTCATGTTAGTACTTATTCAACCATAAAACAAACAAAAACATTACATAAACATTCAAAAGCTCAAAAATACTTTAAATACTCTAAAAAAACCTTCTTACCTTGAGACCCCCAGTTTGTACTAGGTGGCAGAATCCTGTCAGGATCACCTGTAAAGTCCATGCCCTCACAGGCATAGTCATCTATCATCAGTATTTGACCACTGATCCATTCGAAGAAATCTTCTTCAAAAAATATTGGATGGGTCCCCCTCTAGTGCGAGGATCGAGCGATGCCCATCGCCCTTGCCTGGGCTCTCTCGGAGCAAATGGACCTACACTCATCCATGGTCTCATAACGGGCACCCTCTCAGGTATAAAGGATACAATAAGAGTATCATACCCAAAACTCTATTGGGTTCAAGTCTTACATGCCATCAACTCCACCTTCATCTAGCATAGCACCACCTCACACTAGTTGAAGATCTAGGGTTGGACACAATCAATGGAAAGCAACAATTGGGCCTTTGTCTCAACATGGGGACTCTTGGACCCCACCAAGCACATAATCATCCATAATATGGCCTTCATAGAGTTGGATCTGATCAGCTCTATAGGGACCATGTTGCTCACAAGTTTGCTCTCAGGGATACAATAAGCTAGGATTAGCTCTAAGGTGGATCGATGATTGGGCCTACCATCGGTCAAGTTTTCTCATGCCCCTTTGCAGGAAAAACCAGTTAGAAAATAGATGTCATCTCTGTCGATTACAAGCTCATGGTCCCCGATCCTGAACACCCCTTAGTGTTCATCCCAATGTTAATTGATCCAACTTAAAAGTTCCTCCTGACCTTTCATCGGGTCAATCTTTGCATATTTCATCAAACCACATCAGCGCAATGCAAGTATACTAGCTTGATCATTTCGAATAAGTAATTTTTATCTATCATGGGCCCGTTCCCTCCATAAGCAAGTCATGATTGATCAAAACCTACACAAATCAACCCAAAAATTAGTGCAAATGGGGCAAAAACGCTTGGGAAATCACTTGTTATGGTTTTATAATGCTCCCTCATACATTAACGCCCCAATTTATGGAAATCAGGGTGGACTAATGCTCCCCCCTAGGTCATGAAGGGCGTTTAACACCCCTCTAGACCTAGAGGGGGGCGTTAGTCACATTTAATTACCTAGGTCTTCCTCAAAGTCTAAAAATCCACCCCCAATGTAGCTAAAAATAATTAAATAAAGTAGGATAAATGCTTTTATATCTACCTAGGACAAATAGCAAGTTGAATAGTGGCTTGGATTGCCCTCAATCATCTATGGAAGATCTACTCCTCTTTAGCTCCAAAACACTCTAACAAAACTAAAATGATACAAATGGTGAAAGTGAAGGATCAAAAACTCCTTATAGTCACTCTGGAGGTATGTCTTGTCTTAATTAAAGTCATTAAAGTAGAATTAGTTCATTTCCTATGATATTTATCAGGAGCCCTGTCAACATATTGTTGAAAATTACTCATGTTTTAATGAAAGGATGTTCAAGGCTAAATTGCAGAAATGACCACGTTTGATTCTCTATGAGCGGTTGCTTTTATGGGAACGTTTCTCACTCTTGAATTGCAAAATCCTCGGGTTTTTTTTCAACGGGCTCGTTAAACTCCTATGGCGATAATATGAGCACTTTCTTTTTTTGGGACTCTTTCTTGCTCTTAAATTGAAAAAACCCCGAGCTTTTCCCTTCTTCGGGCTCATTAAATCTATGAAGAAGGAATGAGCAGTTGTTTTACCTCTTTTTACTTGCTCATTAAACTGAAAAACATACCTCGAGTTTTCTTCATTTGAATCATTAAAATTTGATGAAGATCTTTTGAGTTTGTCGTCGCGTGACTCATTAAAATTTCACAACAAATATCGAGTTTACTCCGTCTCCTTGTACTTGTAACAAAATGAGGCAAAATCTATTGAGTGTAGGTTTATTTCGTTAGCTAGACTTAGTAGATTAAGTTACAAAAAATGACATTTTTGGGTATAATATTAAACCTTTGTCGCACTCAGTTGAAAACTATGCAAAGGGGCCACCCTAGAGTCATTCTTTACGATCTTTCCAGACTCTCGAAATATGAAAAGACCACCGAGTATACCTGTATGGACTGATTAAATTAAATAGATGAGGAATGGAGTCGCTCTTTATGATATTTTCAAACTCTTGAAATATGAAAAGACTAATGAGTTTACCCTTCTAGACTCAATAAATTAATCAGATGGGGAAAGTCGATAATACAATTGCTTTATGTCAGTATTTTGAAAAGATTTTTTTGGCAATAGTCTCTCCCTTGAACATGGCACTCCCTGAGCAAAATTTTCCTTATGATGGCCTCTCAATATGAACCTTACCATCCTATGAGTTTAGCCTATATACCCCGATGTTCTTACATCTCTGTATCCTAACACTCTTTGGTGTTCATGAATTTAGTGTTGCATGGTTAAAACCTTTGTGTCGTGCCTTCTATTGTTCAATGGAAAACCTTTATCTTCTATTTCCTCCATCAAACCATCAACAATATTCTTCCATCATGCCCTCTCTCGTTTTGACCCAATGCTGAAACTATTCTTCAAAAAACAATCATTCTTGTCCTGTTTCATGTCAACTGATGTAGGACACATTATTGCCTACCTTTCGACAGGTCCCTTCCTAACAGCTTCAACACTCTATCTAGGAAGCAAACCCAGAAACACTTCAATGCCTTGGAACTTGCTGACATCAATGGCAGGTTACCTTGTGTTTGGTTAGGGGTTTCATTATTGGCTCCTGGTTAAATGATTCTACGAGTGTTCGACGAAAGAAATAGTATTCACACTCGCTAGATTGTATTGTGCATCTTGGAGACCATCACCATTATCGATGGCCATCCTCACGTCTGTTAACAGTCTCCACTATTGACTGTTAATCAGAAAATTTCGTACATGTTCAACCTCAATGCCTTTATTCACATGTATCGAACTATCTTGTTAAGATGAAGCAGAAATCAAGACATTGGGTAGAGGCTTACATTACTTAGCCTTGTTTCCTCTCCCAAGTTGCATATATTATTTTTTGGAGACAACTCATCATAATGATCTTATTATGACAAAATTTCCGCATTGTGCTTATCGGTGGACATGATCATCATATATCTTTGTAGAGAAATTGCTCTGACATAGCTATTGAGTGTGGGAATGCCCGACTCAGGACATGATTTTAGATTTTTTTATATATATGTGTTGTATCAGCTTTCTCGTATTCCCGAAGCTTCGATCCTCTCTCTCTTTTTTCTAAAGAAAGTGATAGTTATATAAAGTATTTCAGCCATCGTCTCTGCCTTTGATCTCACACTTTAGGGGGCATCTATTACACAGGAAAATTACCTCCTCACCAACTCAAAGGAGAAATGCAAGATGACTAAAGGACTAACCAAGTTCATAGGCCTATTTGTCAAGCTAACGCTCTCCAAGAACTAGCAACCTGATTTATAAAGCTTCAAAGAAATGCATCAGGTGCATTACTGCCTAGGGTAACTCTATCTATTGCCTCGGGAAGAGCGTTAGTCAAACTAAGTGAGTTTCAATGAGTCAAATGAACAAGTTGACCAAGAAATATCTTGATATTCACTCCTATGTTAGCTCATAAAAGTAAGGAAACATCTAGATTCGACCTATTTGGAGGAATTATTATTCCTAACAGAGTCTACAAATGGGGAAAGAGCATAAAAGCATGGAAACATCTCTACTTTTCCCAAAGTAACTCATGAAGTATTTGGCAAGGCTTATCCTCTCATGCTATATATGTGAGGCTAGGGCCATTGTGGAAGAGGTCGAAACATTTGAAAGGATTGCCTATTTGACTGTCAAAGCTAGTATCTGACAAAGGCACTACAAGAGGTTAAGAAGGGAGAGAGAGAGAGAAGATGGAGGAGTAAGGGAAGGTTGATACAACCGATGGTTGTAATCACCCTTTTCTATCATTAATATAGACCTACAATTGTGTTGTCCACTCCATGGCGTTGGTATTGTAATTAGTTTACATGTTTATGCAATGTCGTTATTATGAGTGGCTTAGATACATGTAATTAGATATCTCTATATGTTAGTGAATTGATTGTCAAAGCTATATGTTGTGATATTACGCCTTGTCTTATCTATGTGTAGGTTTTGATCTTGGATCTATCTAAGGGGTCTTGTTATAAAAAGGGGGAAGAAATATTATAGAAGGGTTCTGGTTCGAGGCTGGTTCCATATATTCTGACCCACGAGGGCTGAATTTTGTGATGCCATTTTGGTTCAATTTTACGTATTCATGGGATTTCACTAATATCATTACCGAATGTATGGACCGGTTGTTGGCTTCTCAGAGATAAATGATATTTTCCTGACTTATTCCAAACATGTTAATGTGCAGTAAGTTTTCCATTTTGCAACCTCTTTCCAATTTTGTATTTCTTCCTTAAAACAATGTTAAGGCACCTATTATGTTTTTGGATGATAAATGGATTTGTCTTCACTGCTAAATAGAAGAGAGTGCCTGTGCGAGACCACATAATTACTTGTGTTATCTTTATGCATGCAGTACCTATCATCCTTCAGTTTTACTTGTGTCTGTCATGAGTAGCTTATAGTACCTGTGGTGGCTCAGACTTACCTCAACTATTGAATAGAGATTGATACTCATTACTATGCAAGCCTAAATCTTTACATCAGATCTCCCTATTTTTTGCATTCCACCTTCTTACTCTCTCATGTTTTTGCTGAAATATAGTGGCTGAGCAATCTGTTTATTACAACCCTATGCACTCGATTTCCTCCTTCTCCTCCCCCTCTCCTTCACCACTTCAACTTTAGTTCAAGCTATCTCATTTCCATGTGTAGGCCACTAGAAGAAGAAAAAATTTCTCTTTGAGGTTGCTCCATTTACCCCTAGCATCTGGATTCATGAGTTGGATTGAATCTCCCTCATTAAAGGCATATTGAACCAAACCCTCTTACCACCATCTTCATTTTGTGACAATTGGAGTGCTGCAAACCCCTCTCATACCATCTTACAAGCACTCCTCTATTTAAGATGTCCTAGGCACTGGTCTACAATCAACCCAGAGGCTATCTCTATGTATATTTCTTGTCTCATGCTACACTTGTGCTGCATGGTGCAATATTTTATAATAACACTATCCAGGGCTTCAGAGCATTTGTTTGAACCCAACTTCTAGGACTAGTAACTCAACCCACGAATGTTGTCGAGCTCGAGAATGTTTGTCCAACCAAGCCTCCAGGACTAGTAACTCAACCCAAGCCATTATAGGGTTTCCAAAACATTTGTCCAACCAAGGCTTCGGGAACTAGTAACTCAACCCACAACTAAAGGAACATGAGAACCAACCAGGAAAAGGAAATGAACCCACAACACCATGACTATCGAGGAAATGCAAATTGTAGGTTTTAACCCTGTACAGAAATTACCTGCATACGAATTCTAAACACATAAAATAAGCAATGGCAAGAACATAAAACATAAAATAGATATACACAAATATTATCCCTTGGATCCTATAACTAGGACTACCATATTGATTTTTCATTATATTCCTTTCATTGTTATAGTACATCTATATATATATATATATATATATATATATATATATATATATATATATATATATATATATATATATATATATATATATATATATATATATATATATATATATATATATATATATATATATATATATATATATATATATATATATATATATATGATGAAGCATTCATAAAACCCAATCCATTAACCTTGGATTAGATCATAACCGTAGTTACCTTGACTGGATCTACAAAATACCACGGGTATAAAATCATCATGCCCAAAACCATGTGCGAAACCCACGGACAAAAACGTAGGTAGGTCCGCTCACCTAATATAAGGTCCAAAGAAATATTTCCTAAGGCGCTGCCCCGGACCGCGTAGAGGGGGGTTGCCACCCCCCTCAAACCCCCCTATAGGGGGGGCTACCATTCCCCCTTGTGACCCGCCCCCTACTGCAACTAGTGTAATGAAGGGGGGCTACCACCCCCCCTCTAACCCCCTCCTTCGAACGTGTGGCTAGTCGTGGAAAGAATTTAACACATACCCATAATTTTCCCACTTGTTGTTTTCTTTCCACACAGGGGGTCAAAGGAGAGCTTATTCATTAGTCAAGCCCTGCAATGCCCATTACTTCTCTACACTATGAAAACTTCTCAGTGCTCACAAACTTTGTTAGTGCATTTGCAACATTCTTCAAAGTGTCCACCTTTATAGCAACATCTTTTTTCCCTCAACCATATCCCTCACAAAGTGATATTGAACATCAATGTCCTTTGTATTTGAATGATAAGAAGGGTTATTTTCCAAGAAAATTGTGCTTTGGTTGTCACAGTCTATCCTTATAGATCATTGTACTAACCCCATACTCGAACACAAACTTTACAATGAAACTAATTCCTTTCTTGCATGAGTGGCTGGCATATATCTGCCTCTGTAGTTGAAAGTGCCACTACAGACTGTCTCTTGCTCATCCAACTGACTGCACCTCCAAATAGGTTAAACACATACCCACTTGTAGATCTTCTATGATCCAAATCTCCAACCTAGTCTGCATCAACAAATCCATGGATGCCCAATATTTGTCTTCCTTCATAGCACAAACCATAATCACTATTGCCATGTAAATACCTGAAAACCTACTTCACTACTGTCTAATTCTCCTTCCCTGGTTTTGACATAAACCTACTCAATACTCCCACTACACGTGCAATGTCTGGTCTTAAAAAAACCATTTCATACATCAAGCTACTGACTTCACTTGCATATGGAACATGGGACATGTCTTGTTCCTCTTCTTATGTCTTGGGACATTGTTCAGTAGATAACTTTACACCTACAAGAATAGGAACCTTCACCTGTTTACTATCCTGCATATTAAACCTCTATAGTATTGTCTCGACATACTTCCTCTAGTTTAACCAAATCTTCCTCTTTTCTCGATCTCGTTTAATTTCCATGCCCAAAATATAATTTGCAACACCGAGATCCTTCATGTCGAATTTGGAGAAAAATTAGGTATTCAAATCCTAGATAATTTCTTTGTCATTTCCAATTAGCAGCATTTCATCCACATACAAGAATAGATAAATAACACAGTCACCAATTAATTTAAAGTACACACAGTGATCTGCTTTGCCTCCAGTGAAGCTAAGTACCCATATAAATGTATCAAATTTATAATACCACATCCTTGGTAACTATTTTAACCCATACATAGATCTTTTTAACCTGCATATCAGTGCTTTCTTACCCTTTACCACAAAGCCTTTAGGGTGCTTCATGTATATCTCTTCTTCCAGATCCCTGTGAAGAAAAGTTGTCTTGACATCCATCTGTTCTACCTAAAAATCAAAAGCAACAACAACAAATAAAATTAATCTAATAGAAGATACCTTAGCAACAAGAGAAACAATATCACCAAAATCATTTCTCGACACCTGGGAATAACCTTTTGCTACCAAACGAGCTTTGTATTTCTCCATCTTACCTTCTACATTCATATTCTTCTTAAACACCCATTTTCTTCCAATGGGTTTCCTTCCAGTCGGCAACTCCACTAGATCCAAAGCCTCATTTTTGTTTAAATATGCCATTTCATCAACCATGGCCTCTCTCTAGAGTTTTCCATCCTATGAATCTATTGCCTCCCTGACAACTATGGCATCATCATCAGTAATAGATAAAGAAAAATTTGAACAGAAAGTAGATGGACTATACCTTTATTTCTTCTTTCTCTCTTGAACTGATCTTCTCATAGTTGGAGTTTGTGGCTCTTCATCTTTTGATTCCTCTTCTGTTGTAGAGTCTTATTCTTCCTCCTTTAGCTCAAACTCTATCTTCTTAGGTTCCTTCGGTAGGACTTCATGTTTAATAACATATTTCACCTCTCTAAGCACCACATCTTTTCTGTACACAACCTTCCTTGTTTCTGGGTTCCAAATCTTATAACCTTTTAAACCATCCTTATACCCAATAAAGATGCACCTTTCATATTTACTATCCAACTTGGTTCTTTTTTCCTTTGGAACATGTACATAAGCATCACAACTAAATACCCTTAGATGTGAAAGATAGGGTTTCTTACCAATCCGTACCTCATGTGGAGACTTATCCTCCAATGCTAATGAAGGTGATCTATTAAGCAAGTAACATGCAATCTCCACCATCTCTGCCTAGAATTCTTGTCCTAACTTGGCACCATTGAGCATGCTTCTTGCCTTTTCCATCAACTTCCTATTCATTCTTTCTGTAACTCCATTTTTCTGAGGTGTGTATGAAGTAGTTTTCCATCGTGCTATACCACACTTCTTATAGAACTCTTCAAATTCCTTTTTTTAGAACTCTCCACCATTATCTGTCCTCAGCACCTTTATCTTCTTCTCTGTCTGGGTTTCCACCAGAGCCTTAAATTCTTTAAACATGTCAAAGACTTAGGATTTATTCCTAAGGAAATATATCCATGTATTCCTTGAGAACTCATCTATAAATGATACATAATACACATACTTACCCAGTGACCGAACTGACATAGGTCCAAACACATCACTATGCACAAGCTCTAATATCCTCTCGCCCTCTTAGCATTAGAGGGGAAACTCACCCGATTCTGCATCCCATATACACAATGTTCATAGAAATTGAAATCCAAAGAGAAATTAGACATACCTTCTACAATACCATTACCATGAAGTATTCGAAGGCCCTTCTCTCCAATATGTCCAAGCCTTTGATGCCATGGCATGGTCTTTTCTCTAGAGACCACTAGATTTTCTACTCCACTATCAGGAACCACATAACTATTGCATCCATCAACAATAATATTATCCAAAAGCATGTACATAGTTCCAATCCAAAATAACTGTATTAATGCCAGTGCTCCTCGAATCATCTCATAAGTGTATTTCTCAAACATTGTTTTTACACTTTCATCATCCATATTTCTTACAGAAATCATATTTCTAGCCAATGCAGGAAATTTATTCAGAACACCCGGAACTGTTTTAATCCTTCCACCTTGCAATTTCACCTTGACTGTTCTGTGACTGATGATTCTAAACTTCATTTCATCCCCTAAGAATACATCACAACCATCATATTTCTCATACTCACATAATCACTCCCTATGGGGAGTGAAATGAAAGGATGCACCTGAATCAATCAACTATTCCTCATGATCTACATGTGTACTTGAAGAAGAAACCAATCACACATCCCCACCTTCACCTGAGGTGGTTTTCGCCTCTTCAGAAGGAGAAACATTAGATCCATTTCCTTTCTTAGGAGCTTTAGATCTACAGTCCTTTTTGAAGTTCACTTATTTTCCGCATTTCCAGCAAACATTTACAGGTTTTCTTGGAGATTTAGATCTCCCATTCGAGGACTTATTTTTGTTTATTTTCTCGAACCATCCTCGTACAGACAAGGTATCTCCATTCTGGCCCTCCATATTTTTTCTTCTCATCTCTTCTGACAATAAGGATAAGACTATTCCATCAAACTTTGGGGTAGTTATATTGCTACCTGTTGCAACAACCAAACTATCCCACGAATCTGGTAGAGAACACAACAAACTAATTCACTTATGTTCATCTAAAAACTTAATATCAACAGATAACAACTATCTTACCACATTATTAAAAGTGTTGAAATGCTCTATGACTGAGTCTCCATCCTTCATCCTCGGGTTATACAACTTTTTCTATAGGAACAATTTATTCAAGAGAGACTTAGATTGGTACAAGGTACCTAAATTTTCACACAAAGCCTTTGCCATAGCTTCCCCTGATACATTCAACAATACTAAATTTGAGATACACAATTGTATTGTACTCTTTTCTTTCTGATCCAACTTTCCCCAATCTTCGTCTGACATTGTCGTTGGTTTAGTACCTAGATCTACTGCAATCCACTGATATTTATCCACTAGCAGATCCTCCATCTTGAGCTCCCACAACTCAAAACTCTGGCCATTAAATTTCTCGATCTCTATCTTTCCACTGCTTGCCATCTTCTTTCACCGCAAGAATCGATCCATAGATCTCCCACTGAACATGGTCTACCATAGGCTCGAGAAAAACCACTCAGCAACAAAGGCTTCCCCTTGAAGCTAAAACAACTCCAATACCAAATGTAGTTTTTAACCCGGTACAAAAATTACCTACATACGAATTCTAAAAATAGAAAATAAACAATGGAAAGAACATAAAAACATAAAACAAATATACTTAGAGATTTTCCCCTAGATCCCAAAACTGGGACTACTAGATTGATTTTTCATTATATCCCTTTCAATGTTACAATACATATATATACATGACGAAGCATTCATAAACCCTAATCCATTAACCCTGGATTAGAACATAATCATAGTTCCCTTGACCAGATCTACGAAATACCATGGGAAGAAAACCATCATGCCCAAAACCATGTGTGGAACACATGCACAAAACCATGGTAGGTCTATGCGCCTAATATAGTGTCCAAAAAAAAAAAATTCCTGGGGCACTACCCCAGACCCCATAGAGGGGTGGCTACCACCCCCCTCAAACCCCCCGACAGAGGGGGCTACCATCCGCCTTCCAATCCCCCGCTACGCACGTGAGGCTAGGCATGGAAAGAATATAACACACACCCAACAACAAGGCTAGGCAAATTCATAGTCAATCCAAGCAATCCTCCATCCCGATGACAAATCATAACCAAGAAACACATGCATTCCAAAACTAGTGAGGAAAACATACATGCAACTAAGTACCTACAAACAAAACTCATTGTAGTTGTTGATCCCGATGTCCTCTTGCAGTTTCTTGCTCTTCCTTTGCCTTCTTGATCCAAGACTCCAAGTATGCCACACTCCTTCAAGATTGCTCCAAGTAAACTCTATGTGTCCAAGAGTATGAGAGAGGGAGCGAATAGAGAGAGATATTCAAAACTAAACGGACAAAAATCTACACTGACTAAACCTACCCATTGATCCTCATAATAATTTTTATCAATGAGGCCTTTATCTTCTTCAATTTCCATTATTTTCCTTCATTTTCCTCCTCACATGCAACCTGTGACATTTTAGCTTCCTTTTCTCCTAATTTTCATTATTTCATAAATAAAATGCCAAATAATGTCTCATGCCTTTCCAAATCCTTTGCCAATGTCATTGCCAAATTCCTTTAGCCATAATAACCAAAATGAATGCCCACTGGGATGTTTTTCCCAACATTCAGCTTGGAATACGTATCCTATGACCATGGTCTTATATATTTTTACATGAATTATTAACCAAGGTTGTTACACCCTCTCAGAAAGAAAGGGATTATGAAACACCCCTATCCTGCACTTGTGGAACTCGAACTTCCCTCTTGACAAGGCCTTTGTCGAAATATCAGCATCTTGTTCTTTTGTCGAAATGTACTGCAACAACATAATTCATCTTTGCACACAATCTCATATATCGTGATACCATATATCAATATGCTTGGATCGATCATTAAAAATAGGATTCTAAGAGAGTTTGATGCAACTATGACTATCACAGTAAATCACAGTAGAATCCATCATTTAACCAAACAAGCCAACAAGTATCTTTTGTATCCAGATCGCCTCACATGTTTCTTGAATTGCAGCCATGTATTCTGCTTCTACTAAGCTGGGTGTCACTGATCTTTGCTTCCCACTATACCAATAAGCTATTGCAGACCCAACACTAAAAATTTCACATGATTTACTCTTTTGGTCTGATGGATTTGCCACCCAACCTGCATCTATGAAGCCACACAACTGCACTTCCTTTGCCTATCTATACCAAAGTACAAACTGGGTAGTGTCTTTGAGGTACAGTAGAACATGCTTAGCTGGCCACCAAAATAGTTTGGTTGGCCTAATCGTAGCTTGGATCAGTTGGTTGAATTCATAACACATGTTTGGTCATGTGTTCACAAGATAAATGATTGAACCCACCAACTGTCGATAAACAATCACATACACTTCCTCACTGGAAGTGGCATCCTCCTTCCTCCAGTTGGTTGCTAGAGGAGTCTCCATTAGTTTACACCTACCCACATGGAACCTCTAAAGTATTTCTTTGGTGTACTTTCCCTAAGAGACAAACAGTTCCCCATTACCTTTCCATACTTACAATCTAAGGAAGTAGTGCATGATACCCATGTAGTTCATCTTAAACTCTCTTGAAATGTCCTCCTTGCAAGATCTGATCAATTTCTCATCACCAGTCAGATCAAGTCAACATATAAAACAATAATAAACATTTACCTTCTACCAAAATATGATAGAGGTTTTCATCTGCTTCACTTTTGGTGAAGCCCAAACTGGTGAGCTATCAATCCTGGTGTACCAAGCACGGGGTGCTTACTTGAGAACATACAATGCTCGCCTGAGTCTGCACACATGAGACTCTTGATAAAAATTCTTGAAGCCTTATGGTTGCTTGATATACACCTCCTCCTCAATAAATCCATTGAGGAATGCTATTTTCACATCCATATGGTGGATCTTCCACCCCATCCATGCAACCAAAGAAAGGATTGATCTCATGGATGAGTACCTTGCTACAGGAGAGAAGATCTCCTCATACTCAATCCCCTCAACCTGAGAGTACCCCTTGGCCACAAATATGGCCTTGTACTTTTATATGCTTCCATCTACTCTGTGCTTCACCTTGAATATCCATCTCGAACCCACAACTGATTTGTCTACTAGTATTGGGACCACTTCCCAAACATTGTTCTTCACAATGGATTTGTACTCCTCCACCATTGCATCAATCCTTGCTGATTGCTCTACTTCTTCCTTGAAAGAGGATGGCTCAGTCTCGACTAGCTCAGTCATTAGAGCCATATATCCATTACACCATTTTGGTGAGCTTCTCTGCCTATGTTGATTTGAAGGAGCATACTTTCTCCCTCGCATCCTGCATAAGTATCTTAGCTTCTTTGGTTCTCTTCATACCTTCTCTCGATGATTCTACTTGAGTGGTTGTCTCCATTCTCTACTCCTCAACTTGTGTTTGCTCCAAAGCATCCTAAGGCTCCTCCTTTGGATCTAAAAGCTCCTCGTCTGGTGGTATTTGAAGCTCCCTCTCAAGAGAGAACTGCATGGCTTTATCCTCATCAAAGACATCCTTTCACACAACTATCATTCTAAGAGATGGAAAATACACATGGTAGTTTTGGGGAGTTTCTATGTAACCCACAAATACCCCCAACTCTATTTTTGGATCTAACTTCTTCCTTAACTTTTTGTAGACATGTCAATAGATAGAGGCTCCAAATATCCTAAACTGTGACACATCCAGCGTCCTCCTCAAGAAACCCTCCTCTAGTGTGATCATGCCAAGAATTTGATGAGGACTCCTGTTATGAAAATATATTGTTTTGTTGCATGCTTCAGCCCACAAGTGTAGAGGTAGGATTTGGTCATGCAACATCACCCATGATTCTCTCACAATGCTACAATTCTTCCCCTCAGCCACCCCATTTTCTTGTGGGTTGTGGTGTGCTTTCAACTCTCATTAAATGACTTCTTTTGCACATAAATTTTTAAACTCATTTGACACGTACTCACCTCCATTATTTCTCTTGCGAGCCTTCGCCTTATTTCCTATTTCTTTCTCCACCAATGCCTTGAACTCTAAGAACTTGGAGAAAGCCTCATCTTTTCTTTGCATGAAGAAGATCCAACACATCCACTAGTAGTCATCAATAAATATGAAAAAATACTTGTTCCTGGTAGTGGAGGCTGCTGAGAAAGGTCTACAAACATCAGAGTGGATCCTTTCAAGGACTACATGTGCTCTACTATCTCGACCATGGAAAGTGGCTTTTTTATAATTCACCAAGGTACAGCCTTTGCATGTATCCTACTACTCTAGTGCTCCTTTGGGGAGGCCAGTGGTAATCTTGTACATGATCTTCAAAGAGTCATTATGCAAATGGCCAAGTATTATATGCCAAATTTCACCGACATTGTGGCTTTGCACCTTCTCTTCCTTTGTGCTTAATGCAGCATAATGCTCCACATCTAGATTGTAGAGCTTCTTCACATGAACCCTGATTTGCTTCACCTATCCCATGGCTATGTGTCTGAAGACTTCCTTTCCTTTACTAAAGATGACATTATAACCACGGTCTTCCAAAACTGCAACAAAGACAAGATTCTTCTTTAGACTTAGAACAAACATCACATCCTTGACTCTGAGAGGGGAGCTTGACTCCCTTTGAAAGGTGACTTTACTAATATTGGTTGCATTGTACCTTTTATCATCTCCTATCTTAATGTGCATCTAGAGATCATTCTCCTCCAAATCACTAAAAAAATCTCTATTCCCTATCATATGGAACAAGACACCATTGTTGAGATACCACACACTTCCTATCACTGTGTTGGCCATGCATGCAATGAGAGTAAAGTAAAGCTAGAACTGTGAAGCCAAAGTTTTACCTGCTACTCCTCCTCAGGTCTTCTTGCTTGTATTCTTGTGTGGGCACTTCGTGGCATAGTGCCTAAATTCGTGACAGTGAAAGTACTTTATTCTGAACAAGTCTTTCTTCTTGCCCCCTTGACTAGATTCTGCTTTGGATTGGGATTTACTCCCTTTCCCTTTCTTTGTCTCTCTAGCCAAGGCACAATTCTCTTCATTCTTGGCAGCAGTAACAAAAAATTTACCAAGTTCATCACGACATTGTGTGAACCTTCTCATCTATTGTAGATTAGTATTGTTCTTCTACATCTTGATATTTCAAAGCTTGTCCTTGAGTGCAAACTTCCTATGGTCACTACTATTATGGAACAAATCTGTCAGTGCTTGCAACATTACATATAGAGTCTCTTTCCCATGGATATTTAATACAATATGGTCTTGTACTCCCTCCAATATCATTCTCCTCGCCCTAGAAACACACTTCTTCCATTCTACTAGATCCTTTGCATTAGATGTTGTTGGTTTCGAAATATCATTATCAATGAAATCCTTCAACTCATTATCCCCCACTGCTACCTACATGTGGTCCTTCCATGCAACATAATTTGAGCTTACCTTAAGTTCATACTCGAGCCTTAGTCCATTGAAATCCATCTTCTCAGTCCTGAAGAAAACCTGCAACCCTGATATGAAAATTCAAATCTCCTATAATGACCACTTCAAAATCTCTTCTCTACAGTGATTCCAACTCTGATACCATGTAGAAATTTAATGTGTACATTCAATACTACTCACGAAATTTACTAAATCACAAGACTTCAAGCTACTCTATTGATTTGTGGAAGTTAACTCACCATCTAGAATAAGGATCATATACATGAAAAATGAAACATCACACATGCACAAAGATTTATCTAGGGGAAAGAAACTCCCGAAAACCCCTTACTCTCTATATTGAATTAATCAAAGAATAGAGAAGAAATATGATGCTTGATCAAGCTTGAGCACACCTTGCAAGTGCATATTCTATCCCTCTACTTGACTGACTAACTCTAGCCAATACTTAGCCAATTTCCAAGCCCTCCAAGCTCCTAATTCCTTGCACTGTTCCCTTGGGAATTTGCCCCTATTTTTTAGGAATTTCACACCATGAAATTGTGAAATTATCGTAGGTCCTTCCTATGACTACATCCACCACCTCTACACATTGGAATATACTACAATTTATAGTACATTGCCTTGGAATCTCCATCTCAACTAGGTAACTCAAATTCTCTACATGAAACAATTATTTTGGGTTGATTTATCAGTTAATTATTTGATCACTAAGTGTGGTTGAATTTCCACTTCCACAACTTGACCTCCACTAGTTCTTATGACAGTTAGAACTACTTAAACTGATAATAACTCAAATTAATTGAAATAGATTGCCACAAATTAGAAATCAAACATATTAAAATGAACTCCAGCTTCCCCAACTCAAATTAACTAAGTTAACTATGTGACAAGTGCCATGTCACCTCAATTAAGTACCTCAATGATTTATGCTAAAATAGAAACTCTAATTTTCTCTATTTTGACCAAGGCAAACTCAAACTGATATTTTCTTACTACATTTTCAACATGATGATCTTGGATTGGATGGTGCCAAGATCCATCATCATTTTGCAGAGGTTTAATTATGTAAGGGTCAGATTTCCCCTATTTATGTGTTGTCACACATGATACCAAATACCACTTTCAAAATCCAATGATATTCGATATTTGAGGATTTGGAGATGGACAAGGGCAAACACATATGTGAAGGCCTGGATGTGATTAGGTCTGAATTACATTCAAGCAAGAATTATATATGGATATCCAGATTCGGGGGTGGAAAAGGGAACTCCCATATGCGTAGGCCTATAATTCCCTCCTCCCACATCTACCCAAGTAACCAGCCCACTGGGGTAAACATGTGACAAGAAGTTACAGTGATATGATTCGACTCCCTATGTGTCAGTTAAGAAAGTGGAATCAATGGAAACACAATGTACCAAACCTTCTGCATCTTCTAGAGTACTCCCAGAATGCATCCCATTCATTCCCTTGACCAGCCCCTGGGTCCCAATGATATTTTAGACCACTAAACCCCTGGACATTCCCTTGATATGGACAAAGGTGCATTTGAAAATATCTGGACGCACACAAAACATGGGTGTGCATGCATTAGGGAACTTTTCTCCTCAGACTTATGCATGGGACTCCAGGACTTGTGCCAATTTTCAAGCCCAAAATCTAGGTCACTGCCCATAAACCCCTATAGCTTTCACAATCCATAAATTACATGACCAAAATAATTTCAAATCAAAAAATGACTCCACAACTAGGCCTGACCATCCCCAACTGGGACTAACATTCTGTCAAATAGTTGGCATCAATGCAATCTACATCAAATGAATACAAGATGGAGCATAAATGACTAATAACTCACATGAGACTTTACAAGAAGGATCACCACCATCTTCCCTTAACTGTTTTGACATCAATTAGGTCTTTCATCCATTATCCTTTTAGTTACAAGTAAATACATGAAATAACCATGGCTATAACCAATCATATAACCAAGCTTATAACCAACATTAAACCATGTAAATAACAATGAAACAACAACCATTAAAACAAAATATTAAAAATGACAAAACTAAGAGAACTTATCTTTTATTAAATAGAAGCAAGAACTAAATAGGTTTAGGACTTCCACATACCACCCGACATAGACATGGCTAAACCAAATATTTCTTTCAGCCAGTCACCCATGTTCCATATTCCAAGCATGAATGTGGGATATCATGGATAAACCAATCCAAAAATAACCAAGTAACCCAAAGGTTAAACCACCTCCACTCTCAACAACCCGTGATCTCGCCAAAACTAGCATGAGATGACAAAAAAAAACCAAATTTGGAATGCCTCTGGAATCCATCACTATCCTTGAGGAATTTTCTGTCTCCATGTCTCTCAATATTTACCGCAATCCAAACCGGATCACTAGGCCCTAAACTGAGACACAAGACTCCCAGGATTTACCATAATCCACACTGAATCACTAGGTCCTAAATCGAGACTCCACCCTCGGGCTTTACCATGTATCCTGCCAAAATTGGTCAAGGGATTCCTACGCCTTTGGGAATTTTCCTGAGACCACCTTTGCCCTAGATTCCAAAACCATTCAGAAATTCCAAAGCTCAAAACCGATAAAACAATCCCATGACACCACGACTATCTATAAAAAGGAAAGGCAAGGCAAGGCGGAAAACCATTGTTATAACTTGGAAAAACCATGCCACTGACAATAAGAGAACCATATAGCAGCATGCAAAGCCATGCATGTCGAAATCAGTTAGGAAATCACACATGCAATATGTTACCTACAAGTATTCCCACTGAAGTTGCCTGATCTTGCTCTTCCTTGCTTGATCTTTGCTTTCCATTGTTTTCCCTTCCTTGCTCCAAAGTAGAACAAAATCTTGCCAACTGATCCTCAAAAGCCTTTTTATTAATGAGGCCTCTGTTTTTTTCATTTTCCATTATTTCATTCATTTTCCTCCTCACATGCAACTTGTCACCTTTCACCTTCATTTTCTCCTAATTTTCTTTATTTTCATAAATAAATGTGCAAAAAATGCCATTTTTCCAAAGCCTTTGCCATTTCCTTTTCCAATTTCCTTAGCCATAATGATCTAAAAATGCAGAAGATCAAGATCATCCTCTGACACTTTGCAAGTTTGAAAATGGGTCTTTAAAACAACACGTTAAGTTGGTGTTCCTTCAAGCATGAATTAATTCACACGTGCAAGTTAACCATAAAGAACATAACACAAATAATCACACAATCATCAGGAACAATGACCCCATTATTGATGACAGAGTTCACCCTTCCTGGGCTACAGACCCGAGCCCTGGTCAAAAGGCTAGGCCGCTCATATTTCAGTATTTAAAAAGAGCTACATCAATTTTTTGTTTACAATTTTGGCTATTTCCTCTACAAGGAAATGTTATCCTATAGATAACTCTCACAATATACTTGACAATCTGCAATCAACGTGTCATCTACAGTAAAACAAAGAGTCTCCTACAAGGACTCTAAACCTAAACTGAAAGTGAGCAATCATGCATCAACAAGTATATCATTCAATTACCCACTTCAACTTGACTTGGAGAGACAACGGTCCATGTACTGAATTTTGAAGAATCGGATACTACAATTATCAAATGGATTCTACCAGTGTGTCTGGTGCACACCAAAACCTCTGTTTTGGTTCTTCAAACACGCAATTTGGCATCTGTATGACCTCGGAATGCCAGCTTCAATTTGTTTTCTGATGGCACAATGGTACAACACCTACTTGCTCACAAAGCTAGCCCACAAACACTACACTTCACTCACCTCTACCTTCAAATTCCTTGTTTCTCTCTTTAGTGCATTGACAACCTTTTATAATGTTTCTAAAACTCTAACTTTAGACTTCGGGTGCAACAATATTGCAAACATAGCAATGTGTAAATATATGGTACCAATCTTAGTCATTTGAATTAAATTGAATTCAACCATAAAACATGGTTGAATACCCATTGGACCGACGAATTCTCATGTGGTTGGACATTTGAACATATATCCCAACTCCCTCCTACCAATATAGCATATGGTTTTAAAATGCTATGGTTCAGCGCATTGCAATATATATTTGGCATGTCATTATAACCATTGTCTTCACATTGGATAGGCACATGTAATATAAAACCTCCACCCATAATATGGTTGAAGACTATAGTCATGGCATATCCTTCATTGGACCAGTCGATATCTAGCTCCACACCAACCGTGGTAGGTTACACCTTACCATATATTAACTCTGCCAAACTCGTTTCATCTGATCCATAACATATGGTTGTTTACTTTGGAATGAGTGTTGATATCATAGTTTAACACATTAAATATGAATTTCCTGCCAATTGTGCCACATCCATGCGCTAAGTGACATATCATTAACCACCTTCAGTGGTGATGTATCCCATGTGGCATATCACACACAATTTTTTTTTATAGTAACTCTAGCGGTGTCGAAAATTTGGATAATCACATACCATTTGGTTGATATACCCGTGGCATCAAAAATGATCCAACGGATACACATATGCCAACCCCCAAGGCATTTGTGATGACTTGAAACGATGGTCACATGTTTTCAAATTAGCAATAACTATGTCAGTAACATATAGCCATCTCTTTGACTGTGTTTTAGTTGGGAATGGAGACTCTACTCCATATTTGGGGGTATCGTCATACTTGTTATAACAATACACTGTGCGTTTGGTAGGGCCGCCAGACGTGGCGAACTCCGTCAAGCCTTCCTCAACTGTGTTGAATACCAAAATTAAAATAAAAATGAACCCATGTATTAACAAAGAACATGTGGTGGTGTGACCGTGGAGTTCTCTAGTGTTGAAACATAGGTCCGCAGTTCGAATCTACTTCGCGACCCTGCAACTCATAAAAAAAATTTAATAGGATATGGAGAGGCCACGTGGAAGCCAATCATTAGCCCACATGGCACTCCATTATTTTCCAAATTAAAAATCAATAAACCAATCACAAATTTGAAAATTAAAAAACCAGAAGGAGCCACTTGGTAGAATTTGAGCGCGCCATGTGTCAATTGGAACCATGAGTTGACTTTTGACCTTTTGACTTTGACTGCCACCTACATTCACTTTGACTTTTTTATGTGTCACAAGAAAACTTCAAAACACATTTTCTTCCTCATACAGAGGCCATTTTCATAATTGGATATACTATCGGAGTCAACACAACGAGCTCTTCAACATAGCGCTGATTTTGTAAGCATACGAGAATGAAAAATTCTGAGCATGTCGAGAAATTTTACTATCTAGGACCATCTTGGTATTCAAACATTACATAGAAAACTACGACTAGACTCAATAAAGATCCATCCTAGATCATACCTCCCAACTAAAGGACTTTTGGACCTCCAAAAGTTTCTTACAATCATGAATTTATTAGATTCAAGCATCAATATAAAAACCATCTAGATCCTATTACAAACTCATCTATACCTACTAATGTGATGGTAATTCATAGACACACAATTACACATAAGGCATGAAATCTGCCCAGTTCCAAGTAGGAGACTTCTCTAGAGACTTACGTTCTTCTTCCCCGGTTTTCTTTGTTGCCTCTTGTCCTGCTTGTGCTGGTGTTGAATCATATGGTGGCATTGGACATATGTTTTCTGAATGTCGTTTCAACTTACACTGTGAACAAACTATCTCTCCTAAGTTTGCACTGGTTGTCTTCTTTCTTGTTTTCCCGAAGCTCTATGTTGACAATGTCGATCTTTTTCCTGACAGTATCAAAGTCTTTCCTAGACTTTCCTTTACCAACACGATCGTGTCATCTTTCCACGAATGACTTCTTGTAGCATGCACCTTCTTGTTGTAAACCTTCTACTTCCATCATTCAACTACACAATGGTTGTTACTCCAACAGAAAGTACATGGATAAGTCTGTTAATCTTTGTAATAAAATTTTGATTGTAACACTCACCTTCTAAATCACTACTAGAATGATTTGTTTATTTACCTTTGTGATACTACAACTTTTTTGACATTAGCTCGGGATGTAAGGACCAACACTAATTTGTGATGTGACCTCTCTTCCCAAAGTAGTCATATATTGATTGGTCATATCCAAACCCTTCATAATTAGGCCTTTTTGGCACTGAGATTGGTTAGAGTCTACCTTGGCCATGCTTGTCGATGCCTTGTCCTTACTGATAGCCCATCTTGTTCATCAGCCTCATAGGCATTCCTTTGGTATATTTCTCGAATGCCCGAATCTCATGATCGTTGGAAGGCTCATCCTTCTCTGTCTCAGAATAATTTCCTCGGATGTTCGTACATAATGAAATTCCTCAAAAGGTGTGGAAAAAGTACCAATGGCTTCTTCCACTGATTATGCTTTTGGAGTGGTAGATAGAGATGAACTTTCTTCATCTTCCTGATGAAGTGGCGAGACTTCATTCTCTCCTGTAGTGGATGGACTTCGACTTGAAGGACTACCCCTCTTTCATTTTTTCTACTAGGCTTCGATCTTCACTTACAGTCTTTGTTTGTCTTCACAATGCAATGTTCTCCTATTGATATTGCTGGTTGAGAACTTATAGTTCTTGCAATCGAATCTAATTCATGCTTTTCCCCATTCTTGCACTTTGGTGAGAACTAGCTTTGATACCAAAAATGATCTAAAAATGCGGAAGATGAAGATCGTCCTCTGACACTTTGCAAGTTTGAAAATGGGTCTTTAAAACAACACATTAAGTTGGTGTTCCTTCAAGCATGAATTAATTCACATGTGCAAGTTAACCATAAAGAAAATAACACAAATAATCACGCAGACATCAGGAACAGTGACACTAAGATTGATGATGGAGTCACCCCTCCTGGGCTACATCTCCGGGCCCTGCTCAAAAGGCTAGGCACTCATATTTCAGTATTTAAAAAGAGGTACATCAATTTTCTATTCAAAATTGTGGCTATTTTCTCTACAAGGAAATGTTCTCCTACAGAGAACTCTCACAATATACTTGACAACCTACAATTAATGTGTCATCTACAGTGAAACAAAGAGTCTCCTACAAGGATTCTAAACCTCAACTGAAAATGAGCAATCATGCATCAATAAGTACATCAGTTAATTAGTTGAGTCAAATTGACTTAGAGAGACAACATTCCATGTACTAAATTCTGAAGAATCATCTGTTGCATTTGTCAGACAGACTCTAGAAATGTGTCTAGAGCACACCAAAACCCCTGTTTTGGTTCTTCAAACAAGCAATTTGACTTCCATATGACCTCGAAATGCCAACTTCAATTTGTATTTAAAGTCTATCTCGCCATCCACTTCTAGTTCTGATGGTGCAATTGTACAACACCTACTTGATCACAAAGCTAGCCCACAAACACTACACTTCACTCACCTCTGCCTTCAAATTGCTTGCTTCTCTCTTTGGTGCATTGACAACCTTTTATAATGTTTCTGAAACTCTAACTTTAGAGTTTGAGTGCAAAAATATTGCAAACATAACACTGTGTAACTCTATGGTACCAATCTTAGTCATTCAAATTAAATAAAATGCAACCGTAAAACGTGGTTAAATACCCATTGGACCAATATATTCTCATGTGGTTGGACATTTGAATGTATATTCCAACTCCCTCCTACCAATATATCATATTGTTTTAAAATGCTATGGTTCAACACATTGCAATATATATTTGGCATATCGTTATAACCATTGTCCTCACATCGGATCAGTGAATGTAATATAAAATATCCACCCATCATATGGTTTAAGACTATAGCCACGACATATCCTTCATTAGACTAGTGGCTATCTAGCCCCACACCAACTGTGGGAGGTTACACCATACCATATCTTAACTCTACCAACCTCACTGCATCCAAGCCATAACATATGGTTGTTGACTTTGGAATGAGTGGTGATATCATAGTTTAACACATTAAATATGAATTCCACGCCAACTATGCCACATCCCCGTGCTAAGTAACATATCATTAACCACCTCCAACGGTGATGCATCCTGTGTGGCATATCACACACAACAAATGTTTATAGTAACTCTGGCAGTGTTGAAACTTTGGAAAATCACATACCATTTGGTTGATATACCTTTGGCATCATAACTTCTCTGGTGGATACACATATGCCAACCCCCATGGCATTTTTCATGACTTGAAATGGTGGTCACAGTTTTTGACTTAGCAATAACTCCGACAATCACATATATGCATCCGTTTGACTATGTTTTAGTTGGGAATGGAGATTCTACTCCATATTTGGAGGTATCATCATACTTGTTATCATAATAAACCATGGGTTTGGTGGGGTCTCTAGATGTGGTAGACTCCATTAACCCTTCCCCAACTATGTCAAATATCAACATTAAAAATAACAATGCGGCCATGTATTAACAAGGAACATGCGGTGATGTGATGGTGGAGCGCTTTGGTGTTGAAAAATAGTTCGGTGGTTTGAATCTCCCCTATGACCTTGCAACTCATCATTTTTTTTTAATAAGTTATAGTGAGACCATGTGGCATCCAAACATTGCCCCATGTGGTGCTCCATTATTAGCCAAATTAAAAATCAATCAACCAATCAAAATTCAAAAATTTGACAAACTAGAAGGAGCCACTTGGCGAAATTTGAGTGCGCCATGTGTCAACTGGAACCATGAGTTGACTGTTGACCTTTTGACTTTGACTTCCACCGACATTGACTTTGACTTTTTTACTTGTTAGAGGAAAAATTCAAAACGTATTTTCTTCCTCATATGGAGGCCATTTTCGAAACCAGATATACCACCGGAATCAGTGCCACAAGGTCTTTGACTTGGTGCTGATTTCACAAGCATCTAGGACTACAAAAGTCTGAGCATGTCGAGAATTTTTTCTATCTAGGACCATCTTGGTCTTCAAACATTACATAGAAAACTACGACTAGACTCAATCAAGATCCATCCTGGATCAAATAATAACCAAAATCAACAGCCACTAGGATATTTTTCCCAACATTCATCTTGGAATAAATGTCCCTTAATCGTGGTCTTATTTTTCCTTTATTAACATCTAGCCAGGGATTGTTACAGAACCCTCCCCTTGGGGAACACCTTCCTCGGTGTTAAACTACACCAAGACCTCAGAAAAACTGTTGAAAAGAAAACATACTACCCGTGGATTTTTATAACTTAGCTCGTTGTAGTATTTACAATGACCATCTACTAAAACATGACAACCATACCATTTACTAGAGCTTCATAACACAACTCATTATGGTGTTTACGATAATAACCACATATACACACATACACATTTTCTTCACCCAGAAAATAATCATATTGTTTATGGAGCTTTATGAATCCAGTTTGATACAATATTTACAATAATACACACATATAGACATATGCACATTTTCTCAACCAAGAAATAATAGGATACGATGCATGCATCTAAAACAAGGGAATCCAAAGGCTCACACCTCCGCACTCAAAAGTAGTTTTAGGATTCACTTCCTTCCTAGGAGGTCCAAAATCCACTACAAAAGTCAAAGTTGCATCCAATGTCCAGTGCTACAATCCTGCGCTACTTGTTCTATCAACAAACAATTATTGGATCATTGTTCTAGGGCACACTCCCAATGTGCATCAAATTCCATCTGGAAATTCTAATGACCAAAACAAATCCATCCTCATCCTAAACTTCTCTGCTACACAATCCCTCGAGAAATCTGGTCACCCCCTTCCATCCCATCACTCACCTTCCAATCTCCCCAACATCCCCTATCTCGGCGATCCAGCTCTTAGCAACGCTTCCTCGCATCGAAAGGTCAAGAACAAAGGCATATACTTGCCTAAAAACCATCATAATAGTCATAGAATTCTCATGGAAATCAATGGACACTACTGGGAACTCGTGTCCCACAATGGCCCTACTCCTAAAGTGCATTACCAACATACTACTACTTGTTCTACTTTCTTTCAATGCAACTGTTAATTCTTGCAATTGTAGTATACATAGGGGGGATAGTATGGGGTACAGAGGGACGTACCCAAGGGAATAATGTAATAATGGGATGGGCCATAGTTAATAAATAAATTTGTTAACCTACATCATGTAAGGGACCACAAGTAGTTAACAATAATGTAATAAGTCCATTGTGTGGTATTGTCTTCCGGAGTCATCGCATTCATGTTTGTTGGAATCGATGTTTCGAACCAACCTCTATGGTTCTCATCAGGATTGGATCCATGAGTGAATAAGTCAGAACTCAGTAGATTTAATAGATATGGCCAGGGTTGGGATGGGAGTGAATGTTAGCTAATCCAATGTTTGAGAAATGTGAGATCTGACTTCTTCTTTGCAATCAGTGATCTGAACCGTTCTAATAAATGAACTTCTCTTAATTTCTCCCTCCCGTACAGGTCGAAATTTTTTATTTGAGGCTTCTGTAATCTAAATTTTTTGTGGTGTTGTCTTTCGAAGTCTTCGCATTCATGTTTGTTGGAATCGACGTTTCGAACCAACCTCTGTGGTTTATCATCAAGATTAGATCCATGAGTGAATAAGGAAAAACTCAATAGGTTTAATAGATATGGCTAGGGTTGGGATGGGAGTGAATGTTAGCCGATACAACATTTGAGAACCATGGTAATGACCCACGTTATTGTATGTATTAGGCCTATATATAGGCAAGAGACTCCCCCATGAAGTGGTGTCAAGGATTATTGTATTGGCAAGCATATGGCTTGTAGAGTGTTCTCCTTCCTTAAGGAGTGATTGTATGGTGTTTTCTTACCTGAAGGGTTTTGATATTAATAAAGATCTAAAGTTCATCTATTTCTCTCTTCTTATTCTGGGTATATTTTTATTTTTATATATTTTTAGGTCAGATCCATTACAAGTGGTATTGTAGCACTTTCTTGGGCAAGCAGAGAGATATTTTTTTAATTTTTTTCAGAAAATTTTTGGGGTGGAAAGTTTCAGATCGGATCTGAAACTTCTGGTGCAAAACTTCCAGAATAAAATGGAAGATCTAGATTATTCGTGAAAAAATACCCAATTTCAAAAAACAAATTGGCCAAATTGGAGTCCGGATGAGGGAGATATCGCGGATTTAAAAATGAGTTGTGTTGCAGAAATTTTTTGACGAAAATTCGTGGACGACGAATCTCCAGTTAATTTTTGTCATTTTTTGTGGGGGGGGGATTTTAGAAACTAATGGAAGATATGAGATCCTCTTGAAAAATTACCCAATTTCAAAACAAAAAATAATTCGAATCGGAGTCCGGATGAGGGAGACATCGCTGATTTAAAATAAGCTATTTTTTCATAAATTTTTTGTGATGGCGGGACAGTTGCAGCGCGGATATGAAATTCTAGAGTGCCTAGATTGGGATTTCTATGCCATGAGAAGATGCAAAATGGTCATTCCATTTCCGAAAATAGGTCATAATAAGGATTCTGATCAATACTGAATGAATTGTGGCCATTTTAAATTTTTTCCAAGTAAGTGATTTTTTCAAAACCCTCTTCGTGGCTTCCAGCAAGACGTTTTTAACCAAAAAATATGATAGACCTACTATTGAAGAATTCATAAGAAGTCAAAAGTTCACATATGGGAAAAATTGGAAAGGTTTATTATGCCTTGGGTTGAGAGATGAGGCTGCCATAAGGTGGAGATCACTGGACGGTAAGAAGTTGTACAAACTTTCAGATGAAGAATTTGAAAATTTCCTTTTAGACAAATGGTCTCATGCTGGAAAACAAGATAATGAGAAAAATATGGGGTTATTTTCTACTGGTACCTCCTTATTACAGGTTCTTTGATATATTCAGAAGGAGAATATCATTGTGTCTATAAATCCTAGTTGCAAGAAAAATCTTATAAATGTTAATTTGACAAAAAAATTGCAAGTTCCAACGAAACACATGGAAAACACATAGGTTGATAATGCGGATTTTCAAGTTTATAAAGATTTGAATATTTCTATGGATAAATATGTATTGCATTCTGATTTTTATGCTTCAGATATGGCTAATGTGGATGTTGTTTTGCGATACCCTTGGATGGAATCTGTTGATATTATCAATATTAATGTGCAGAATAAATTCCTAAAGCTCTGGTATAAAAAGAAGAAAATTACATTAAAGGATATTTCTATCAATAAACAGGTAGAGTCTAAGGAGGCTGAAGCAGAAAATGTTACAGGGATTGATACATCAGATGAGGAATCCGTGGTTGAAGTAATATTGGAAGATAGAAAAGAACAACAGGCACCAAAACATGTACCAGATACCAATCAGACTCCATTAAGTGGTGAATTATAGAAATATACATCGTTGGTTAAAACATCACCATATCACCACGCACATCACTCCGCAAGAAAACAACCAACACAATGGAAAAAAATTAGCCACAAGGACACAACCCCTGCATGACAGATAGAGAGGGGCAAAGCTCCACCCACAATACATCAACACAGAAGAGTCGCTAGGGTCATCTTCCATCTCAAGTGAGTGAGGCACCAGCTAGATCGAGGATTCACCTCTCTCTTGGATGGCTAGATGCACATGCATGGTACTAGTGGACTACTCTTTTGAGTAGATCTTGTTATTTGTGTTCTTCTTATGTTTTGGGGACGAAACATGTTTAAGGGGGTGGAATGTAGTATACCTAGGGGGGATAGTATGGGGTAGAGAGGGAGGTACCCAAGAGAATAATGTAATAATGGGATGGGCCGTAGTTAATAAATAAATTGGTTAACCCGCATCATGTAAGGGACCACAAGTAGTTAGAAATAATGTAATAAGCTCATTGTATTAGATATATGGTATTGAGAGAACCATGGTAATGACCCATGGTATTCTATGTATGAGGTCTATATAGAGGCTAGAGACTCCCCATGGAGATATGTCAAGGAATATTGTATGAGCAAGCATATGGCTTGCGGAGTGTTCTCCTTCCTTAAGGAGTGATTATATACCTTAAGGGTTTGATCAATAAAAAGAAGCATTTTCATGTTATATTATTGGGTCGATCTTGTTATTTTTGGGTATATTTTCTTTGTCATATATTTGTAGGTCAGATATATTACAGGTCCTCAGTTGTGTTATGGAACTAGTCCTCCCCCTGCTCCATCAGATATCCCCCCTTCAGGAAGGTCAGGTCAAATGGAAAAGCAATACAAGGGGGTCAAGGCTGGGACAAAAAAGACTTCTCTTACATTTGGTGACAATCTATAGATGGGTGATGTGCTTGATACCTCTGGCTGAGTTTTGGTGGTTAGAGTCAGTGGCAAAGCATACTCGGTTGCCCGTCTGCATCAATGGATTCTGCAAGTATTGGGATAGGTTCTTAATGAACTGCCATCAATGGTGACTCTTTCTCGTGGTTGGTCTGCGCTGCATTTTTAGTGCCTCGATTTCATCCCTTGGGTATTATCAAAACACTGGCATATTGAATTTGCTGTGGTGTTGTTAAAATGTTGGAGTACACTATTCGACCCAGAGCGTAAACAATTAAGGGTTAGTCCTATATGGGTGTGTCTTCTGGGATTACCACTCCATTTCTGTTGGGTCCCTATAATACTAGTGATTACCCCATTAATATTGTAGTTATACCCCTTATTTATATTGTTGTGCCCCTATTACCCCCCATATTGTTATTTCTGTGCCCCATAGAAGCCCCCTATTGTTATTTGTGTGGCTTTATATTATTATTGTTAGGTCGGCTGGATTATATTGTGACTCCTTAGACTCCTATATATAGAAAGGAGGTTTTGTCATTTGTATCATCCAAGAATTGTTCATTTATGTAATGTAAAGGAGGTTTCCCCCTCGAAGAGGCTGAATTCTTAGGCGTTGATCTATCTTTTCTATCTTTTCTTGAGCTGGTTTCATAACATTTGGTATCAGAGCTTTGGATTCTAGGGTTTCGCTGCTCCAAACAGGTCATCGTGGCATTTTCGCTATAACTTTTTTTTTGTGACGTTTCAGAAGTCACAAAAAAAACCCATTTGAGAAGAATTGGCACTGAACCTTGGGTCCGAATTTCAGAGCTTTTCGCATGATATTTTCGGAGATATGATCTGAGGAAGTTGGCCTTTCTGCAGACTCCTGAATTACATTCAAAACAGGTGACCTGGGGAAAATCGTCATAACTCTCTCTCTGAGGATCGGATTGAAATTTCGTAAAAAGGTACAGAAAGAGGACGGACTATAGTTTTTTGTATGTGTGTTTAAGATTCAAAGGTTGAAACAGTGACTCGTGGAACGTCGTACAAGTTTGCTCTACTGAACCAGTCTAAAAGCATGTCACTGTGGGAGATTTCACATAACTCTTACTTGGAGAATCCAATTTGGCTCAGACTTGTGGCATTGGAAAGAGGACGCAGAAGGCTACTACAGGTAGCAATTTTAGAACTGGATGATCTGAAATTACAGAGATACATCAGATTCAATATCAGGCTTCTATAAAGTGAAAAAAGGTGTGTAGTTTTTTTTAAAATTTTTATGTAAGCTTGGTTTAACGGAATTCAAAGGGCATAGTAAAGCATTATTATCGGTAACTGATGCCCCGAGGAAAGAAAATGCAAACACCTAGTAAGGAACCTGAAAGCTCTAGCATGACTCATGAAGAAGAGGAAGAAATGCTACATGATATATCAAAATTACAAGAACAAGTGCAACAAATGTCACGCTCACAAAAGCTAACAGAAGCTAAGATAAGTGGCGTGGAATCTAAGATAAATGGCATGGAATCTAAGATAAATGGCATGGAAACTAAGGTGGAGGATTCGATGGTAAATTTGAAGATAGATTTGAAGACAGACATGGAAGAATTGAAGAACTTGCTACAAGAAAGGGTCACTAATGGTGAAAAGGTAGTAAAGGAAACTCATGATGAGAACAAAAGAAATGTTAATCATGATTCCATAGACTCTAATGTTGGATCGAAGACTCACCATGTTCCAAAAATCGATATGAGGAAGTTTGATGGCAAGGATCCCGCCACATGGATATTACAGATGGAGCAATTCTTCGATCTCAATAATGTGCAAAACACACAAAAGGTACGTATGGCAACTTTATATTTGGAACCAAATCAGTTTGTATGGTATCAATGGCTTTGTTCTCGTAAACAATTTATCACTTGGGCAATTTTTACGGAAGAATTGATAGCACATTATGAGGATACAAAAAGCAACACTTTTTTTAGCCAATTGATAAGTCTCAAACAAAAGGGTTCAATAATGGAGCACATTGAGGAGTTCCAAAAATTGAACATAAGGGTAAAAGATATTCCAGAGGAGCATAGGATTGATGTGTTCATAGGGTCTTTAAAGGATAATATCCAACATGATGTGCGCCTTTGGGAACCTGATTCATTAGAGAAGGCATTCAGGTTAGCAAGAAAAATGGAAAGCAAAATTATGGCAACTAGGAAGCATACCATTCACAACTATAAAGATGGAAGTGTTGTTGCCCATAGTCTTCCACAACCTACAAGGTTGACACCACAACAATTGGAAGAAAAAAGAGCAAAAGGGCTTTGTTACAATTGTGATAGCAAATACACAAAAGGTCATAAGTGTGCTGAGAAGAAATTATTCTACATAGATTGTGAAGAGGAAGAAGAAAAGGAGCAAGAAAGGTCAAAAGAAGAGGATATATTCCAGGAACAAAGCCTAGATGAAGAACAAATAAATCCGACCATATCTTGTAATGCATTGGCGGGAATTACCACTCCTCAAACCATCAAGATAGAAGGACAAATCAAGAAGAAAAAGGTAATAGTGTTGATTGATTCAGGAAGCACCCACAATTTTATTCATTGTAGGGTAGCAAAAGAATTGAATTGCTTCCTATATCCAGCACCAGAGTGTCAAGTGATGATTGCAAATGGAGGAACAATAAATTGCTCTGGAAAGTGCCATAATATCAAGCTATCCATGGGAGAATATGTATTGACTAGCCCAATGCTTTCCATTCCAATGGGAGGTGCTGATGTTGTACTAGGAGTCCAATGGCTACAATCCTTGGGTACAATAGCTTTTAATTTTCAAGAACTTTTCATCAAATTTTCTTCGGAAGGAAAGGAAGTTGAATTAAGGGGTATTGCAGGGAAACCAGGAAAGATAATCAGCTCTAATGGTATGACAAAGCTTCTAAAAAAGGAGCAAAGAGGTGTAATTGCACAATTATGTTCGCTAGATGTTTCCACATTGGAATCATCTATTTCTCCAGATCTCCAAAAAGTCCTGGACAATCATTCCAAGGTATTTGAGACTCCCAAGGGTCTCCCACCTATGCGTGATCATGATCATGCTATTCATCTGATTCCAGGAAGTGTTCCTCCAAACATCAGGCCGTACAGATATCCCTATGTCCAAAAAAGTGAAATTGAACGTATGGTTGCAGAAATGCTAGAGGCTGGTATAATTCAACCGAGTCAAAGTTCTTTCTCAGCTCCAGTAGTATTGGTGCACAAGAAGGATGGATCATGGCGCATGTGTCCAGATTATAGGGAGCTCAACAAGCTCACTATTAAAGATAAGTTCCCCATTCCTGTTATTGATGAATTACTGGATGAATTGCATGGATCAATTTACTTCACCAAGTTGGATCTTCGTTCGGGATATCATCAAATCAGAATGAAGATTGAAGACATTCCAAAAACGGCATTTAGAACTCATGAGGGTCATTATGAATTTTTGGTCATGCCTTTTGGCCTTACCAATGCACCTTCAACATTTCAAGGTTTGATGAATTCAATTTTCAAACCATTCCTTAGAAAATTTGTGTTAGTATTTTTTGATGATATACTAATCTACAGCAAGTCTTGGAAGGATCATGTTGAACATGTTGACAGGGTGCTACAACTATTGGAGGAGAAACAATTATATGCAAAAAGATCCAAATGTTTCTTTGGAGTCCAGGAGGTGGAATATTTGGGTCATATTGTATCTCATGAAGGAGTTAAGGTAGACCCTAGCAAAATTAAAGCCATTAAGGAATGGAAAATCCCCACATCCATAAAGCATCTGCGAGGATTTCTTGGGTTGACAGGGTATTATCGCAAGTTTGTTAAGAATTATGGGAGAATAGCAGCACCTCTAACAACATTATTGAAGAAAGATTCATTTTCATGGACTCCGGAAGCAACAAAGGCCTTTGAACATCTTAAAGAGGCAATGTGCCAAGCACCGGTCTTAGCTACACCGGACTTCACAAAAACCTTTATTGTGGAATGTGATGCTTCAGGAAATGGAATTGGTGCTGTTCTAATGCAAGATGAAAGACCCATTGCTTTTGAAAGTCGTCCAATCAAGGGAAAGTTTTTAAGCAAAGCTATTTATGAGAAGGAAATGTTGGCAATACTCCATGCACTTAAGAAATGGCGACCCTACCTAATGGGAAGACACTTCAAGGTAAAAACGGATCATGATAGCCTTAAATACTTTTTAGAACAAAGATTATCCTCTGAAGAGCAACAAAAGTGGGTCACAAAGATGTTGGGTTATGACTTTGAAATCATCTACAAAAAAGGGAAGCAAAATGTGGTGGCAGATGCACTCTCAAGAAAGGATGAGGATGTGGAAGCATTGTTGTGTGCCATTTCTATTATCCAACCAGATTGGATAAACGAAGCAAGGGAGGAATGGAAGAATGACGAAGAAGTGTGGGCACTTATTCGAAAGCTACAACAAGATTCCAGTACTTCTGATACATTTAGCTGGAAAAATGATTCGTTATGGTACAAAGATCGCTTATACCTCTGTAAGAATTCCCAGCTAAAACAAAAGATTCTTATGGAATTGCACACTTCTCCCTTAGGAGGGCACTCAGGATTTTTAAAAACTTACCACAGGGTTAAGAAGGAATTTTTTTGGGATGGCCTTAAATCAGATATTCAAAAGTTTGTGGCGGAATGTTTGGTTTGCCAAAAAATAAAGTTGAAACAATTAAGACACCGGGTCTATTACAACCTTTATCCATTCCAAGCCAACGTTGGGAGGAGGTTTCAATGGATTTTATCACAGGTTTACCCAAGTCTGAGGGAAAGAGTGTCATCATGGTGGTAGTTGACAGACTTACCAAGTATGCACACTTTTGTGCATTATCACATCCATTTAAAGCCAGTACAGTTTCTACTGCATTTATGGAAACAGTTCAAAAGCTACATGGAAACCCAAAGATTATTGTAAGTGACAGAGATCCCATTTTCACTGGAAATTTTTGGACAGAATTATTTTCTTGTCTTGGTACTCAGTTAGCTCATAGCTCATCTTATCATCCTCAATCTGATGGGCAAACTGAGATAGTAAACAAATGTTTGGAAGGATATCTTCGTTGCTTTGTATCTGATAAACAGACACAATGGGTCAAATGGTTGCCTCTGGCTGAATGGTGGTATAACACTTCCTTCCATACAGCAAAAAAAATGACCCCATTTATGGCACTTTATGGGTATCAACCACCATCCATCACATCATATTTAAGAGAAAATTCTAAGGTTCAGGCAGTGGAACATCACATCGAACATCAACAACAAGTCCTCCAACTCTTAAAGGATAACCTCGTGTTGGCACAAAATAGAATGAAACAACAGGCAGATCAACATCGCAGTGAAAGAAGTTTTGATGTAGGTGATTGGGTATTCCTACGGCTACAACCATATAAGCAAATGTCCCTAAAGCAAGCTAAGAAGGATAATAAATTATCACCAAAGTATTATGGTCCGTACAAGGTGTTGCAAAAGATTGGTACTATGGCATACAAATTGGAGCTTCCTGCAGCTTCTCGATTGCACCCAGTTTTCCATGTTTCATGTTTAAAGAAGGTTATAGGTGACAAGCTCCCAATTCAAACAATATTGCCAGAACTTGATGAGGAAGGAAAAATTATATTGGAACCGGAAGCAGTCATAGAAACAAGAACTCGACAGCTACGAAATCGATCAATTTCAGAGTATCTTATCAAGTGGAAGAACTTATCCGCTGAAGATTCCACATGGGAGGATGAGAATTTTATGCAGAAGTATCCAGAACTACTCAAGCGTTGAGGACAACACTTTTTTGAAGGAGAGGGGCATGTTGGGTCCCTATAATACTAGTGATTACCCCATTAATATTGTAGTTATACCCCTTATTTATATTGTTGTGCCCCTATTACCCCCATATTGTTATTTCTGTGCCCCATAGAATCCCCTATTGTTATTTGTGTGGCTTTATATTATTATTGTTAGGTCGGCTGGATTATATTGTGACTCCTTAGACTCCTATATATAGAAAGGAGGTTTTGTCATTTGTATCATCCAAGAATTGTTCATTTATGTAATGTAAAGGAGGTTGCCCCCTCGAAGAGGCTGAATTCTAAGGCGTTGATCTATCTTTTCTATCTTTTCTTGAGCTGGTTTCATAACAATTTCTAGTCGGAAGATGTATTTAAGAGGATTGGGAATGCATTATGTAGATACATAGAATATAACAAATCTTATATTGTCATTGGTAACATGGCTATGGCACGTATCTTACTACACCTGGATACTAGAGAGGGACTGGAGGAGAACATGCAACTACATTGGAGGAATACATGTACGCTAAAAATTTTAGATTATGAAGGTGTCCCCTATCAATGCTGATGGTGCCAAAAAATTGGGCACCTTCACAAGGATTGTCCTCTACTTGCCTCCAACTCTACATCGGTGGCTCGTCTAGAATAATCTGCAACAAACACTTATGTTGATTCATGAGGCAAAAGACTTGTATAGACTAAGGACAATCCCTTGATGGATGATTCAGTGGCTCGAGAAGCTCATATGGAGACTATTCACCCCCCATTCCCATGCATTACTGATCTCATGTGGCCGTGATGACGACTGCCTCTTTTGTAGGTACTAATTCCTCTTTACCATCTCTTATTATGCTATATCATCTAAATGCATTCCATATGTATCACACTACACTTTTGCACCTACATTTTGTCCTCCCTTTGCACTATGTACACTGGTGCCTTCCTTTCCTACTTTCTCCCCCTTCCCCCCCCCCCCCCCATTCCGGAGTTCCCTAGTCCCATCTATTCTGCAGAGCTCTCCACTGACTCCGGTCGGAGTCATTACTATAACCTCTATTCCATTTCTCGTATCTATCTCAGTGATCATTGTGGTATCAACATTATCCCCTCTCCTATGCCCACTAGAACTACTAGGGGTCAACATTCCTATATGTTCAAGGCTATATACCAGGCGGGACTGGATGTGGCTCATGGTTGCCAACCTCCCATTGACAAGGTCCTTAGAGAATTGACCTCAACTCTCCCCGGTTCTCCATGAAGTGGCTCTCCTTTAACTATCGCGGGTTGGCTAGTCCTGCTAAGAAACCAACCTTCTGCTACTTGATTGATGATAAATTGGTGGATATTATTTTTCTATGCTAAACTCTTGCACCCTACTCGTTGATCACTCACACTCTTGAGGATCTTATTCCGAGATGGAAATTTCATGCCCTAGATGTTCGGGGGAGGTCTGGTGGTCTGGATCTGGGTTACAATCCCAGGGTAGTAAAATTACTAAATATCTATGGAGGGGAAGGAATAATTGGTGCTGATATTTACACTTTCGAATTAGGGATGGAATTGAGACTCATCAATGTATATGGACCTTGTACCAATCGGGCACCTTTTTGGCACAAGCTCCTTAATCACACCTACATGCAAGTTGATAATATTATTATTGGGGTAGATCTCAACTTCTCTTTTGGCCATGCTGAATTCTAGGGTCATAATGCCCAATGTGATTCACTTTCAGATCATTTTCGCTCATTAATGGAGGACCATCATCTATCTGATATCCCTATGGCCCAATTGAAACCTACCTGGCATAATAAAAGGACTGGAGAAGCAACGCTCGCTAGGAGGTTGGATAGATTCTTATTCAAGGAAACTCTACTGGATCATCTCTCATTATATCCTCAATGGGTGGGATTTGGGGGTTTATCTTATCACTTACCCAATTATCTCAAGTTTTCTTATGTTGATTGCAAGCCTAAGGCACCATATAAATTCAATTCCACCTGGTTCAAGGATGAAGGATACCTACATATGGTTACAAAGCATTGGAATACCTATTCTCCCTCTCCTAGACAATCTGTCTCTGAAGTCTTTGTCGAAAAAATGCTCATCCTTAAGCGCAAATCTATCAATTGGGCCAGGGAAAAAAGACAAAAGCATGATGAGATAACGAGAGGCACAAAAATAGTGCTGGCCAATTTGGTGGATCAAGATGGTCGTGGATTTGTCTCCATTGAGGCCAAAGAACAACTCAGCATATTACAAGTAGATCGAAATAGAATAATAAAGGACTGTGAGGAAACCTGGAGACTTCAGAGCCGAGCCATATGGTTACACACGGGGGATGAAAACACCAAGCTTTATCATCAATTTTCAAATGGTTGTAGGGTTACCAATATCATCTGGCACCTGGAGGATGATGACAGTATGCAGGCAAAGACTTTTCATCAATTAGTTACCCTTAGCACTACCCATTTTAGCCAACTGTTCAGTGCTTCACAGGATGCAAATCTTGTTGAGATCATCAAGGTGGCAAGCCTTTTCCCAAGATTTGTGGATCATGAACCAGGAGAGAATCTACTAATTTTTGTTACTATGGAAGAATTGGAAGGTACCCTGAAATGGTTCAAGAAGGATAAAATCCCTGAACCAGATGGCTTGTTGATTGAATTTTACCATGCTTTCTTTGATATCCTAGGGAATGATCTCCTACCAGTCATTTAAGAATGTCGGATGGGGGGGTGAATGTATGATACCTTCAAATATACTTTTATTGCTCTGATCCCCAAATCTAATGATCCTTAGACGTTTCATGATTTCCGACCGATATCACTCTATAATTATATCTATAAGATTATTGCTAAGATCATAGCTAATAGTCTTAAGCCCATTTTATCTAAGTACATATCCCCAGAGAAATTTACTTTTCTTGATCACAAACAGATCCATGAAGGATTTGGCACTACACAGGAGGCCCTTCATTCTATCAAAATCAAGAGACTCAAAGGTATGGTTCTCAAGATTGATCTAGCAAAGGCCTTTGACCGAACCAGCTGGCTATACATTAGGATGCTATTGACACATCTAGGTCTCCCTTTACCTTTTATACAATGGATTATATGTTGTATTACTAATGTTTCATACAATTTCCTTATCAATGGATCTGCATCATCATTCTTTCATGCTAAGAGAGGCCTCAGACAAGGTTGTCCACTCTCACCACTCTAGTTCTTATTGGTCATGGAAGGACTGAGCCGTCACATCATTGCAGAAAAAAGACATGGTAGATTGATGGGAATCAAGATCACAAACAATTGCATCCATATACACTTTCTATTCATTGATGATATTCTCATCTTTCTGAATGGATCATTGGGGGACACAACTACTTTTGCCGCTGCTTTACGATCTTTTTATTTTGCCACTGGCATGGAATGTAACCATCTCAAATCCACAATATCTATTATGGGATGCTCACCAAATGAAATAATATATGCACAAAAACATTTCCCTTTTACCTCTCTTGTCTTTGAATAAGGTCTTAAATATTTGGGATTTTGGTTAAAGCCTGTGAATTACAAGATTGCATATTTGGTTTGGCTAGTGGCCAAAATCGAGAGGCGAGTGAACATTTGGCATCATAGATGGATCTCCACGGTGGGCTAACTCATCCTCAACAAAATAGTTTTGGAAGCTACCCCAATTTACTGGATGTCACTTGCATGGATAATAAAAGGTATACTTACCAGAATACAATAGTTGTGTTGTAGATTCATTTGGAAGGGAAAACATGAAGGGCACATTTTTGCTTGGGCTTGCTAGGATAAGCTTGCTCTTCCAAAAAATGGGGAGGATGTGGATTGAAAAAACTTGATATATTTGCAAGTGCCCTGGCAGCCAAATTGGGATGGTATGTCCTCACCTCTAGGAATCTTTGGGTTGAGGTGGTCACCCATAAGTATATTTACCCACTCCATCCCCTAGACTGGATCAAGCTCCCCACTTTGGACATATCAAATATATCAATGGTTTGGAGTGCGGTCCTAAAATCACGTGTACATATCGTGAACGGATTGACTTGGAAGATTGGCAATGGAAATCTAATTTGCATTGGTTTGGATCCATGGACTAGCCGTGGGAACGCACATCAACTTCCCCATGACCTGATACACCATCTCATGATCGTAGGTTACTCTACTCTGACCCATATTGTTGATCATGGCAACACTAATATATACATACAGGTTTGGAAATCTTCTGACCTTCAGGGCATTCCTCACATCTAGCAGGAAAATTGGAAATCATATACAGATTCACTCACAGAATCTCATCTTAGAACAAACAATGGGGATGATGAGATTATTTGGGCACACTCTCTCAATGGGAAATACTCCCCAAAATTTGGCTATCTCCGTATATTTTCAGATTAGAAACCACTAGTTATTGATTGGTTGTGGTCTGCTCTCTTGAAACTAAAGTCACCTCCTCAAGCAAAATTATTCATGTGGTGCATTCATCAGAAGAAGGTCCCTACTTGGGATAATCTACAAAAGTGATCCTTTTATGGTCCATCCTAGTGTTTACTCTGCAAAAAAGAACTGGAATATGTTGACCATATTTTCCTTACTTTCCCTATTATTATTTCAATATGGAACGAGGTCACTGCTCTCCTTCACATACAAACAAGATGGCTCGGGGTGGACATCTTGGAGGCCTGGAATCTATGGTGGATGAATGCACAATCTCACAGGATCTATAACATACCCATTAGGGGATTTGCGAGGTCTAAAATGGGCCTCCTAAGAAAATTATAAAATAATGGTGGAAATAATAAAATAAGATTAGATTACATCATCAAATTTTAGAGGCAAAAAAGACAAAACTATTTTTTCAACTCATATTTTAAACTTATCTCCATATGGGATTACTCAAATTGTGAGCAGAAACACTCATTGGATGAAAAATTTGATTCCTCATCCAAGGAGTACCCATGTTGCATACTTTTGATGGACCCTGCTACACAAAAAATGAGAAATACATGAAAAACATGATTGCAATCACGTTTTTCATCTATTTCTGATTTTTCGTGTAGTAGGGTCCATCAAAAGTATGTAACATGGGTACTCCTTGGATGAGAAATTAAATTTTGCATCCAACGAGTACTCCCGCTCGAAATTTGAGTAAAAGCTTAGGGAGATAAGTTGAAAATATGAGTTGAAAAAGTAGATTTATTATTTTATTACTTTTTAATCTTTGTACCTTTTTACTCCAAAAATGGTGAATCATCCCCCATGCTTGACATCATCATTTTGAATCCTATTGGTTCTTATAAAGCTTATTTGATTTCTTAGGAGTCCCATTTTAGACCTCAAAAATCCCCTAATGCTATACTGATATGCTGGAGTATATGGTTACAATGGAACAAAATCATATTCACTAACACCACTCCCTGCTGGTCACATGTCACAACACATTTTATAACATTATATGAAAGCATCCCAGAGGATGACCATGTTCCTACTATGCGTACCATCACAGTAGAGGCTATTGACTGTGACTCTCCATGGGCATACTTTGATGGCTCGGTGCAACATCATGGCTATGGCGGGGGAATCCTCCTTCATATCACAATTACCCACTTCTATAAGATCCAAATGGGACTAGGGGATGGGACAAACAACTTTGTTGAACTCATTACCCTCTGTCACTTATTATATTTTGCACTTGTGAAAGGATGTCGTTGATTACAAATCTTTGGTGACTCACAGATTATCATAAAATGGTTTAATCAACAATATGCATGTCACACACACTCTCTCTAAGATATTTTGGATGATGCTTTGATGTCGAGGACACATTTTGACTATATCTCTTGTCGTCATATATAGGAAGCGCAACAAAATTTCTGACCAGCTATCCAAAGAAGCCTCGCTCTAACCAAGGGGGATGTGGTTGATTATGGAGCAGCATGATCGGGACTACTACATTTACTACAATGGGCCGTACATGGATGTGTAGTAGGACGAGGCCTACAGGCCCTAATTTCATGTCATTTATGGTTTTTTTTATGTAATTAAATTTTGATTATTGTACATGTCATAACTATATATTTTCATAACATATCATATGTACTTATCGTAACAGTCTCCCAACCTTTGGATTGACTCATTTTTTGATAGAACAATTGTGGCTTATGACCACTTTTATTGCATACGCTACCAGCATCTTCAGTATGTAATTTTCAATTGTCAATGAAAATTATGATTTTGCCATGGGAAAAAGATATATTAAAAATTTTAAATTAAAATATATAAATATTTTATTTTATTAAGTTTTGCTATGGGATTAAGTAATTAAAATTAGTGATGCTAATATTGCTTATCTTAATTTAAAATTTTTGATTAATTTTAATATATATTTATTTATGTATATAAAAATAAAAAAAATTATAATATTATTTTATTTATTAATTAAATTCAATATTTTGTGATCCATATTTTGATTTGAAAATAATTTTGGAAGAAATCACATTGGTAGATTTAGGTTGACACGTTTCGAACCAACCAATGTGGTTCATCATTAGGACACGATGGAAAATCATATCATAGCAGAAAGTTAAATAGGGAGTCAAGATCTTCTAATAGCGAAGGGAAAAATGACTAGATAACGGCTACTTTTCACTGGACGGGAAAAAGGGCTGAAATACTAATTTATTTAATATTATTTATTTATTTATTATTATTATTAATATTTATTTATATATTTAATTATTTATTTATTTTAATTTATTCTATAATTGAATCAATAATAAATACATTATATAATAATATCTAACTCACCTGACCCTTAAAATAAAAATAATTATTATTTATTTATTCATAACTAAATAGATAATAATAATATCTAACTAACCTAACCCTAAAAATAAAAATATTTACTATTTATTTATTAATTAATTTTAATTTATATCTAACTAACCTGACTCTTAGAAAAATAAATAAATAAAATTAAAATTAAAATGGTTAAATAGTAAGCTTAAATGAAATGGGAAGGAAAAAACTAGTTATAAAAAGGAAGAAAATAATTAAATTGGTTATATGTACTATGAATAATCAAATTGAATTTTAATTAGGTTATATTTTAGTCTAAAAGAAAAAATGGTTAAATATTAAGCTTAAATGAAATGAGAAGGAAATAATTAGTTATACAAAGGAAGAAATAATCAGAATGCTTTTATGTACTATGAATAATAAAATATAATTTTAATTATGTTATTTAAAAAAAAAAACGGGAAGGGATCAAGGAGCCAATATCAAGGGGGCAAATTAAGAAAAACAAAAACTGAAGGGAGGAGAAGGAGAAACAAAAGGAAGGAAGCTAAGAGGAAAGGGCCGGAATCCAACAACTACTGATTTTCCACCCGTCGTCCCTATTAAGATTATTAGGTCACCTTTCAATCTCTATGGCTTCCCTAAATTTACGGTGATGAAAGTGAGAAATCTTCACAATGACCTTTGCCTCCTCAATGCATATATGATGATTGGTCTTCACAGCATGCTCTGCTAAGGCTGAAGAGCGGGTCCTTCCATGCTTGATATCAGCAATGTGTTCCTTAATCCTTTGATTAATGGATCTGCCTGTTTCACCAATGTATGATGTTCCACAGGAGCATGGGATGACATAAATGCCTTTCAAATCTTTAGGGTCCACAAGATCTTTAGTTGATTTTAAGGAACTTCTTAAGGTATTAAGGGGTCTAAAGGTTGAGGGAATGTTGTGTTTCCTGAGGATTCTTGCAATCCTATCAGTCGTCCCCTGGATGAAGGGGAGGTGAACTCCAGAACTACGATCAAAAGGGTTTTTCTTAGCCTTATGACTTTTGAAAGCTTTGAGGAAGGATTTAAGGCCTTGTTTCTTACTGTAACCATTATTGATGAAAACCTCCAAGAGATGGTATTTCTCTTTAGAAAAATGGTCCACATAAGAAACCCTCATAACACAAGTAGCTAGAGTGCAAAGAACCCCCAACTTTTGAGCAGGGAAATGATGGGACCTGGCATGAAGATACTGCTTAGTGTGGGTTTTCTTCCGAAAAACCTGATGGGAAAATGAGCCATCCTCTTTCTTAGAAATGAGGACATCTAGGAAAGGAAGGCAACCATTAAATTCTTTCTCCATGGTAAACTTAATGGAGTTAGATTGATTATTAAGATGTTGAAAGAAGAGATCTAACTTATTCAGACCATGTTGCCAAATCGAGTAAGTATCATCTACAAATCTTTTCCAAAGCTTAGGTTTAAGAATCATTGAGGCTAAAGCTTTGGATTCAAAATCTTCCATAAAAATATTAGCAACAATAGGGGACAGGGGTGAGCACATAGCCACACCACATGTTTGTTCATAGAACTCACCTTCGAAATAGAAGAAAGTGGAAGTAAGGTAGATCTCGACTAATCTAGTGGTGTTGGGATTGGTAAGGCGAAAGATGACATCCAAGGCTTCTTTGATGGGGATGTTAGTGTACAAGGAAACAATGTCAAAGCTTACCAGAATGTCTCCAGGATCAAAATTTACATCCCTTAACTCATTGACAAATGACGAGGAGTCTTTAACAAATGACTCTGTGAGGCCAACAAGGGGCTTAAGCTTGGAGGCTAGATATTTCGCTAAAAGGTAGGTTGGCCCACCTATGGTGTTGACGATGGGTCTAAGGGGGACTCCTTCCTTATGGATTTTCGAAATTCCATAGATCCTGGGAGTGATGGGGCTACTCTCGATAAGCTTATGGCTGAAGGAGCTAACCGAGCTACTAGATTTTATAGCTAGGGCCACCGATTTAGAGATCCTTTTTAAGGGATTCTTATCGAGTTTTCTGTAGCTACCATTGTTCTCCAAGTGATCCAACATCTTCTTCCAATAATCTTCCTTATCAAGGATAACAACGGCCCCACCTTTGTCAGCCTTCAAGACCACAATGTCTTGGTTCCTGTTCAAAGATTTTAGGGCCTCAAATTCCTCCTTGCTGATGTTATTCTTCGGAGGTTTAGCTTTCCTAAGAATAACCGCACAGTCTTGCCTAATAACATCTTTAGTATTATCAGGTAAGCCTTTAATTCCAAATTCAATGTCACACATAATATTATCGACTGAAATTTTCCTAGGAGCAAGGGCAAAGTTTAAACCTCTCTCCAAAAGCCTAAAAACTGGAGGAGGGAAAGAAAAACTTGAAAGATTAACAACCTTGTTATTACTCCGAGGAGGAACAAATTCCTTGCCAATGCTCTTATTATTATACTTAGAATTAATATTACTTATGAAATTATTAAAATTAATGCTACTTTCCTCCATATTGATATTATTAATAATAATGTTCTTATTAACTATTTCTTTACTATTACTATCTAATGCATTATTATTAACATTATTGTTGTTAATACTATTATCATCTAATTCTTTATTATTATTATTATTATTATGGTTATTATCAATAAAATTAATATTAATGGCGTTAATATTATTATAATTAGAATTATTGACAAAACCATCGAAAGAGGATTTGGAAGGTTGATTGAGGAGAAGGTCAAGAGAATTAAAGGTGAAAGCAGAGGGGGAAACGCTGGATGGAGTGAGGGATTGGAAGGATAGAAATGATGGAGGAGCACTTGATTGGTTAAGAATTAGGATAGAAATAAATTAATTAACTATAATAAATGTGTCATTCGGATTAATCACGTCATTAAGATTTGGTCGACCCTTGGGAATTAGCCATTAATAATTAGTTATTAGAATAAAATTAATATTATTTAGGTATTAAAATATATTAAATTGAATCAATCAAAATAAATAAAATTAATATTAATAATTATCCATTATGAAATAGTTGTTAGGAGTTAGCTCTCAAAAATTAGTTGTTAGAACAATTGAAATAATAATTAATTAATTTATTGTTGTTCTATTTAAATTAAATAAGATTAGACTAAATTAAATTAAATTAATATTTAATTGTAGAATTCGAATAAATATAATTATATATGTATATTGATTATGAAATCATATTAGTATTACCAGCCTAGATCCATCTTAATCCCAAACCTATCAAGTGCCGAGAGGGATCAAATCTCTCAAGGTGCAAACCTCTTTTTTTAGTGAAAAACTTGAGGAAAGGTTTGCACCTCGAGAGATTTGATCCCTCTCGGAGCTTGATAGATCTAGGCTGGTTTCAGTCGTGTGCGGTCATACAAAATTTGTTGAATATTTAATTATTTTGATCATTTTAAATATGTTAAATATGTCTAAGATTAATTTGGTCCATTTAATTTTAAATTTGCTTAGATACCTCATTTTTTTGAAATGAGAGAGACTCTTAGTAACATGAATGACAAAAAATGATGAAATAAAAAGTTTGAGTGCAAAGTGACAATGTAACAATGTTGAATGATAGAAAATGTGAATAATAAGAATATAGTCAATTACAAACAATATTCATTGTGATCAATCTGAAACTATTTTCTTCTACTGTTCTTATTGTCACACCTATTAGTTTTGCCATTTTCTCATATCAATCATATGAAAAGGGAAGTTGAAATCATAGACCATTCAAATATTTAACTCGAGCTATTGTAGTAAACACCATACGTTGTCTTTGTTGCTCTCCAATATTAATAGTAGTTTTCTCCAAAGTCAATCACTGTGACTTATGGAGTGTTAAACCCCAAATAATACTCAATGGTCATTATTTTCTATTACTGCATTTGAATGCAAAGTGATTAACAATGTTGAATGATGGAAAATGGGAATAATAAGAATGTATCCAATTACAAATAGTTTACAGTTTCAGGAAGCAAACATTTCAAGTAAGTGAACATTTTATTTAGGATGAAAATTCAAGTATTATTTATGGTTGAATTACTATAACATAGAAGTAAATTCACATCATAAATAATATTTATATGCTTACACTGAGAGAGTGTTTGTATGTTTTGGGGGTGTGAAGGAGAGACAAGTGGGGATAGAGATATAGATGGAGGGGGGGAGAGAGGGAAGAAGAGAGAGGAAAAGACAGGGAGGGAGAAAGATATATATATATATATATATATATATATATATATATATATATATATATATATCTGTGTGTGTGTGTGTGTGTGTGTGTGTGTGTGTGTGGAGAGAGAAGTGTTAGAGAAAGATAAGGGGAAGATAGAGAGAGGTAGGGAAGGAGAGAGAGAGAGAGAGAGAGAGAAGGAGATACAATGGGAGATTGAGATATAGATGGAGGGGGGAAATATGTGCTTACACTAAAATCAATGCGCAATAATAATCTAATTACTTTGAAATTATTGTACATCATACATATAGATGCATCAAATGATAAATCAACATCCACACTGAGATCAATGTGTCTAGTGTAAGGTATTAAATAGGATTAGAAATAGACGTCTGCAATGAAATCAATCCATCTAGTGTAAGGTATTAAATATGATTATAAATTGATATCTACATTGAAATCAATGCATCTAGTGCAAGTGATCAAATAGGATTAGAATCGAATATCTACACTAAAACCAATGCATCCAGTGAAAGTAATCAAATAAGAGTAAAAATCAACATCTACAATGAAATAAATGCATCTAGTGTAAGGTATTAAATAAGATTATGAATTGAAATCTACACTGGAATCAATGCATCTAGTGCAAATGATCAATTAGTATTAGAAATCAAAAACTACACTAAAATCAAAACATCTATTTTAGTGAAAAACCAAAATATTCATGAATTTCTAGATCTAACTTTTATTTCTGTATTTGTCTCTATGTGTCTCTTTATTATTCTCTCTCTCTCTCTCTCCACCTTCCATTCTGTGTTTGTCTCCATCCCTCTCTCCTTCTCTCCCTCTCTCCCCCATCTCTCTTTCTCTGCCTCTCCCTCCCATTCTCTATCTTTCTATTCTTCCCTCTCTTCCCCTATCATCTATATCTATACCTCCCTCCATCTCTCCTTATTTGTATCTCTATCTTAACCCTCTAAACACATGTCAATCTCTCTCTCTCTCCATATCTATCTATCTTTCTCCATCCCTCTCTTTTTCTCTCTCGTATTCCCTCAAGCCCCCTCTATCTATATCTCTAACTCCCTCTATCTCTCCTTTATCTCTTTATATCATCCCAAAAACATACACACTATCTCTTCATATCTATCTATCTAGTTATCTGTCTCTCCCTCTTCTCTCCTCTCTATCTCTCCCCCCCCTCTCTCTACCCCCTCCATGTATATATCTATCTCCCATTGTCTCTTTATTTAAATCCCCAAACATACACACTCTCTCTCCATATCTATCTATCTATCTATCTTTCCCTCCCTCTTCCTCTCCCTCTCTCTCTCTCTCTCTTCCCCTTCTCTCTCTCTTCCTCTCTCTCTCTCTCCCTCTTCCACTTATCTCTCCATATATATCTCTCTTCCTCCCCCTTCTATTTTCCTCTCTCTTCTTCCCTCTCTCCCCCCTCCATTTATATCTCTATCTCCCATTTTCTCTCCTTCTCACTCCTTAAACATACACACTCTCTCTCCATATCTATATATCTCACTCTCCCTGACTCTTCCTCTCCTTCTCTCTCTTCCCCTTCCCCCTCTCTATCTTCCCCTTATCTCCCTCTCTCTCTCTCTTCCCTCTTTCTCTCCTCTCTCCCTCACCATCTCTCCATCTCTCCCTTGTCACTCTCTCCCTCACCACATTTCTCTCTCTATGTCTTTCTTCCCCTTCCAACTCCATCTCTCTCTCCTATCTCTCCTCCTTCCTCTCTCCCTTTCTCTCCCACCTCCATATCTCTCACCCCCCCATCACACTATCCCTCTCTCTCCACACTCCAACTCTATCACTATCTCCCTACCTCTCTCCTTCTTACTCTCCCCCTCTCTCCCCCTCCATATCTATGTCTCCCTATCTCTCTCCTCCCCTTCTTTTCCTATCTCTACCTTCTCCTTTTCTCTCTCTTCCCTCGTCTCCTCTCTCCCTCATTCCATCTTCATCTCTCCCTTGTCACTCCCTCTCTCTCTCTCCACCTCTATCCTTAAATGTCTTTTATCTTCCCTCCCTCTCTTCCCCCCTCCAAATCCATCTCTCTCTCCCTACCCCTCTCCTCCTCCCCCCCCGCCCCACTCTCTCTTCCTTCCTCTCTCTCCTTGTCTCTCCCACCTCTATGTCTCTCTCCCCCACTCTATTCCACCTCCATCTCACTCTCTTTCTTAAATATGATCCCATTGTATTGTATTTACGAAAGTATCTAAAAAGAAAAAAAAACATAATTGGTTATAAAATATTAAACCTATATTTTGGATCAATCATGTCAAAGCAAATACAATAATCAAAAACTTAAAAGAATCATGCACTATATTTTCTCTATCATTGTTAGTCACTTTGATTTATATCTTTGTTTGGATCCTTGGTTAAGATTCATCTATAATATTATTAATATTATATAAATTTCAAATATGTATATATAAAAGTATTCTCACTTTTAAAAGTTAAGAGGAAGATTGTCGAACGCATGGAGGAGGAGCAAAGTTGCAAGTTTCGAGTAGATCCACTTGCAGAGAAAGTAGATATGGCTATAGAGGCAAAGAGGCAGCAGTGTGACAAGAGAATCATGCAAAAGTAGAAGGATAAGAAGAGAATGGAAGAAGAAGAGAGGGAGTTGCATGAGCTGAGGGAGCAACTCCAAAAGAAACAAGAGTTGTGCAACCAGGAGAGGGAAGCGTAGCAGCAGCAGATACACCAGGGGAATCAACATGTGTAGATAGACAAAGTAGCGCCCGTACAAGTAGTTGATTCATCTGAATAGCGGGCATCAGGTGAAGAAGGTGAAGCATCGCAGGGGAAAGACTTCACTCATGAAATAGAACAGACACTTCAAAAATTGGATGCAGACATGGAGTAGCAGGAGTTGGAACAGGGCATTAACCTCATGCCTCACCACAAAGAGGTCGACTCACCTGCTTCAATGCATCCAGATGATTAGCAAGTCTCATATGACCAAGGATGCACTGAGATCCTTAGTGATTAGACAGAAGAAGAGATGAACAACATCTCGTTTGATGAATCCCAACATAGAGTTGTGCAGTCCCACAGAGTGTCAACTCCAAAGGATAAAACATCTCTTATGCAAGTTGAAGAATAAGTGACCATGAACGATGTGCACAAACATCCAGATGCCTTGGCCAATGCAACCAGAGTGTATGTCGAAGCCACTAGCTCAAGTGTTCGCTTCCTAATAGCTGAGAATAAACGAATGGAAAAGGCACTACAAACGGCCAAGAAAGGAGGAGACTTGGTGACAATGTCTACCTGAGCTAAACTAAAGAAGGAAATACTAGATGAAGTATTGTCCCTTGGCATAGTTATGTGAGCATTGTAATCCAAGTGTGGTACGTGCACAAGGAATTCTTCCATCTTAACTGATGACAACAGCGATGTTCTAGAAGAGCACATATCTTGATGAACTTGCATGCTATTGTTGATGACATGCAAACATGGAAGATGAAGTACAAGGGAGCTCTGCTTCACTTGCCTAAGATAATGAGGGTCAATGTCGTCGAGCTGAAAGCATGTATTCGGAGTCAGATTCAGAATTATGAAGAACTCATGTAGTTCATCACTAGCATACAGGCTTCCCATGCACGAGTATTCAAGAGTATGGATGCTGTTGTGTGCACACATGTGATCCCATCAATCAAGACCCTCACCAAAGTGAAGACAAAGGAGCAGATCTCAGTAGAGCTTGACTCGTACTTCAACTAGTTGATGCCCATTGCCACTAGCCCAGACTTGCATATCAGTGCAAACATCATGCACAAGTATGTTGTTGGTTCGGCCACCTTAAAGACAATGATGCGCATGCTTCAGATGAGTTGGACAGAGGAGCCCGAGCAGTGTACCCAGATAATATGCAGGAAAGGGTCAGGTTTCAGACAGATGTCACTGCGGAACACACGAACCCCATCAAGGACTACAGATCTTGGCATTAGTATGTTATTTTCAATCAGAATGAATATTTTGAGGAGTTGGACTTCCATGGTTGTCTAAGTCAGAGTGATGTCTAGTTTGGCTTGCTCAAGCCAATTGTGTTCACATGGGTACATGTGCATTGTAATGTTAAGTCATGTCAAGTGTAAGTCAAGTATCAATAGTGGATGTAACAATCATAGAGTAGGTGAAGAGTCATGAGGGTAGTTGAACAGTCACAAAGGGTAATGTCAAGGGCCACCCCCACTCTTTGCTATAAATAGTCCCTCATAACTCATTGTATATGCTTTTGGTCAGCCAAGCTTCTGATAATACTATCTTGGAGAGAGATTGGATAGTATTGTAATGCACCTTGGCTTCTCCACTGCACAGAGCTTGCACATCTCTTTGGAGGAGCAAGAGGATGTGGCTGTAATGTTCCATCGTTGGGGCTACCTAGTTTACATGGATGTATTTTATGACTGGAACTTACACTTATTTATATAATAAGATCCAACACGTTTTCATGCATATGTTGTCATTGTAGTTGGATTTTTCATGTTTCTTTAGCGATGTATATTGTTTAACTTACGTAGTTTCATACGAACTATTTTGTAGGCAATTATATGAATCTTGTTGCAGATGTGATGTTGGTTTAACCATCACTTTGGATTTCTAGTTGACTCGCTTTCTAGCTTGTGATGCTGAAGAAGAATCACACAGCCATATAACTGTATGCACAACAAATTAACACACAAAAAATAAATTGGTTGAAAAGGCAGAGAGCCATCATGTGTTCTCTCATGCTCATGTATTTCCCTCTTATTCAAATAATTTAATAGTACATTTAAATACATGAGCAAGTGGTCTTAAGATAGTGTGTCTATCTTAGACTCACTTGGTTGAGACAATTTCTCAACTTACACACTAATTTAGGAGAGTTAGTTGGAGAGAATCTCTCATCCAAACTAGAATCCTTAGTTTCAGGAATTCTCATGATTTTATTTATTTTATTTAATAATTGGATTTATCATTGATTTTTAATAGAGTGAGGCGAACATTCCCCTCTCAATGACAAATCCAAAACAAACAAGAAACCATCTTCCAAGTTCTCAAATTTCTCCTCAAAAAAACATTTTCTTGAAAAACCGCCAAAGTTGGATGCTAAAAAAACTCAAATTTGAAGAGAACATGAATTGGCTACATGTCTAATTTATCTCTCAATGTCACTTGACAACTCCATCATGTGCCAAGCTGCAAAAGGATCCAACTGTCATTTGCTTGAAATCAGCATCCTATGTCCACTGACACAATTTGATGAACGCCCACTGGCGTATTTGTTGATGATGATCGCCCACTCGCTGATGAAGATTCCCACTGGTTGCTTCACTGATGTTGTCAAGACTTTCAGTCTGACAACCACTTGTCAATTTCAATGACATTTTCCCCCCTTTGTCAGTTGAAAGGAGAAGCAATCTTCTCCAAATTATATTTGAACTTCCCTCCTTCAGGTGTAGGAGCATTTCACTAGTGTACTCCCCCATTCAACAGCACGAGAGTACCATCTTCATTTTGGGTGCAATATGTGTGAGTGAATCCGATTGTAAAACTTGTATAATCTTCTGGATGTGGATGACCATTCCCATGGATCAGTCCATGAATAATCGATCTTTAATCTGGAAAGTTGGTTTTGTTTGCAACATTTTGTTGATGAATGATTCTGCTTGCCACAATGGTGACAAGGATGGGGATCAAAACATTGATTTTCCAGATGACCGATTCTTTGACAAGGAGAACATTTCGGTTTGTCTGCAACTTGAGTTTGTGTGCATATTTTTTTGTCTATAACTTTCTCATGGCTTGTTGATTATATTTGATCAAGAAATCCTGCACTGATGAACTTGATTAGCTTAGAATAATCAGGGATATGCAAGTTGTTTTCATCTTTGTCATATCCTAATCCGCATCGATTTTTGTTACATTGGAGTTCTTCCCATGGCTTGATGATGGGTTTGGAAGAAAGTTGAAAATAGAACAACTTCAACACTTGAAGCTGGTTGGATGAATGAAGTCGAATGATTAGTTGTCTCTGGATTGGTCAAAGACTTGGAAGCAACACGTTTCTCTTGTAACTAATTTCTCTGCAATTGTGACTCCAGTTGAAGAAACTTGATCATTTCATGTGCATGTTGAAAATTCATTAAAATATCAACAAAATTTGATTTTCTGATTTGTACCATGTCTTCAATAGTTGAGAGGATCAAATTGTTAAGAATCTTTAACAACTGAATCCTTTTCACCATGTGAACTTGTTGGAACTCATGCTCACTTTCTTTTAATACTTGCTAGATTAGTAGAACTTGCTCGCTTGATGTTTGATTGATTGTTGAACGCTCGCTTGCTTTCACACTTGCTTGCTTTGATTGTTTGAATGATGATTGCTTTAAACACTGGCTTGATTTGATGCTCACATGAACATGCTTGATTGATTACTGACACTTGTGATTTCTTAAATGTACTCACTGAATGTGATGATTTGTAAAAAAGGAAAGGGTGTGGAACACTGTCGAAAATGCACCCAAGAGACAAATTACAAGTTCAATCTTGATGACTCAGTTGAATACTTACTTGACTTAATGTATTCACCTTAACAAGTCAAATTAGGGTGTTAGTTACAACTGAGAATGCACCCATACAATTCAGTTAAAAAAAGTTTTTCTACAAGTGATACAAAAAGTGTTGATGATGTTGATGTCGTCTTGGCCTGAAATGCTTGCTTTTGTAGCATCCTTAACTTGATTGCTTTGATTACATGATGTGAAATGTACTTGCTTGGAAGATCATCTTATCAAGTTGATGATGTGATGCTTTGTGCTTATGAACTTAATTGATTATGGGAGCTTTGATTTCAGGAGCTTGATCGATGACTTGCATATGTAAACTTTCTTATGTGCGTGTAGTTGTTTTGTTTAAGCATAATAAAGAGAGTGTTTTACAAATTCGACTCAAATCATGCAAGCACATTCACGAAATAGAGTGTACCTATGATCCCCTTATTCAATTTCGTGCGATCTAGGACACGATCACCACAAAAAGAGATGTTTTTATTAACCTTCAATATACATCATCATGACAATGTCTTCAGTGAGGCATCTCAAGCACAGACTGAGAACTCCTTGTGTCAAATTGTCTTCAAAAACTGACTCTAAAACAATGATAATGCCAAGCTCTAGCATCAAACTTAACTTTAATATTTGTTTTACCTCTCTTTCACATCAAACCTCACTTTTCTCACTTGCCATTGTGACTTCTCAATTACAATTTAACTTTAACTTTGACTTGACTTTGAAATGAACTTAAACTATCTCAAAGTAAAATATTACTTTAGATTAAAATAATAACCTTTCCTTTTAAAAATAAATTGGAAATCACTTATCACTCCCTATTTACTTTACTTATCACTCCATATTCACTTTTTAAGGCACTTATCCCTCCAAAAACTTTACTTTACTATCACTTTATAAAAAGTGAAAACATCACTTCAAACTTTGTGTTCAAACATGCACGATACGGTTCATTCTGTTGTAATGGAATAATAAAATATTCCAAAAAAAGATTATGCATGTGAAGAAAACATATACCTTTTACATACAACCAGGTTAAAAATCCACATGACTCATTTTATGAATTTACTTTTTCATTTTCTTGAAATTATCCACGTGAGCCTTATTCTTAAAAAGAATGAGTGGAAAAAGCATATGGAAATTTATTTGCATGTGCAAAGAAAATACTTGTAGGCACAACATAAGCTCAAACTTACCTCTGATCGAAGTAGAGCCTTGCACTCCATGGTGTTCTTATTTGTTGAGTATATTCCTGTAAGTCTTCACGACACTTTCATCATGTAAATGTTCTCATAGAAATTCTTTGGGCACAACGATGGCTTCACAACATAAATCAAGACAACCATACGATGGCTTAAGGAGGTTCGATCTTCACGAATTTGCTGGGTTAATGTTATTCTCAACTCCAGAGAATTATCATTATTCGCTGAAGAAACCTTTTGCTATGGTAGCATCCCTGATCCGCATCAACCAAACCAAAATTTAACTGAGCGCAACACGGAATATTTGCTCCATTGCTAGATCTTTAATCCACTTTTTATTTGATAGGGTTGCAACAACAATGAGTTGAACCAGGTAGTGCTCCTGAAAACCCTGTAGAAATTTGATCAAACTACTGTAGTCTGCCATTGAAGTGGAATAAAACTATAATTCATGCCACCATCCGCTCCTTCTGCTCATGGGTTAACCATTTTTTTGAGTCCCTCATGCATGAAAAAGTTTATCGATTCTATTGAGCTTCTGTTAAAATGCCAACATATTTAATTATAAAATCAACCAAAGGATATGAGATTTCAATCTCTCTTACCTTCAACGTTTTTTTCAAAGCATGATTTTTTAGCAGAATATTGCCCAATTCAACGTAATTACACCACATCGAATTGGAATTAAAGTACTCTTCTCAGATAAGTGCATGCCTTAGATGAATCTGGTCAAGAATGGCTAAAGATACCTTTGTGCTCGAGTGCTGGTAAATCCAGTGATTCGGCCCTCTCCAATAACTAATGTATAATCCTCAAGGAATCATCTCCACACAGCTCTTGTTCAATATTTGTCAAAGAGATCAAAATCTTGCTTAAAAAACTTGTTTTCCCTCAATCTGAAACTAATTCTCCAATATATTTTTTTAGAAGACCTTCCACTGCTTTGATCTCGTATTATTGAAGGCGATTGATGTGCAAATATTTTTATTTTCCTTCCATTACTCCCTCAACAGCTTGATTAGTCTCATGCGACTTTCAACCTTGCTCCGATACCACATGAAGTAGAATCACACAACCATATAACTATATGCACAGCAAGTTAACACACAAAAAATAAACTGGTGGAAAAGGGAGAGAGCCATCATGTGGTATCTCATGCTCATGTATTTCCTTCTTATTCAAATAATTTAATAATACATTTAAATACATGAGAAAGTGGTCTTAAGATAATGCGTCTATATTAGACTCACATGGTTGAGATAATTTCTCAACTTACACACTAATTTAGGAGAGCTAGTTGGAGAGAGTCTCTCATCCAAACTAGAATCCTTAGTTTGAGAAATTCTCATGATTTTATTTATTTAATGTGATAATTAGATTTATTATTGATTGTTAAGAGAGTGAGGCTAACAGATGCATATTCACTCATGTGTTCCCTTCCCAGTTGAGTATTGTTACAGGTTGCCAAGGGGCGCACTCATCTCATCCCCCATGTGTTAGAACCTCTCATACACCTTCCATGACTCACTGCAATAGTCACACCCTTGCTATTTACATAATTATCTTACTTGTCTCTGTGCGACATTGCAGTCAAGGCATTGCTTTATGACCCACTCCTGGGACTCCTATACCAAATGGTCTAAGGTCTAATTGGGACTTCTTACTGAGGAGATCCCCTTGACATGTTGGCGGGTCCAACATCGTCAACATTTTTGGTGCTAGAAGGAGGGACAAATGACAAGCTGTGTCCTCTCATCTAGTTTTTAACCTTTGCATACCTTTCATGGATTCTTGCAGTCTTCTCCCTTCGCGATGTTTTTCGAATTGTGAAGATGTCTCCATCAAGGGGGAGTTTTCCGATCTCTTGTCCACTTACACTTATGATGGTGAAGGCGAAGTGGCCTAGCTTGAGTACTTACATGACTTTCTTTCCATGCTTCATGAGGAATATGGGTTTTCTATTGAACAGGCCAGCTTGTTGCTTGCACACACACTTCGTGAATCTCCATGTCAATGGCTGCTCAGCCTACTAGCTGACAGTGTGCACTCACTTGAGAACCTCTATGATATTATTGAAGACACTTTCTATCATTTTGATCTAGACTATCTTGACCAAAAACTGTTACATCAATGGAAGGCTCCGCATGAATTGGTTATTGATTTTTGGTAGCGCTTCTGTGACTTGCATATTCAAGCTCTGAGCAAGATGAAATTTGCCTATCTTTGGGACCGGTTCGAGCATTGACTTAAGAAATTTGCCCTTCTGAAGAAGAAGCTTGAGATCAAGCCTCACTCAACATTCTTCAGCGAGGGAGCTGAGAAATCTCATGTGGATGTGGTCATTGTCTTGACTGACTTTCCACCTTCCTCTCATTTAATAGCTCCATCACTGCTGAGTGATGTTGAGGATCATGCTCACACACTTGTTCAACTTTCACATCCTCCCAACATCACTTCACTCAATTTTCACGCAGATTTGGTTGTTTGGGCGCGGGATCCCCCAAGGGTAGTTTTGGGACTAAAAGCCCATATTTTGGTCTAATTTTATAATCCAAGTGTAAGGACTCCGCATTTTGTGGTCGCAGAGCGCGTAGATGTTAAAAAGTCATAGGGTTGTCTGCCCCTATTATGATATTGTAATGTCAATTGTAAAATATCTACCCATAATCCGCGGGCCATGGATTGTATAAATAAAAGCTCCAAGTAATTAAAGGAAATTAGAATAGAATCGATGATCGAACATGTATGAGAGATAGCTCTGAAGTAGAAGTCTAAGTTTGGGTTGTAGCGTAGGTAGAGGCTCTGTAGTTGTGTGCACATAGGCCTAAAAGTCTGCAGTTGAGTGTGCAGACCCTTGCAGCTGAGTGCGTAGGGCGAGTCGAGTCTGTAATCATCTGGAATTATCAATAAAGTGAAGTATTATATAATTTTTGCATCCTTATTTCTTGTTTATGCATCTATTATATTGGGGATGAATTTTACTTCTAATGCTTATATGATGCGCGAATATACATAAATGTGTTGGTTAAGTGAACGCAAGTAAGAACATCTATTTACGTGAAGCTAACTAAGAAATGTTAATAAGATAAATAAGATACTTAGACCAGTTTAGGAGATATCGCAGTTCGCTGCCCTAGCAGCACGAAAGGACTTCAGCCCCTAGTTAGGGCTGCACAGAAGCTGATTGTAACATTTCGCGAAGGTATTGAAAGGTAGAACAGAGGGATAAGAAACCTATGTGAAGGTAGGTATAGTTGGAATAAAATGACATTACAAAAATCTCAAGGGTGTGAAAACTTGATTCCAGCATTCCCCCATACTGCTTCTAGTGAGACTTCAGTCCGCACTCCGTGGGCTGATGCCGAAAGGGCCAGTAGTGTAGGGATTTGTTTGGCTAACTAACGCTGAACCTAGGTCAGGCCCCCTCAAGCCAACAAATGGTTCCATTGTGAGGACCAGAATCTTCATAGAGATGTGTGATGTCATATCACTGGAATCCAATTAAGAAAGAAATCGAAGGCTGGTTGGACAGAAGGATTCACGACTTCATAAAACAAGAAAAAGAAACCCGCGACTATCAAAAGAATAGTGGTTGGACCGATACCTGTATATGAAGATCCATGAAATATTTTTCGGGTCCTTCCCTACTGAGCTATACGAGTGGATTTTGAAGCTAGTAAATAGCCAAGGAAGGTGGAAACTTGACAGTCCTATTGTGTGGACCCCAAAGCTAGTGCGAAGGTTGGAAGCATCGGAGGATAAGATCGCCTGTGCCATCGATCATTGGCCCGTTGGCATCATAGGAGGATTTGTTACTGAGTTTGTGGTTGACACCTCAATCAGCAAAAGAGAGGCAGAGCGATGCTTTTTCAAAGGACTGCGAGGTAAGATACGTAAAATCTTTGAATACTTGGATTAAAATGTTGTTGTACAAAAAACGGGTTATGCAGCTACCTTAATGTTTGAATCTATGCGAAGCAGAAGAATTTATAGAAACAAAGGAAATAAGGGTCGAGAACATAGCCCCTTGATTTCACCTCTGCGAGGAGACAAAGAAGGGATCATGAAGGTCTCTCCACGAAGTTCTATTCAGTTGATAAGACAAGGATTTCTGCGAATTCCACCTCCGCCCACACCACCACCTGCTTCACCTCCGTCGCCTCCAACTTCACCTGTACCACCTCCACCGCAATTCAGTATGGCGAACATAGTGAAGTTTCCTTAGTTCAAAGGCTTGGGAAATGAGGACCCAGACCAATCCCAGTTATTAGTGAAAGTTGTATGGGAAGCTCAAGGTGTTACAGATGACCATATAAAGAAAGAAACATTGGTTAGTGCTCTACAAGATCACGTGCTAACCTGGTATATTATGTACTCCAACAATAACTCAAATGTTAGAGTTGCGGGCATCCAAGCAGAACTGAATAGGGAATTTAGCAGGACTAAATCAGAAGTGCAGTAAATTATGGGATTCAAGGAGATCAGGATGCCACCATGCGAGACACATTGGGAACTAAATCAGAGGCTGAAATGTAAAATTCGTGAAGCCAACATGAATTTGAAAAATGGACAGCATCGCAAGTGTTTTGTGGCTTCGCTACTACCACACCTAAGAAGCGCGTTGTCGTAACAGAAGATAACAACTCAGGCAGAGGCCTTGGAGATTTCCATGAGACTACATGAGATCCTAATGCAAGATCCTAAGCTAGGAGTTCAACAGATCCACGCATAGCTGAAGAATATGTGCCTTGAGATGTAAATCTTGAAGCAGGATTGGACGGTTCAGCTAGAAGTATGCGAATAAGTATAGTGCATGAAATGCAAGAGTCAGGGTTATGACAAGGACCATTGCCCAGTCTTTACAAATTGCCTTGCAAGAGGAGGACCAATGCCTTTAAGGTCGGAAGCTCAAGCAGGACCTAGCGCGGCACCTACTTTATGGTGTGCTATTTGTCAAATAGCCAGAAAACATGCCACAGAGAATTGTCACTTATTACAGAAGTATACGCAAACTCTGCAACAGTTGTTCTGTAACTTTTGTAGATTGGTGGGACATGATGAGCATACTTGCAGGAGCTATGAATTCATGATGGATAGAACTCCTGCCTACAGGGTTCAAGCCAAAGCGTGACCCCTTGACTAGAATGCAAGGATGGTGTGGACAGGATTTTAGGGGCGCAGACGAGGCTGAGGCAGAGGAGGACCTGGTATAGGTTGCAGACAGTTGATTTCCTACAATTGCGGAGGGCCAGGACACTATGCCCGTGATTGCACTAATCCAACGCACCCGTCATGCAAGTATTGCATGTTGTTTGATCATGAAACAAAAGATTTTTCTATGCTAATAGCCAGGATATGTAACAAAGGAGTGTTACCACCTCCCCGACTCAGAACCTGCAGATGATGAGGTCTAAGCCACGCGAGGAATATGCGAACATAAATATAGTGCTCCGAAGTGGAATTGCGACAGGAGATGACAAGGGGAAACAACCAAAAGATAGTACCTGGGTTTGCAAAGCCCCAATGAAATAAGTTTATATTGATTTGGAGCGGACTTGGGAAACCTTCATGGAAGCTAAGAAGAGCTTCGCTAAGGCCTACACTTCAGGAAGCAAAGACAAGCCTGAGCCATAGATGGACCCCTCTATGCTCACAACTTTCTGGGAACCCTGTATGAAGTTACTGCATGACAGTAAGGCTATGAAAGGGTTACAAGAACTTATCAACAAATGTACTAGGACCTTGCCAAGAGAACCAGGCATAGTCCCAAAGATCAGAAAGCATAGAACAAGGACAGGGCATGAAATGAGACTCACCGCCCAGATCGGAGAATACGAGATGGATCAAGTTATTCTGGATTTGGGATAAGATGCCAATGTTTTACCGAACAGACATGGGAGAGAATGGGGAGACCTGCGCTGCAATGGTCTCGGATTCTACTGAGGATTGCGAATCAGCAGAAAGTCATACCCATGGGTGACTGCAAGGAGTCACCATGGATATTAAGGGAGAGAGTGCGCTGGCAGATTTTGAAGTAATAGAGATTGTTGATGACAGCAAACCCTACCCTGCACTCTTGGGAATTGACTAGGCTACTGATATGAATGGGGTAATCAATCTTAAGAAGTGAAAGATGATATTTGAGAAGAAATCACTGCGCGTAATAATACCCTTGGATCCTGCTGAGGGATCATGATATATGGAACTAGTCCACGACTAGGATAATGATGATGATCTGGACTATATCTATAAGATAACAACACAAGACCAAGACTGGGTGAATCTCACCATGGATGGGTGGATTACATGGGAGCACAAGAGTTCCTACTTCAGATTTCTATGAAGAAATAGAATGCTTGTAGAATCGGTTACACAAGGTAACTACACTGAATTGCAACATGATGGCCCGGTCGCTGCACTGAGTGTCGACAGAAGTAATAAATCTTCCTACTTATGATGATCTAAATGAGGTAGATACCTTCTTGGATGCATTTGAAAGGGAGGTTCTGGAAAAGCAATGCTTCCAAGCCTTGGACTGGGTACTACGTGCTATGCCCGCAAGATGGTGGGGTACGCACAAAGGAAGCTTTGATGATTGGCACGAATGTAGGAGATTGATGCGAGCACAATTTAGGAAGCCTAAGATGCGACTGACAGACAAGTATGATGGGCAGGATGATACACGCGCGCATTTGGCCAAACGGACTCAAGCTTATGGGGAAAATCCACAACCTGAGTGGGTGCACCTGTTCTGTCATACCCTGGATGTTATCCCAATGAATTGGTATATAGAAACAGAGATCTGCCATGGGACAGGTGAATGGAATATCCTGCGCAAAAGATTCATGATGACATTCAGCTTTGAGGATGGGTTTGACAGTATTGATGAAGCGCTACAAGAGGTGAAAGTAGCCATCTTTAGGATACCACAGGATCCTGTAGACCTGATTCAGCCTGAATGGGCTACTCAGCTGAGTCGCATGCTAGAATGTTATAATGTAACTACTGAAGAGGAGGATGAGGATCCATAGAAGATTAACATTCCAGAAACAGAAGGCCACCATGAGGTTCAAGGACCACAAATTGAGAACCCTGATATAACCGCGCCAGTGAAAACTAAATAGGTGAACATTGGTATGGAGGCAGAACCCAAATTTGCAAGGATTGGAGACTACTAGGACGATGCAACAGTGAATAAGGTCGTTGAATTACTCCATCAATATCAGGACTTATTCCCAACCAAGTTTAAAAATTTGAAAGGAATAATCAGAGATCTAGGAGTAATGAAGATCACGTTAAAACCTGACGTGGAGCCAGTTAAGCAAAGGCCTTACTACTTAAATCTAAAATACAAGGAGAAGGTCCACGTAGAACTAGACAAAATGCTTGCAGAATGCATCATTGAGCCTATGGAAGAATCTGAGTGGGTAAGTCCAATGGTGGTGCAAGAGAAGACGCAGAAGGATGAGATAAGGATATGCGTGGATCTCAAAAAATTGAATGACGCTTGTGTGCATGATCCTTTCCCAACTCTGTTCATGGATGAAGTGTTGGACAATGTAGGTGGTCAGGAAACATATTCTTTCACTTATGGGTTCTCTGGGTACCACCAAATCAAAATCATGCCGGAGGATAGGAGCAAGACAACCTTCGCGGCTGAATGGGGCTGCTTTCAAGATATTGTCATGCCGTTTGGACTGAAGAATGCACCTACTATCTTTTCGTGCATGGTTTTTGTGGCATTCAAGGAATATATTCATAAGTTCCTGGAGGTCTATTTTGATGACTGGACTATATTTGGGTTGGTTAAGCACCAAGTGGCGAGCTTATGCTTGATGTTGGATACTTGTTTAAGATACCAGATCACGCTCAACCTCACAAAGTGTCTGTTTTGTGTTCCTTTTGGGAACCTATTACAGCATGTGGTTTGCAGACAAGGGCTGATGGTAGACCCCGCAAAGATCGTGGTGAATTTGAACTTGGAAGCGCCAAGGAGTGTGAAACAATTGCGTGGTACTCTAGGACATACGAGATATTACAGGAAGTTTATCAAAGGCTATGCCCAGGTCGTCGTGCCAAATGGAAGAATTGTTGAAGAAGGATGTCACATTCTACTAGAACGATGACTGTAAGAAAAGTTTGGAAATATTGAAAGAAAATATGGTTACCGTGCCGATTCTAGTCTTCCCAAATTGGAAGAAAGAGTTTCATGTCCATGTCAATGCGTCATGTATAATGCTAGGGGCAATACTAACACAAGATGGTGGAGAAGGCTTGGACCACCCTATCACGTTCACAAGCCATAGATTATTCAAAGCAGAGAAGAACTATTCCACCACTATGCACAAAGGGCTAGCCATGGTGTATGCACTCCAGAAGTATCGACACTACTTGCTAGGAGGCCACTTTAAGATGTATACAAATCACTCCGCGCTAAAGTACTTGGTCAATAAGCCTTTGTTCGGGGGGAAATTTGCAGATGGCTTTTATTGTTCCAAGATGATTTTGAAGTTGTAAAGCCTGAATGATTGAATGCGGGACCTGACCACCTGTCACGTGTCGAGACAGGGGAGGAACCTACTAGTATGGAGGAAGGATTACTTGACGCACAGCTCTTTGTTGTGTGCATCACGGATGGACATTTTGAGGATATAATACACTTTCTAACAACTGGAAATACACTGGAAGGATACTCTATCCAACAAAAGAAGGAATTAGTGGTGCGCGCGGAAGACTTCTCTATCATTTTTGAGCATCTATACAAGATGGGGAATGAAGAAATACTGCAAAGGTATGTACCTGATTTTGAACGAAGCAGCATCCTCGCGGATGCTCACAGGGGCGCCGCAAGAGGACATTATGTAGAAAGAGCAACCGTGCAGAATATTCTACGCACTGGGTTGTGGTGGCCAACCCTTCATCAGGATTCAAAAGCATATTGCAAGGCATGTGATGTATATCAGTGGACAGGCAGGCCATCATGGAGGGATGAAATGCCTTTGAATCCACAAGTAATATTGCAGCCCTTCGAAAATTGGGCAATAGATTTTGTAGGACCTATTTAGCTCCAAGAAAAGACAGGTGCGAGGTACATTATCACTGCGATAGAGTACTTGACTCATTAGGTAGAAGCGCAGCTGGTGAAGGATTGTATGGGAGAAACTGCCATGAAGTTTCTATTTGAACATGTACTAACGCAATTTGGATGTCCAAATATCTTGATGAGCGATCGCAGTATGCACTTTCTGAATGAGACGATTAATGCACTAATGGAGGAATTACAGGTGTATCACCAAAAGACCAGACCTTATCACCCACAGGCTAACGAAACAGTGGAAGCATTCAACAAAGTGCTTGAAAATGCACTGACCAAGGTATGCAATGCTCAATGAAGTGATTGGTACTTACGCATACCTGCAGTGTTATGGGCTTACTGGACGACATGCAAGAAGCTAACAGGACAAACACATTTTAGGCTTGTCTATGGAGTGGAAGTTGTAATGCCTATGGAATACATCGTGCCTAGTCTACGCATAGTAGCGATCACAGGTATGACGGGTCGCAGAGCCCTGGAAGAAAGGCTCGCACAGCTGGATGAGCTCGAAGAAGAACGAGTTTTGGCTAGATTTCACCAGCAGGTCCAAAAGCAATGCAAAAAAGCATGGCATGACCGACATATTAAGTTGCGCACCTTTAAGGTGAATGACTTGGTGTTGTTGTATGATACTAATTTTTATAAATTTCCAGGGAAACTCAGGATCTACTGGTTAGGTCCGTATGTTATTAAGGAGATCACCAACAAAGGTGCAGTACAGCAGGTCAAGTTAAATGGAGAACACTTCCCAGGAAGGTGAATGACAGTCGCTTGAATCCATACACTGGAAATCTGACGATGTGACTATATGGAAGTAGCATAGTCTTAGCACTCCAAGCAACTGAAAGGAGACGCGGGACTATAAACTACACTACCCGAGAACCGCGTGATGTCAGGACTATAAACAGCAGTGAAGTGTCACTAGGTCTGCGACAATGCGAAGACATCTACGCTAGCACACAGGTCTGCTAGAAAATGACCGTTAAAGTCACCATTCACGATTTGATGGTTAGTTTGAGGCCAAATAGAGAGGGCGACAGGCATTTAAGGTGAACTTTATGGGTTAGATTCTTGAAAATCTATCACCAATCCAACATTAATGGGCTGAATGTCGGGGGAACGGTCGAATTCAAATTCAAAAGACCCTATAAATTACAAGTGGTTGTCCAACGAAAAACACTTGGAATTTTGAGAATTCAGTTGTTGTATGCTCAACTATACATGAACTAAGACCTATTCGAGACTCTGAAAGTGAATTCATTGTTTTAGAAAGTACCAGAGACATTGTAAGAATTGTGGAATAGCGTTATGTCAGCACCCGCGGAAGCCATGGACATAGGAGTAGTGACAGTCGAGGAAGCCATGCAGGAAATTGTGGAAGTGGAAGCGCCAGAGCGATAAAGGAGGTCCCTAAATCACCTAGAACACCACGACCTAAGAAGGATAAGCAGGCCATGATCCCGGTGCGGGTCTCACCCAAAAATCCACAGAGGACCAAGCTCACCTTGTAGGAAAAAGGGAAGGCCATTAATCTAGATGTCGATGAGGAGGAATCTAAAGAAATCTTGGTGGATGAGGAGGACGAAGAAATGGAAGTTGAAACCCAGGGTGTGAACCTTATTACCCAGTTACCTGAATATGTTCCTCCGCACAAGGGTAAAGCCAAGGTGTCAAAGGACATTGATGAGAACAGGAGCTCTCTGCAAACTCTGTTGCTCCCAAATGATATTGTTTTTGAGGGACTGCACTTGGAGTGGGTTCCTATGTTGAAGTTTGAATATTGGGACCTCGCAGACCACAATAAGTTCCCACATTTAACGACTGAGAAGCTAATGCGCCAGAGGATTGATGTGACTGCTAGAACAATTCAATTGTAGCCATGGACATGGCTCAGAGGTGTAGAGAAATCCGGATTTCTTAACCTGCTTTGGGTGCCGCATTACCACCGCTCCCTAGTGACCATCTTCGTCATCAGGAAGTTGCTCCTCTTGGTGCATGATGGGTGTTTGTGGCTGGAGGAGCCCATCCCCATCACAGACCATCTGATTCACTGGATTACATGGCTACCTTACTCAAGGGAGGATCCAGCCAATAATTCCGAAGGAAAAGGTGGCGTGTTGGCCCTTGCAGAAGCGATGAAGAAGAAGTTCAATTTGGAGAAGAAGAAGTGAGGATATGCCATATCCAACATTAACAACCCTGTGGTCAAGGTCGTGACACAAATATTGGTAGGGAAGGTGATGCAGAAGTGTTGCACAGATGAAGTGCCCACACGAGTGATTGCACTAATGGCCCAATGTGCAGAAGGAGTCTAGTTCAACTGGGCAAACTATCTATGCAACGATTTCCTTGCAAACTATCATGAGGCACAGGAGTAGGGAAAAATGGTTCACTACGTGTGGCTCCTGTTTTCGATAGTACTAGTGGCATGGGAGCTACCCAAAGATAGCCAATTCCCTTTGGTCACGCTAGACCTTCCAGAGGCAGCGAAGTACGCTTCGCTGTGGGTGACCAAGGATGTGCAGCATATCAGAGAAAGTAAGATATTCTCGGACCTAATGGAGATGATTATCTAGATGGGGATCAATCGCAAGCCACATTTGTCGCCCACAATATACGCCAATTTATAGAGCTTTGTAGAGTTCAAAGTGGATTTCCACCATGTCTTTATCAGGGCACAGAAGGACCCCATGAAGACATGGCATAAACTACCGTACTTGGTGACTGATGATGTAATTTTCACAGTCCTTGAGTCTTGGCCAATGGAGTGGCGTGCTCCAGCTGGCTCCACAGTGGAAACAAACAAGTCCACTGTGCAACGCAAGAAGGAAGAGACAAAGCTTTGGATGGCACAGCTAGCGGAAAAGTGCAGGAAAGAGGAAGCAGAGGCTAAGGCCCAGGAAGCGCACAGAACTGCAAAATTGGCCAAAAAATAGTAGAGAACAGGAGGAGAAGAGCATGAAGGAAAAAAGTCACCTTCACCTAGCACTGAGGCAGAAACAAAGATAGAACAAGGTGGCACAGACCCACAGACAACGTCCACCCAACTCAAGCGTCTGCAACTGCGAGAGAAGGAATTTCCAAGAAAGAAAACAAAGGCATCAATGACATCCTTCGACCCAATCACCCTCACTAAGGGGGATTTGCATGACATCGGAAAAGCGGTGAGGGATGTCACCATGAAGGCCCTCCACCAATTTGAATAACAGCAACAACTCATATTGGGGGATCTTCAAACAAAACTACAGGAGTTGTAGGTTTGCACTCCACAGGCTGGCATAGAGTCCACCAGCCTCGCGATCGACACTTCAACTACCGAGGAGATGTTGCGCACAAGGATGACCAACACAATAGTGCTACCAAATGGAGCACTCAATACAGAGAATGAGGCCGATAGGGCCACGTTCAGTAGTTTGAAAGGGTTCAGATTAAGTATGGACATGCTCCCTCAGGAGACGCTCTATCTCGTATAGGATGAAGTCACCACGAAACTACGGGCCAGGGAGAGTCGTGCTCTATAGGTAATGAGTGAACATCGCATCAACATTGAGCAGTTGGGCCTGCAGCACAACGAAGCAGTAGAGCAGAAAAAGAAGATAATGTAGGTAGTGGACGAAGCCTTCCAGATGGTCCTGAATTTCGCCATTTAGGAAGAGGAACCAATTGAGGCACGCATCCGTAAATTAGCCACGGGGGTGCACAACGCTCGAGCAGAGATAGCCAGGTTTCAGCTGAAGCTGAACCTGCAGATCACAGAACTGCAATTGAATGCTTAGCCTTCAACTCTGCCAGAGATCAGGGAACAATGTACCACTATTGTTACAACAACAATAGTGGTGGTTGACAATGCAGTGGCAGACTACATGCAACTTTTCAAATAGTCATTCGATGTCTTAACCACCCTGCAGGAGGACCCAAATGCAAAGCGCCTAGAGACAGAGGTGCGCGACCTCCAACAGAGGTATGACGAGGTAAAAGGTACCGCACAGATGGTTGCCCTTACGCAGAGGTTTGCATGGATGTAGGAGGCAAAGGCACTCAAGGAATAGGTGGATGTCGCTCGGCACAAAGAAGCGATCCTAAGAGCGCGCCTACAACCATGGATAGACGAGGCTTACGAGATCACAACCTCCATTGATGGAAAGCTCATGAAACTACAAGCAACTTAGCAGAATATTCAGAGCAGTAGTTTAGTAGCAGTCACCGAGCAACGCGTGGAAGAAGTCCAGCAGGCAACTGCTCAATGTGCTGCCGAAGTTGTGGTTGATCCAAACATATCTAGGAGGTCTTCGCGCTAAGATCTCCGCACCTTTAGAGTGACTCAAGGGCGAGTCACGATGTTTATGTTGGGGGCTTGTTGGGCGCGGGATCCCCCAAGGGCAGTTTTGGGGCTAAAAGCCCATATTTTGGTCCAATTTTGTAATCCAAGTGTAAAGAATCCACATTTTGTGGTCGCGGAGTGCATAGATGTTAAAAATTCATAGGGTTGTCCACACTTATTTTGATAATGTAATGTTGGTTGTAAAAGATCTACCCATGGTCTGCAGACCATGGATTGTATAAATAGAGCTAAGATTTAAGTAGTTAAAGGCAATTAGAATAGAATTGATGATCGAACATGTATGAGAGATAGCTCTGAAGTAGAAGTCTAAGTTTGGGTCGTAGCGTAGGTAGAGGCTCTGCAGCTGAGTGCACAGAGGCCTAAAAGTCCACAGCTGAGTGCGCGGACCCCTGCAACTGAGTGCGCAGGGCGAGTTGAGTTTGTATTCATATGGAATTATCAATAAAGTGAACTATTCTATAATTTCTGCGTCCTTATTTCTTGTTTATGCATTTGTTATATTGGGGACGAATTTCACTTCTAAGGCTTATATGATGTGTGAATATATGTAAATGTGTTGGTTAAGTGAACACAAGTAAGAAAATATATTTACGCAAAGCTAAATAAGATTTGTTAATAAGATAAGTAAGATACTTAGCCCAGTTTAGGAGATATCATAGTTCGCTTCCCTAGCAGGGCAAAAGGACTTCGGCACCTAGTTAGGGCTGCGCGGAAGCCGATTGTAAAATTTTGTGAAGGTACTGAAGGGTAGAACAAAGGGATAAGCAACCTACACGAAGGCAGGTAGAGTTGGAATAAACTGACATCACAACCATCTCAAGTGTGCGGAAACTTGGTTCCAGCATCCCCCCATACTGCTTCGGGTGAGACTTCAGTCTGCGCTCTGCAGGTTGATGCCGAAAGGGCCAGTAGTGTAGGGATTTTTTTGGCTAACTAATGCTAAACCTAGGTTAGGCCCCCTCAAGCCAATAGGTTGAGTCCTTCGAGTTCTCATATGCATTCTGTTCTACGACCTCTGTCTTCGCACTCGGGTGATCCTCCAAATGATACTGTCTTATGTTCATCCATTCTAGACTCTTCACTTTTTGTGAACGAGGAACAACCCATTGACGGAGTTGGTGTTGCACAACCAACATGCATTGTTATTCACGAAGGGTATGAGTTGGATTTTGAGCATCAACACTCGGCGAACGATGACTTCCTTCCCTCTTATCCCCCTCCATTCTTTCCTAACATCTTTGGTGAATGTACCATCCATGATTTTGATGTGTGTATTCATCCACGAATGCACCCATTGATGATCACTCACAGGGCTCGTCGGATGTTGGTCCATCATTCGGAAACGAAGAGGATAAATTATTCATTGAAAATCCACTTGATATTTCATCTGTCTTTTTCAGAAACACAGAAGATGAGTTTGTTTGCTTTTCATCTACCCCTCTGTTTGATTCTTGTTCGCTCTTCATCTACCCCTCTGTTTGATTCATCTGATCATGAGGTTGCCAATGAAATAATTGATTTTTCAGATCGTGGCAGTCGTGATCCATTTGTTTTCGTATTTGAACATGATCATGACTCTATCATAGTTGATATGTCAAAGCCACTAGTTTATGATGATCTATCTGATGATGAAGTTGAAACACCCAAGACTATCAAGGCACTTCAGCCCAAGCTGATGGTTCTGTCAGGTCCTCGCTCTCTTGCGGTTATTCTCACTTCTGATCATGAGACTATTCAATAACTCGAGACTCCTCATCACTTAGTGGTATACATTAAAGATCCATCTCACATAGAGATCATACTTCCTCCACTTGAACAACACGATCCCATCGCTCATGCATTGGAGGAATATTACATTGCAAGCACTCATTTGCAATGCAATTTATCTTTGTTTCTTTCATTTTCTTGCATGTTTAAGTCAATATTGTGCTTATTCTTCAAAGTTGCACACAGTGTCACACAACACCATGATAAGTCCACAGACTGCTCATCATGCACTTGCACTCACTTATGTCCTGTGGGCATTGTCAAACATGAAGTGTGGTTGTCTTCATTATTATATAGCTTTCTTTCTTGTTGATTCACACAACTGGGTTGCTCGCGAACCAAGCCTTCACCAACGTGGGTCAACCAATGTGCCTATGGCTACATTGGAAATATCACTTCACGTGATCAGGCCCATGCACTATTAGTGTAGGAGTAGGCGAAGTTTTTTCTTTCAGTTAGTTTTCTTGCATGCTTGTTTTCTTACTCGCTTTGTTTGTTTGTTTGTCTGCTCGCTTGTTTGCTTACTTTCTTTGCTTTCACTTTCGCTTCTGCCCTTGCTTTGCTTTGTTTTTTGTTAGTTCACTTGTTTCATTTGTAGGTTAGTTTCATATGAAACCATGTATGACTCTTGAAATGAGTTGGGTGAAGTACAAGAGGGCTTGTACAACTATGACTACTTGGTTATCTGTCATCTTACCTCTGTATGAAGAGCTTGTTACTTTTAGTCCATGATACGTCGAAGGAAAATACGTACTATTCGAAATGAACCTTGGTGAAAACACAATGCTTGCATGATAATTAGTGTCACCTTCTCTAGTCGATTGTTTTTAGGTTAACCCTTGTCAGCGCAGTCAAGGAGAGTAAGGTGAGGGGGAAAACTTTAACAGGCATGTCAAAGATATAATAAAATACTTCTCTGCTGGAAAAATCTCTTATACTCTCAATAAGTCAAGATCCCTCTTCTACCTCTTAAATGAATAAGTGTTATACATAGTTGAAAAAATGAAAAATTAAAAATTAAAAAAATGAGAAATGAGAAATGAATAAGGCGAAAAAAGAGAAGGCTTCGTGCGTAGGGAGGTGATGCAAGTAACTCCGATGGGGTACTAACCATGCTCACTAGCATTGGAGCTATGCTTGTGTTCCTATGTGACTCCAACAGGGTACTGTCCAAGCCTTCTGGCAGTGGAGCAACACCAGAGATGAAACTAAGACTTTGACGACTATACTGCTTGTGCATCCATACACCCCTCAACCCCAATCAAAACAACTATGTTTCCTTGGCTTGGAATGTGTGTCAATCAACCAAGAGCTTGGCAGATGCTACATTTTACAATCAAGCTAGTGTGAAGCCAAGATGAACTGAGAATTGAACAATACTTCTGGAGGTGTTAGACTTTCTTTTCATGAACAAGGTCCATTTAGAGAGCTGGAGTTCTACCAGTGTATCGCCAAGTGTTGTAGCAGCTACAACCACCCTCCAAAATTTTTCCTTAGCCCATTTTGGAGCCTCCCTACTAACCTTTCATAACACCTTCTCTTGTTTCATCAAGTACTCAAGCTTCAGTGATTTTCATGCACAAAGACAGCCTATTGATCATAGCTTGATGCATTCCCCTCACAGGTTGTTCACCAAGACTTGGTACAGCTGTAGGCTGATCAGTTTCCCTAAGAAAATTGGGTATTTCTGGAGGGAAACCAGCCTTCCCTCTAGAAATTATGAAATGTTGTCTGATAGCTTGCTGGGCTCCAGAATTGCGCAATTCTATTAGCCAACACTCTAAGTAGGAATTGCGCAAATTTCCCCAACAGCGCTGCTCAGTCCAGAATTTGTGAAAATCCAGGCAGCAGTCAATTGCTCTACCCAAAAATTGTGAAAACCTCCTAGGTAGTCAACCCAACTCCAAGCCAAAAATGCGCATTTTTCTCAAGTAGTTGAGTAGTTTCATGCATGAGCAGTCTAGTTGACCAGTTCCACCCGAGACCAAGGAAACTTGACTTGCATGCATGCATGCATGACTTGCCTTTTCCCGGAATAGAAAAAGGTGTCATGCAAAAGGAATCCCATGATTCAGGGAGCTACTTTTAGCAGCCAGAGGTTACATGAAAATTTGCTTTAGAAGTTTCGCTCCAAGTGTCGCTTTCTCCTAGATTTGTGGCATGCGCTTCATGAGCCCAAAATTATTTATTTGATGCATCAGAGCTCATTCTTTCACATTGATCTTGGAGCTGTAACGTCCCATAGCACATCCAAGACTCTTCAACACATCCGTCTCAGCTATTCATGGGTAAGTGGCCTCAACTTGTCTTTTTCAACATTTCTGTCACTTTTTGTGTATTCTCTTGTGTGAGTGTGGTTTTCTTGATTTATTTGAATGCTTGTTGTCATTTACATGTATACTAGCTTGTCCTGGCTCTGTTTCAGTTTTCGTTTCTATCTCACTATTGTCATGTGCATGAAATTGTTTTGCACGAACGTTCGCCAAACTGGCGAATCGCTTCACCCACATGCATGTTGATCTGTTTGTTGAATCTTTCATTCATGTTTTGCATGCACTTTCAATCACTTCTGCTTTCACTTAGTGTCGCCATGCATTCACTGTCTTATTTTCTTTCAGTTGCCCATTAGCGATTCGGGCCAACCTTGGCCCAGACTCTGCTTTCACTTAGTGTCGCCGTGCATTCACTGTCTTATTTTCTTTCAGTTTCCCATTGGCGATTCAGGCCAACCTTGGCCCAGACTCTGCCTTCACTGAGACTGCATTACGCAATCTAGGGAAGGAAGGCTCTGCCTTCCTCTCCATAAATGTGCATTTCTACCCATCACTACCCTCCAAGACTGTTTTGCACGTTTTTGAGGGGCAGTGACTACTGGCCCAGAAAATTGTGCAATGTAGTCCCTAAGCTTGCAGTCACTCCCAGCTAGAATTGTGCATTGTGAAATCCCAACAGCCAGTAGCTAGTCACCCAACCTCCCAGAAGAAATTGCACAACATTTCCCATGAGTTTCCCAGGTATGTATTGTGTCATTCCCCAAAGTTTCTTTGTGTTCACTGACAGATTTATTTCCATGCATGTTTCTTGTCTCTATATCTTTCAGGTGTTCATCTGTCTCAATGGTTTCCAAGAGAACAGAACCAAAGGACACTGATGGAAATGCAGCTAGAGAAGCAGTTGAGCAAATGTCCTCTAGTCTACTGATCTATGAAAATACAAAGTTGTATCTAGATAAGGACACCAAACTGAAGTGGCAAGAGGTTAATGAAACATTTGCAAGCACTTTTGGGGAACACCTCGAAGACTCTCAGGTGTACGTGAACATTCACAAGTCTGGCTTGTACCGTATTGCATTCAGATATCACATGTTCCCATGCACGAACATGATACATTGGATTGTCTCTCACACTGATCCTGAGACGATGACCTTGAGCAGTGTTAGTGGGACGAATCTTGTGACCTTCTAGGAATGTTATGATGAGATGTATCAGATTTCAAATCCCGTGACTGTCATGGAGACTCCATTCAGCTTACCCAACATCAGTGCTAACTCTAAAGACATTATGAAGAATTAGGTAAAGGAGCTAGCTCGATTCAGGTTGACACCTAACTAGATCTACAAGACAAAGATGCTAAGGAAGGCGTACGAATACTTGATCATATTTGCTTGTCCTTTGTATGGCCAAGCAAGTGCGGAAACCTTCCCACAAAGTTGGGTGCTTGCACTGGGCCAATTGGCTAGAGAAGGGAAACCATGTAATTGGTCTGGCATACTGGCTCAGCAGCTGAATGAATAAGTAACGAAGGATCGACAGTCATCCAGAGATATGCATGCAGAGATTTACATGTCCGCCTACATCCTAGATGTAGTTGTGCCCGATAGGAGTTCCCATGCTTGGAGTGGGCATGGTCACCGGCGGAGACTGTTGTGAACACATATTTCAAGTTTTTGTCTGAATGCAGCTTCAAAGGAGTAATCATATGGTTGTCCGACCATTTTTTCACTCCATTGTACAAGATGATATTCGAACATGGTCCACCCTACATGCCAACGGAAGCAATGGAGGCATTGACAGGTATTGCAGATTGGTATGCCTCACCATCCGACACTTTCATCTGAATGTTCAGTGTGGAGAAGCCTTTGCATGTTCTTCCGAAGTTTTCTTTGCACGTACTTGTCATGCAGGAAGTAGCATATCACATCTCGGAAATATTGACAGCTTGACTCATAGGAAGAAGAAGGCACATTGACCCGCTCTTCTGTTGCAGATTGGGTTATATGAGATCCAGAGTATCAAGCAAGTGGATGTCAAAGAAGAACTCATGAAGAAGTACCCATTCGACCTTTGAAGCTACAATACATATGACCCAAATTGCACTATGAAAGATCACTACACGAGAGTTCAGTTCAACTGGATTCACGGGGCATGTCATTGGGCCGAGGAGGACCCATGGAGATATTGCTATAGTTTCTCCAGACCCAATGAACCAGTCGGCTTCGTTGTGGAGTGGTTAGCGAAGCAACATGAAGCAGCATCACGGAGAGCACCAATAGTAGTAGTAGTGGTAGTAGAGGCAAGCATACCAATGCATGAAAAGGGTAAGAGGAAGATTGTCGATTGCATGGAGGAGGAGCAAAGCTGTAAGTTTCGAGCAGATCCACTTGCAGAGAAATTAGTTATGGCTATAGATGCAAAGAGGTAGCAACGAGACAAGAGAATCATGTGAAGGAAGAAGGATAAGAAGAGAATTGAATAAGCAGAGAGGGAGTTGCATGAGCTGAGGGAGTAACTCCGAAAGGAACAAGAGCTATGCAAACAGGAGAGGGAAGCGCAGAAGAAACAGATACAGTAGGGGGCGCAACATGTGTAGACAGATGAAGTTGCGCTCATACAAGTAGTTGATTCATCTGAACAGCTGGCATCAGGTGAACAGGGTGAACCATTGCAGGGGAAAGACTTAACTCATGAAATAGAATAGGCACTTAACCAATTGGATGCGAACATGGAGCAGCAGGAGTTGGAACAGGACACCGACCTCATACCTCACCACAAAGAGGTTGACTCACCCACTTTAATGCATCGAGATGATCAGCAAGTCTTGGATGACCAAGGAGGAACTCATATCCTTGGTGATTAGCTGGAAGAAGAGATGCACAACATCTCATTTGATGAATCCCAACATAGAGTTGTGTAGTCCCACAAAGTGTCAACTCTGGAGGATCAAACATCTCCTGTGCAATTTGAAGGACGAGTGATCATGAATGATGGGAGAAAAAATCTAGCTGCCCTGGCCAATGCAACCAGAGTGTATGCTGAAGCCACTAGCTCAAGTGTTCGCTTCCTAATAGCTGGGAATGAGTGAATGGCAAAGGAACTAAAAATGGCCTAGCAAGGAGACTTGTTGACAATGTCCACCCGAGATGAACTGAAGAAGGAAATACTAGATGAAGTATTATCCCTTGACACAATTATGCGAGCATTGTACTCCAGGTTTGGTACCATGCATAAGGCAGTCATCCATCTCAACTAATGGTCGTAGCGATGTGCTAGAAGAACACATATCTTGATGAACTTACATTCTGCTGTTGATGACATGTAAACATGGACGATGAAGGACAAGGGAGCCCCACTTCACTTTCCTAAGATGACAAGGGTCAATGTTTTCGAGCTGAAATCACGCATCTGGAGTCAGGTCTGAAATTATGAAGAACTCCTGTAGTTCATCACTAGCATACAGGCTTCCCATGCACGAGTATTCAAGATTATGGATGTTGTGGTGCGCACATATGTGATCCCATCAATCAGGACTCTCACCCAGACGCAGACAAAGAAGCAGGTCCGACTAGACCTTAACTCATACTTCGACAAGTTGATACGCATCACCACCAGCCCATACTTGTCTTTCAGTGCAGACGTCATGCACAAGTATGTTGCTGGTCCGGCCACCTTGAAGATAATGATGCGCATGATTTCAGATGAGTTGGACATAGGAGCCCGAGCAGTGTACCCGGATGCTATGGAGGGAAGGGTCAGGTTTTAGACAGATGTCATCACGGAACACATGGACACCATCAAGGACTATAGATCTTAGCATTAGTATGTTACTGTCGATCAACATGAAGAAGTTGAGGAGTTGGACTTCCATGGTTGTCTAAGTCAGAGTGATGTCTAGTTGGGCTTGCTCAAGCTAGTTTTGTTCACATGGGTACATGTGCATTTTAATGTTAAGTCATGTCAAGTGTAAGTCGAGTATCAATAGTGGATGTAACAATCATAGAGTCGATGAAGATTCATGAGGGTAGTTGAATTGTCACAAAGGGAAATGTAAAGGGCCACCCCCACCCTTTGCTATAGATAGTCCCTCATAACTCAATGTATAGGCTTTTGGTCAGCCACGCTTTTGATAAGACTATCTTGGAGAGAGCTTGGAAAATATTCTAATGAGACTCATCATTGGGTAAATATATGGAACTTAATCCACCTCCTAGCTTGGTAAAATCAACTTTTCTCACAATTTATAAAATATATTGATTATATTTTGTTTAATGAGATGAGTGAAAGTGAGATATTATGTCTAGTGGACTAATGTGCATTGGTTGCAGGTTTGTGAGAGACAATCATGGAATTTTGGCTAATTAAGGGCTGAAACTCAAATGAGACAAGGAAGAGAGATTGTAGGAGGTAAATCCTCCTCATTTACTCCTCCCTCATTCAAATATTCCTCCATTAATCACACTAGCTCAGAGTACAAGAAGCCAAGTCATGGAGATCAAAAGGCAGTCGAGCAAGTGATAGTTGAAGAGCTAGTTTATCTCGAGTTTGGGAGCCGAGCCTCCCTATATTTAAGGAATTCATTGGGAAATTTAGTTGTATAAATAAAGAGGCCTAGAGACTCATTAGGATTCGAATTTTTGTTGTAAAAGCACTAGTCAATTTCAAGTTCAAGACTTGTAGAAGACATTGTTATGTAATTTTCTATTTTGATAATGAGAATGAACAATTCCTTGATCCAACACTAAGTTAACTCAGAGGGCTGAAGCTCTTCGGTTAGGGCCAAACCCTAGCAGAAAAGGCTCTTCTTCTTGTATTTGTATGCTTAGATTTAATTCATATATTAATGGTTGAATTGCGTTTAGAATTATTTCACTGCGAGTAGTATAGATTTGATTAATTTTCTTAATAGTTTGCTTCCATTTGTGCTTTACTTCAGTAGTAGTTTAGAAGAGATAAAGAAACATCAAAAAGTTGTCAATAGGTGGTTTTGGCCTCACTCCTTCCTTCAGGGATCATGGTTTGAGGAAATAATTCCTATGCAGCCCCAAAAAGACAGAATTCTAGTTTCTCATGGAATTTAAGGTTTTATGTACTTAGGCTAGCATTTGATCAGTTTGCAAGAGTAAGATTTAGTTATCATTTCTTCTACCTTCAGTCTTACATTAGATCTCATCAATGTTCCATATTGTTCTACAAGTTCTCCTCATGCATAAAGTAGGTAGCTAGCGCATGAAATTTTGTTTTCCTTAGATAATTGGAATTCTTCTTGTTTACATGATTTTTGGGTAAATGTCAATGTTTGATGCAGTGCAAAGGTTTCAAAAGTACATAGAGATTTGATAGTCAACCACCTCATTCCAACTTCATCCATCCATTATCATTCTTTTCTTTCACTCAAACCCTCACCAATTTCATCATTTCACAAGGAAAATTCTCCAAGCTTGTTAAGCAAATCCAACCATCTCCCAACCTTGGGTTTAAGCTCTGAAGTGGTCCTAGGAACTTCCTTGCTTCATTCCATCCACCAACCACCTTCCCTAAGCCTTCCATCACCTTCAACACCCATCCTATTGTTCTCGGTTTTATCCTGTAGAAATACAGGGATCCTGTAGATTTTTAGGACATCTTGTCGAACGCATTAGGACATCTTGTAAGTTTACTTGTGGTGGCCTGTTTTGAGGCCGAATTGAGGAAAATTCCTCTAGGAAGCTAGAAAATGTCCCCTACTGGTCTCCCCAACCTTCTAATCATTCACCATCATCCCTAAGCCACCTGCCACATCACCAAAAGAGATTAGCTTTCACACTTTCACATAAAAAAAGACAAAAAGAAAAACAGAATTATTTTATTCATTTACATGCACAACAGTAGAATGTTTGATGCTTTGAATTTTCATGCTTAGGATAGTATAATTTCATACATGTTAACTTAACATTCTTTTGAAGCATATCCTCTTAGCAGTTAGTTAGAAAATGGTGTGTTTTAGCATTTGATTTCACTCATTTTCCTTACTACAGTAGACAAGATTTCTCTTATAGTAGATTTCTCTTTCCCTCATTGGTAATCAAGCTTCTTCTGAATCCATAGAAGTCTGGTTTGAAAAACCATTAGTGTTCTATCACCAGCTTAGCAGTGACAACGAGAAGACCCATCACATTTACTTGTGTATACAACACTGTCACCTCCAAGTTTGTATGAACCCTGGGTTGATAAAGTAAATTTGGTAGCCCAGGAGTTGTAGCATTCTTCTTGCTTTACTGGTGCTCATCACTTTTTGGTGTTGTTTCCGGGGAGGTGTCTGAGTAATATGTGATTATTGCTTTCTTTCTTCCATTCCTTGTCTCTAATATTCTATTATTAGTTTCATTTCTACAAAATTAATTTAGTTTTCTTTCTTTTCCATTCTGCATTCTCTGCTTTCCTTTCCATTCTACAAGTAAGATTCATTCAAGAAATTAGTTTTCATTCAGTCAGTTAGTTTTCATTCAGTCTGCAATTTCAATTCTGCAATTATTTTCAAAGCTTGAAAAAAAACAAAACAAAACAAAACAAAAACACTTCTTTCATGCCTCGTAGGAATAGGGATAACTTAGGGAAATTTTTTCCAAATACCCCCACTACTTCAAACAGCCAACCTTCCCTCTTCTTCGGTGGTTGTGAATTGGAGGAACCCTTAGGTGAAAAACCAAAGATATTTGAAGAGCCTATAGGGGGAGAAGAAGAAGAAGAACCCATTCCAACTGACCCAATGGCTGAAAATAGAAATGACAGAGGAAATAGAGAAAGAGTTGAGGGTGCCTTCCCCATCAGGGAAACCAATGGGGATACCAAGATGAAGAATATAATCCCCTCTTCCCTTCCTCATTTCCATGGCCTGACCTTAGAAGAACTAGACACTTTCTTGTTTGAGTTTTTTTCCATATGCAAAACCTATTGTTACACCAATGATGAGCAGAAGTTGAAACTATTCCCATCCACTCTCAAGGATGCAGCTTTGCTCTAGTTCATGGGTTTACCTGGGGATAGCATAACAACTTGGGCTCAGATGCAACAAGCCTTCAAAAACAAGTATCAAGATTATTACAGGTCTAAAGACACTAAAGAGGAAATTTTTATCATGACTTTATGGCATGATGAATCCCTATAGGATTATCAAGAAATATTCCATCTTAGCTACAAAAGGGTCAGGTGCACACTTGACCCTGAGTCACTGAAGCTAGTCCTAGTTAGAGGGGTAAGGAAAGATCTTCTGGATACCCTAAACTTGTTAGCAGGAGGGTACATCTACTAGCTACCCTATGAAGATATCAAGACTATCTTTAAAAACAATTCTAGGGTAGCTAAGAAAAAGGGTAGGGGTATTCAACCTATGGTCAGTCCATCCCCTTCCAATAAATCCATCAAGGGTTAAATTGGACACATGCTGGAAGATTTCAAGAGTGAGATGCTGCAAACCCTTTCCCTACAGATGGACACTATGCACACTAAGAGAAAACAGGAGGAAGCAGAGGGAGCCTTAGCCATTTTCTGCCCTAGATGCATAAGGAGGAACCCTAGGAATGAATGTCCATTAAACCCGATTGAAGTCTCCTCAATCTGTGAAGAAAACCTCTCCACAGACAAGTTCCCTTCACTACCTAGACTAAAAGTTGTATATCAGGGAGCTAAAGGGGTGACTGAACAACTCTGCTACATAAATCAAAGGATACCTCATGGGCCTCAGCCATACCAGCAGGGCATGCAAGGGTCATCACATGAATATTACAACCCCAACCAAACCACATCCATTCCCTCTTAGGCCCCCCCTGCTCATCCTTCTTGGTCTACACCTCCTCCTTGGTCCTTTGAACCTCAATGTCATTCCTAGCCGACCAGCCAGTCATTTCAACCATATGCTTTGCCACAGCCTTAGTGGAATGCACCACCCCAGGGGTGGAGGCCCCCATACAACAATGCTCCAGCTTTATTTCCTTCACCACCTGCTCAACCAAAAATTTTACACCCTGCTCCACCTAAACAACCCCAGACGCCTACCCATCCAAATCCGAACCCGAACAACAGATAGGCACAACAAGTATACAGTGGAGAGACATCCTATCCTGCTTATGTTGTGAAGATTCAGGAAATCAACCTAAGATCTGGGAGAGTACTCTTGGACGACCAACCTCTACCTTCACCTAGGGAGAGTGAGGAAGAAAGAGAGGAAATCATGCCTAAACTAAATCCCCCACCCTTTCCTAAGAGATTAACTCAACCAATCCAGCCTACCCCGGAAGAGACTGAACTTATGAGAGAATTGAAAATCTATGTGTCAAAGTTTCACTTCTCCAAGCTATAAAATATGTACCTCTTTACAACAAGTTGATTAAGGATAAGTGCTTCAAACATCCAAGGAGGTGAAAAAGAGATGCCCCTACCATTATTGTCATGAGATAGCTATTCGACTTAATGTTGGGGTAGGTAATTTGTCCAAATTATTTGAACACTAGAAGCCCTGTAGTAGATGTGCACATTAATGGAAACATTCTCCCACGCACTTTTATTGATCTTGGGGTTTCCATTAATGTGATGACCAAGGACACCATGCTCATGCTCAACATCTAGGGTTCATTGAGTAAGACCACAACAGTCCTGCAACTTGTAGATCATTCCATAGTGACCCCTGAGGGGATTGTGGAGGATTTGATGGTCTCCATTAACTCTTGGGAGTACCCTGCAGATTTCCTAGTTCTCCAATCTAAGGCCAAGCTTACTGAATACCCTCTCATCCTTAGGAGGTCTTGGTTAGCCACTGTTGATGCTTACATTAGCTGCAGGGCTAGATATATGACTATAAAAAATGGGCATATGTCCAAGAAGTTGGTCCTGTACTCTCCTGCCCAGGAATCTCTATAACATGACTTACCTTTATGGTTGGAGGATGAGGAAGAAGATTAAGTTTATTCAGCCCAACTCTATACCTTGAAAACAGCCATAGGAGGAGGACAACTAGATGAAGATGATTTGATTGAACACATACTCCAAAGTCCAACTCCTAGCACATTGTCCTTAGAGGAAGTAGTAAAGGAAACCCAGAACAACCATTAGATTGATCTATGCTTAGCTGATTCAAACCCTACCCATGTCAAAACCATAGAATTCGGCCCTAAGAGAACTTTGAAAATCAACCCATCTCTTTCTGTACACCAAGAAGAAAAGTTGTGCAACATGCTAAAGGAATATCTAGATGCCTTTGCTTGGAGTTACAAAGAAATGAAGGGAGTGAACCCGTCAGTGTGTACTCACCAAATTTATATCAAAGAAGGTTGCAAACTAGTCTGAAAACCCCAAAGGAGAATGAATCTAGCTCTCAAGTATATAGTTAAAGAAGAACTGCAAAAGCTGCTAGATGCAGAATTCATTTACCCTATCTCAGACAATGAGTGGGTCTCTCCTTCGGTGTTGGTTCCAAAGAAAAATGGGAAGTATAGGATTTGTGTCGATTACAGAGAGTTAAACAAAGCCACAAATAAGGATCATTTCCCTCTACCTTTCATCAACCAAGTGCTAGATGGCCTGGCACGGAAATTTTTTTTCTCTTTCCTAGAAGGGTTCAACAGTTACAATCAAATCCATATCAGCTCGGAAGACCAAGTTAAAACCACCTTCACTTGTCCTTGGGGTACTTTCACCTATAGGGTCCTTCCTTTTGGCCTACGAAATGCCCTTACCACTTTCTAGAGAGCAGTCTTGAGTATCTTTTCCAAGCTAGGCCATGATGTAGTAGAGAATTATATGGATGACTTTACAACCTATGGGTGTGATTTCCAAGAGGCTCTGTCCAACTTAGGTAAGGTGCTGAACAAATGCATTGAAATGAACCTGTCCCTTAGTCCCGAAAAATGTGAGTTCTTGATGACTGAAGGGACTATTCTAGGTCATTCAATATCCCAGCAAGGACTGCAGGTTGACCCAAACAAAATAGCCATCATCCAAAGGGTCCCACCTCCACAAAAGTAGAGAGATGTCAAAAATTTTCTAGGTTTAGTTGGATACTATCAGAGGTTTATAAAAGACTTCAACAAGTTAGCTTCTCCTTTATTTGGGTTTTTGGCCAAAGACTTTGAGTTTGTATGATCAAAAATTTGTCAAGAGGCCCTAGACACCCTGAAGGAAAAGTTGACCACTACACCTATTCTCTGAGGCCCAAATTGGGCCCTTCCTTTTCACATACATGTTGATGCCTCACACAAAGACATAGGAGCAACTCTAGGATATATAGATGATAAAATGCCTTATGCCATTTACTTTATCAGTAAGAATCTGTCAAAGGCTGAACTAAACTACACAGTGACCGAAAAGGAGCTCCTGGCTATTGTGCATTCATTGAACAAATTTAGGCATTACATTATAGGTTATCAAACATTTGTACACTGACCATGCTGCAATTAAATATTTAATGAATAAACCTGATGTGAATGCCCGGATTATTAGATGGTCACTTTAATTACAACAGTTTGATCTAACTATCATTGATAAGCCTGGCGAGGAAAATTTTGTTGTATATTTTTTGTCCAGATTAACTTTTCCTGCAAGAGAGGAAGGAATGGTTGATGTTTAGTTACCAGATGAACCCTTATTCACCATTTCAGCTCTCTCTCCATGGTTTTCTAACATAGAAAACTATTTGGTGTCCACATAGTTCCCACCGAGTTTATCCTCCAAAGAGAAATGCAAGATTATGAGGAAGAGCACCCAATTCACTTGGATTGGGGGAAACCTCTTCAAACTAGGCTTGGATCAAATTATGAGAAGATGTGTCAGGGAGGAGGAAGTCTTTGACATCCTTCTCACCTGTCATGATGGGCCTTGTGGAGGTCACTTTGCAACCAAGAGGACAACATTCAAGGTATTACAAGCTGGTTATTATTGGCCCACTCTTCATTAGGATGTGAGAAGATATACTAGTCAGCGTGATCGGTGCCAAAGGATGGGAAAGCCTACTCCAAGGGATGAAATTCCTCTGCAACCTCAAGTGAATTTAGAGCCATTTGACAAGTGGGGCATGGATTTCTCATTGTACCTATCGACCCTCCTTCTAAGAAAAAGCAGTACATCATTGTGTTCAATTACTATTTGACCAAGTGGGTTGAAACCAAGGCAATCAAGGTAGCAACAGAGGAGAAGGTGGCTTAGTTCTTAAGGGAAAATGTATTTTACAAGTTTGGGTACCCTAGAGAACTAGTCACTGATCAAGGTAGCCAATTTACATCCAACATGATTGAAGACTTGTTAAGCTAGCACAAGATCAAGCATAGAACCTCCACTCCCTATCACCCACAAGCTAATGGACAAGTGGAGGTGACCAATAGAGTGTTGGAGGGCATTCTAACCAAAGTGGTTAGCAGTAGCAGAAAATATTGAGCAGATAGATTAGTTGAGGCCACCTGGGCTTACAATACCTTCTGGAAGACCACCACTGGATTCACACCCTATGAGTTGGTCTATGGGAAGAAGGCCCTATTTTCCATTTAATTTGAGTACAACACATTAAGGATGACAACCCAACTAGATCTAGATCTCAACAATGCACAAAAAGAGAGATTGCTCCAGCTAAATGGGTTGGATGAGTTCAAAATGCATGTCCTCCTACACATAGAGGTGACTCAAATTCAAAGGAAGATTTGGCATGATAAGAACATCAAGGACAAACAATTTCAAGAAGGTGATTGGGCTTTGTTATATGATTCCATATATAAATACTTTAAGGGAAAGTTAAGGACTAGATGGTTAGGGCCTTATGTCATAGAGAAATTTCATGATAATGGTTCAGTGTAGATTAGAACCATAGATGCAGAGGCCATTCCTTTACTTGTTAATGGGCATAGATTGAAGGTTTACAAAAGGCCATTTTCAAAGCAAGGTTTCATTGATGGTATCAGCAAAACAGTGATGGTGGTGGAGCAAGTCTCAGCTCCTACCTCATCAAGTCAATGAGAAAAGAAAAAAAGGAAAAAAAATAATAATAAGGAGACTCGAGTGAAAACCTCCATGAGGCACCTGAGTCCCACTGTTGGGTTGAAAACCTCTTAAGGCGGCCGAATGGTTTCAAAACAAAAAATAAATAAATAAATAAAAAGATATCTGGGTTAAAACCTCTCTTGAGGTGCCCAGGGCAAGCAGTTAGGATGAAAACCTCTTGGAGGCAGACTAGTTGCTTTCAATAAAAAAATTTAAAAAAAAAAAGAGAAAAGGAAAATTATGAAAATATTGTTTGCAGGTCAGCAGGAGGACGATCAGAGAAACAAAAGAGAATCAAAAGGGACCTATCTGGGTCATGCTTTTATTTATCCATTCATTATCCTTCATCGTTCCATCATTCCCTCCATTTTTCCACTCATTTACCTTAGTTTGCAAGGGTTCTATGTTTTCTACAAGATTCCTTGTAAACCTATAGGATTCCCTGAAAACCTATAGGATGATCCTGTAGGAATTACAGTGGTTTGGGAATCCTAAGGGAAGTAGCCCTAGAGAAAGGGGATGACCTACCCATGTCAAAAAAATAAATTCCTACTTCACCATCTCATCACCATACCTCTCTCCACCATGATCACCCCTGCATTCATAAAAAAGTCAGTGTCAAAAAAAAAATTCAATTTTCAAAGAAAAAACACAGAAAAAAAGAGTATGAAGATAGAGAGCAAGGGGACAACACCTGAAGGATATTTTCCTCATTCACAAATCCCTATACCCAAAGACTTCATTCTTCAACAAACAACATCAAGGCATCATTACCACAGGTAAGTATCTCACTTCCACTCCCTCGTTAGCATAATGTGATCGAAAGATGTAAAAGTTGTGAAAGAGTTGATTTATAAGTGAAAGGTGGCCAGTTAACTTGGCCACCTTCATTCAGTCAATGAGGAGAAAGCAATTAGTCCTTACACACGTGGCAGCAGTCAAGTCAAGGAAAAGAAGGATGAGGTCGAAAGTAGTTAAGCTATGGATGCCCGAAGTGGGAGTTGATTACGAGGTGAGGAGAATGATGATGTGGTAGTGGGACCAACAGTCCAAAAATAGATATTTGTACCTCGGCTACCAACACACCACCTCACTCAAATCACCCATATGAGGAAATAAACGTTGATCCCCATGCATAGAAGCATTCACATTCTTGAGGCTCCATACTAGAAAAGTCTCTCTTGGCCCTCAAGCAGTCTACAGGAAAGGAAAATTTCATTTTTTTTCCTACACGGGACCACCTACGAGATCCTACAGGAGATCCTATAGGATAAAGTCCAGCACCTACAAGATTGGAAGTGAGCAGTTTTAAGGGGAGAAAAACACGGGTTGGCTTCATCAAGTAGTGATAAGGAGGTAGGATCTACATTTCCCCACATTTTTCCAAGTGAAAGGAACATAAAAAATATTCTAGTTTGTTGAAAGTAATTGTAGCATAAGGGAATTGCATACACAGAATTTTCGTTTAAATTCTCTCATTCAATAAATTTGGTAGCATACCTATACAACCCTCCATCCATCAGAGAAAATGACATGGGGATTTAATAAAATAGAACCCATCAACACAGTGAGGATTCATCAACACCCTCCTATGCTAGATATATTCTCAAGGCACAATTGGATGGGTTTCTTTGAGAAATTGAGGGGGTATGATGATGAAGTAGCCAGAGATTTTTCTCTCTCCCTCATTCCACTGACCAGGACCCATGCCACTGTTGTGGTGGGAGGCCTCTCCATAGAGCTCACCCCTGAAATCAAAGGTAGAATTACCACACTTCCCTTAGGAGTGCCTTGGAGAAAGGAGGATAAGGGAAATAGACAAACTGCAAAGAAGAAATTCTTTTTAGAAGGAGAGGAGGCCACGGAAGACAAAAATGGAGTGAGAAGAGCAAGCATACCTTATCATTGGAATGAAATTAGCTACCACCTAATAAAGTATATCTCATGTGAAGGTAGGTACTCTTTAGGCTTCTTCAAGAGTTGAGGTTTGGAGCAGACACGCCTCCTCAAAATAGACTCAGTATCCCCTACTTCCTTCTTCAATCAATGATAGATATGGCATGAAGGTGCAGGAATGAAGCCATCAACACCTAGCCCATCATGGGTTAATTAGACTTATCATAGAATATTCCCTCCAAAACCTTAGAATCCCTATCACATGGGCAACTTTTAGAGACATGCAGACAGAGGGAGATATAAAATCCCTTGAGTATGACAAGAGCCCCACTGCCAATGAAAGGGATGAAGAAGAAACTAAGGAGGATGAAGAAGAAACTGAAAAATAGGAAGAAGTAATATATAGGGATGAAGAGGAAATAGATGAGGAACAAGAGGAAGAAAAATAGAAGGTAAGTGGTGAAGAGACAAAAGAAGATGCAAAGGAGGAAAGTGATGAACAAAGTGAGGAACTAGAGGGAGAAGAAGAGGATAAAGACAAAGATGAGAGGGGGAATGGAAAAGAGGAGGCAAAAGACAAGGATGAATCACCCAGGGTATCTCCAAAACCTACTTAGAAAGAGGCAACAGCTATCCTCACTACCCTTAGTACCCCTATCAAACAAAAAGGGAAAAGACAGAGACAAACTCTATTGTACTTTAGGACAAGAAAAAGTACAAGAATAAGGTAGGGAAAACCAAAAACTCCCACCATTGTTCCTATTGTTATTGAAGACTCACCCAAACAATAGGAGAAGATGGCTCCTCTTATGAAATCTCTAGGAGAAGGATCATTAGGACAAGCCTCCCCCAAGTCTCCTATCACTTATGTTAGAAGGCCTGTCACTAGATCTACCTCATCCAAAGGAAAAGGCATCCTACAGGATACACAAAAGGACCTATAGGAAGCAAAGGCAATCCTATAGGAAACTATGTTAAACATATAGGAAACTCAGAAATTGGATAAAGAAGGGAGTATGCAACAAGAAACAAAGAAGGAGGATCTAGAGCTAAGGGAACCTAGTCCTCAACCTAACCTTGACTCCTACTATAGGTTTATTGAAGGGGGTAGGGTCATTCCACAAAAATTTTCCATCCCATTATTCTTTGAGCTTGAGAAATAGAGGAAAAGAACACATAGATGGATGCATATTTCCAAATAAAAAGGGGTGGAGGACATAGGTCACATGGAGGAAAAAGTTAAAGAGATGGGCAAAGAACTGAGCAGCCTGAGGGATAGAGAAGCAATAATGAAAAATCAGTTGGAGGCAGAAAATGCATAGTTAAAAGGACAACTACAAGATGAGAGAACCATTGGCATCCATGGTCAGTCTATCCTTAGAGGCAATCCAGTGCAGGATGCCAGCTAAGTCCTATGCATCATACCTTAAGGAATAGTGGTTGCAGTTCCAAATCAAGACCCTAGCACAGAGAGGCACTATGCCATTCCATGATTATAGGCAGTTCAATGACCTTTGTGATCAAAGCACATTGGAGGATAGGGCTAAACTATCTGAGTTCTACCTACATAACTTAGCCTTGAAAGATTTGAATGTATGGGACCCTAATACAAAACTAGGGGACTTACAATTGATGGCTTTGGCATCATGAATGAACCATGAGGAAGCAAGGGCTGCTGAAATGAAGAAAATAATGGCAAGGGAAGAAACAGAGCCTCCCATGATAAGAGTTGAGCAGTCTAATCCAATGGTTGTGATCAGCACACATAACTTGATTGCAAATGACCCTTAACTTGCAACCAGATACCTTGTTGGCCAAGGGAAAGCAATTACACACTTTGAGGATATTTTCAAGCTGTTAGGGGATGACAACATGCAAGCTTTCCAAAGGAGATGGAATACTTTTCCCTACAGTTTGAAAATCAAAGAGTACCATTCTCCTCAAAGAATGAGAGAAGCACTAAACAGAACACCCATGTACAAGCAAGCTCTCCAAAGACTCAAAGTCAATTAGATTGGCGCGAGACTCAATCCACCACTACTCTTAGGGATGTTAGAAGGAAGGTAGGAAGAGGAAGAAAGAAAGAAGTGGGAGGAAATAGAAAGGAAGATAGGATTCTATGCATAGGAAGAGGAAACTACAGTAGAAGCATGGGATGTCAGGGAGGCCACTGGAGCAATGAAAGACATGGATATTGATTGAGTTGCTCAGAGGATGAGAAACACTTTCAATAGGGAGGCGATGATGAGCCTCATCATTGGGTAACTATATGGACCTTAATCCACCTCCTAGCTTAGTCAAGTCAACTCTTCTCACAATTTATTACATATTTTGATTATATTTTGTTTAATGAGATGAGTCAAGGTGAGATATTATGTCTAGTGGACTAATGTGCATTGATTGTAGGTTTGTGAGAGAAAATCGTGGAATTTTGATAATTAAGGGCTGAAACTCAAATGAGACAAGGAAGAGAGACTGTAGGAGGTAAATCCCCCTCATTTACTCCTCCCTCATTCGAATATTCCTCCATCAATCACACTAGCTCAGAGTACAAGCAGCCAAGTCATATAGATCAAAAGGTAGCCGAGCAAGTGATAGTTAAAGAGCTAGTTTATCTCAAGTTTGCGAGCTAAGCCTCCCTAGACTTAAGGAATTCGTTAGGGACTTCAGCTGTATAAATAAAGAGGCCTAGAGACTCATTAGGAATTTAATTTTCGCTATAAAAACATTAGTCAATTTCGACTTCGAGACTTGTGGAAGACATTGTTATGTAATTTTCTGTTTTGATAATGAGAATGAGAAATTCCTTGATCCAGCACTGAGTTAACTCAAAGTGTTGAAACTCTTGGGTTAGGGCCCAACCCTAGCATCAAAGGCTCCTCTTCTTGTATTTGTATGCTTAGATTGAATTCATAGATTAATGGTTGAATTGTCTCTAGAATTATTTCACTACAAGTAGTGTAGATTTGATCAGTTTGCTTCCATTTTTGATTTACTTCAGCAATAGTTTAGAAGAGATAAAGGAACATCAAAAAGTTTCCATAGGTGGTTTTTGCCTCACTCCTTCCTTCAGGGATCATGGTTTGAGGAAAGAACTCCTATGCAGCACCAAAAAGACAGAATTCTAATTTCTCATGGAATTTAGGGTTTTCTGTACTTAGGCCAGCATTTGATCAGTTTTCAAGAACAAGTTTTAGTTACCATTTCTTCTACCTTCAATCTTACATTATATCTCATCAATGTTCCATCTTATTCTACAAGTTCTCCTCATGCATAAAGTAGGCAGCTAGCTCATGAAATTCTGTTTTCCTTAGATAATTGAAATTCTTCTTGTTTACATGATTTTTGGGTAAATGTCAATGTTTGATGTAGTGCAGAGGTTTCAGAAGTACAGAAATATGTCATAGTCAGCCACCTCATTCCAACTTCATCCATCCATGATCATTCTTTGCTTTCACTAAAACCTTCACCAATTTCATCATTTCACAAGGAAACTTCTCCAAGCTTGTTGAGCAAATCCAACCATCTCCCAACCTTGGCTTTAAGTTCTGAAGTGGTCCTAGGCACTCCCTTGCCTCATTCCATCCACCAACCACCTTCCCTAAGCCTTCCATCACCTTCAACACCCATCCTTTTTCTCTCAGCTGTATCCTGTAGAAATATGAGGGATCCTTTAGGTTTTCAGGACATCCTGTAGAACGTATTAGGACATCCTGTAGTGACCTGTTTTGAGGCCAAATTGAAGAAAAAGCCTCTAGGAAGCTAGAAAAGGCCCCCTACTGGTCTCCCCAACCTTCTAGTCATTCACCATCATCCCTAAGCCACCTACCACATCACCAAAAGAGATTAGCTTTCACACTTTCACATAAAAAAGACAAAAAGAAAAACATAATTATTTTATTCATTTACATGCACAGCAGTAGAATGTTTGATGCTTTAAATTTACATGCTTAGGATAGTAGAATTGCATACATGTTAACTTAGAATTCTTTTGAAGCATAGCCTCTTAGCAGTTAGTTAGAAAATGGTGTGTTTTAGCATTTGATTTCAGTCTTTTTCCTTACTACAGTAGACAAGCTTTCTCTTAGAGTAGATTTCTCTTTCCCTCATTGGTAATCAAGCTTCTTCTAAATCCATTGAAGTTTGGTTTGAAAAACCATTAGTGGTCTATCGCCAGCTTAGCAATGACAACGAGCAAACCCATCACATTTACTTGTGTACATACAGCACTGTCACCTCCAAGTTTGTACGAACCCCGGGTTGATAAAGTAAAGTTGGTATCCCCATGAGTTGCAACATTCTTGCTGCAATACTGGTGCTCATCATATTGTAACGTGCCTTGGCTTCTCCACTACACAGAGCTAATACATCTCTTTGGAGGAGCAGGCAGATGTGGCTGTAACGTTCCACTGTTGGGGCTAGCGGGTTTACATGGATGTATTGTATGACTGGAACTTACACTTCTTTATATAATAAGAGCCAGCACATTTCCATGCATATGTTGTTATTGTAGTTGGATTGTTCCGGTTGCTTTATCGATGTATGCTGTTTAACTTACTTATTTGTGTATGAACTATTTTGTATGCAATTATATGAATCTTGTTGCAGATGTGATGTTGATTTAACCATCACTTTGGATTTCCAACTAACTCGCTTTCCAGCTTGTGATGCATCTTCGCTCATGTGTTCCCTTCCCAGTTGAGTACTGTTACAAGTTTCCAAGGGGCACACTCATCCCACCCCTCATGTGTTAGAACCTCTCATACACCTTCCATGACTCACTACAGCAGTCACACCCTTGCTATTGACAGAGTTATCTTACTTGTCTCTGTGTGACATTGCGGTCAAGGCATTTCTTTATGACCCACTGCTGGGACTCCTACACCAAATGGTTTGAGGTCTAATTGGGACTTCTTACCGAGGAGATCCCCTTGACAAGTTGGTGGGTCTAGCACTGTCAATACGCTTACACATCTAATGCTCACACATCTGACGCTCACCCATCCACCCTATACTAGGTTGTAGAGCACCTCTCAGTGCAATTAAGTCATTTTTAGAGAAAAAAAGAAGGGGGGGGAAATCAATAAGGGAGGACAGGAATCCAGCTCTTGCTTGACTTCCAACCATTGCTTAATGGCTTCTCTTAGCTTCCTATGATGGAAGTAATCAACCCTTGTGATGACCCAAGAATCCTCAATGCAAACATGGTGCTTAGATTTCTTTGCATGTTCATCCAAAGCTAAGTGGGAGTGATTGTGCTTAATGCCTATTGCATGTTCTTTGATTCTTTGGCTAATAGAGCGACCAATTTCCCCAATGTAGGGAATCCCACATAAACAAGGGATAGAGTAAAAACCTTTTATGTGAACCCCAAAGACATGAAAAGGGTCTACTTTATCCCTTGTTCCTGCGAGATTCCCTACATTGGGGAAACTGGTCACTCTATTAGCCAAAGGATCCGAGAACATGCAATAGACATTAAGCACAATCATTCCTGCTCCTCAGCATTGGCTGAACATCTAGAGAAATCTAAGCACCATGTCTGCATTGAGGATTCTCGGGTCATCACAAGGGTTGATCACTTCCATCATAGGAAGCTAAGAGAAGCCATTGAGATTGAGAAACATGCAATCAATCTCAATAGGGACGATGGTTGGAAATTAAGCACGAGTTGGATTATTTCCCTCTCTTCTTGATTTCCCCCATTTTTCTCTAATAATGACTTAATAATATTAACCTAATTTTATAATCAATATACATATATATTATATTATTCGTATTCTACAATTAAATATTAATTTTATTTAATTTAGTCTAATCTAATTTAATTTAAATAGAACAAAAATAATAAATAAATAAATTATTATTTCAATTCTTCTAACAACTAATTTCTAACAACTAGCTCCTAACATCTGATTTGGCTAATTATTAAATATTAATTTTATTTATTTTGATTTATTCAATTTAACTCTGGACCAGGATGCATCTCTACTATTTAAACTTATGGTTAGATTGATTTTTTCACCATTGTCTCGAGGATGAACTAGATGGTTTGAAATGTCGAACAAATCTTAATGATATGATTAATCGCAAAGACATCTTGATTATCAATATGGATCACAAAAGTCTAAAATTAACTACCCAATACTCAAAAAATAATGTGTAAAAGAATATTTTTTACTCATCACTAATGGATTGTTAATAATAGTCAATCAACATGCACTCCAATAATCAAAGGCACATATTACGAAGATTCTTTTCTTTTTACAAATCACTAACTAATTGTTTTAGGTGGCATTATTTTTCTTCAATAATAGTAATAAATTAACTTACATATAATGACATTATTTTTCTTTTATAATAGTAATAAATTAACTTACATATAATGATAATGTCAATAATAATCATTCCCACTGCCATATTAACTATGAATTACAATAAAATTACCACTTTCATAAAATGAACAAATAGTAGTATAAAACGAACAAATACTAGTTATCTAAAAAGGTTACATTTTGGAGTTTTGGTTAGATTTCAAAGTTTTTTTGCTAACTCTTCAATTTTAGTTGTTTAAAATGGGGTTTTCTATATAGATTTAAAGAAATCCCTACATAATTTTAGAAAATATAATCTGGAAAATATGTTAAAAAACCCTCCAAAATATAAAATAAATGGACTACCACAAACAAATAACTAATAAAAATAATAAATTATTATAAATGTATTAATTTTATATACTTATAAATATTTTATGATTCAATGTTATGTTTTGGATTCTTAATAATGATGCTCAATCAAACTACAGTCCAGTAATTTAAAAGATCTAGCGTGAATGTCATTTTTTTATCTATCACGGTTGTTTTAGTTTGCATTATTTTTCTTCAAATAATGATAATAAATTTACCACTTTCATAAATAAACAAATAGCTAAATTTAATCTACAATAATAAATACTCACACTACCAAATTAACTATAAATTACAATAAATTTACCACTTTCATAAAATAAACAAAGAGCTAATTAAAAGAATAAACAAATAATATATTTTGATAAATGGGATAATCCTCTACAATTATCTGATGGAAGCTATCTCACAACATATTAAAGAAAAAGTAAGCACATTAAATGCATTAATCTTATATAATTATGAAACGTTTTATAATGGAATGTTATGTTTTGGATTTTTTTTATAGTTTCATTTTTTGATTAACGAATTTGATAAAAAAATTAATAAAATGACGTATTTGAGTAGTTGAATTTTTCAAATTTAAACATTTCAAAAGCCTTTGGAGCTCATTCTATTTACATATTCAAAAATGCAATTTAAATAATGAAAAAAGATAATTTCACCAACAATTATATAATCTTATTTCCATAATAATTATTAAATATTATGCAAAATTAAAATTTTTGAATTACCTATATAAAACAGTTACTAAAATACGTTATTTTGTTGTTATTAAATCAAATTATATAATCTCCACCATTAAAAGCTACACTATAATTCTAACCTATTATATTATATTTATAATTATAATATAATCTAACATAAAGCTATCCATACTAACTATCTAAATTTAATATTAATTATAATGAAATTTAAAGGAAAAAATATTAAAAAAATAATCGTAGAAGATAAAAATCTTGAATATTTAAACTCCATTAGATTGATAAGTGTAGCTTTTTTCACACAGTAATATTTAATTTTTGTCATTCATAAGAATAAAAAAAATTACAATATTGTTGTAGCTGCCTTTTAGACCTAACTAAGCAATCTGTAGGTAACAAAAAATTGCACGACTTGTTCCTTTTTTCTATACCAACTCATTGTTTTACAAGAGACCATGAGGAATTTTACATTTAGTTACCTGTAGGTATCTACAAATATGCCAGCCTTGTTCTTTTCACTGAATTCAATCTGACTAAGAATCCTATCTTCAAGGGTGAGATTACAATGATAGATACATTTCACATTACATGAGTACATTAATAGATTAAGTGTTGAACTTTTCAAAAAGATTTTGAAAATAGAAAAGGATGTCCTGAAATTTGTAGTGAGATAAAGCTTGATGGCTGAAACATAAACATATACTTATGATGTTGGATGTGTGAAATAATGTCTTGAGCCTAGTTGTCAATATAATCCTCGTACAAGATGGAGTTGGGTTTTAAAGAAAGAGCTGATTTGGAAAGATTGCTGGTTGTTGGATTGAACTCTCTATAGATGTGTTTGAATCTTATTTCCAGGAAATGTGAGTTTTCTTCTTCTACTCTATGCTTCCAATCCATTAGATTTAAGACTTTTAGTTGGGAAACACCAGATAGCCAATCTATGATGCATTTGGAATCTCCCAGAATTAAGATGATTTTGATGTTTTTCATCTTGGCTAGAGACAAGAGTGCCCACACACCTACAAGCTATGCTTTGGTATTAGTCCTTGATCCTAGACAATTTTGAAGAAGACATATATTTTTCCTGACCACTTGATTAGACCTCCCCTGCCATAGGTATTCTCTTGAGCTACTCCGTCAAAAAAACCAATGGGAAGGTCAGAAGGGATGTCAAGAAACTGAATTCTTATTGAATCTTTTCCAGTGTGTGAAGGGATATATTCTCTGAAGAGGGAAATAATTATGGAAGATTGCATGAGGGTGCATATGTTGTCATTTCTAAAGATGACCCTATTCCGGAGGAGCCAAATACCTCAAGCCACCAAGATGGGGTGAGTGCTAATATGGTTGTAATTTTTCACCCAAAAGGAAATGATCTCCTCAAAGGAGGACCATGCTTGATTTAACTGAAATCCAAGAAAATGAAGGACTGTAGATCAAATTTTATGTGCTATATTTCATTTTGCAAAAAGGTGGTCAACAGATTCTTCATTTTGTCTGCAAAGCCCATATCCATTTGGACCCACAAAGCCTCTTTTTCTAAGATTCTCCTAAGTCAAGATTTTATTATGGAGAGTTAGTCAGGCAAAGAATTTTAATTTATTAGGTATATGCCAATTTTAGATAAGTGAGGTCCACCATCTACAATTGGACTCTAGCTCAGAGTGGGCAATTTTAAAGATCAAAGAAAATCATTTTTGTAAGCATGGGTTTCATGCTCTATTGATTATGATTATAGGTCAAAGCACCCATTGTGTGCTTCTAGGGTTAAATCATGAGTCATTGTCATTGTCATCATGTCCTATACCCTTATTGGAATTTTTATATCAAAGAAGAAAATTATTTTTTATGTAAAATTGGTCATGTAAACCTCCTCCACCAAGTCAGCCTCAATATCTATCAAGTCGGCCTCATAAGGGAGCTTCGACCACTATATATAAGCAGTGACTTCAACATATTGTGGCATCAATCAAGAAAGTAACTCAATCTACAATATTGCGAAGTGTGAAGGCAAGAAAAGGAAGTGACAAAGGCTTGAATAAGAAAGAATAACCCTAGCGAAGGAAAGAAAGTTGTTTTTTCTCTTGTTTCTAGTTCAAACGTGCGAAATTATGTGATAGTTAGGGTTACTACAAATCTGAACTATTGCAGGCCAAATTTCAAAAGTTTCATAAAGGGTCGAGACCCTTGTTGACTTGTTTTGGAAGAATTGACTTGTGTTGACTCTTGGAAGAACTTGACTATAATTTGACTAATCTTCTTGGGACACTGACTTGGTCAATTGGAGGAATTGTTGTTGTCTAGAGGTCTTGGTTGTCTCATTTGATTTGGTTCTTGAAGAAAAAGAAGAGACTTTAATTGGGTTTTCCCCTAAGAGAGGGGTTTTGCCTTGGCTAAAAGCCTACATCTTAGGTCCTTCATTATTTTGAACTTCAATTTTTTGGTTTTGATAGTTGCTTGATGATTAGAATATAAAAGAATACATAAAATAAGTTAACAAGAATTATAATACATCACAAGTAATTATCAAGACATGAGAAAATTTCTGCTTTTTTTTATTTTCTAACAAGGGAATCTCTGACTGCTAAGAATATCATTCAGGATCTTGGTACTCTTTTCAAGCTTCTAATATCGAGATAGATGGTTATTATCATTTTCGTAGTTGTGTCTCAATGAGAATATCTCAGCTTCTAGACTCTCACATTAAGCTTCTCGTTCTTTCAGTTGATTTGTCAGTACTTAATTCATTCTTTTGGCTACTTGTTGAATATTCTAATCATCACTTGTCTTATTTACATCTTCAAGACCTTTATCCCTTTTCGAGTCTAAATATTCTTCCATGGGAATGAGAAGTATCCCTTCTTCATCGCTACTAACGATTCTCTTATTTTCTTCTTGATTGGTCTCTTAATCTGCTATTTCATTGAGTTTAGGTCCTTTGTCATTGCTACTAGATGTAAATCTATCTCTTTCAGATTGAACTTTCATATGAACATCTAGAATATAGATGACCTAATCTCATACAATTATATCAAGACAATATCTTACCTTTTATAGAAAAATGCATCTCATCTGAGTCTTCTACATCTCCATATTCACTCTTCTAAGTATATTTCTTTTGAGATGCCACCTTCTTTTTATTCTTCCTTTTCTTCTTTTTATCTCCAACAATAAAATTTATGACAATAATATCTTCTTCAAGATCTAATTCATTATAAGAGCAGTAGGGTTCTTCAATATTTTCTTGTCATTGTTGATTTCCTCCTTCATGTATACATCACACCTTATCTAGCATTTATTTTGTAGATTCACAATGACTGACTTTATCTGAGTCTGAATCATATAGTACTTTCGAGATAATATTCCTTGCTTCACTATCATATTCATTCTTCACTCCACTCTCTACACAACACCATACATCCAAGTTATACGACATCAAATAAGCTTCCATTCTTACCTTCCAAGATATATAATTCGTTCCATTCAAAAATGGTACTCCATCTGGTGTAAGCCCATCCTAGTTATAGCCATGATCACTTTTAGATCTACCTTCTAGTGGTTAAGTTGTTCCTAAAATAACCCACTCTGATACCAATTGTTGGAAACCAGATTAATACTAAGGGGGGGTGAATTAGTATTACCTACTCTGATACCAATTGTTGGAAACTAGATTAATACTAAGGGGGGGTGAATTAGTATTAAGGGCGATTTTAACAATTATTGCCAATTTAAAATTTTGAATTTACTTGGAAACCAAACATGTAAGTAACATCATAAATCAACATATGAACCACACAGTAGAATCATAATCAACATGCACATTTGTACACATATATTTTTACATGGAAACCCTTCCGAGATAAAAATCACAAAAACTTGTTTATATTATGATGTAAATCAAAATCACCAACTCTAATTACACCAAGTTTTATGAGCACCCACTCATAGGAAGAAAAAACCCCCTATTTATTTCGCTTGCGACAACCGATAGGAATCACCAACTCCCTGATTTTTTTTATTGGTACCAACCAACAGGAGGCACCAACTCCCTATTTGTTTTGTTGGCACCAATCAATTGAAAGCACCAACTCCCTGATTTGCAAGCCACTACTTGTAGGAGGCATCGACCCCCTAATTTATTTCTTAGGAACCCACTTAAAGGAAGAACCAACTCCTTAATATCCAAGCACTAACCTACTGAACCATGTAAGCTCTTATTTAATCTCATTTTCAAAATTGAATCCACGGGTGCTCTTGCTACAATCAACTTGATTCTATCTATGATTTGGCTCTCACTTAACCTGATATATCACAACAAAGTCAACAGCCTTTGTCACTTCCTCTTCTCTGTAGTTATTCTCACTTTTATATTTGATTACATATTTTTATATATGTTCCATTATGTCATAATCACGCTCCATACAAATACTTACCACCTTCGACTTCCTCTACACTTTCGCAGCCACATATTGCCTCAATCAACCTTTAGCCCTCTGGCGCACACACTCACAACACAAAAACTTATGCTTAGTCTCATTTTGAACTCACCAATGGGATAGACATTCTCTCACTCAGATCAACAACATTTTTTTAAGTTTGTTACACATGTCTTGAAGTTGAACCTCATTCATTCTCATGTGACTTGATGATGCACTTCATTAATTCATTCACAACTTAAGGATGAACTTCATCTACATTTACAAAGCTCAAGAATGGACTTTATTACATATTTCATAGCTCAAGGTTGGACTTCATGTACAGAATGCATGGATTTAGATCCCCACTTCTTCAATTTTCTACTCCATATTCAACCACAAGTATACCTTTAATTTATTATAGCTAAATTCATCTTTATTATGGCCTCTAAACTTCAATTGGACTACCAACCAGTTCCATTAATCATGTTTCCATTTATTATCTCTACACCAAGTTATTTCTTCAACTACCACATAATTGAATTTAGGCACATGAAACACCAAATTTCATTTGTGTTATGCCCTTAAATTTAGCCCTCTACACCACATGACTACTACATCAAAAACATTTTCTTGCTTTCCAGGTGAAAGAGGAGCTCCTTTCCTCATTAGTGCTCCTAACACATGTGACCTTGATCCATGACCAATGGCTTAAGCATGGAGAGTATTAATCTTCAAATTGGTTTAATACCTTTGTGCCAATAACCTTCAACTCTTTGGCATATGAGACCATGACCTCAAGACCGAGGAATTAACTCTACAGGTGCTTAGACTCATATTTGATATTTGGGAGTATTTGCATTATGGCATTTGTATACAGTCTGGAGGGACCCTAGATGTTTGAATATCTAAATGGACTTGCCACAACATGTTTTCACTACATCACCTATATTATCTTTGTAAGTCGATGGTGTTTAGTCACCTCTCACTGATCCATATCGTCACTATGCCCAGGTCCCACATCCACACAATAGACCTGCAATTTGAATCTGCATGTTTGTTAGTTTTGCATAAGGTCAAAATCTTTGGATCCTAAGATATGTCTGGATGTTTAGATATCTAAACCCAAGTCCTATAATTGGCTCACTACCTTGTTATCAATCAATTTCCAAAAAATTGTTAACACAGGAAAACGTTCACAAAAACAACCCCCCAACGTGAATCCTGATATTGTGCCACATAATTAGCTGATGTCATTCTTAAATCATGATGATGTCATCCACTAGTAGAAAATGAGAAATTAGTGACTAGGTGACTAAAAAAGTTAGTCACCATAGCTTTTCCAAGTGAAATACCACCAAAAATGAGCAATCTTAAGTGACCGAACTAAAAACGACTAACATAAATCACTAATTTAGTCACGGGTTAACATATGTGACTATCTAATAAGTAATACAACTAAAAATAAATAACATGAATGACTAATTTAGTTTAAGAACAAAAATACAACTACCTAACAAGTACTACAATAATATGAACCAGTTTTTTATGTTAGTCATCTTAATTGTGTCAAACAATTTAAACTTACAAGTGAGGGGATTGAAAGGTTGTTAAAGATTGGTTGAAAGGTTATCCTTCCTTAAACACTTCTTCATCCTCACATGGTGTATAGGTGATCTAACTTTGCACTATGTATCTCTAATAATTTGTAATTTTAAAAATATATTTTTTAATAAAAAAATATTTTATGTATTTTTTAAAAATCTATTCATTTAATCTAATTGGATCTAGTTCTAATTTGAAATTAATTTAAAGGGAAATTTTAATTTTTAAGACTATAATATCAAATAAAAACTACTTTAATTTCATATTAACTGACCTACATCCATCTTAACCCCGGATATATCAAGTGTTGAGAGGGGTCCAATCTCTCGAGGTGCAAACTTTTTTTTCTAGTGCAAAACTTGAGGAAATGTTTTCACCTCGAGAGATTGGATCCCTCTCGGTAATTGATAGTTATAGGGTTAATATGGATCTAGGTTGGTTATATAATACTATATAATATCTATATTTGTATTTGTGTCTCTTTGTTATTCCCTCTCTCTATCTCACCTCCCAAACATACACACACTCTCTCTCCCTCTCTTCCTCTTCTCTGTTTATCTCTCTCTTCCCCTTCTCTCCCTCTCTATCTATATCCTTCTCTCTATTCCCTCCCGCTCTCCTCTCTCCCTCACTCTCTCTCCACGACTCCCTTGTCACCCCCTCTCTCTCTACATCTTTCTGCCTCTATGTTTTTCTTGTTCCATCCCTCTCCTACCCCCTCCAATTCCATCTCTCTCTCCTCATCTCTATCTTCCTTCCTCTCTATCCCTTATCTCCCACCTCCCTCTATTTCTTCCCCCCCAAATCACTCTCCCTCTCTCTCTCTCTCTTCCGTCCAACTCTATCACTATCTCCCCCCTCCCTGTCCTTCTCCATCTCTCTCCCTTCCCCTTCTCTCCCTATCTCTATCCTCTCCTCTCCTTTCTCTTCCCTCCTCTCCTCTCTCCCTCACTCTCTCTCCATCTCTTCCTTCTCAATCCTCTCTCTCTCTCCACCTCTATCTCTATATGTCTTTGTTCTTTCCTCCCTCTCTCTCCCACTCCAACTCCATCTCTCTCTCTCTCTCTCTCTCTCTCTCTCTCTCTCTCTCTTCCTTCCTCTCACTCCCTCTCTCCCACCTCACTCTCTCTCCCCCCCATCACTCTTTCTTTCTCTCTCTCTATCCTCCAAATTTTTCACTATCTCACTCCTTCTCTCCACCTCCTCCCCAACTCTCTCTTAAATTTGATCACATTGTATTGTGTCTAAGAAATTATCTAAATTAGAAAAACTTAATTGGTTGTAAAATATTAAACCTATATTTTGGATCAATCATGTCAAAGAAAATAAAATAATGAAAAACTTTAAAAAATCATGCACTACTCATCCCTCGGATCTTAGCTATGATGGATGGATTTTATATATATATATATAGAGAGAGAGAGAGAGAGAGAACCGGCATAGATCCATCTTAGCTTAATTTTATTAAAACCTTATTTTAATTTCTATGGGAATATTTTTAGTAGTCGTGAGGATAGAGGGTTTAGATATATCTCAAATTGTAACATTTTCCCTTTTAGATTCAATTTAAAAAAATGTTGTAAAATTAAATTAAAATAAAATATTTTACTATGAAATAAGTTATGGTTTTCTGGCATGTGGTATTGATAACCCATGGTATTGGCCCATGGTATTGTAACAAAGCTTATTTACAATTTAATATCCATGGTAAAGTGAGGGTGAATATCCATGGTTAACAATATTGTCTTATTGTTATAAAATATTTGATTGCGAAATAATTTATGTTTTTTGGGCATGTGGTATTGTTATAAAATATTTTGATTGTGAAATAATTTTTTTTTGGGGCATGTGGTATTGATAATCCATGGTATTGTAACAAAGGCTATTTTTTACAATTTAATAATATCTACCGTAATGTGCCAGGGTGAATATCCAAAGTTAAGAATCAATCTTGTCATATTGTTGTAAAATATTTTAGTTGTGAAATAAGTTATGGTTTTTAGACTTATAGTATTGATAAGCCATGGTATTGGCCCATAATATTGGTTGTAAAATATTAAACCTATATTTTGGATCAATCATGTCAAAGAAAATAAAATAATTAATCAAAAGCTTTAAAAAAATCATGCACTATATTTAATCTATTATAATTAGTCAATTTGCTTGCTCTCATCCCTTGGATCCTTAGCTAAGATGGATCATAGATCCATCTTAGCTAGTTTTAGTAATCGTGAGGATAGAGGGTTTAGATATATCTCAAATTGTAACACTTTCCCTTTTAGATTCAATTAAAAAAATATTGTAAAATTAAATTAAAATAAAATATTTTTACTATGAAATAAGTTATGGTTTTTTGACATGTGGCATTGATATGCCATGGAATACCAAAGAGGATTTACAAGTTAATATCCATGGTAAAGTGAGGGTGAATATCCATGGTTAACAATCTTGTCATATTGTTATAAAATATTTGACTGTGAAATTATTTATGTTTTTTGGGCATGTGGTATTGACAATCCATGGTATTGACCCATGGTATTGTAACAAAGGCTATTTTTTACAAGTTAATAATATCTACGGTAATGTGGGGGTGAATATCCACGGTTATATATGTTGTCATATTGTTGCAAAATATTTTGGTTGTGAAATAAGTTATGTTTTTGGACTTGTAGTATTGATAAGCCATGGTATTGGCCCGTGTATTGTAACAAAGCCTATTCACAAGTTAATAACAAAATAAAAATATAACAAATTAAATTTTAATATTTTTATTAAACTTTTTATTATTAATTGAGGTCATATTTAAATGTTTACACTCATCCCAATATCATTTTTAACTTCTTCTTCTTTTTAATTTAGGGTCTTATGAAAAAAATAACAAATCATTATTAAAATAAATAATTTAACCCAATTGCAATTTATATATTTTATTTTATATTATAAATATTTCTTTTATTTTTTCTATTATAAATATTCACAGATTACAACATCACATTGTAGCACTATATTTTTCTTTGCCTTGTAGAAGAAGGAAGACCATCAACGTGATCTATGGATTTCATGGGATTCGAACCCCAAATGGAGTTTGCATGGGAAACACCTTAGGAGAGCATCAACGATTAGATGGAGCGAGGGCAAGGTCACTGGGCATTGATATTTTGGCAATTTATACATGGGTATGAATTTGGACAATGTTCTTCCTTTTTACTAAAGAGGATTTTTGTTTGTATGGGTAAATACTTTCGAGGGTTTATATGATCAAACCATAAATTTAGATTTTTGTTTGTATGGGTAAATACTTTCGAGGGTTTATATGATCAAACCATAAATTTTATTTAGAGTTGAGGGTTTAATGATTATGATAAGGGCAAGGTCATTGGGCATGGATATTTTGGTAATTTGTACATGGGTATGAATTTGGACTCTGTTCTTACTTTTTACTAAAGAGGATTTTTGTTCTTATGGGTAAATAAAGAGGATTTTTGTTCTTATGGGTAGATAGTTTTGAGGGTTTATATGATCAAAGCATAAATTTTATTTAGAGTTGAGGGGTTAATGATGATGGTATTTTGTTAATTTGTAAATGGGTATGAATTTGGACTCTGTTCTTCCTTTTTTACTAAAGAGGATTTTTGTTCTTATGGGTAAATAATTTTGAGGGTTTATATGATCAAATCATTAATTTTATCTAGAATTGAGAGTTTAATGATTATGATAATGATTTTATCTAGAGTTCAGAGTTTAATGATTATGATAATGCAGATCTTGATTGTGGCCAAAAATTCATTAAAAGGCAATGCACAAGTAAGAATTTTTCATGTCCTTATTGTACAAAAGGTTTAAGCTCGACTGTTAAGGACCTTTAGGTACTCGACCATAAGGACCTTTAGGTGCTCGACTGTTAAGGAGAGGGAGAGGAGAGGACCCTCACCATATGAATAGTGAGTGACTCCGTCCCTCTCCTCTCCTTATCAGTCGAGCCCCCTAAAGGGTCCTCTCCCTATGGTCGAGCCTGCTTACGCATCCAATGCACAAGTAAGAATTGTTCATGTCCTTATTGTACAAAGGGTTTAATGATTATGATAATGCAGATCTTGATTGCGGCCAAAAACTCATCAAAAGACAATGGACAATTAAGCATTTCTCATGTCCTTATTATACAGATCAGTTCGCTCCTCCCTAACTTTTCTAGGGTCAGAATGCATGAAATTTTATTTTTTCTTTTCACCTTTTTTTTAGTGGTTGATTGTTTGTGTAATGGACTCTACCATGCCCAAATTAAAAGGGCTCAAGTGATGCAAGAAAATTTTCTGGTAGGATGCAAATGCTAGACCTTCCTCAAACTTTGTTACATGAAATTAAAATTTCTTGTAATCGTGAACATAAAATATTTTTTGTTTCATCCTTAGATTCTAATCTCAATGCCTACAGTTTTAAACCATGTTACTATATTTTAAGTAGAATATACTTAGATCCATTAAACCTTACAACTCTCCAAAGCTTAGGTTAATTTTAGCTAAAAAGAAGGAACTTGAACGAATTTTGCAATTTAGATTCAATTCTTACAGACAATGATTAAAAATGGAAGAAATCAATGGTATGATAACTTTTACCCACCCATCAATTTTTAAGACCTTTGGTATTATTTTGAACCTAAACAGAGAGAGTAGAAGAAGAAGAGGAGCCTGGATGAGGTGGACCTTGACCTGCTTGATACTTTTCAAAAGTTGGGCATGCCCTTGACTAGAAGAAGAGATTGACCAACGTTGTTGTAGATGTTGTTTTTGACAATGTTTTCATTGCTACCATGCATAGGTAGACTCTATAGGTAGTTGAGGTTATCTTTTGTTCATTATAAGAGATAATTCAGGAGTATCTTTATCTAGTTAGGAAGTAGCTTGGCAGGGTTGTTGCTCTTGCCGATAACTATTATGATGCATTGTATTTTAATTTTTTTAGTGACATCTCCTTCTATTAAATCACCAAGCACACTTTGTCACCCATGGAAATATCCACTTATTTCTGGATGAATGAGGTGGAGACCAGGAATTTTGAGAGCACTCTTATTTTTGTAGATGAGAGGAGTTCTGTGAGGTGAGAGGAGTTTTGCGACATATATTGAAGGATGAACTATACCATTTTATGACACCAATCATCTCCATGCCATAGTAGTGGATCTCTATTGCACCAAGGGAGCAATGATAAAGTATTCCACTTTAAATAATTGGAATTTCGAGGACGAGGAATGCAGATGTGGGATTTATAATTTTATTACGAAAAGAGGTTTTTGCAATGGAGATAAATCAAGGATTTCATGGACATAAGTAGAGACTAGTTCAACAATCACCTGGAAATACTCAAGCATTGTTTTGAAAGGCAATGATGCAATTGGAGAGTTCTATTCTGCTGCCTTGAAAAATAACTATCAATAGGGGGGGAAAAAGGTTATCCATATAGGGAAGCATTGTTGGAGTAGGATTGTTTCTAAAATTATATCTATAGGCAAGTCAAGGGACTACTACAGAGGATTAGTGCAGGTGAAACCAAATTATCATAATGCAAGGATTTTTTCATAGTGTGATTTGATTCTCATCGGTGACCAGGAAGCTATTAATACTTATCGTTACATTTAGGTACAATTGAGTTGCATTCTAAAGTCTCTAATTTCATTTATTGATAGTCCTTCTTGTATCCTTGTCTCTCTTAATTTCATTGTGTTAGGATTGGAATGGGTTAAAAAATCAAGCATATCATTGAGTCAAATAGACACCCACATGTCACTACATGTCATTGTGCATACTCTTTGTTTTTTATACAATTATAAGTGAGCAATATGATGTGTGCACACTCAAAAAATCTGTTAGGCCCCTATACTACTAGTGTAACCCCTTATTATTATTAGTGCAACCCCCTTATTACATTTTTATGCCCATGTAGTTCCCATATTATTACTATTGTGCCCCATAGAAGCCCACCATTGTTATTATTGTGCCCTTACATTATTCTTATTATGTCGGCTCTGATTATATTATGACCCCTTAGACTCCTATATATAGAAAGGAGGTCTTGTCATTTGTATCTTCCAAGAATTGTTCATTTGTGTAAAGTAAAGGAGGTTGCCCCCTCGAAGAGGCTGAATTCTAAGGCGTTCAACTATCTTTTCTATCTTTTTGTGAGCTGGTTTCATAACATTTGGTATCAAAGCTTTGAATTCTAGGGTTTTGCTGCTCCAAACAGGTCATCGTGGCATTTTTGCTATAAATTTTGTTCTGCGACATTTCAGATGCTAAAAAAGAAAACTCGTTTGGGCTAAAATAGTTATGAACCTCGGGTCTGAATTTTAGTTCATTTCGCACTATATTTGCGGAGATATGATCTGAGGAAGTTGGCCTTTTTGCAGACTCCCGAATTTCATTCCAAACAGGTGACCTGGGGAAAATAGTCATAACTTTTGTTTTGAGCATCAGATTGAAATTTTGTAAGAAGTTACAAAAAGAGAATAGACTGTAGCTTCTTGTGCATATTTCTCAGATCCTAAGCTCAAAACAGTGACACGTGGCACTTCATACAAGTTCTCTCTTCTGAAAAGGTATATAATCAAGTCATCTTGGGAGATTGTGCATAACTCTTTCTTGGAGAATATAAATTTGATCAGACTTGTGGCATTGGAAAGAGGACACAGAGAGCTACTACATGTCAAAATTTCAGAACTTAAAGATCCGAAAGTACAGAGTTACATTCATTTCAATATCAAGCTCCTAAAATCAAGAAAAAGCGAGATGAGGAAGTTTGATGGAAAGGATCCGGTAAATTGGATACTACAGATGGAGAAATATTTTGATCTACATGGTGTACCACTATTACAAAAGGTATGTATTGCATCTTCATGTTTAGAACAAGATCAATTTTTATGGTATAAAGGGCTTTGTTCTCGTAAACAACTTGTTACATGGTCAATTTTCACGGAGGAAATTATAACACATTATGAGAATACAAAGAGCAACACCTTCTTTAGAGCAACACCACAACAATTGGAAGAAAAAAGAGAAAAGGGGCTTTGTTACAAAGTGGAAAGAAAACTTATGGCAACAAGGAATTCTACCCCTCACAACTATAAAGATGGAAGTGTTGTTTCTCCTAGCCTTCCACAACCTACAAGGGTTACACCACAACAATTGGAAGAAAAAAGAGAAAAAGGGCTTTGTTACAATTGTGATAGCAAATGCACCAAAGGTCATAAGTGTGCTGAGAAGAAATTATTTTACATAGAGTATGAAGAGGAGGAAGAAAAGGATCAACAAACATCAAAAGAAGAGGATATACGCCAGGACCCAACCCTAGAAAAAGAAGATATGAATCCGACCATATCTTGTAAAGCATTGGCAAGAATTACCACTCCTCAAACTCTCAAGATAGAAGGACATATCAAAAAGAAAAAGGTTCAAGAAGTGAAAGATCACATCAATAAAGAAGAAATGAATCCAACCATATCTTGTAATGCATTGGCTGGAATTACCACTCCTCAAACTATCCAGATAGAAGGACATATCAAGAAAAATAATGTTCAAGAATTGAAAGATCACATCGAGCATCAAGAAATGAATCTGACCATATATTGTAAAGCATTGGAAGGAATTACCACTCCTCAAACTCTCAAGATAGAAGGACATATCAAGAAGAAAAAGGTTCAAGCAATGAAATATCACATCGAGCATCAACAACAAGTTCTCCAACTTTTAAAGGATAACGCCACTTTGGTGCAAAATCGAATGAAACAAGAAGTAGATCAACATCGTAGTGAAAAATGTTTTGATGTAGGTGATTGGGTATTTTTACTGCTACATCTCAAGCAAGCTATTTATGAGAAGGAAATATTGGCAATACTACATGCACTTAATAAATGGCAACCTTACTGAATGGGAAGACACTTCAAGGTAAAAATGGATCATGATAGTCTTAAATACTTTTTAGAACAACTATTATCTTTAGAAGAACAGAAAAAATGGGTCACAAATATGTTGGGTTATGACTTTGACATCATATATAGAAAAGGGAAGAAAAATTTTGTTGCAAATGTAGTCTCAAGAAAGGATGAGGATGTGGAAGTATTGTTTTGTGCTATTTCTATTATCCAACCAGATTGGATAAATGAAGGAATGGATGAATGGAAGAAGGAAGAAGAAGTATGGCCACTCATTCAAAAGTTGCAGAAGATCCCAATTCAAACAATATTGTCAGAACTTGAAGAGGAAGGAAAAATCATATTGGAACCTGGAGCAGTCACAGAAACAAGAACCCGATAGCTACGAAATCGATCAATTTCATAGTATCTCATCAAGTGGAAGGACTTACCCGCTGAAGATTCCACATGGGAGGACAAAATTTTTATACATAAGAATCAAGAACTACTCAAGCGTTGAGGACAACACTTTTTGAAGGAGAGGGGCATGTTAGGCCCCTATAGTACTAGTGTAACCCCTTATTGTTATTAGTGCAACCCCCTTATTATATTGTTGTACCCATGTAGTCCCCATATTGTTACTATTATGCCCCATAGAAACCCACTATTGTTATTATTGTGCCCTTACATTATTATTATTATTATGTCAGCTCTGATTGTATTATGACCCCTTAGACTCCTATATATAGAAAGGAGGCCTTGTTATTTGTATCATCCAAGAATTGTTCATTTGTGTAATGTAAAGGAGTTTTCCCCCTCGAAGAGGCTGAATTCTAAGGCGTTCAACTATCTTTTCTATCTTTTTGTGAACTGGTTTCATAACAAAATCCTAGCATGCATGATGAATCCCCCTCCAATTCCATTTTCTATGGTGACATTTTATTTGCTTTGTTTATACAGGTCATCTAGCCACATAGTGGCCAGTATTGAATGTTGAGGTATATGTCATATAAATCTTTTATAGTCTACTTTATTTTATATTCAAGTATTCATCGTCTTTTATGTATTATACTCTGCATTGTATCTTCTTTCATTTTCAGGAGAGGAACTCAATATTGATGGTAAGAAGCAACAATTGAAGAAAGAGGTGAACAATAACACTGGAGCGACAAATGCAAAATAAGAGAGGGAAGAGAATCTGTTTAGTGATACCCTTAGAGCCAATATCTTGCATAAGACACACTCATAGAGACTAATGGTCAAGCCTTCAGAGTTGGTGAATTCACTTGCAATGCTTTGGCAACACAGTGATAATGTTTTAAAATGATGAAACAATATTTCATGTGTAAATTGTAGTTCAAACCATATTAAGTTGGAAACTCATATTGTAATACTTGATATTTTATATAATAAAATTATATGGTTGAAATTATTTATATTTGCACTTGATATTGTTTAGCCTTGTAATTAACATATGTAACTTTGTGTTATCATGTTATATAAACATGCACATTGTATGATATTTTCCTAAAATTTAGTCGCAAAATCATACTAATTAATTTATGGTGATTAATAATAAACACATAAAATCAATATAAAACTACTAAATTAGTAGTTTATATTAATTAATGATGAACATGAATGAATGAAATGAATAGAAACTAATAAATCAATTGTTTATATAATGAATATGAAAATACCAAAAAAAGATAAATGACTACTCCAAATGATAAATTTTTTATTATTAAATGATGACTAAATTTTGCATATATATGACTATTAGTAGCTAATTTACAGCATCTTATAACACGACTAAAATTTAATCATATTTCTTTGTTCATTAATTGGTTTTAAATGATGACTAAAATTTGCATATATATGACTATTAGTAGCTAATTTACAGTATCTTATAACACAACCAACGTTTTGGTCATATTTCTTTAGTCATTAATTGGTTTTCTTGAAGATTCATATAGTAATATATTTTGTTATATATTTGGTCATTAGTTGCGACAATTAATTACTAAACCAATGAAAAATTAATGACTAAATATACTACTAGATGGTAAAAATGAGGAAACCAATTAATGACTAAGCTAAAAACGACTAAAAGTTGGTCATGTTATAATATACTATAAATTAGCTACTATTGGTCACCGACTGAAAAATGATCGTTTATATGCAAATTTTAGTTGTTTTTTTAGCAACTAATTAGTCATTTTGTACTAGTGATAATACCATGTGGAGGCCTTTAAGTGGGGCCAGATATCATACGAATTTAACCCACTTAGCCACCCAAAAACATGAAAACTACTTGCACGTGTCACCTATATGGAGTGTGCCACACCATCAATTGGCCATGTGTTCTCTTTTCATTGGGCCATGTCAACTTGTTTGACATGTGTTCTTTCATGTCAATTTTCTAAATCATTCATCACGCCGAACAATATCTATAAACATCATGCATGTATAGAGCCTAATGTAGATTTGAGTTGTTGGATCAAGTCATTGTTAGTCGTTGAATCCATCGGGTGTTGGATGCCCCCTTATCCTTCGTGCATATTGATTTTTGATAGCAAATCTGGAAAATCCATACCAAGCACCCTTGATCACTCAAAAAAATCCCTACACTTGGCCACTTGTCATGCTATGTGTCACTTGTATTGACTAGTCCTCCAAATGGTTACCATTTCACCCTTTCTCTTCCAATCATGTGTTACCATGTGTTGTCGCTACCACTTCATCCAGTACGAAGAAAATGTATGGTGTTTTATGTTTCTTTCCCCAAACATTTGTTAATTAAAAATGGTCCGGGGTATGTATTTACATTATTTTCCAGTGTTGGTGAGATTTGTGTCTAGTAGTCTTTTCCTACCATGGTGTGCCCTTCATTAGTTCTTCCAAGCCATAGAATCTACCATGATAGGACGTGAAGTTATGTTTCATGCTAACAAACAAATATTTTTCTCCCAATATTCATTTATGATGCCACCACACCATTTCTAAACATCCCATAATACGAATGGTGATTTGTGCATCAAGTGTCGGGAAACTTCCAATCCACACATTCTACTTGTCGTCCCACAAAACTGTCAGCTATTGGGAAAATTCTTGTCCCTCGAGTTCCATCAATCATGGACCCATGGCATCACTAGGATCTCTAGCCAAATATCTATGCACTTACTGTCAAATCTTCAGTTAGACAATGAGAAAATTGTTTGTCCCATGCCTTTTGTCTATTGGAGGAGTTGTGAGGCTCTGGAACCTTGGAAAACTTTGACTTGCTATAACTCCTATTCCCTTAGGAGTTTTCTAAAGTTCCATATACTATTGGAAGGGTCTCTTAGATGGTTACTCAATGCACTATGCACAAAAACTTGAGATGACCCATTGTCAGCTAAATACCTCCAGATATAAGCGCCAAGCTTGACTTTATCTAGGTATCATCACCCATTTGTATTCTTACCAAGTCTCCAAACCCAAGGTCCAACTCCAAATGAGTAATAAACACACTCAAATATAGGTCATCAATGCCAATACAAACAATCATCTCATTCTATGGTTGTCATCATTGAGGTTGACATTAATGGAAATATAATAATTCCAACACAAAATAATCGAGAGGGATAAGGTATGGAGCACACTGAGAGGATTTGTGTGTTGTAGTAGCCTATAGGCAACAAGACACACTTCTTTGTACTAGTATCCATTTTCTATTCAGAGAAGGAGAGTAGAGTGACCTCACCTTCTTGCTCCGTTTTCTCCCAAAATGATTTCCCATGTTATATTTTGTGTAAAATCATGGTTTGTGAGATTTTATTTTGGTGTTCTATATTTTCTGCATAGATTTTAATTTTCATTCATATGCAATAAGCAATAATCTACAGATCCAGAAATTGAAAGAAAAATAAACCCTATTAGTGTAGATTTCATTTTTTTTTTAAATATAGTTTTATCAGTTTTGTTCTCATGAACTTTCCAATGGAATATCCATGATATTTTATAGAACAGCTATCATGATTCATCCTAATTACTCAGTTAGGTAAGTGTCTAATGCCTCAAATATAGGAATTTATTGATGGTATGATGACATGCGTGTATGTTTGTATAAAAAGGGACCTTGATTTCACTATCGACCTTAAACTAGGTACAAAGCATATTACAAAGGCACCATATCATATGCGGACTCCAAAATTAAAAGAGTTGCAAATCTATTTAAAGGAATTATTGGACTTAGGGTTCATATGACCCAACATATCTCTATGGGAAACCCCTATAATTATTTTTAAAATGAAGGATGGGTCTTGGTAATTGTGCATTAACTATCATTAGTTAAACGGGGTGACAATAAAAAATCAATATCCTCTATTGAGGACAGATGAATTGTTCAACCAAATGAGGGGAGAAATTGTGTTTTCAAAATATATATGAGATCGAGATATCATCAGTTAGGAATTAAGGAAGAATATGTCCAGAAAACAACCTTTAAGAATACCCTTTGGACTAATAAAGGCCTCGGGTGTTTTTATGAATTTGATGAATGCGATATTCTGGAAATACCTAGATAATTTTATATAAGTATTTATTGATGATATATTGATCCACTCAAGTACCCCCATAGGATTATGATGAACACTTGAGAATAGTTTTACAATGTTTGAGAGAAAACCAACTGTATGGAAAGTTGTCAAAGTATTACTTTTACCAATCCAAGGTCAACTATCTCAGACACAATATCTTTGGGGAGGGTATTACAATAGATTTGGTGAAGATCGAAGCCATCATGGAATAGCTGGAACCAACCAATGTTCACAAAATAATAGTTCATGGGCATGGATAGATATTATCACAGTTTTATTCAAGGGTTTTCAAATATAACAACCCCCATCACCAAACTCCAAACAAAGAATAAATACTTTGTTTGGACTTAATGTGAAGAGGAATTCTAGAGGTTAAAAGTATTATTATCAATTGCACCAATCCTGAAGGTGTCAGATATGGAGTGAAAATTCCTAGTTTGCATTGACACCTCCAAGGAAGGACTTGGTTACAAACTGATGCAAGAGGAAAGAGTAATAACATATGAATTAAGAAAACTTATAACCCTCAAGGAAAAGTGTACAATCGATGATCTAGAAATGGAAGCTATTGTATACATCCTAAATATTTGGAGACACTACTTACTAGGAAGGAATTTTGAACTAAACATTAATCACTATGGACTACAACACATATTCACACAAGACCATTTAAACTCCATACAAAGAAGGTGGTCAGAGTTAAATATAAGTGAATATGATTTTGATATTACTTAAATAAAACAAAAAATAAACATGGTGGTTAATGCCTTAAGTAGGTGCCCTCAAATATTTTCGATGAATCAATTAAAGACAAACCTGAAAGAGAAGTTCCTCAATTTACAAATTGAGGATACCTAGTACAAGTGTGGAAATTATGGTGTAGAATTTCAATTGCTCATGAAATTTTAATCTAAATTACAAGACACAATCCTACTCTACTACTCTATAATTCAATTCATAATTTAGAACATCAATCACAAACATGCAATGAGAAATAACACACATGAACACAATATTTTTCTAGGGGAAAGCAATCTGCTAAAAACCCCTTTGCCTAATTGCATTAATTTGATGAATAGAGGTGTATTACAATTGCTAGCTCAATTTGATCTCAACCGGCAAGTGAATAACCTATCTCTTTTCTCACTGAGAAGATCTGACTTAGACTTAGTCAATTTCTTCCTCTGCTTGAGCACCTATTTCCTTGTGCAATTCCTGAGGAAATTAGGCCCCTATTATTTAGGAATTTCCTCCAAAATGATTGTGAAATTTCCAAGGTTTATCATCTAACTACATGCAACACACGTACACTCAAGACTAGTCTACAACTAATGTTACACTGCCTTGGAATCTCCACCACAGTTGGGGAACTTGAATTATCTACATACACTAGCTATTTTGGGCTGATTGATTAGTTAACTGGATTATCACTAAGTTAGACTATTGTCCCACTACACAACTGGCCTTCCACTAGTTCCTCCAGCAATTAGGACTAGGTAATTGAAAACAACTTGAAATAACTGACCTTGATTACTACAAATTATAAATCACACATGATTAACTGAACTACAACTCCTCTAACTCAAATTTACTGATCTAACTAGGTGAAAAGATCCATGTTACACAAGTTAACTGCAACCAAGTTGTTTGCTGATGTGGAAATTTGCATTTTTTCAACTTGACCAAGGCAAAATCAAATTGGGACTTTCTTGCTGCATTTTTCAACACTCCCTCTTAGCAAGAAAGGGATTATAAACCACCCTTATCCTGCACCTATGGAACTCGAAATTATCTCTTAACAAAGCCTTTGTCAAAATGTCAGCATCTTGTTCCTCTGTTAGAATGTATTGTAGCAACATTATCCACCTCTGCACAGAATCTCGTAAATTATGATATCAGATATCTATATGCTTGGATCAATCGTGAAATACAATATTATCAGAGATATTGACGCAAATATGATTATCACAATAAATCACAGTTGGATTCATCATCTGACCAAACATTCCCACAAGTATCTTTCTCATCCAGATCGCCTCACACGATGCTTGACTTGCACCATGTATTATGCTTATGCCAACTTAAGTGCCACAAATATTTTCTTCCTAGTGTAATAGGAAAAAGTTGTGGACCCAATACTAAAAATTCCACCTGATGTACTCTTTCATTTGGATGGACTCCTTGCCCAATATGCATCTGCGAAGCAACACAACTTCACTCCCTCTGTCCGTCTGTACCATAGTCCAAACTAGGTAGTGCCTATGAGGTACTGTAAAACATGATTAGCTTCCTTCCAATACAATTTAGGTGGCCTAACCATAGCTTGGCTCAGATGGTTGAATGCATAACACATATTTGGTCCTGTGTTCACAAGATACATCAGTGAACCCACTAGCTGCCAATAAATGGTAGCATCCACTTCCTCAACTGAAGTGGCATCCTCCTTCCTCTAGTTGGTCGCTAAAGGTGTCTCCATGGGTTTAAAACTCTCCAAGCATGATATCTATAGTATCTTTTTTGCATACTTGAATTTAGACACGAACAATTCCACATCTCCTTGCCCTACTTACAACGCAAGGAAGTAGTGCATGAGACCCACGTCCTTCATTTCAAATTCCCTTGAAAGGTCCTCCTTGCAAGATATGATCAACTCCTCATCACCAGTTAAAATTAAATCATCAACATATAAGAAAATAATAATAAATTTACCTTCTACCAAGATGTGATAAAGGTTTTCATCTGCTTCACTTTTGGTGAATCCCAAACTAGTGAGATAGTTTTCGATCTCGGTGTACCAAGCATGGGGTGCTTGTTTGAGACTGTACAATGCTCACTTGAGTCTGCACACATGAGACTCTCAATAAAATGTCTCAAAACCTTCTCTTTGATCGATGTACACCTCCTCCTCAATAACCCCATTGAGAAATGATGTTTTTATATCCATCTGGTGGATTCCACCCCATCTTTGTAGCTAAAGAAAGAATAGATTTAATGGATGAATACCTTGCTACAAGAGCAAAAGTTTCCTCAAAGTCAATTCCCTCAACTTGAGAGAATCCTTTGGCCAAAAATCTGGCCTTATACTTCTCTATGCTTACATCTGCTACATGCTTTACCTTGAAGATCCATCTTGAACCCACAATTTATTTATCTACTGGTCTTGGGACCATTCCCAAACATTTTTATTTACGATGGTTTCGTAATCTTCCACCATTGCATCAACCCATACAGGTTGGTCTACTACTTCCTCAAAACATGATGGATCTGTCTCTACTAGCTAATTCATTAGAGCCATGTAGTCATTGTGATGAGAACTAGTATTGCAGTAAGGATGTTGCAACTCCTGGGGCTACCAACTTTACTTCATCAACCCGGGTTCGTACAAACTTGGAGGTGACAGTGTTGTATATACAAATAGACGTAATGGGTCCACTCTTTGTGACTGCTGAGCTGGGGTGATAGACCACTAGGGATTCTCAAACCAACCTTCTATTGATTTAGAAGAAGTTTGATTACCAATTAAGGGAGGAGAATTTTACCCTAATTGAGAGAATTGAAATGCTACTCACTGCAGTAATGAAAGACTGAAATAGATGCCTACAAAAAGATAACTCGTCTAGCTATTTATTAATATACCTTACTTTCAAAAGAATTCTAATTTAACACCTGTGAAATATTAACTAACCTAAGCATGAAATCTTATCCAAACAAGCACTTAACTGTTGTGTGCATGAATGAATATAAAGATTTTTTCTTTTTATCTTTTTGTAAAAATGTGAATGCTAATCCTTCTTGGTTTCATGGTAGGTGAGATAGGTGTGGAGGGAGATGAGTGTAATGGTTCATATGGCTTGGGAGGAAATCATGGGTCTACTCCTAACTTTTGTGATGCTTTTTTCACAATTCAAGCTAAAAACAGGCCACTATAAGTTTTCCTATAGGATGTCTACAGGATGTCCTAGTTCACCTACAGGATGTCCTAGTTCACCTACAGGATCCCCTGTTTTCCTACAAGAACAAGATGAAAGCATAGAGAGTGGGTTGGAAGGTGGTATGGAGCTTAGGGAAGGTGATTGATGGAAGAAATAGGGCAAGGAAGATGTAGGCACTCACTCAGAACTCAACCCAAAGATTTAAGATGGTTGGATTTTCTCAATAAGCATGTCAAGTTGTCCTTGTAAAACGATAACTCGAATTGAGAACTTAGTGCCCTTTGGCAATCATGGGAGTATATGGTTTGGCTATGGTGGATGACATAAGGTATTCCTGCAATGTAGAAACTCCTGCAACATATACATCAGTGTTGACATTTATCCATAAACCATCTCAAAACAAGAAGGGTTTTCAAAAAAATATAAGAAAACATAATTTGCATCATTTATTTGCCAAGTTTATGCATGGGAATGCTTGAAACCTATTATGAAAGAAACATGAAATCTAATGCAAAACTTAAGATATGAGAAATGAAAACTGCAACCTATCTTCTAAAACTAAAATATGATGACCTAATTAGTAGAAAAAACCCAGCTTTCACACGAAATCAGAATTCTACCTTTTTGGGCTGAATGGGAGTTTCCTCAAGCCATTGTCCCAGGGAGGGAGGAATGAGGTAATGTTTGCCTGTTATCAGACTTTTTTGAATATTTTCTTATCCCTATAATGCTATTGTTAAATCTATTCACAAATGGAAGCAAACTAATCAAATCTACCAATACTTGTAATTTAACAACACCAAAATCAATTTAACAACTAATCTATGAGATAACCTAAGTATACAAGTACAGTAAGAGGAACCTCTACTGCTAGGGTTGGTCCTTAACCCAAGATTTTCAGCCCTCTGAGTCAACTCAGTGTTGGATCAAGAGAAAGCTACTCATTTTCAATAACATATCAAAAAATACATAACAGTGTTTGGTCATAATCCTTCAACTCAAAAACTGCTTAGCTATCTTGCACAAAAAATATGAATCCTAATGAGGCTCTAGGCCTCTTTATTTATACAACTGAAGTTTCCAACGACTTCCTTAAAAATAGGGAGACTTGGCTCCCAATCTTGAGATTAACTAGTTCTTAATTATCACTGCCCTGGCTGCTAATGATCTTCATGACTCGGCTACCCGCAACTCCGAGCTGGTGTGATTTGATTGAGGGATCTTCGAGTGAGTGAGGAGTTAATGAGTTATAATCTCTCCTTCTTGTCTCATTTGATTTCCTGCACCCTAATTAGCCAAAATTTTCTCCAAAAACTTGCAATCAATGCACATTAGACCACTAGACATGACATCTTACTTTTATTCATCTCATTAAGCAAAATATAATTAAAACATGTAAAGAATTATGAGAAGAATTAATTTTAGTAAGTTGGAGGTGCATTAAGTTCCATATATTTTACCCATTGAGAAACCTCATTATCACCCCCTATCGAAGGTGTTGCTCATCCTCTGAGCAACTTAATCTATGTCCATGTCCTTCATTGCTTTGGTGGCTTCCCTAACATCCCATGCTTCTCTTGTAGTCTCTTCCTCTTGTGAATAAAACCCTGCATTCTTATCTATCTCCTCCCACTGCTTTCTTTCTTCTTATTCTTTTATTCCTTCCAATGTTCCTAAAAGGAATGCTGGACTAAGCCTCAATCCAATCCAATTTACTTTGAGTCTTTGTAATGCTTTCTTATACATTGGAGTTTGATTTAGTGCCTCCCTCATTCTGTCAAGAGAATGATATTCTCTGATATTTAGGCTGTAAGGTAAGGTGTTCCATCTCCTCTGGCAGGCTTGCTAGCTGTCATCTCCTATAAATCTTAGCATGTCTTCAAAGTGTGTGACTGCCTGTTCTTGTAGAGCAAGGTACCTTGGTGCAAGCTTGGGATCATTTTCAATGAGGTTGTGAGTGCTGATGACAGTCATTGGGTTAGATTGTTCTGCTCTGATCATAAGGGGTTCTGCCTCTTTTTTTTTCCAATACCTTTTTCATCTCTATAGCTCTTGACTCCTCATGATTCATCCAAGATGCTAAGGTCATTAATTGCAAGTCCCTTAGCTTTGGATTTGGGTCCCACACATTTAAGTCTATCAAAGATAAGTTGTGTAGGTAGAATTCAAATATCTTTTCTCTATCCTCCAAGGTGCTTTGATCACAGAGGTCAATGAATTGTTTGTAGTCCTGGAAAGGCATAACTCCTCTTTGTGCTAGGGTATTTGTCTGGAATTGTAGCCAAGGTTCCTTGAGGTATAAGGCATATGACTTTGCTGGCATCCTGCACTGAATTGCCTCCATGGATAAACTGGCCATAGTTGCTAATTGGATTTCCCTTTCTTGTAGCTTCTTCCTTAGCCATGTGTTCTCAACCTCTAACTGAGATTTCATTATTTCTTCTCTGTCTCTTATACTGCTCAATTCTCTTCCCATCTCCTGCAATTTCTCCTCCATGTGCCCTACATCCTCTACCCCTTTTGATTTAGAAATTTTCATCCACTTGTGTGTCCTTGCCCTCTATTTTTCAAGTTCGAAGAATAGAGGAATGGAAAATTTCTGTGGTATCACCATGCCTCCTTCAATGAACCATAGTAGGAGCTGAGGTTTGGCTGTGGGCTAGGTTCCTTCAGTTCTTGGCCCTCTTCCTTTGTTTCTTGTTGAGTAATTCCTTCCTGGTCTCTTTTCTGTGTTTCCTGTAGGTTTGACAGAGTTTCCTGTAGGATTGTCTCTGCTTCCTGTATGTCTGTTTGTGTCTCTTGTAGGAGACCTTTTCCTTTTTATGAGGCTAGCCTTGTGATAGGCCTCCTAACATAGGTGATTGGAGACTTTGGAGAAGCTTGTTTTGATGTTCCTTCTCCTTCATTTTTCTTTAGAGGGACTACTTTCTCTTATTGTTTTGGTGAGTCCTCTATGACAATTGGAGTTTTGGTAGGGGTTTGAGGTCTCCCTTGTCTAATCCTGGTGCTCTTTCTTGTCCTAAATTAAAGTGGGGTTTGTCTTTGTTTCTTTCCCTTTGATTTGACAAGTGTACTTAGGGCAGTTAGAGTAGTTGTTTCCTCTTTCTATGTAGGCTCTCGAAACACTCTTGTTGATTCTTCTTCTTCTCTACTCTAAGTTGTAGACCTCTATTCATCCTTTTGTCCTTCATCTTCCTTTTCATCCTCTCCTTTGTCTTATTCTTCCTCTTCTTTTTCTTCCTCTGTTTCTTCATTCTTCTCATTTGTTTCCTCTTTTATTTCCTCCTTTGTTTCTTCTTCGTTTTCCTCCTTTATTTATTCTTCATTTTCCTACTTTGTTTCTTCTTCCTTAACATCCTCTATTTCTTCTTCTCCCTCACTAGCAATAGGGCTTCTGTCATACTCAATGCATTGAATTGCTTCTTCTACTTGCATGTCTACAAATGTTGTCCATGCAATAAGGAATCTTAAGTTTTGTAGAGCATCTTCAAAGATGATTTTAATCAACCCATGATGGGCTAGTTGTTGATGTTTTCCCTCTTGCACCTTAATGCTCATGTCTATCATGGATTGTAGCATAAAATAGGTTATACTCAGTATGTTATGAGGAGATGTGTTCTCTCCAAATCTCAGTTCTTGGAGGAGTCTGAAGTGGTATCCATACACTAAACTGTATCTCCCTTCACATGAAATATATTTGATGATGTGCTAACTGACTTCATTCCAAGGGTATGGAATGCTCTCCTTTATAACCCCATTTTTGTCTTCAATTGGCTCTTCTCCTTCAAAAAAGAAACTTTTCTTTGCATGGGTGTTGTTGGTCTTGTCCTGATTTCTCCATGGTAACCCTAAGGGAGGTGTAGTTATCCTGCTTATAACCTTAGGGATAATTTCTACTGATAAACCCTTCACTACAGTAGTGGCACTGGCTTTAGTGAGGGGTATGAGTGACAGGGAAAATTCTCTGGCCACATCATCATCATATCCTCTCATCCTCTCAAAGAACCCCATCCATTAATGCCTTGTAAAAATTTCCACCACTAGAGGATACTAGTGGATTCTTGTTGTGTTGGTGGGTTCTCTTTTATTGAAACCTCTTGTCATATTTCCCTGGTAATTTTTGAGGTTTGGGTGGACATAGTTCAATACTTCTAGTAGGTGAAGTTTTGGAGTTTAAGCTTTAGAGACATGCAATACAATCTTTCTATCCTTATATGCACTGCAAATTCCTAACCAAATTGAGGATTTCTTCTTTTTAAAAGGAAAATATAGAAGATATGGCACCTACCTCCCTTTGCTATGTCATGGTGATGATAACCCTTGATTTGATTATATTTAGTGTCCATTGATAGCTTTGTAGGCTAATCTCCCTATATCCTGTAGGTTTCATGCTTGCTGTAGATGCTAACTGTTTCCTATAGGTGCTATTTCATGAATGTCGAATGTAACATCTTTGTTCGATGAATCCTTGAAGTTTCCTTTGCTTTTCTCATATGGGATTCAATATTTTATTTCTATTTATGGATGATCATGTGGGGTGGTGTGCTGGTTGTTCGAGTACGAGCACCTTCTTTTGGATTGTTGGTCCCACTACTAGTCCATCATTTCACCTTACCTTGTAATCATCTCCCACTCTTATCCTCTGTATCTTAACCATTTTTGGATGCATTCCCCTTTTTCTTTTGATTTGACCTTGACACGTGTGTAGTGATCTAACCCTTTTCTTCTCGCTAACATAGTTATAAAATCAACTCCCACATTATTCCTACAGTTTTGACCATATCGTACTTATGAGAGAGCATTGGTAAGATGACATACCTATGGGCTTTTTCTTCGTTGATGATGCATTCTGGAGAGTGGTGCCACTTTGCTATGCTTTTCAACCTGCATATTTTCACCGTATATTTCCTCTTTTGATGCTTTGTTCCTTTTGATGATGTTTTGGTGCTAGACCTTGTTGTTGCTGATCTTCTTGCTGCTACTAAGCTCTGGAGGAGCTTCCTCATCCTTGTAGTCCCTGTGCTGAAGATGGTTGCAGTCTCTGTGGTTTCTTTCGTGGGATAGGCTGCTACAGGATGTCCTATAGCTGCCTTTCCCTTAAATTCTCACATTTTTCTCATCTCTAAAGTAGAAGGGTTGTTGAAATGAGTGGAGAAGGGGATTATGGAATGGTAGGTGAGGGATGCTGCTCTTGGTATGCCTCTTCTTTCCATTTTCTCTCTTTTCTCTTTTCTTTTTTTTCTTTTACAAATATTTTTTTAAACTTGATTTCTTTGATGGATACAGGGGCAACATGGTCATGAAAGGTATTGGCTATGCTGTGGTGAGTTAAATGGTTTTTTTTCACATTTAAACACAAGCTTGTGTCACCACCTTTCCATTGAATTTATTTTCTTGTGGTTTCTAAGAGCTCCTTTAATTTCTACAGGAAACTCCTGTAGGGTTACAGGGAATCCTGTCGAAAACATAGAACTCTTTGAAATGACCTGGAGTGAAGTATGGAGGATAATGGAGTATGGGGATAATGGAGGATATGAGATGGGTGAAGTAAAACATGGATTTTGTAGGTCCTGATGTCCTCTACATGTTGTGCTTCTCTTCTTCTTGCAGACTTGTAAAATAGAATTGTCATCTTTTGTATCTTTTTCTCTTTTTTCTTTTTTCTTTTTTTTGAAAAACAACTAGCCTACCCCCAAGGAGGTTTTCATCCTAGTTTCCTGCCTTGGGTGCCTCAAAAGAGGTTTTCACCCAGAGATCATTTTTTTTAACACTCTTTGGCTTCCTCAAAAGGTTTGCAACCCAACAGTGGGACTCAGGGGCCTCATGGAGGTTTTCACCTGAATCTCTATTTTTTGTTTTTTTTTTTTTTTCTTCTTCAGGGACTTGGTTGGGTGGAAGTTGAGACTTGATCGACCACCATCACTGTATTTCCAATGCTATTGATGAATTCTTTCTTTGATAAGGGGTTTTGTATATTTTTAATCTATACCCATTTACAAGCAAAGAGATAGCCTTTGCATCAATGGTTATTATTTGAACAGCACCATTATCATGACACTTTTCTATCACATAAGGCCATAACCATCTAGTCCTTAACTTGCCTTTAAAATATTTGTACCCAAAATCATAAAGCAAAGCCCAATCACCTTCTTGAAACTATTTATATTTTATATTCTTTTCATGCCATATTTTCCTTTGAACTTGAGTCACTTCTTTGTGCAGGAGGGCATTCTTGTTGTCCCCTTGTGATATCTAGATCCACTTGTGCTGCCATCCTTAAGGTGTTGTATTCAAATTCAATGGAAAACAGGCTTTCTTCCTATAGGCTAGCTCATAATGAGTGAAGTCAATGGTTGTCTTCCAAGTGGTATTGTTGGCCCAGATTACCTCAACTAATCTTTCTGCCCAATCTTTTCTATTTTTGCTAATCACCTTGGTCAGAATGCCTTCCAATGCTCGGTTGGTTACTTCCACTTTCCCATTATCCTATGGGTGGTAAGGGGTGGATGTTCTATTCTTGATCTTGTGTTGACTTAACATATTTTCAATCATGTGAGATGTAAATTGACTGCCTTGATCAGTGAACAATTCTCTAGGGTACCCAAACTTATAAAACACATTCTCCCTTAAGAATTCAACCACTTTTTCTTATGTTTCTACTTTGATGGCTTTGGCTTCAGCCCATTTTGTTAAGTAGTCAATGCACACAATAATGTACTGCATCTGTTTGTATGGAGGGTCAATGGGCCCGATGAAATCCATGCCCCACTTGTCAAATGGCTCGAAAGTCACTTGAGGTTGCAGAGGCATCTCATCCCTTGTGGTAGGTTTCCCCATCCTTGGGCACCGATCACACTGGTTAGTATACCTTCTTACAACTTGATGAAGAGTGGGCCATTAATAACCAGCTTGTAGTACCTTGAATGTTGTTCTTTTGGCCACAAAGTGACCTCCACAAGGCCCATCATGACAGGCCATAAGGATTACGAAGACTTCCTCCTCCTTGACACATCTTCTCAGAATTTGATCTAGACCTAACTTGAAGATATTTCCCCTCATCCAAGTGAATGGGGCGCTTTTTCTTATGATTCTTCTCTCTTCCTTGGAGGACAAATTCGGAGGAAACTGTGAAGACACCAACTAGTTTGCTATGTTAGCAAACCATAGAGAGAGAAATTAAATTGTGAATAAATGTTCATCTGGTAATTGATCATCAACCATTCCTTCCTCCCCTGTAAGCAAAGTAAATCTGCAACAAAATTCTCCTTGCCAAGCTTATCAATAATAGTTAAATCAAATTGTTGCAATAAAAGTAACCATCTAATAATCTGGGCATTTACATCAGGTTTATTCATCAAGTATTTAATTGCAGCATGGTCAGTATGTACAAATGTTTGGTAACCAGTAATGTAATGTCTAAATTTATTCAATGAATTCATAATAGCTAGGATCTCTTTTTCAGTCACTCTATATTTCAGCTCGACTTTTGACAGATGCTTACTGATGAAGTAAATCTCATAAGGTAGTTTGTCATCTATCTAGCCTAAAGCTGCTCCTATAGCTTTGTGAGAGGCATTGACATGAATATGAAAGGAAGAGCCCAATTTGGGCCTCAAAGAATAGGTGCAGTAGTCAACTTGTCCTTTAGGGTGTCAAGGGCTTCTTGGCAAATTTCTGACCATAAAAGTTCAAAGTCTTTGGCCAATAACCAAAATAAGGGAGAAGCTAACTTGCTCAAATCTTTTATAAATCTCCTATAGTATCTGACTAAACCTAAAAAGCTTCTGACATCCCTATGTTTCTGTGGAGCCAGGACCCTTGTGATGATGGCTATATTATTTGGGTCTACTTGCAGTCCTTTCTGGGATATTGAGTGACCTAGACCAGTCCCTGCAGTCAACAAGAATTCACATTTTTTTGGACTAAGGGATAAGTTCATTTCAATGCATTTGTTTAACACATTGCCCAGGTTAGAGAGAGCCTCCTGGAAATCATGCCCATAGGGTTTGAAGTCATCCATATAAATTTCTACTACATCATGGACTAGCTCTGCAAGCATACTCAAGACTGCTCTCTATAAAGTAGCAAGGGCATTGCATAGACCAAAGGGAAGGACCTATAAGTGAAAGTACCCCAAGGATAGGTGAAGGTGGTTTTATCTTGGTCCTCTGGGCTGATCTGGATTTGATTGTACCCATTGAACCCATCTAAGAAAGAGAAGACTTTCTTCCCTGCCAGACCATCTAACACTTGGTCAATGAAAGGTAGAGGAAAATTGTCCTTCTTTATTTCTTTTTTTAACCCTCTATAATCAACACAAATCCTCCACTATCCATTTTTCTTTGGAACTAGCACCAGAGGAGACACCCACTCATTGTCCAATATAGTGTAAATGAATCCTACATCTAGAAGCTTTTGTAACTCTTCTTTGACTATATCATTAAGAGCTGGATTCATTCTCCTTTGGGGTTGTCGGACTGGTTTGCAGCCTTCCTTGATGTAAATGTGGTGAGTACACACCGAGGGGTGCACTCCCTTCATTTCTTTGTAATTCCAAGCAAAGGCATCCAAATTCTCTCTTAGCATATTACATAACTCTTCTTCTTGGTGTACAGAGAGAGGGGTTGATTTTCAATGCTCTTTCAGGGCCGAATTCTATTGTATTGACATGAGTAGGGTTTGAGTCAACTAATCATAGATCAATATGATGGTTGTCCTTGGTTTCCTTCACTACTTCCTCCAGAGACATGGGTGTTGGGAGTTGGATTTTGGAGGATGTGTCAATCAAATCATCTTCATCAGGTTGCCCTCCTCCAATGGAAGTTTCTAGGGTATAGAGTTGGGAGGAGTATACTTCATCTTCTTCCTCCTCTTCTAGCCATAAAGGTAAGTCATGTTCTAGAGATGGCTGAGCAGGAAGGTACATGACCAACTGCTTGGATAGATGTCCATTTTTGATAGTCATATTTCCAGCCCTGCAGCTTATGTAGGCATCAACAGTGGCTAACTAAGGCCTCCCAAGTATGAGAGGATAACCATTAAATTTGGTCTTAGGCTGGAGAACTAAGAAGTCTGTAGGGTATTCCTAGGAGACAATGGAGACCATCACATCCTCAATAATCCCCTTAAGGGCTATTGTGGATCGTTCTGCAAGCTGCAAGACTGTCGTGGTCTTTCTTAATGATCCCTGGAGATTCAAATTGAGCATAGTGTCCCCAAGATCAATCAAGGTATGGGGGACAATGGTGCCATCAATGTGTACATTTACTACAGGACTCCTAGGATCTAAATAATTTGTGTAAATTACCTGCCCCAAAATTAACTTGAACAACTGTCCAATGACATTAATGGTAGGGGTGTCTCTTTTTCGCCTCCCTGGATGTTTGAAACGCTTCTCCTTAATCATATTGTTATAAATGAGTACATCTTTAATAGCTTGGAGAAGTGGGATTCTGACACATATATTTTTCAATTCACCCAAAAGTTCATTCTCTTCTGGGGTATCCTGGACTAGATGGGTTAACCTTTCAGGAAAGGGTGGTGGATTCACTCTAGGCATAATTTCCTCTCTTTCCTCCTCACTCTCCCTAGGTGGAGATGGAGGTTGGTTATCTAGGAGCACTCTCCTAGACCTAAGGTTGATTTCATGAATTTCCACAACATAAGCAGGGTAGGATGTCTCTCCACTGTAGACCTGTTGTGTTTGTCTGTTGTTCGGGTTCGAGTTTGGTTGGGCAAGCATCTAAGGTTGTTTAGGTGGAGCAGGGTGTAAAATTTGTGGTTGAGATGGATTTGAAGGAAATAAAGCTAGAGCATTGTTGTATGGAGGCCTCCACCCTTGGGATGGTGCATTCCACTAAGGTTGTGGAGGAGTATATGGCTGAACTGGCTAATTGGTCAGTTGGGAATGATATTGAGGTGGAAAAGACCAGGGAGAAGGTGTAGAGTAGGAGGGATGAGCAGGGGGGAACCAAGAGGGAATGGATGTGTTTTGATTAGGGTTGTAATATGCATAAGATGACCCTTAAATGCCCTACTGGTATGGTCGAGGCCCATGAGGCCTCTTTGATTTATGTAGCATAGTTTTTCAGTCACCCCTTTAGTTCCTTGCTACACAACTTTTAGTCCAAGTAGAGAAGGGCACTTGTCTGTGGAGTGGTTTTCCTCACAGACTAAGCATATTTCTATAAGGTTTAATGGACATTCATTCCTAGGGTGCCTCCTTGTGTATCTAGGGCAGAAGATGGCTAATTCTCTCTCTGCTTCCTCCTATTTCCTCTTGATTTTCATAGTGTCCATCTGCGAGGCAAGGGTTTGCAGCATTTAACTCTTAAAATCTTCCAACATGTTCCCAAATTCACTTTTTATAGATCTGTTGGAAGAGGGTGAGATGGCCACTATTTGAATAACCCTACCCCTTTCTATAGCTTCCCTAGAATGATTCTTAAAAATGCCCTTGATATCCTCATAGGGTAGCTAGTAGATGTCCCCTCCTAATAGCAGGTTTAGGGTTTCTAGGAGATATTCCCTGATCCCCATGAGAAGGACTAACTTAAGTGACTTAAGATCAAGTGTGCACCTAGCCCTTTTATAGTTGAGCTGTAACCTTTTCTCATAATCCTCTAAGGACTCATCCTGTCCCAGGGTCATTCTAAAAATTTCATCTTTGCTATCTTTGGACCTGCAGTAGTACCTATACTTGTTGTTGAAAGCTTGTTGTGTCTGAGCCTAGGTGGTGATACTATCCCCAGGTAAACCCATGAACCAGCAGAGCTGCATCCTTGAGAGTGGATGGGAATATTTTTAACTTCTGATCATCAGAGGTGTAATCATAAGTTCTGCATATGACAAAAAATTCAAACCAGAAAGTATTTAGATCTTCTGAGGTCAGGCCATGGAAGTGAGGAAGAGAAGAGGGGATTATGTTTTTCATATTGGCATCCCCATTAGTTTCTCTGATGGGAAAAGAACCGTCAATTCTTCCCTATCTTCCCTTTTATTTATATTTTCATCCGTTAGGTCAGTTGGAATGGTTTCTTCTTCTTCCCTATAGGATCTTCAAAAATATCTGGTTGTTCGCCTAAGGGGTCCTCTAATTCACAACCGCCGAAGAAGAGGGAAGGTTGGTTGTATAAAGTGGTGAGGGTATTTGGTAGAAATTTTCCTAAGTTATCTGTATTCCTAAGAGGCATGAAAGGAGTGCTTTTGTTTTATTTTTCAAGATTTAAGATTAATTGCAAAATTGAAATCACAAACTGAATTGAAACTAACTATTGAATGAAATCAATTGCTGAATGGAAAGGAAAGCAAACAAACTTACAACTACTTTGAAAAATGGAACTAATAGAAGAATGAAAGAGATAAGAAATGGAAGAAAGAAAGCAGAAATCAAATCTAATCAGACACCTCCCCAACAACAGAGCCAAAAAGTGACGAGCACCAGTATTGTAGCAAGGATGTTGCAACTCCTAGGGCTACCAACTTTACTTCATCAACCCGGGGTTCGTACAAACTTGGAGGTGACAATGTTGTATACACAAATAGATGTAATGGGTCCACTCTTTGTCATTGTTGAGCTGGGGTGATAGACCACTAGGGATTTTCAAACCAACCTTTTATTGATTTATAAGAAGTTTGATTACCAATTGAGAGAGGAGAATTTTACCCTAATTGAGAGAATTGAAATGCTACTTACTATAGTAATGAAAGACTGAAATAGATGCCTACAAAACACATAACTCGTCTAGCTATTTGTTAATATACCTTGCTTTCAAAATAATTCAAATTTAACACATGTGAAATCTTAACTAACCTAAGCATGAAATCTTATCTAAACAAGCACTTCACTGTTGTGTGCATGAATGAATATAAAGATATTTTTGTTTTCATCTTTTTGTAAAAATGTGAATGTTAATCCTTCTTGGTTGCATGGAAGGTGAGATAGGCGTGGAGGGAGATGAGTGTAATGGTTCATATGGCTTGGGAAGCAAGCAAGGGTCTACTCCTGACTTCTGTGATGCTTTTTTCACAATTCGGGCTCAAAACAGGCCACTACATGTTTTCTTATAGGATGTCTACAAGATGTCCTAGTTCACCTACAGGATCCCCTGTTTTCCTACAGGAATAGGCCGAAAGCATAGGGAGTGGGTTGGAAGGTGGTATAGAGCTTAGGGAAGGTGAGTAATGGAAGAAATAGGACAAGCAAGTGGTAGGCACTCACTCAAAACTCAACCCAAAGCTTTATGATGGTTGGATTTGCTCAATAAGCATGGCAAGTTATCCTTGTGACATGATAACTTGAATTGAGAACTAATTCGCCTTTGGCGATCATGGTTGGCTATGGTTTGATTGTGGCTGATGACATAAGGTCTTCCTGCAATGTAGAAACTCCTACAACATATACATCAGTGTTGACATTTATCCATAAACCATCTCAAAACAAGAAGGGATTTCAAAAAAATATAAGAAAACAGAATTTGCATCATTTATTTGCCAAGTTTATGCATGGGAATGCTTGAAACCTATTATGAAAGAAACATTAAATCTAGTGCAAAATTTAAGATATCAGAAATGACAACTGCAACCTATCTTCTAAAACTAAAAGATGATGACCTAATTGGCAGAAAAACCTAAAATTTCACAAGAAATCAGAATTCCATTTTTTTTGGGCTAAATGGGAGTTGTTCCTCAAGCCATGGTCCTAGGAAGGGAGGAATGAGGTAAGATCTGCCTGTTATCAGCCCTTTTTGAATATTTTCTTATCCCTATAATTCTATTGTTAAATCTATTCACAAATGGAATCAAACTAATCAAATCTACCAATACTTGCAATTTAACAACAACAAAATCAATTTAACAACTAATCTATGAGATAACCTAAGAATACAAGTACAATAAGAGGAACCTCTACTACTAGGGTTGGGCCCTATCCCAAGAGATTTAGCCCTCTGAGTCAACTCAATGTTGGATCAAGGGAATGCTGCTCATTTTCATTAACGTATCAAAAAATACATAACAGTGTTTGGTCACAATCCTTTAACTCGAAAACACCTTAGCTATCTTGCACAAAAAATCCGAATCCTAATGAGGCTCTAAGCCTCTTTATTTATGCAACTAAAGTTGCCAACAAATTCCTTAAATATAGGGAGGCTTGGCTCCCAATCTTACGATTAACTGTTTCTTAACTATCACTCTCTTGGCTGCTAATGGTCCTCGTGACTCAACTGCTCGCAACTTCTAGCTTGTGTGATTTGATTGAGGGATCTTCGAGTGAGTGAGGAGTTAATGAGGGAGATCATATCTCCTATAATCTCTCTTTCTTGTCTCATTTGAGTTCTTGCACCCTAATTAGCCACAATTTGCTCCAAAAACCTGCAATCAATGCACATTAGACCACTAGACATGACATCTTACTTTTACTCATCTCATTAAGCAAAATATAATTAAAACATGTAAAGAATTATGATAAGAGTTGATTTTAGTAAGTTGGAGGTGTATTAAGGTCCATATATTTTACCCATTGATGAACCTCATCACAGTGTACCTCTCAAGTGACCTCCTTTGCCTACGCAAATTTGAAGGAGATTCACATTCTCCCTCACATCCTACACAAGTATATCAACTTCCCTGGTTCTTTTTATGCCTTCTCTAGATGGTTCTACTTGAGTAAATGTCTCCACTCTCTGCTCCTCAATTTGTGGGTTCTCCACAACTTCGTGAGGTTCTTCCCTTGGAGCTAAAATATCCTCTTCTAGGGGGACATGAAGCTCCCTCTCAAGAGAGCGCCACATCACTTTCTCCTCATCAAATTTTACATCCCTTCACAAAACTATTATTCTGAGGGAAGGTAACTACACACGGTAGTTGTGATAATTTTATGTGTAACCCTCAAATACCCCCAACTTTGTTGTCGTCTCAAGCTTCTTCCTTACTTCTTTGGAGACATGGCAGTAAATAGAGGCTCCAAAGATCTTCAAGTATGACACATCCACATTTCTCCCCAAGAAAGCCTCCTTTGGTGTAATCATACCAAGAATCTAATGAGGACTCTGGTTCTGCAAATAGACTGTTGTGTTGCATGCCTCAGCACACAAATGCAGAGGTAGGCCTTGGTCATGTAACATAGCTCTCACTGCTCCAACAATGCTACAATTCTTTCTCTCAGCTACCCCATTCCGTTGTTGTTAAAATTGGCAACTAGGGCCAAACTCCATGTGGGTCAGCTTATTTATGTTAGCTGATATTTTTATTGGATCCCTCTCATCGAGAGGTGTAGGATTGATCCAAATATCATCCGATTCCGATAAATATTTATGGAGATATGAATTTATTTCGCTTATGTAATTATCATCAAGCCGACCAGCTCTTATGTAGGCTCAAGAAGCCCAAACGTCATGTATATTCATCATATAGATTTTAGTATAAATTGAAGAAGATTTCATGTCATTTCAACACAATTCTTGAGTGATCTCCTCCTCTCCACGTCTTGGGTTTTTGGAGGAGTGAGACACCAAGAGAAACACACGCTGGTCCCAATGCATGATGATGCCCTAAATGATAACTTAGTCATGGAATCACAAGCAATGGAGATGATACATGAAGGGTAAGCCGCAGTTACATGAAGGGTAGCCGTAGGTAGCTGCAGTAGAAACTCAACGCTATAATGCTGGACACTTACCACGCAGTCCATAGAAACGTTGGACACTTACACGCAGTTGATACACTAGTAATGAAACACCATGATGAAGAGGTGTTGCAGTACATCATGGTAAACGTTGTTCATGATCAGGATGTAGGCGATATACGCACCAAGTGAAGCTGAGCTGTAGTAATGAAGAGGCAACGCAGTCATGGTTATATGCTGGGCAGTCTGATATATGGAACGCAGTCTTATACCTAGAACGCATACATGTAAAACGGTCATATACATTGTAAACACAGTCATATAAGAACACGTTAATATATATCCATGTAGTCATATAAGGAATATATATACGCAGTCATATGAGGAATATGGAACCAAGTTCATATATGGAATATGGAACCACGTTCATATAATCTATATAGTATAAGGAACACAACATAATGAATGCATTAGCTTGATCCGGATTATCCACAGTATCATGTTCATTCTGTCGATGTTTCAAACCCCAAAGAGGGTCCATCATTAGGACTAATTTTTAGAATAAGATTGATAGTTTATTAATACTGTGGTCGCATGATTCTTCTCTCAAAGAACTATCAATCTTATTCTAAAAATTAGTCCTGATGATGGACCCTCTTTGGGGTTTGAAACATCGATAGAATGAACATGATACTGTGGATAATTCGGATCAAGCTACTCCAAGAAACAACCACAGAAGCTTAAAATCTAACATAATGAATGCAGTCAAGTAAGGAACATGCAGTAAGGATCATACACGTTCTTCACACGGTGAGAAACCCTATAATCCTGTCAACGCTATAATAGAAGAGACTTGTTGACACAGAAAGAAAGTTTAAGAAGTCTGCTGAATAGGGTCAATAGCCTAGTTGCTTTGCTAGGCTGCAAGCCATAGCAAACAGCTAAGGCTGATATCAACAGAAGCAAATTGTCGCAACATGATAAAGCAACGAGAAGGCAGAGGCAGCAGCATGATGGTTAGAACTATGAGATCTTATGCATGGGCCGCACAATGATATATGAAGGCAGAGGCAGCAACATGATGGGCAGCACTATGAGATCTTGTGCATGGGTAGCACAATGATACATGAAGGTAGAAGCGGCAGCATGATGGACAACACTATGAGATCTTGTGCATAGGCAGCACAATGGTACATGAAGGCAAAGGTAGTAGCATGATGTATGCATGATGATGCATGATGCAGCGTGATGGTGCTACACAGTAAGGTGCAACAAATATATGAAAGGCATCACTACGATAGGTAAAGTCGTCACCTTTGAGAATCAGTTGAAGCAGAATGTCTTCAACTGATCTCATCGTTATAGGAGATGATATATGCTCAGATCTAGATAAGTCAAAGTGTTGACTTCTGTTGTAAATGTACTATCTCTCTCTCTCTCTCTTTCTCTGCTAAACTTTGAAGAACATCAAAGAAGAATTAATCAAGGGTTTCCCCACACATTGTGGGATTTGTCCCTAACTAGCACCACATCTTGTGTCCTCTTGTCTTGGCTTGTCTTCTGCGATTTATGTTTATGTTCTATCTGCAGTGTACTTTAATGCTGATGTGATTGTTAATCTGGAAAAGATATTGAGCTAAATATGAAAATTGAAATAAATTGCTCTAAGCATAGAACATACCTAAAATTAACAGTTGTGGGTTGTCAACTCTCTTTGAACGCCTTATTCACACATAAATTTTTGAATTCATTTGAAACATACTCACCTCTATTATCACTCTTGAGAGCCTTCACCTTCTTTTGAATGTATTTCTTAACCGGTGCCTTGAATTCCACAAACTTGGAGAATGTATCATCTTTCTTTTGCATGAAGAAGATTCACCACTTCCTTGAGAAGTCATCAATAAAAATGACAAAAAATTTGTGTTTGGCAGTGGAGGTTGTCAAGAAACGTCGATAGGCATTAGGGTGGATCCTTTCCAAGACTGGATGTGCTTATTTTTCTTGATCATGGAATGTGGATTTTGCATACTTTCCCAAGGTACATCATTTTCATACATATTACTGCTCAAGTGCTCCTTTAGGGAGGCTAGTGGTTATTTGTTGCATAATCTTCAAGATGCCATGATGCAAATGGCTAATTCTTCTATGCCAAATTTCACTGACATTGTTGATTTTCACTTTCTCCACCTTACAACTTAATACAACACAATATTCCACATCTATCTTATAGAGTTTCCTCACACGAAACTCAATCTGCTTCACCTTTCACATGGCTATGTGTCTCAAGGATGCTTTCCCTTTGCTGAAAATCACATCATAACCAAAGTCTTCGAAAACTACAACAGAGATGAGATTTTTCTTTAGGCCTGGAATGAACATGACATCCTTGAGTCTAAGAGGGGATTCTGACTCCCTCTGAAAGGTGATTTTACCAATCTCGTTCATGTTTTACCTTCCCTCGTCCCCAAACTTGATGTGCATTTGGATATATTTCTCCTATAGGTCACTAAAAAAATATCTAGACCCTGTCATGTGGAATGATGTACCTGAGTCCAAGTACCACACACTCCCCATCACTACGTTGGACATGCATGCGATAAGGGTGAATTCAAGCTCCAACTTTGAAGCCAAATCTTTCACTTGTTGCTCCTCCTAAGGTCTTCTTGCTCGAATTTCTATGTGGACACTTCGTGGCATAGTGCCTGAATTCATGACAATTGAAGCATTTAATTTTGGACAAATATTTCTTCTTTCCCCCTTGGCTAGATTCTGGTTTAGTTTGATATTTCTTCCCTTTTCCCTTCTTTCCCTTTCCAACAAATGTAAATTTTTCTTCATCCTCGCCCTTGGATGAAGTCCCATGTTGGTGCAAAATTATTAATAGAGTTGAGACCCCAGGTTTGGGCATAGGGGCCAACAAAGCTCCAATGTAGTCTAGCACAATGCTGAAATTTTCACCCTATCCACAATGGATAAGGATTCTCACCTAAGGCGTGTCATAACTTTAGTGAGATGGGGGAAGCAATTCCAGTATTTGGGTGAGGTCACACAAGGAATGCAAGAATCAAAGAGCCCCAAACAATATTAATCAGACATTTAATCACAAAAGACCATGAACATACAAAAGAAAAATACAATACATATATGATCATATTAAAATTTTTAACAAACCATGTAACCATCCATACACTATACAAATATCCCAACAAACTCCCTTTTCTATTAATCCATGCAGCAATACAGTATTAAATCCATCTCGAGAGCATCAAATCAACATCGCAAAACTATCATGATAGATCAATACATAACCACATTAACAGATATAATGCAACTCGAACAACTCCACAACAACATTTCAATATTATCCTCCTCGTTTTCCACACGTCCTTCTTTATATTTCTGCACCTTCTTGGACTACCATTTATTTCTTGGAGGATCTTCCTTATTCCTCATTTGGTTGCTTATGTTTCTCAACTATCATTATTATTTTCCACTCGGTTGTGGCTACTTTATTCTGCCATTCCTCATAAACTGATAGTTCTCAACCAATTCCTTCCTTCTTACCGATTGTGTTCCTCGCAAATTCCTAATGGCTATCTTCACAAAATGTCATCAACCTTCTAGATTTTGTTATGCTCTTAACCTGTAAAACGATACCCAAATACAGAATATGCGAAGAGAATATACCCAGAACACAGAACAGTAATGATTTTATTATTCAGAGAGTAATGTTCACTTGCCTCTTTGAGGGGGCAACCTCCGATAGAGCAGAGCTTGATTACAAAATAAGACACGATACTCCTCGCAGGGAGTCTCTATCCTTTATATATGACTCATACATGCAATACCACGGATCAATACCGTGGGTTTAATTAATACCATCTATCTAATACTACGGCCCATTTGCAACTAATTGTGGTCCCATCATTAATTGCGGGTTAACCACTTACAATTATTAATATGGGCTTTATTGACTCTTGACTATGACGTGATCCCATTACATAAATAAGGGGGTTAGGGTGGGACCCTAACATGCCCTCCCCCTTAAGACTAGCCTTGTCCTCAAGGCTGAAGCTGCGGAAACTGCTGAAGAATAGTGGCTGGTTCCCAAGTTGCGTCTTCCGGAGAGGTGTCTTTCCATTTGACGAGGACTTCCTTAATCATGCGACTGCGCAGTTTCTTGTCTCGTGTGTCTAGGACCTGTTCGGGTTGAAGCCAAATGGACCCTTCTTCGTCCAATTCAAGTAGACTGGTCTGAATTCTACAATTGTTCCCAATCACTTTCTTGAGGCATGAGACATGGAAAACTGGATGGATTTTTGCAGTAGGTGGCAAGGCCAACTTGTAAGCCACTTCTCCAATGCGCTGAAGTACTTGATATGGTCCGTAGAATTTGGGAGATAGTTTCTGACACCCCTTGTCTTTGAGTGATGTTTGCTTATATGGTTATAGCCGTAAAAAGACCTGATCCCCTTCTTGAAATCGGCACTCTGAGCGATGCTGGTCTACCTGTTGCTTCATGCGGTTCTGAGCTTGATGAAGATTCTCTCTAAGATGGGCGAGCATGGTTGCGCGGTGTTGTAGGAGTTGATCCACTGCTTGTACTTTTGAGCACCCCTTGAGATACGAAGTAGGTGAAGGCGAGAGTTGACCATATACTGCTTCATAGGGAGTCATTTTGGTGGTGGCATGATAGTTGGTGTTATACCACCATTCAGCCAGAGGTAACCACTGTACCCAAAGGTGTTGCTTTTATGAAGTGAAACACCTAAGGTAGGTTTCTAGACATTTTTTGATGGCTTTGGTTTGACCATCCATTTGCGGATGATAGGAAGTATTGAGTTTTAGTTGAGTGCCTTGCATCCTGAAGAGTTCCTGCCAAAAATTACTGGTGAAGATCGGGTCGTGGTCGGGAACAATAGAAGTGGGCATGCCATGCAATTTGAAGATCTGATCCATGCAAGATTGAGCAACCAAAGTTGGTGTAAACGGGTGGGGTAGGGCACAGAAATGAGCATACTTCGACAGTCGGTCCACAACCACCATGATGAATTACTTGTTCCCTGACTTTGGAAGACCTGTAATGAAATCCATAGAAACCTCCGTCCAAATTGATGCCGGAATGGGCAATGGTTGTAATGTGCCTGGTGTGTTGACAGTTTCCCCTTTGTGGCGTTGACAGACATCACATTCTGCTATGAAAGTAAGGATGTCCTTTTTCATTCCTATCTAAAAAAATGATCTTCTGGTGCGAGCATACGTCTTCTGAGAGCCCGAATGTCCTGCAATGGGAGATGAGTGCAATTCTGCGAAAATGTGACTTTTGAGGGTGGATGTTGGTGATATTATGACTCTGTCCCTGTAGCGAAGAATATAATCCTGCCACGAGTAGCCCTTGGTGGAATTTGGATCTACCTGCAATTGAGAAATGGGTTGGGAGAGCCCGGTGTGTGAAAACCATTCCCTGCGAGCCTCTTCAATCCATTCTGGAATGGGGAGGGAAATTGCTAGCAGAGTACTTTCCTCCTCAAATTGGCGAGATAATGCATCTGCTACACTATTGTCTTTCCCTTTCTTGTAAATGATCTCATAATCATATCCCTGCATTTTGGCGAGCCATTTATTTTGTTGTGGGGAGGATAGGCGTTGCTCCAAAAAATATTTAAGACTATGATGATCTGTGCGGATTTGGAAACGTCGCCCCAATAAGTAAGGTCGCCAGGTCTCGACTACATGTAAGATGGCCATCATTTCCTTCTCGTAGGTAGATTGGCCCAGATTCCTCCCACTTAGTTTTTGGCTTGTGAAGGCCAAAGGTCGCCCTTCCTGCATTAAAACCGCCCCAATACCTGTACTCGAAGCATCACATTCAATGACAAAAGATTTAGTGAAGTCAGGTAGTGCTAACACTGGAGTGGAACACATGGCATTTTTTAGAGCTGTAAAGGCCTGTTGTGCTTCCTAATTCCAAAAGAATGAATTTTTCTTTAGGAGTTGGGTGAGGGGCTTAGCTATGCGACCATAGTTGCGGACAAATTTATGATAATAGCCTGTGAGACCCAAAAATCCTCTCAAGCTCTTCAAGGTCTTAGGTTGAGGCCATTCCTGCATTGCCTGGATCTTTTTGGGGTCCACCTTGACACCTTCACGCCCCACAATGTGGCCCAAATACTCAACTTCTGCCATGCCAAACGAACACTTGGACATCTTGACAAATAATTTATGCTTGCGGAGTAGTTGCAAGAGTAGATCTACATGCTGAAGATGTGCGGCCCAAGTGCAACTATAGATGAGGATGTCATCGAAGAAGACAAGGACAAATTTCCTGAGATATGGTTTGATAATGTGGTTCATAAGGCTCTGAAAAGTAGAGGGGGCATTACAAAGACCAAATGGCATGACCAGGAACTCATAATGGCCTTCATGAGTTCTGAAAGCAGTCTGGGAATGTCGACTTCCTTCATGCGAATTTGGTGGTAGCCTGAGCGAAGATCTAGCTTAGTGAAGAATTGAGCCCCATTGAGTTCATCCAGCAAATCGTCAACCACCGGGATGGGAAATTTATCTTTGACTGTCAACTTATTGAGGGCCCTGAAGTTAGGACACATCCGCCACTCCCCATCTTTCTTGAGCACGATGACCACTGGGGATGAATAAGGACTAATGCTGGGACGAATGACACCTGCTTCCAAAAGTTCCTTGATTATTTTTTCTATTGCATTCTTTTGGGTGAACGAATATCTGTATGGGCACACATTTGGGGGTTGGGCCCCTGGAACCAAGGTGATGCTATGATCATGTTCCCCTCGGGAGGGTGGAAGCTCATGAGGCTTGTCAAAGACCGGCAGATGGTTATTTAAAATCTATTGCATCTCAGGATGAATTGGCAGAGGCTTGGTTTCAACTGCCTGGATGGCATTAAATTGAGCTACAACTCCATGATTGCCCTTTTTTAACAATTTTTCCATCCTATGCGAGCTGATGATAGAGGGGGCTCCCGCCTGGAGTCCACGGAGGGTATGTGTGTAGTTGTTCTGCTTAAAACTCATATATAACTCCTGGAAATCCATTGTGATTGGCCCAAGAGTGCGGAGCCATTCAACGCCAAGGACAATGTCGCAACCCCCCATGTGTATGGCAAACATGTGGGTTTTCAACTGATAATCCCCCATTTGAGGTTTGACATTTTCACAGCGGCCTTCACATTTCATTGTGCCTCCATCCGCAATTTGGACTTAGAAGTTAGAAACTGCTCGTACAAAACAATGCACTGCTTCTGTGACTTTTTGATGGATGAAATTATGTGTACTTCCACTATCAATCAAGACTACTACTGGGCGATGTTTAATAAAACCTCTGATTTTGAGAGTTTGAGGGGAAGAAATCCCTGCCAAAGCATGCAACGAAATAACTGGTTTGTCAGAGACATTGTCCTTTTGGTTGTCTTCTTCTAGCGGCTCATGTTCCTCAAGTGGTGGATCTTCCTCTGTTGAGCTGTAGTCAGTGGCATCAATTTGAAAAACTTTGGGCTCCTTACATTTATGACATGGGGAGTATTTTTCATCATAGTAGTAACATAGGCCTTGCTTTCTTCTTTCAGCCATTTCCGCAGGTGACACCTTTTGGACCTTAAGTGTTTGAGTCGTGTTGTGAGCCTGTGGGGGGCAACCTTTAGCGGAGAAATTTGGGCGACTGTATTGGGCTGCTAATGCACGTTCCACGTTACGAGCTACCTTGCAAGCCTCCGTCCATGTGGGAGGGTGGTGCAGTAGGACTTAGGCTTTGATAGCTTCTTTAAGACCGCTGATAAAACATTCTGTGTAGAACACATCTGAGAGACCCCAAGTGCAGAAGGCTAAGGCTTCAAAAGCTGTAATATATTCATCCACTATACCAGTCTATCGGAGCTTAGTAAGATGACCCAAAAAAGAAGATTCTTGGTCAAAGCGGTCTTGAAGAGCTTTTGTGAATTTGGGCCAAGTCCTAAAATGTCCATTGCAACGTTGATGCCATTCCCACCATTTCCACCTTTCATTTTCCAAGTACATGCTTCCCACCATAAGCTGAGTCATATCATCTAAGATGCGATTCAGATTGAAATATTGCTCCATTTGGGCTATCCATGCCGACGGGTGAGAACCGTCAAATTTATGCATATCCAACTTGGGAGGTCGCTGACGGGGTTGTTGGTGGGTGTGCCAGATGTGAGGAGAGTGGCTAGACTCACCCTCATTATGTCCATTGCCATTATACATCTCCTCGTGGGCTTACTCCTTGCCCTTCTGGATCATGCCCTCGACCAGGCTATTTAGTCGGTTAAGCTGAACGTGGACGGTTTGCATGGAGTCTTCAAGTTTGTCCATCCTTTCATTGGCCATCGCTTGAGCTCTAGTTTCTACCATACACCAACCTGATTTTTTTGGAAAGTTGGGACCGCCTAAAAAATTTTCACTAACAATTGAATGGTACCATTGTGCTCAGCTCATCGTCCTGATTCTGATGGGCTAGATCACCAATAAGTGCCCCGGAAGATCACAGACTCGTTTTTTTTTTTTTTTAGAAAACTCCTAACGGAGTTTTACTCCTTCCTTATCAATACTGCAGTTGCCAATTCCTCAAAATGTCAATGCGGCCAAATGTCCTGCGAAAATTATACCCCGGTATAGGAACCCTTCACAATGATTCCGATCTGGTGGATCTGAGATATCTGAATGGCGGATCGGATAGCTCTGGGCGGCAGAACAGACTGCTGTTGCGGATCTGATGGATCTAATAGATCGGAATGGCTGATCTGCGAACTCGAGACTGCGGGACTGATGTCTGCTGCTGCTGCACCCCTTTGCACAAGCGGATCTAGAAGATATGATGTGTGATCCACTAATAGAAAAGGGAACTATGGTCTTGAGGAGTGTCAGGTGCTACAGATCGCAATATACATAAGGGTCTGGCAGTAGTACTCGGCCCAATGTTTCAGGGCTCTAACTAAGGAGGATCGACCGAACCCTTAGCCGTACAACCCGACTACCCTATCGTACGGGCGAGTAATCTCTCCGAGTGCTGTTCTCGGTGTGTTGTAGCCGCAAGACGGCCGACGGTTTATCTATGGCGAGGTTTCAAGGGAGCCTAGGGGGCTTCCGATATACCCAGAGGGTACGTGGAAGACAGTCCGTGCGCGGTTCTGTCTAATGCGCTACTACTCGAAGGGGTACTCACAAGGGTTACAAGGGAGTCCAACAGACGTGACCACCTCTTGTATTTCCTGCGTGCATGCCTCCCCAAATCCGCAGGTTTATGTGCTCAACGACAGATCCCGTGGTTTAAAGACGCCGGAACACGTCTCTAGCCAAAAAAAAAAATTGCTAAGAAATGGAGATCCCATCGGCCCTGGAAAGTGCTCTGATACCACTTGTTATGCTCTTAACCTGCAAAACGATACCCAAATACAGAATATGCGAAGAGAAGATACCCAGAATACAGAACAGCAATGATTTTATTATTCAGAGAGTAATGTTCACTTGCCTCTTCGAGGGGGCAACCTCCGATAGAGCAGAGCTCGATTAAAAAATAAGACATGATACTCCTCGCAGGGAGTCTCTACCCTTTATATATGACTCATACATGCAATACCACGGATCAATATCGTGGGTTTTATTAATACCATCTATCTAATACTACGACCCATTTGCAACTAACGGTGGTCCCGTCATTGATTGCGGGTTAACCACTTACAATTATTAATATGGGCTTATTGACTCTTGACTATGACGTGATCCCATTACATAAATAAGTGGGTTAGGGTGGGACCCTAACAGATTTTCATCTACATTATTTAGTTCCCCAAAATGAAGGACCCAACAAGCCCTGACCATAGTTCATTGACTCGTCCCTAAGTCAATCTCTTGTCGGTGTTGTTGATGTTTCTAATGCTTCTGATGTTGCTGATGCTTCTAGTGTTACTGATGCTTCTAGCACTCCTTCCTGCGATGCTTCTCCTTCGCTGATCCATTCAAACGAAGGACCCAACTCAGCAATTGATTTGATGGCTGCCTTTCTATTCTTAGTGTATTCGTTGAGGGCTTCCTACCATGTGTTTGTGAGAGTGGCTACTTGGGCAAGGAACTGAATTGCAACATCATTCATAGGTTGTGTAGGAATTTCATCAGTAGAGAGTTCCACTACACATATGTTTCTTCGTTGAGTTACTACAGTGTTTCCAAATGAGTCTGTGTTGGTGGCTGGAGGTCCCAGAGTATCTGCTTGGTCTTGGCGGATACATCTTTGATTCGCTGGATTTGGTTCTCAAGGTCATTCACCTATGTGAGAATCTCCTTTCACTAGCTCTTGTCCTTGGTACCCATGGCTTCATTAATAGGGTAACTTACATAGCTACATAGAGGGTAGATAGGCTTGTTCTTCTTTGATAGACAACTAGACCAGTCATGCACTTATTGTAGAACGGTGTGGGATTCTTCCACGGCCTTGATGATTGAATTTTTGAGGTCTGCTGCATCTGCAAGTTTCTTCTCAATCTCGACTATGTATTGGGTGGTACGATCTATAGTGCCCTTTGAGTGTCAACAAGCTTTTGCTTGAGCTCAATATTTGTTGAGATCAGGTCAGTAAATTCCACTTGAATGTGATCGCAACATTCGACAAGGGTACAAGAAAAAAAATATTTCAAGGCTTTAAGCACTACTTCTGAGACTAAGGGCCATAATACCTACAACTTTTTAGTTATCTGGTCAACCTGACTCTAGAGATGTTTCTTTTCTTGGAGCAGGTGATCACGTTCCATAGTGAGGGTGAGTATCTATTGTTGTTTGTGCTCATATTCAGAGGTTAGGACATTTGCAATGCCTCTGCTCACGTGTGCATCTTATTGAATAAAATTAAATAGTTGGGTTGAGGACCATCCCTAGAGATCATCGTGGCCCATTGTCCATGGTTTGGGAAACTGACTCTACAACAAATGTACACTGGAAACAAACTTAGCAGAATTCTCTTGTGGTGATGTGGCCTATTGCAAGGGTTCGATTGTCAGTAGATTGGTATGGGTAGGAGTGGGATGAAATGGTAGTAACGAAGGGAAATGAAAGGGAAACGGTTATGTATGGCCTATAGTGGTAAGGGGAGGGTTAATTATCTTTCCCTGACTATTAGTGAACCAAACTCAAACAATAAAGATAACATGGACATTGGAGAAAATTTTGGGCCGGAAATTGCAGTAATGGACTGGACAAAGAAGTCGACCTCTATTTATGTTTATGTTTCTAGCAGTGTTCCAAGGGTTAAGGTGTCTGAGATGGTGGCAAAGGTGGGTGTTGTATGGGGAAATAGAGTGTGATCGGGGTGACACAACAGAAATGGAAGGTGGATGTTCTTCGATAATGGGTGACGTAGTATATGAATAGGGTTCTTCATCCATAAGATTAACAATTTGGGTGGAGGTGGTTGTGTTCTTTCTCTTGGACCTGGTCGGAGTTTTTTGCAAATTTTGGTTGTCAGGGTTTTGGGATTACCAATTTTCACTGGGAATGGGCCCCACTACAAGAAGCAAAGTGACGAGGGGAGAACCAACCACAAAATCATACAACCTTGAACTTTGGAATTTAGAGAAAGTGTGTAACAACCCTGGTGAAAATTCCATGTAATAAAAGTTAATAAAGGACAAATAATAACCACGGTTATGGGACACTTATTACAAGCTAAATGTTGGGAAAAACATCCTAGTGTGGGTGTTCATTTTGGTTATTATGGCTAAGGAAATTGGAAAATAAATTCCAAAGGCTTTGGAAAGACAAAATGGCATTTTTGGCAATTTATTTATGAAAATAATGGAAATTAGGAGAAAAGGAAGATGGAAGGTCCCATGTTGCATGTGAGGAGGAAAATGAAGAAAATAGAGGCCACATTAATAAAAAGGCTTATGAGGATCAGTTCATGGATTTTGGTCAGGTAAATTTCAGAGTTCCCTCTCTATTCTCTCTCTCACACACTCTTGGACACTTAGAATTTTCTTAGAGCACTTCAACATTGGAACAAGAAAGGAAAAGAAGGCAAAGAGGAAGAAAAATATCAAGCAAGACAAATAAGTATCAAGAAACTACAACAGGCTTAATTGCAGGTATCGATTTGCATCTGTGATTTCCTTGCTAGATTTGGCATGCATGGTTATGCATGTGTGTTATTGGTTCTCTTACTGTTACGGGCATGGGCTTTTCCAAGTGTGACAATGTTCTTCAATCTTGGCTTTCCATTTCCAAATAACCATGGTGTGATGGGGTTCTCATGTTTTGGTTAAGCTAGATTGCCGGATGGATTCGAAGATGAGTAAGGTGGATTGTTAGATGGATTTGAAGCTGAGTGAGGTGGATCTCTGAATGAAAGAACACATGGCCTAGTGATCCCTGAACCAAACTGTGGATTGCGGTAAAACCACTGGCCTAGTGACCCCTAAACTAGACTGTGGGTTGTGGTAATCCAGGTATGGTGTGCCTTAGTGGGCCTAGGAATACTCGACCGGTGAATGGTAGGATATACAGTAAAGCCTAGAGGTGGTTTCCCTTGGTCATTTATAAGAATCCTTGCCGGTGAATGGCGGGATATATGGTAAATCATGGAAGGTGTTATCTCGATTATGGCCTAGTGATACCTATATCGGATTGTGGGTTGCGGTAAAGCCTAGAGACTAGGAGACAGGAAAATTACTCACAGTGTAGGTGGAGAAATCTGCTGGCGTCCATGCTTGTTTATGGCCTATTGATCTAGTGAGGATTGCGGTAAAGCTTGATTCTATTCATGAGGGTGAGGTGGTTTAACCTCGGGAATCCCTGGTTGGTTCTTTTGGTTTGAGTCCCACATTCATGCTTGGAATATGGCACAAGGGTGATTGGATGAAGAGATATTTGGCTCATCCAATCTATGGTTGGGTGGAACGTGGTAGTCCCATACAAGGTTGGATTTTGCATTAATTAATAAGAGTTCCTTTCCTTGGTATTTTCTGTGTAAAAATATAGGATTATATGTGGCATTTATGGTTGTTGTATCCTTATTATTTCTGTTGTTTATATGTTGGTTATGAATATGTTTTATAACAATGAAATTGAATGGTTCTCATCATGTTTTATTTGTAAATGATTGAGCAATGAATCTATGGCCTAATAAAAGATGATGCAACTAATGTGATAAGGCTACAGTCACACTCAGGCATGCTCATGGAAGTGAATGGGGCTTTAGGTCCTTGAACTGTTGAGTTTCCTCTATGGTTGGTCACTTAGAAAGGTGGCGTAGCTCTTGGAGGTTCTATAGTATGTGTGGATGGCCAATTTGGTTTTTTTTTTTTATTCCACTTCCTTAAGGTGACCTAGGAGGTTGAATCATATCATAGTAGCTTCTCATCACATATTTACCCCAGTTGGTCAATTACTTGGGTAGATGTGGGAGGAGGGTTTTACAGAGTGGTACCAAAGCATGGTTCACCCCTTGGACTAGATGGGTGGTGTGTTCGTAATGCATTCATATTCGTTTTGTATGTGTTCTCATGTTTTTGGTCTATGTACTGGATGTGCATGCATAGTGTTGGTTATGGTTGTAGTGGTGTTTCCAAGTGAAAAGTTAATGGCATTGTTGTTGGATGTGTTTATCATGAGTTTATGTCAGTTATCCACTAGATATGCATGTTAATTTTTGTATGTAATATGTATGTGTGCATGCCATACATATGTTTTTATGCATACAATGATATGGTTATAGCTTACATGCATGAGGTCATGATGTGTGGTGGATATGGTCATGCATTGATGACTGGATAATGCTTGAGATGATGATTAAATGTTGATATTATTATGTTTATATATGTATTGTGCTAATTTGTTTGGTCTTGCGGATGATATATCCTCCCTGAGTTATATTAAGGTATGTTGGATTGTTTATGATTTGGTTAAGCTAACATAGTGTGCCTTGCAAGAAGAGATCAAGGTACTAGCAAGATGGTAGACTACAAAGTTTCTCCCTATGAATTGGATGAGCAGTGTGGTGTTGGGCACTCCTCTGACTTATCAGACACATTGAGGAGTTTGAAGGAAGAAATAAGGAGTTGTAAAGCAAATAATGACATAATCATGCAAGCATAGGAGAAACAAGCAGAATTCAATGCACTAATTCTTCAAAGTTTGTCAGAATTGCAGAGACAGGGACCACTCTAGATCAGTTATGGATAGGAGGATGGGACTAATGGGGCATATGGAAGTAGGTCTCATGGTGTTCATGGTTTAGATAGAGATGACACAATCAAAGATAGTAGATTCTTGGATACTTTGGATAGGAGAGTTGATAGACACATTTACTATTCTAGTTTTGGTTCTAATAGGAACTGTGATCATCATCGCTATCACCCTTACAAGAGAGTGATAGGGGATACTTTCTGAATGAGTTTAAGAAACAAAAGCAACCTACTTTTGATGGAGAGTTGAAGAAGCCTGAGGATGAAAAGGCTTGGTTACTTGGCATGAATAAGTTCTTTGAACTGAATGAGTATACAGAGAATATGAAGGCCATAATAGCTATCTTTAGCCTCAAAGGGAAAGCAAATATCTGGAGGGAATATGTAAAACAACTTAGAGACATCAGGACAGAGGAGTTGAGCTGGCATGAATTCAAAAGACTCTTCAGAAAGTAGACTTGTTAGAAAGGTACTAAGACAGCAAAGCCAAGGAATTCTATGAGCTCAAAATGGGATTGATGATAGATGAGAAGTATATGATCAAGTTATTGGAGCTATTGAGGTATGTACCATGTCTTAAAGATGAAAAGGCTAAAGTTCATAGATTTGTCAGGGGGACTTCCATTAGCATTTAGAGATCAGATTGAGTATGATGAACCTCGGTAAATTGAGGAAGTTATTGGGAACCAAATCATTGCTATGAATAGTCAAAGCATAAGACAAAATCTCAGCAAGGAGGTAAAGGGAAAGATAAAATTAAAGGTAAATGGTAGTCGAAAACAACAAGGCCTCATAATGCATAAGAGAAAGAGAATGTTACACCATATAAGAAGTTCAATGCAGCTAGATAGGGACATGGGACACAACAACAGAATAAAGGTGATGGTATAGGATGGTTGGAGTGTGGACATGTGGTAAGGAGTATCTTAAGAGGGATTTCTCATATAATCATGGTGGTAGGCTTCATATCTATAGTGCACAGGAGGTGCAAATTGTTGGGGATGTTGGCAAATGTAACTATGCAGCTCTAGATAATAGAAAGAAATATCATTAGACATCTATCATTGAGATGGATGGTAAGCTTTGTGATCAAGTCATTTCTATTTTGATTGACCCTAGATCTTATTATAGTTACGTTAACCCTAACTTGGTGGAAAAAAGAGTTCCTTTCCTTGGTATTTTCTATGTAAAAGTGTTGGATTACATGTGGCATTTATGGTTGTTGTATCCTCATTGTTTTTGTTGTAGTTATGAATATATTTTATGACAGTGAAAATGTACGATTATCATCATGTTTGATTTGTAAATGATTGAGCAATGAATATATGACCTAATAAAAGATAATGCAGCTAATGTGATAAGGCTACAGTCGCACTCTGGTAGGCTCATGGGAGAGAAGGGGACCCTCAGTCGCTTGGAGGTATTTACAAGGGAGCGACTAGGGCTCGAAGTCCTTGAACTTATAAGTTTCCTCAGGGTTTGGTCATCTGGAAAGGTGGGGTAGCTCCTGGAGGTTCTCTAAGATGTTTGTATGCTTAATATGGTTTTTTTTTGTCGATTCTGCTTCCTTAAGGTGACCTAGGAGGTTGAATGAGATCATAGTAGCCTCTCATCACATGTTTACCCTGTTGGTCGGTTACTTGGGTAGATGTGGGAGAAGGGTCTTACAAAGTGGGGAATGAAATTACCGAGACTCTAATGTTCACCATGGTTTCCTAAACTGAGTGAATTTTCATTTGGAGCTTCTTGAAGACTAGTTCCAGCTATTCCTTAGCCATATACTTCCTTGATGCAACATATGTCTCCCCCGATTGTGGTTGTTGCACAATCCCTCCTAGCAAATATATATATGCTTCCCTTCTTGAACTTCTCTGACGATCCCTAACCAAGAATTGACCTCCTTGTGGAAAGCTTCATTAGTCAATATGAACTTTTGGGCTCTCATTTGAAATATGTCAGGATGGACACATTTCAGTCATATCCAAACATTGCCATGATTGATGCTAAACCATATTTCCAGTGAGTAATCATCGAGTAATAAATTTGGGACCCTTTTCATGGCCTTGACTACTTCTAACATCTTTTGATACCATTCAATGAAGGAGGCCTCATTAATTTCCCTGCTACTTGGGTCCCCTACGGTTCACCAAGGTGTATACCAGAGAGCCAGTGGTTGGTCTTCCACAATTAGAGCCAATTCTCAACCCTCTGGTGGGCACCATTTCCACATGGCCAGTGTAACAAAAATATATCCATAGATGAAGTGGGTGGCTCTCTTATATACATCCTTGCAAGCCTCAAACAACTCTTGAAGTAGAAAATTGCACCAATTCAACTGTGCACCCTATAAAGAGTTCTCTACCACTGGAATAGTATCTAATGTGCACTCGTTGCTCAATAAATGTCACATGATCTTCCCAGAAATAACGTAACAAGAGAATTTCACCTTATTTTTATCGTCAGCTTCCTCTTCATAGTCAACATATTTGTCCAATGAACTGATCCAATCCATTAGCTCTTCTGCATTGTGACTCCCTTCATATGTAGGAATTTCCACCTTTGGTTTTCCTCCTACTTTTGCCAACATCTTGATAACTCTAATAGTTTCATTTTCCTCCTCTTCTTCTTCCTCGGAAGATTCTTCTTTAGCACTATCGGCTCCTTCATCAGGGGTTCTTCTCTGAGCAGTCTCAATTGTTTCCATTCTTGTGCGCAGACTCTGGATCTCTTCCAGTAGAACTGCATTTGCTTCAGGTCTTCCTCGACCAATGCCAGCTCCTCTCCTCGGTGGCATGTTTACTAAAATCAATCTTAATCTCTGAGCTCTGATACCAAAAATGGCACAGCAGGTTGGTGAAAATATGGTTATAACTTTAGATAGAAGATTGGTTACTTTAGAACCAATATGGTGCTCTCAACAGATTCTATTCGTGGTTGGCTTTACATGAAGCATCCCCACTTTTTATCTAAAAATTCGGTCCCACGTTGACTTTCTTTTATAAACAGCACTTCAATCCACACCGTAGATCTCTTCACTATCATATCCAATGGTCAACACTCAACTCGATCAACAAAACAGTCTGTTCATCCTCCACCGTCGATCAACCATGTGCTATATTCGACAATTCACAAGGATATCGATTGCACCACTTGCACGGAGAATACCCGCCCGATAAGGCGATTTTCTCTCTCCACCGAGTGCTATGTGTCACTTGGTTAGTGGAATCTGGTGACTTCCCTAAAATACCACTTATAGCTCTTTGTCTACCTGATAACCACCTTTACTGTTTAAAACCCACCTTTCGGATATAACCACATGCATTAACTCAATACTTAACAAAGCACTTAATCAAGAGTTTTAGTGTTTAATCGAAAAATTAACCCTTAACACAAAATAACCACGATTTATGAGAAAATACATTAAACACTAAGATTTTCGTTTAAGGCATGAAAATACAAGAAATACCCAGTTAACTGTCTGAATGCAAATAAACAGAGTAAACAAGAATCCAGACTAGGAATACTACAAATACACGCTGAATCAATTTCATTAATATAATATCTGTTACAGAGTCTTGGCCCTCTCGGCTCAATTACAACAATATATTTACCTCTATCTCAATCTCAAACCCTCTCTAATACTCAAACTCTTGCCTCTCACTCAAACCTCTATCATCTCAGCTCAGCCAATCCATTTTTCCATTACGTCTTCTTTCTTTTATGAATCAATCCTATTCTAACTGCACTAACAACTCGATCTATATTTTGATCGCTCTAACAATCAAATCTCTATTATTAAGCTCTATCACACACCTATGCTAACAACTTAGCCTTAATCTAAAATAAGACAATTTCCTAACTATTACAATAATGAAGTAAAACTCATCTTTGAGAGATCCAACCCTCTCTACTAAAACTGATTTTTTTTTTACCACTCAGGTCATGAAATTCAACTCTTTTAACCACAACATGTGAACAAACAATCACATTGCTGGCTAAGTCCAGATGCTCCTGCATCATTTACCAACCAATTCAAAATACATAGCTACTGCATGACAAAGAACTAATTGACCCTACATAATCCTACCTATGGTCTCCTTTCAAAGATGTATAAATTTGGGGTGGAATTGTTTGATCCCTGGAAAGATTTCAGGCATGCACTATTCATCCATCCTGACAGTAAGACACCATCCAGTTGCGCAAGCTTGAAAACTTTTGATTCCTTCACTTCGATAACAATGAAAGGTCCCAACCAATGCATCTACATCTTTCCAGGAAACTTCAATAATTTTCTATCATTTACCAGAACATGTCCTACCACCATAAATGATTTCCGTTTAATATGTCTGTCGTTCCATGCCTTTTGCCTCTAGTTTTTTACCGTTTGATGGAAATATGCCATGAACCTAGCCTCATCCAGTTCCCAAAGCTCCTCCAACTACTTCAGAATTAACTCTTCCTTCATCATAGGAGTGGCATGTGCAATGAAAAGGCTAGGAATAGTGAACTCTACAAGTACTACAACCTCTCATCCATATACTAGCTAGAAAGGCATATTTTTGTGTAAGTGTTTTAATAGTTGTGTGATAGACCCATAGAGTAGTTGGTACCCACTCATCTGAATCATATTTGTTGGCTGAGAAGATCTTGGTCAGTCACCTTTCTAAGATCTTCTTAAAACCCTCCGTCATACCATTTTATTGAGGGTGATACAGGCTTCTCTTATGGTGTTTTATCATGAAGTTTTGTAGTAATGAGGCAATTGTTTCATTAATGAAATGGGTCCCCTGATCACTAGTGAGGCTATGAGGGCACCCAAATCAGGTGATAATATTCTCAAAAATAAATTTGGTGGAAGTATCTACAGTAAAATCTTTAACTATTGTGGCCTCTGCCCATCTGGTAAGGTACTTTGTGGCGGTGATGATATATATGGCATGGGAGTAGCATGCTGACAGATTTATAGGTCCTATAAATTTGATTTCCCATTTCTCAAAAACCTGCAACACTCGTACAGGTTACAAAGGTAATTCCATATTAGTGTGATGCCTTTCCAACCCTTTGGAAAATGCCACACCTTATAGCATATTCCTTTGAATCTATAAAAAATATGGGCCACCAGAGCTCTACCTCTAATACTTTCCTTACAGTGGCCTTTCCTCCAACATGACCTCGTGCAACCCCTTAATGACACTCCCACAATACATATTGTCTCTCGTGGTTGACGACACATATGTGCAATAGTTGATCAAGGCCCAATTTCTACAGTTGCCCCATAATCAACTGATAGTATGCAGCACAGATGACCATGTGCCTCCGTTGTGTTGTTATGTACTCCTCTGGGCATTTACCTGTAGCTAGAAAGGATGTTATATCCTCCAAGAAGTCCAGTACAGCTTCAACTCGAAACAGATCAGTGTACAACAACTGTTCATCAATGGATCCTCCACTTTCACCTGACTCTAGCCGAGAGATGTGATCGAGCCCCACATTTAGTCAGCATGGCTTGAATATTACTTCAAATGTGAATTCTTGGAATAATAGAAGCCATCTTCAAATCCTCCCTTCATGTATGATTTTTTTTCACTAAATACTTCAAAGCAGAATGATCAGTGAAAACTTGAACAGACCTCCCAGCAAGTAATGTCAAAACTTTTGAAGTGAATACACCATCGCAAGCACCTCACGCTCGGTTGTGGTATAATTTTTCTCTTCCGTAGATAAATTTCTGCTAGCGAAGTAAATGGGGTGATCGAGGTTTCCCTCCCCAGGCTGAGCTAGGATGGCTCCCAAGGAAATACCTGATGCGTCAATGTGAACATGAAATTGTTTGTTCCTATCGGGATAAACCAAGAATGGTGATGTTAGAGTCGGTCTTGTCAGTCCTCCGTCAGAGATCAAAACTCTTTTTGAATTTCATTTTTAGGTGTCCCATCCTACTCGATCACCTACATTCCATTTAGGAACATCCCATAATCTGATGGAAGGGCTTTGTCATTCATTCCCCTCATGTCTTGCACCTGCTGGCCTAGGTCTTTTCATCAATGTTTATTAAAGTTCATGACAGTCAATGTTTGATCTTTTAATGGGCAAAGAGTCATGTCAATTATAGGTCTAGGGTTTCACAAATTGAGTTGTTAAAGTGTCCAAATGCCAACAGGCCAGAGGGAGGTTCTACACATGTTTTCTATTTTGTGAATTTCATCGTCATATTGATGGATTATGATTGTTCTTCAAAACTTTGTTTTGAAGAAAAGTCAACATTTTGTCCTTTGTAATAATTTTCAAAAGTTTTTAGTTGTTGAATTCTTTCGGCACAGCCCTGGTCTCCTTTTCCAAATTCCATGTCAGCTATCCCTGCAAAAAATTGACAAGAATTTCATCATTTTAGTCAAAAAATCAAAAAGGAAATTCAAAAACAGAGTTGTATTAAAATAGAAAAAGTGCCAATGCCAAAACATTACAAAGATGGGTCTTAGAGAGTCAAAAATTAAATCCATGTCTTTATAAAGATATTTTCATGAAGATCAATGTTATTTGCATGCCAAGACCAAGGAGAAAGCCACTAAAAGCAAATTGGTTGAGTTTGCGAGCGATTTGGGTGAAGTTGAAGGAAATTTGACCGGCGCGGCGCATTGGGCAGAAGGCGCGGCACACCGGGGAGGCGCGGCGCACTGGGAGAAAATTTCCACTATAATTCTGAACGGGCACGGCGCACTAGCATGGCGCGGTGCGTTGGGCGATCAGCACGACGCATACACCTGAAAGCCTGAAAATGTTTGAAGTTTCTCCAAATTGCCATTTATTTGCGTGGATTCGCCAGGTAGGGTCGACATCTCAATGTTTCATCCATTTTTGTGATAAGGGATGGTGGTTTATGGATGCTAATGATTGAAACAAAAATTCAAACCCTATCATTTTGAATTCCTCACATGTAAACTGCTGCCTAGGGTTTCAAAACTTGTTTGCCACCAAGGTTACTCTTTTCCATTATTTCTTTTGTCCTTAATTCCCTTTGTTCCTTGACTCCATTGTTCCCCATCCCCTAAAGTTATTAAACCCCTATCCTAAATTCCCTTTCCCAAAACTGTCAAATGTGAAAAACCCTAAAACCCTATTCCCACACCTAAATCCTAAACCCCCTCCCATATTTCCCAAACAAATCTCTCCCAATAATTCCTAATCCCTTGATATTATTTCCCCTTCCTAACAGTCCCTGTTTTATTGGTTTTCCCCTTTGGTGGTAGAGTTTGCACACATCATTAAAAGATAAGTCTAAACAGTTTTCATACACTAGCATCTTCATCTCCAAGGAAGTTTGAAAAACAACAGTCATGGCATCTGAGCATTCATCTGATTATGAAATGGAAACTCAAAGTGACTCCCCCATGGAGGAACATGCACCCTGGAGACCTCATAGAGGAGGTAGGCATATCAGAGAAGAATCGGTCACCTTCACTGAATTACAGGCCTGCCCTCTTGCAATGTTTTGTTTTCAGCATCAGTCATGCTATGAGTTTTTTCAAAAGGTGGCTAATGTTCAATTTCATCATGAGTTTGCTCATCTTTTTGTGCTACATTTACATGGAGATCAGGCTACCTTAGCTGGTGTCACCTTTACACTTACACCAGAATCTGTCTCACTAGCAACCGGCATACCAAACATTGGGGAACCGTGGACCAAGAGGAAAAAGATTGACCCACGGCATTATAAGCCATATATTAAAACCAGTTTCTTGAGGCAGCTCAAGAGAGTGTTCCCATTCCGATATCTGAAAGATGAATATGCTCCACTAATGAAATTGATCATGAAATATTTCAGCTGTGAGGGACGGTTCTCTCGTCTCTATGCTTATCACATCAGGTTGCTCATGCATTTCACCAGGGTACGGATGATGAACATTCCGTATTTCATTTGCCAGAACATAGAGAGGATGACCACACTTGTGTAGCATAAAACCCCTTAGCAACAACTTAACAGTGTTTATCATTTTGCTCTTATTAAGATTTTGGTGATTCATCAGCTTGGATTACAGGGCATCACTTGGGATGATTTCATCTCTCGTGACTTCTTCAGAGCTTCACAGGGATTATCAGAGGTCAAGCGTGAGACAGGTGGACCTTCTCATCAGTATGAGCACCATGAGACCGCTAGTGTGCCGGTATTCATCACATATAAGAGGGGCACCAGCCATTTGTTTGTAGCAGCAAAGCGAGTGTTATCTCCACCCGGTGTGGAAGGGGCCTCGCTTCCTCCATCAGCACCACAGGTACAGGACAAATGCAAGAGGCCAATGCAGGATGAGGGACCTTCAGGTGAGCCTTCAGATGAGCAAGAGACTGACTTCATTCTCATTCATGATGATGATACAGATACGGGCCCACAAAGTGCCAAGCTTAGGGAGATCATCCAAGAGCAGAAAACAGAGATCCAAGCCTTATCCCTTGACTTGGAGAGAGCTAAGTGGACCATGAAATATTTGGAGCAGAGGAAGAAACAGCTTTAAGATCAGCAAGCAATCATGGAGTTACAAAACATCCGCGAGAATCGCCAAGCTTCACAAAGGAGAAGAATTGAGCTCACGTCATTGGAGCAAGAGATTAATGAGGATCGGGAGTCTAATCTCGAGAGAGTTAACATGCACTTAGAGAGGCTATTGGAAAAGGCCAATAAGGACCATGCATTGCTGAGACACATGGCTTTCCACTACATGGCACGGAACAAGGTCTGCAAGGCACGAATCAGGAATTTAAAGGCAAAATTGAGGAAGGCAATAAGGAAGCAAAAGAGGCAAAGGGAGCTTGATCGTCTTCAGATATTGGTTGAAGCCTCTTTAGCCCAGCATAACACTTAATGAAGAAGCTCCAGCCCAAATTTCAAGAAATTTGGGGCATTTTTGGCATTTTGGCAAATTTTGGTACAAAAAACAGGGTTTTTTCTCCCTATGCGCTGCGCCACGTGGCATGCGCTTTTGCTAGGGAGCTCCAAACTACAAAAAGTTTATATTTTTGGATTTTTCATAAAAAATCATGACTTCTGGTGCATGGCCAAGAAGTTTGGGCAAGTTTTGAGTCCTCAGGAGGCCAAAAACACTCAAAAAATGACCTCACTGCCCCTATTGTGATACACAAGAAGCAGTCTTGGGAGATTGAGGTTTTGGAGGGGCAAATGACATCCAAATCCAGAAATTCCACTTGAGTTGGAAAGTAGACAGGTAGGGCTTTCCAACAAGCACACTTGGGCTCAATTGGACTTCGGTAAGTGCCTCAAACTCAGCCTCAAAGTGGCGCGATGCATAGAGGATTTGGTGCGGCGCATAGAGGATTTTTGCTCAATTTTTCACCTTCGAGCTCAAAAATTTGGCCAGTTTGACTAGTTTTGCTTTTTGATGTAATTTTTCATCTATCTTGATGTAATTGGATAAAAATGATGTAATTTTGGCACTTATTTACTTGTTCTAGAGGATTCATTCACTAAAAAGTGAAAATTTAATCAATGAATCAGTTTCCTACCTTATAGAGGCAAGTTGTTTTGATTGCCTAGATTTTAGTGCTTTGTTTAGAATTGGTTGAAACAACTCCTAGAATGATTAGCTCGACCCCTAGAGGCAAGGGAATGGGTTGGGCTAGTCTATATCATGTAATTCCTAAGTCATTTTCGTGGTTGGACACTTGGGATTGCTTTGGCATATCATTGTACACTCTATCTCTGCATTTTTGGCTAAGGAAAGACCAGAGTTTTGCAGCACTGTTTGGGATCCATGTGGCTTTATGTTTTGATGGTGTGCTTCTCTAAGTAATTGTAAGTTCATTAGTGTTATGTGTATCATTTTCCTGTCTCTTCTTCTGAATTTGAACAAATGAGTGATTAAGGTGGAATCCATTAACTGTTATGCTCTGCCTTTGAATTTGTTTAAATTTCCATGTTTTCATCTATTTAAGGAGTATTCTTGAAACTCTCTTGCTCTCCTTAGCTCCTCACCAGTCTGATCTATTCATTCACTCACTTTAAAGCATCAAAACGATTGCCTTCCTTGCCCCAATTAGAACTCTGCAGAAACTGTCCCTCATCCCTGAGCCCAATTTGCCTTTCCCTGTTTCCAACACAAAACCCCCAAAAACTCAAATCAAACCTTTGAACTTCATACCTAGCCTAAAATTATCTTTTATTTCAGTCATCTCGAGCCCTATCACTTGTCTTTTGCCGATATCGACCCGAAGAGAGCCCTCTCCTGTCCTCGTAGGGCTAGCTACAATGTTGAGCGTGGTTTGATGTGGACCTAGAACCTTGTCTTTTCAACCTAAGGCAAATCTAGGCTCTAACATAGTGGCGACCATACTGGGGAGAAAATGGTTTTCTTGTTGATGTCATTGGTTTTATAAGCTACAGACGGAGCCTGAAGTTATGCTAGGTAGCCTTCGAAATGCTTTTGCTTTGCATTAGTGCAAGTAGATAAACGCTGCTTCAGTCAATCTCCGGTCTAGCTTGTAATCATGACACTTGACCTGTAAATCGCCCCAGTACATTTGAGAATTCTAAGCTTTTGGATGATAAGTTTAGAATTTGAAAGGTTGAACAAGTTGTTTATGTTCCTTTGATTTCTTGAAATTAACACGTTGGCTTCAAAGAGATATACCAGAGCTAATCCAGATCCAAATCCTCCCCCTTTTTACAAAAATCCCAATCTGATTTCAAGAATTGTTCGTCAAGAGAGCTCTGTGACTCCCGTGTTCAAATCCCGTTCTTGCCCTACAATTTTCAAGTATCTTGAAGAGCTTGATTTTGATGAAAAGTTTGAATTGTCATTGTTTAAAACCAAATCCGAAAATGCTCTTGAGTATATCGTCCTGAATCTGGACTTTCTTGCTGCTTTAGAAATTGAAAAATCCAATAAGTCCATTCAGAATTTCATTCTAAGACAACTCCAAACTGACATTGAGGCTGCAAATATCATTGATTTCCTAGAAGCTACATCTGCAACTCTTGGAGCTGTCGCAACTCCATCTAGCTCAAGGGTTCCCACTGAACCACCTTTCATTCCCACCCTTCCCCCGCAACCTACTATTTCTAATCAAAAGTCTGATCTAAATTCACCTCCATCTACTCCTTCTACATCCAAAATTGCTTCACCTCCGCATACACCTCCTCATACACCTCACACATCAGCTACACCTTCTCCCCCAACATCTCCAAGGCTGATTGCAAATCCACCAAGAGCAATGGCTGCTCGGTTTGCACCTCTCGTGCTGCCTCAAGTTTTGGGTGACATGCCCGCAGATTATCAGAGTAAAATTCCTTTATTTGATGGCACTCCTCAAAGTACCACGGCTCAGCAACATGTGGATAAGATGACGGATTTCTTTGAGCTTCATGAGATTGATGCAGAAAACGTGACCATGAGATTATTCGTGCAGACTTTCGCAGGTGAGGTGAGAAAATGGTTCAGAGCTTTGACAGCCAGAAGTATTCCCACATTAGAAGAGCTTCAAAGACAGTTCTTGGATCGTTGGGAAGTCAAGAAAGATCCTCTTCAGATCACTTTTGAATAGACCAAGATCAAGCGGAATGCTGGTGAGTCCATGCAAGACTATTGTACTAGGTTCAATGCGATTTATAATGCAATTCCTGATGATTTAAGGCAAACTAGAAAGTCAGCTTTGCTAAAGTTCCCGGATGGTTTTGATCCAGACATGGCTTATCAATTAAGAGAGAGAGGCCCAGCTACCTTAGAAGAAATGCAGAAAATCGCCGTTAGTGTTGAGGCAAATTTGAATGACAAGCGAGCTAGATTGAAAACTGAGAAGAGAGTTTCAATAAAGGAAGAAGCTTCTACCTCAGATCAGGTGCTATGCAAGGTAGAAAAGATGATTGAAAGGTTAACACTTGATAAGCCTGAACCACAGATCCGGAATCCTAATTTTCGTGGACAGCAGCAACCTCAATTCAGGATCAAACAGCATGGGCAGCGAGCACAAGAACCAGCATCACAACAGCAGCAAGTAAAGACACCTCTTCAGCAGAATTTTGTTGGTTCCGAATCTGATGATGAAGACCATGTAATAGGGGAAGAAAATCACTTCTTTATTCCTGATGATATGCCCACCTTTATCACTGAAGATGACGAGTATGCAGAAAGTTCAGCTGTACAGCAGGATGCATATTTTATCTTGGCGAATGACACAGCTCTTGAAGAGGAGTCATATGAGTATCAGAGAGGGTATATGCATGCCTTGTCCACCCAGAAGCATCAATATTCATTAAGAAACAAAAATTTCCCCATAAATCCAATCCAGAAGAGAAAGGAAGGTCCAGCATCTAAGAATGAGCCACCTGTTGCACCAAATAAAGGAAAAGAAGTTGTTGATCCTATGCCTAACAAATCTCCACCAGCAAATGAAAGAGTCAATCAGCCAATTGTATCAAAAGATAAAGCTGAGAAGAAAGAGATTCCAGCCAAAGAGGTAGAGAAGACTTCTGCTTTTAGTTTAGAAAATGAAATTTCTAAATTAAAGGTATCCATTCCCTTGACGGAGCTGATGAGGAACAACAGTTATAGAGGTCAGGTTTCCAAAATTTTGAATGCTGACCCAATGTCTGATATGGTGAGTGTAGAAGATGATCAACCTGAACTGATTTTTGGACCAGCATTGAATGGTGAGTCTCCGGATAGTGATGTTCCTCCTTTTTATATCAGTTTGAGAGTGCATGAGTTTGTGTTGCATAATGCTATGTTTGATTCCGACGCCTCCCACAATCTTATGCTGAAGGCTATCATGGAAAAGTTGGGATTGGACATTACCAGGAAATACCATGATCTCTGTTCATTTGATTCCAGCAGGATGAGATGTATTAGGCTCATTAAAGACTTGGTGGTTAGTTTGGATCAGATTCCGGCAAAAAACGTTTTGATGGATGTGGTGGTGGCGGATATACCTCCTAGATTTGGAATGCTTCTTTCCAGATCTTGGGGAGCAAAGATTAAAGGAACTATGCAGCTTGATTTCTCCTATGCAACGATTCCCGTGTTTGGCCAAATGAGAAAACTTTATCGGGAGTAGAAAATGAAATACATGATTACAAGCAAGGAGAAACCAATTAATCATCCAATTAATTATGTACATACAGATTTAGAGTCTTTTGTTTTATATTCAGATAGTTTCAATGAGATTGATAGTCAGTTAGTTGCAGCAGATGATATTCTAGAAATAGCAGAGAATTTCAGAGAAGTTTTGAAGAAAGAAAGTCACGAACAGGGCAATACCATTCAGTGATCAGAAAAGGATAATGGACAGCAAGCAGAAAAAATACAGCAAATAAAGTTTCAACACTTTGAAGAAGAGGAAGATGGCCTGGCAGTGGGAAATGATGGTGCTGGAATTGGAATTTGGGTACGCAATCCTTTTTCTGCTCCAAACAAAGTGCCAAGTAATGTGCGGGTATGTTCTTACAAACTTGCTTTTGATTGCTCAAACAATGAAGCTGAGTATTAGGCTTTGATCGCTGGCCTAAAAATCCTAAGAAAGCTAAATGCTAAGAGGATTGATGTATATGGCGACTCCGAATTAGTGATTAAGCAAGTTAAAGGCGAATATCAAGCAAAGCATCCTCGGATGCGGGCATACCGGAATGTTGTTCTAGACATTTTGAAGCCATTTTCAGATTACACCTTGACGTGTGTGCCTCGTATTCAAAATAGTTTTGCCGATGCACTTGCTAAGGCAGCAAGTAATTTGAAGATTCCTATGAATTCAAGTAATAAATTTGAAATCCATGTGAAACATCGTCCAACTGTCCTGGACAATCAGAGATATTGGCAACTTTTTCAAGATGATGAGGAGATTGATGATTTTCTGCAAAGTAAAGGTAAGTCCAAAGATGCCTCAATTGATGTAGAATATGATGATGGTAAAGATGATGTGCAGATCAATCAAATGGAGGTGTTGCAGCTCAAGGATAATGTGATTCCTAAAGGCTTGATACCTTTCGAAGAACTCTTTGATCATGATGACGTAGCCCGCAAACCAACATTGCAGCCAACAGAGAAGGGAGTCGAAGAGGTGAATATTGGAACAGCCAAACATCCGAAGATGGTAAAGCTGTCCAAAACATTGCCACCGAAGGTAAAGGCAAAATATATCAGTTTGTTGTCATCCTTTGCTGATGTGTTTGCTTGGGACTATTCTGATTTGAAAACATATGACACCAATATAATTCAGCGCATAATTCCTATTAAGCCTAATCAAAAACCTTTCAGACGGAAGTTAAGAAGGCTTAATCCAAAATTGCTACCATCAATTGAGAAGGAGATCAATTGGTTGTACAAATCAGGAATCATTGTTCCCATCCGATTTTCAGATTGGATATCTAATTTGGTGCCCGTACAAAAGAAGACAGGTGAGATTCGTTTGTGCATTGATTTTTAGAATCTCAACAAAGTTTCATTAAAGGATAATTACCCGCTGCCAAAAATGGATCACATACTTCAGCGAGTAGTTGGAGCATCTCACATGTCACTACTCGATGGTTATTCTGGACAAAACCAAATTTTAGTCCATGAAGATGACCGAGACAAAACAGCGTTCACCACTCTATGGGGGACTTTTCATTACGCTAAAATGCCTTCCGGTTTGAAGAACGCGGGTGCCACTTTTTAGCGGGAAATGGACTTGGCTTTCGCAAATGAGAAGGATGTCTTCTTGGTTGTGTACCTTGATGATTTGACCGTGTTTTCCAAATCAGATGAAGAACACTTGTATCATTTGGAAATTGTTTTCCAAAAGTGCACAAAATATGGTGTGTCGTTGAATCCTAAGAAGAACTTGTTTGCCATGGATGAAGGCAAACTACTTGGGCACATTATCTCAAAGGATGGCATTCGTATTGATCCAGCATGTGTGGAAGAGATTCAGCAAATTGACCTGCCCCGGAATAAGAAGGAGATTCAATCGTTTGATGGTAAGATGAATCTTCTATGCCACTTTGTGCCTAATATTGTTGAACATCTAAGAGAGATTACAAACATGCTTAAGAAGGACAGCCAAGTGACGTGGACAGAAGAGGCTGTAAAATATTTCAATTTAGTAAAATTGGCTCTTTCTTCAGCCACGGTTCTAATCAGCCCAAATTATACTCAGGATTTTATATTGTTTTCATTTGCTTCGGAGCATACTATGGCAGCCGTATTAATGCAGAAAAAAGATGAGCATGAAAGACCCATTGCTTTCTTCAGCTGGACTATAAGAGATGCTGCTTTGAAATACAACATTATTGAGAAGCAAGCCCTTGCACTTGTTAAAGCACTGAAATATTTCCGCGTGTATATTCTGCATTCCCATATTTTAGCTTATGTTCCTAACACCGTTGTCAAAGATATTTTGGTCCAAACAAATCCTGAAGGAAGACGTGGCAAGTGGATTGCAGCTTTGCTGGATTATGATGTGGAGATAAGGCCCACGAAGCTCATTAAAGGACAGGGATTGTAAAAGTTAATGGCTGAATCAAATCTGCACGTCTTAGACATAAATCTGATTGCAGCTATGTCCGATGACAATGAGGAAGGTTCGTCAATTCAGGGATCCGAAATATTTGTTCTTTCTCCATGGTATTCAGATATCATATATGTGCTTCAGAATTTTTCCGCGCCACCTGGTATAGCTAGAAACAAAGCTAGAACTCTTAAGTTAAAGGCTGCTAAGTTTTGTATTTTGAATTCTGCACTTTATTTGAAAGATCCCGGTGGCGTTTTGTTAAATTGTTTGGTGGAAGAAGAAGTGAAGCAGGTCATGGAGGATTTCCATAAAGGAGATTGTGGTGATCACCTTTTTTGGAAAACAACGGCAAATAAAATTCTGAGAGTTGGATACTATTGGCCAAAATTGTTTGTTGATGTGTTCAAGACTATCAAGAGCTGTCATAACTGTCAGATTTTTGAAGGAAAGCATAAATTACAACCTTTGCCGCTTAAACCCATTGAGGTGAGTGCTCCTTTTCAGCAGTGGGGGTTGGATTTCATTGGTGAAATTCATCCTGCTTCTTCAAGTCAGCATAGATGGATCCTCACGATGATAGATTATTTCACAAAGTGGATCGAAGCAATTCCCACTAGGCAAGCTACCGATGTGGTAATAATTTCATTCCTTGAGAATAATTTTTTGTCTCGTTTTGGTTTCCCAAATAAGCTAATTACTGATAACGTGGCAGCTTTCAAGTCAAAAAGGATGGTTGAGTTTTGCAATAAATATCACATTACTTTGGGGCACTCAACCGCCTATCATCTACAAGGCAGTGGATTGGCGGAGTCTTCTAACAAATCTTTGGTTAATATCATTAAGAAGATGCTGAAAATCAACAAGAAGAGTTAGCATAAGAAGTTGGTCCATGCACTTTGGGCAGATCGAGTGAGTCAGAAGAAATCCATTGGTATGTCCCCCTTTGAGCTATTTTATGGTGTTGATACAGTGTTCCCTACCTCTCTTGCAGCTCTGGTAGTCAAACTTCTTCAGGAGGTTGGTAGTGAATATGACCCAATGCAGAGAAGACTAAATCAAATGATCCATTTGAAACAGACACAGGAAGATGTTTTTCAAAACACATTCAAGTTGCAGGAGAGAATTAAAAAGATTTATGACAGAAAAGCAAAGGCAGACACATTTCAGTTGGAGGATGTGGTGTTAAAGTGGGATGCAAGGAATGAGGAAAAGGGCAATCACGGTAAGTTTGAAAATCTCTGGAAAGGTCCTTTTAAGATTGCAGTGTATCGGGGTCAGAATGCATTTCTTCTGAAGGAGATGAACAGGGAAGATTGTCCCGGAGGGCCGGTCAATGGTCGGCTGCTCAAGCGGTACCTTTTCTGAGTTATTTTTGATGTTTACATTGTCATTGTAAATACCATTTTATTTCAGTTTCATTGCAAGTGTTTGTTGTGATCTTTTCTTCGGTCTGGGGCCCGAAGTGAAGGTTATAATTCTGAAGAAAGATTTTAGTTTTGAGTTTAGTTTTTCGAGTTAGTTTTTCAATCATTTCAGTTTCATCATTGAGTCATTTTGAGTCAGGTTTTAGTCTATAAAATATGTCACAGTCTTGTGTTGTTTGTCGAAATAATGACTCCATAGCCCAATGGACGAAAGCACTGTCTAGCTCTCCCAGAGATCTGCCGTTCTTGGCACCTCCAAGGACCTACCATCCCCATTGGAGCCAATGTTAGAGTTGGTCTTGTCAGTCCTCCATCAGAGATCAAAACTCTTTTTGCATTTCATTTTTAGGTGTCCCATCATGCTCGATCACCTGCATTCCATTTAGGAACATGCCATAATCTGACGAAAGGGCTTTGTCATTCATTCCCCTCATGTCTTGCACCTGCTGGCTTAGGTCTTCTCATCATGTTTATTAAAGTTCATGACAGTCAATGTTTGATATTTTAATGGGAAAAGAGTCGTGTCAATTATAGGTCTAGGGTTTCACAAATTGAGTTGTTAAAGTGTCCAAATGCCAGCAAGCCAGAGGGAGGTCCTACACATTTTTTCTATTTCGCGAACTTCATCGTCATATTGATGGATTATGAAAGTAAACATTTTTTCCTTTGTAATAATTTTCAAAAGTTTTCAGTTGTTCAATTCTTCAGGCGCAACCCTGGTCTCCTTTGCCAAATTCCATATCAGCTATCCCTGCAAAAAATTGCGAAGAATTTCATCATTTTAGTCAAAAAATCAAAAAGGAAATTCAAAAATAGAGTTGTATTAAAATAGAAAAAGTGCCAATGCCAAAACATTACCAAGATGGGTCTTGGAGAGTCAAAAATTAAATCCGTGTCTTTATAAAGATATTTTCATGAAGATCAATGTTATTTGCATGCCAAGACCAAGGAGAAAGCCAATCAAAGAAAATTGGTTGAGTTCGCGAGCAATTTGGGTGAAGTTGAAGGAAATTTGACTGGCACGGCGCATTGGGTACAACGCGCGGCGCACTGGGAGAAAATTTCCACTATAATTTTGAACGGGCACAGCGCGACGCGCTGGATGAGCTGCGCGACGCATACACCTGAAAGCCCGAAAACATTTGAAATTTCTCCAAATTGCCATTTATTTGTGTGGATTCGCCAGGTAGGGTCGACATCTCAATGTTTCATCCATTTTTGTGATAAGGGATGGTGGTTTATGGATGCTAATGATTGAAACAAAAATTCAAACCCTATCATTTTGAATTCCTCACATGTAAACTGCTACCTAGGGTTTCAAAAATTGTTTGCCACCAAGGTTACTCTTTTCCATTATTTCTTTTGTCCTTAATTCCCTTTGTTCCTTGACTCCATTATTCCCCATCCCCTAAAGTTATTAAACCCCTATCCTAAATTCCCTTTCCCAAAATTGTCAAATGTAAAAAACCCTAAAACCCTATTCCCACACCTAAATCCTAAACCCCCTCCCATATTTCCCAAACAAATCTCTCCCAATAATTCCTAATCCCTTGATATTATTTCCCCTTCCTAATAGTCCCTGTTTGATTGGTTTTCCCCTTTGGTGGCAGAGTTTGCACACATCATTAAAAGAGCAGTCTAAACAGTTTTCATACACTAGCATCTTCATCTCTAAGGCAGTTTGAAAAATAGGAGTCATGGCATCTGAGAATTCATCTGATTATGAAATGGAAACTCAAAATGACTCCCCCATGGAGGAACGTGCACCCTGGAGACCTCATAGAGGAGGTAGGCATATCAGAGAAGAACCGGTCACCCTCACTGAATTACAGGCTTGCCCTCTTGCAATGTTTTGTTTTCAGCATCAGTCATGCTATGAGTTTTGTCAAAAGGTGGCTAATGTTCAATTTCATCATGAGTTGGCTCATCTTTTTGTGCTACATTTACATGGAGATCAGGCTACCTTGGCTGGTGTCACCTTTACACTTACACCAAAATCTATCTCACTAGCAACCAGCATACCAAACATTGGGGAACCGTGGACCATGAGGAAAACGATTGACCGACAGCATTATGAGCCATATATTAAAACCGGTTTCTTGAGGCAACTCAAGGGAGTGTTCCCATTCCGATATCTGAAAGATGAATATGCTCCAATAATGAAATTGATCATGAAATATTTCAGCTGTGAGGGACGGTTCTCTCGTCTCTATGCTTATCACATCAGGTTGCTCATGCATTTCACCAGGGTACGGACGATGAACATTCCGTATTTCATTTGCAGGAACATAGAGAGGATGACCACACTTGTGCAGCATAAAACCCCTCAGCAACAACTTAACAATGTTTATCATTTTGATCTTATTAAGATTTTGGTGGTTCATCAGCTTGGATTACAGGGCATCACTTGGGATGATTTCATCTCTCATGACTTCTTCAGAGCTTCACAGGGATTATCAAAGGTCAAGCATGAGACAGGTGGACCTTCTCATCAGTATGAGCGCCATGAGATCGCTAGTGTGCCTGTATTCATCACATATAAGAGGGGCACCAGGCATTTGTTTGCAGCAGCAAAGCGAGTGTTATCTCCACTTGGTGTGGAAGGGGCCTTGCTTCCTCCATCAGCACCACAGGTACAGGACAAAGGCAAGAGGCCAATGCAGGATGAGGGGCCTTCAGGTGAGCCTTCAAGGGAACAAGAGACCGACTTCATTCTCATTCATGATGATGATACAGATACGGGCCCAAAAAGTGCCAAGCTTAGGGAGATCATCTAGGAGCAGCAAACAGAGATCCAAGCCTTATCCCTTGACTTGGAGAGAGCTAAGTGGACCATGAAATATTTGGATCAGAGGAACAAACAGCTTGAAGATCAGCAAGTAATCATGGAGTTACAAAACATCCACGAGAATCGCCAAGCTACACAAAGGAGAAGAATTGAGCTCACATCATTGGAGCAAGAGATTAAGGAGGATTAGGAGTCTAATCTCGAGAGAGTTAAAATGCACTTAGAGAGGCTGTTGGACAAAGCCAATAAGGACCATGCATTGCTAAGACACATGGCTTTCCACTACATGGCACGGAACAAGGTCTGCAAGGCACGAATCAGGAATTTAAAGGCAAACTTGAGGAAGGCAATAAGGAAGCAAAAGAGGCAAAGGGAGCTTGATCGTCTTTAGATATTGGCCGAAGCCTCTTTAGAATTTTTGGCATTTTGTCAAATTTTGGTACAAAAACAGGGTTTTTTTCTCCCTATGCGCTGCGCCACGTGGCACGCGCTTTTTCTAGGGAGCTCCAAACTGCAAAAAGTTTATATTTTTGGATTTTTCATAAAAAATCATGACTTCTGGTGCATGGCCAAGAATTTTGGGCAAGTTTTGAGTCCTCAGGAGGTCAAAAACACTCAAAAAATGACCTCGCTACCCCTATTTTGACACACAGGAAGCAGTCTTGGCAGATTGAGGTTTTGGAGGGGCAAATGACATCCAAATCCATAAATTCTATTTGGGTTGGAAAGTAGACAGGCAGGGCTTTCCAAAAATCACACTTGGGCTCAATTTGGACTTCGGGAAGTGCCTCAAAATCAGCCTCAAAGTGGCGTGACGCATAGAGGATTTGGCGCGGCGCATAGAGGATTTTCGCTCAATTTTTCACCTTCCAGCTCAAAAATTCGGCCAGTTTGACTAGTTTTGCTTTTTGATGTAATTTTTTATCTATCTTGATGTAATTGGATAAACATGATGTAATTTTGGCACTTATTTACTTGTTCTAGAGGATTCATTCACTAAAAAATGAAAATTTAAAGAATGAATCAGCTTCCTACCTTATAAAGGCAAGTTGTTTTGATTGCCTAGATTTTAGTGCTTTGTTTAGAATTGGTTGAAACAGCTCCTAGAATGATGAGCTCGACCCCTAGAGGAAAGGGAATGGGTTGGGCTAGTCTATATCATGTAATTCCTAAGTCATTTTCAGGGTTGGACACTTGGGATTGCTTTGGCATATCATTGTACATTCTATCTCTGCATTTTTGGCTAAGGAATGACCAGGGTTTTGCAACACTGTTTGGGATCCATGTGGCTTTATGTTTTGATGGTGTGCTTCTCTAAGTAACTGTAAGTTCATTAGTGTTATGTGTATCATTTTCCTGTCTCTTCTTCTGAATTTGAACAAATGAGTGATTAAGGTGGAATCCATTAACTGTTATGCTCTGCCTTTGAATTTGTTTAAATTTCCATGTTTTCATCTATTTAAGGAGTATTCTTGAGACTCTCTTGCTCTCCTTAGCTCCTCACCAGTCCGATCTATTCATTCACTCAATTTAAAGCATCAAAACAATTGCCTTCCTTGCCCCAATCAGAACTCTGCAGAACTGTGCCTCATCCCCGAGCCCAATTTTCCTTTCCTTGTTTCCAACAAAAAACCCCCAAAAACTCAAATCAAACCTTTGTACTTCATACCTAGCCTTAAATTATCTTTTATTTCAGTCATCTCGAGCCCTATCGCTTGTATTTTTCCGAGATCGACCTGGAGAGAGCCCTCTCATATCCTCGTAGGGCTAGCTACGAGGATGAGCGTGGTTTGATGTGGACCTAGAACCTTGTCTTTTCAGCCTGAGGCAAATCTAGGCTTTAACAGGTGAACTTGACAATTTCTCCTTTATTATATTAAGAGTAGTGTCACATTCTTTTGACCATGTGAATCGTTCACCTTTCTTTAACAACTTCTCCATTGGTGTTGTAATCAAGGAATAGTTGTGGATGAACCTACTTTAATACTTCGTGTGGCCCAAGGTAGACCTAAGATTCTTAACACTTGTTGACGGGTCCATGCTCACAATCTTCGCAACCTTAGCATCATCTACACACACCCCTTCCTTGCATACTATATGGCACAAAAGTGTTCCAAAGGGGATAAAAAAATATGCACTTCTTCAAGTTTAGTGAGATCTACCACCATCTACATCGGCCAAACATTATTCTCAGCAAGCTGGAGTGTTTCTTCAGTAAACTATAAATGATCCAATCATCCATGTAGACCTCTAGGAACCTATGGATATAATCTCTAAAACTAGCAATCACAATACTTTAAAACATTGTTGGCACATTCTTGAGTCCAAATGACATAACATGGTATGCATAAGATCCCCATTCTATGGTAAATGTGGTTTTCTTCATATGCACCTTTGCAATCATGACTTGATGATAACCGAAGAATTTATTTGTAAAAGAATAACCTTCATTTGTTTCCACATTGTCTAAAACTTCATCACTAAAAACGGGTGGGAAAAGGGTTGTGAACATAGGCACTGTTTAGACTGCAGTAGTCCACATAGACTCGTATTTAAGTAGCATCCTTATATTGTTATTCTATATAAAAAATAGACTAACCCGCTCCATTTCATCAACTGGGAATATAAGCCCCGCTACCAACATCTTATCTATTCCTTTATTCACCTTCTCTTTAACCCTCAGGTTTAGTCAGTATGGTCGATGCTTCAATGGCTTTGCATTTGGATTAAGCATGATCTTCATCTCCCCCAACTCCCACTTAATCCCCTTCAATTCCGCAACAGATGATGGGAACAAGTCTTCATATTATTTTAAGAGATCAAAGATCTCTTTGGTAGTCTATTCGTCCCAATATTCTCTAATCAAGGCTAGCTTCAGCTTTTCATCAATCCTGATGTTGTGTTTCCATAGCTTCAGGGGAAGTAGATGCACAAAATTAATTATAGGCCCATCCTTAACGTATTTTCCCACATTAGTTTCATTGAATTTTAGATGTCTTAATTCCTCCAGATCATCCTCATCTGGTTCTCTTTCTACCCTTCCATAGGCTACGACCTTTGTAGATTTTTACTTGTAGATTCAACAGCTTATGTGATATGCTAAAACAAAAGACAAGAATCTACTCTACTCATCAGTGGAAACCAAAATTGATCGATGAAAAAACTAAGCAGAAAAGGAAGGATTTTGATCGCACATAACACAATATTTTTTTGGGGAAAGCAACTGCTCAAAACCCCAACTATCTATATTGCATTAACCAGAAGATATGAGAATAAAATACAATGCTTGTTCAACCCAAACAATTCCTGCACAAGTACAATCTATCTCTCTACTTAAGAAACCACCTCAAGCCAAACTTAGGCAATTCTATTGTCTACCAAGCCCCTACTTCCTTGCATAATTCCTGAGAGAATTATCCCATATTTAATTAGGAAATTCTCTCTCCATAACTGCACAATCCATCCATAGGCCCTCTATTGATTTCATGGACAATATGTACAACTCAAAAAATTATACAACTAATACTACATTGTCCATGAACTCTAATATCGACTACGGCTTCCTCTTAATTGACATGCATGAGTTATTTATAAGTGAATATTTAATTAACTGGAGGAGCAGTGAAGCTGCACTGGTGCTTTTCCCCACTACTAGACCTCCTACTAGTTCCTCCAACTATTTAGAGTAGTTCAACTGACTTTAACTCAGTTAGATTGAGTTAATTAATTACAACTCAAAATAACTCAACTCGGACCCCTAAAATTTAGGAATCACTCTACATGACTCTAGATAGAATTCCAACTAAAATTAACTAAGCCATCTAAATCAAATTAACTTAGTTAACAATTACAAGTTGCTATGAGAATAGAATTTCGATTTAATTCCTAATTTAATTCAAGGACAAATTAAATTAGTACTTTCTTGTTGCTTTTTTGAACACTCCCTCTCAACAAGAAAGGGATTATATGCTACCCCAATCTTGCCTATGTGAAACTTGATTTTGCATCTCGACAATGCCTTTGTCAAAATATCTGCATCCTGCTCCTCTATAGGAATGCACTCCAGCAACATGATTCTCATTTGCACAAAATCTCAAAGATGATGATACTAGATATCAGTATGCTTGGACTGATCATGGAAAATTGGATTCTCAGAGAACTCTGATTGTCATAGTAAATCATTGTTGGATCCACCTATTGATCAAACAAATCAACAAGAATCTTCCTCATCCAGATAGCCTCATAAGTTTCTTGACTAGCAACCATGTATTATGCTTCTGCTAAGCTGTGTGCAATTGACCTCTGTTTCCTTTTGTACCAAGAAACAACTGTTGACCCAATACTGAAGATCCCACTTGATGTGCTCTTCCTGTCGGATGGAATCCCTGCCCAATCTGCATTGGTGAAGCCTTGAAGCTTCACTCCCTCTATCCGTATGTACCAAAGACCATACTGAGTAGTGCCTCTGAGGTATCTCAACACATATTTGACTGCCTTCCAATACAGTGTGGTCAACTTAACCATTGCTTGAGTAAGTTGGTTAACTGCATAACACATGTCCACTCGTGTGTTCACCAAATACATGAGTGAATCAACAAGCTGCTAGTAAATAGTGTAGAAATTCTGCAAATTCTCTACAAATCTCGCTTTGAGACCTATGTAGAAAATCTGATTGTAGGTTAACCCGATAATGAAATATAAATCAAAGAAGAATACTATAACCTACTCCTACTATCAATTTGAGGAAGCTTAAAGATTTAGCTGAACGCATATAACTAGAAGAAGAAGAATCAATGCACAATACACATGAAAATACTTTATGAAAGCCTCAACTAAAAACCCCACTATCTGTATTATCATACAAGGTGTAAATACATAGGAATTATACGAAGCCTTAGCTCTCACAGCTAGTCATCTCTCAGTACAATCCTCACAAATGCTCACAGGAAAACTTGGCTTCTCTCAATCCTTCCTCTCTGCCCTCCAAGCTCCTATTTGCTTGCATTGTTCCTCTGGGATGATTCTCCTTCAACCAAGTGGAAAACCTCTTCTAACCAGTGGATGATCACCTGATCTCACACACTATCAAAACTGTGCAATCCTCAAGGAATTGACTCTTTCTGCATGCATGAGTTTTCTTTATAGGAAAACACATGCAACTGATAATACACTGTCCTTGTCTTTAGCTCAACTGGGTATTTTTCAGAATAGACATGCATGAGTTTCTGATGAGAGAATCTTCAGTTATCTGGAGTACACTAGTTGAGTTCATGCATGCATCAACTGACTGATAACTCACAAGTAGTTCCTCAAACAATTTGGAACTAATTTAACTGGACTTAACTCAGTAAACTGAGCTAACTAATTACAACTCAAATATAACTCAATATTATCTCCTTAATTAAGGGATAATCTCCTTAATTTAAGGGATAACTGTTGCATGACTTCCAAAATACTTCTAACTTGAATTTCTCCAACTAATTAATCCATAATGAATTAATTAATTATTTTCAAGCAGCTGGTGAGACTAAATTCGAATATTAATTCAAGGACAAATTAAAATTGGAATTTCTGGATTCTATTTTTATCATTTCTTGTTGCTATTTTCAACACTCCTTCTCAACAAGGAAGGAATTCAACTCGATCCTGATCTTGAACCTTTGGAATGTTCCGCATGGAACACTTCTCTCTAGTGTTGTTTCTCCAGCAACTCCAGAAACAAAAAAATATATATATCCAACCTGAATTAGTATGATGCATCTGTCATCAAAATCTATGACTGTTATTGCCTATGTCAACTGAAAACTTTGCGCTTCTGCTGACTCAGCCTTTATGTACTATTTTTAATCCTTCTCTGCGCTCTTCAGTATCTGACTGCTCTAGCCTCTGTCACTTTGATCTCTGACTGCATCAATCCCACTGATTCCTCCCGCTACTATGTACTTTGGGCTCCCGTAGCAAGGTACGATCCATGAGATAAAACCTCTCAATGGACCCTACCCAATTTCAGCCTTCTTGGGACTATCACTTCACATCACTCTACCTCAGACCTAGAGGTATGGTTGTATGTGGTCCCTCTGCTGACTCTAATTATGGCTCCTCCACAATTGTCTGAGACTTCTTCTGCAACTGTATATTGAGAGGTAATTTACTCTCCCTCTCAACCACCAAGTCTCTAACATTTGCCTTGCTCCTCAAGGCCTTTCATGCATCTTGAACCTCAAGAGCATACAGGTTCTTGACTCGTAAACCGATCTGTTTCACTTGTCTCGTGGTGATGTGTCTAAGGAAAACCTTTCCCTTGCTAAAGACAAGATTGTAGCCTTTGTCCTTCAACATCGCGACTGATACCAAGTTCTTCTTCAGTCCAAGAACATACTTCACATATGTCAAGGTGATAGGAGCTCCATTCTCCCTCTAAAAAGAAACTGTGCCCACTCCTGAAACACTAAACCTTTCATCCTCACCCATCTCTATGCGCATCTTGAGGTCTTTCTCCTCCAAGGCACTTAATAAACTTTTATCGCTAGTCATGTGGAATGAGGCTCCAATGTCAAGATACCAAACAAAACCCATCATTGATGACACCATGCATGCAATGAGGGTAAAATCCATTTCGAACTGAGAGGCTAATGCCTCACCTTCCGATCCTTCTGAGGATCCCTTCTTGGACTTCTTCGATGGGAAATTAGTCGCATAATGTCCCATCTCAATTGAAGTATGATATGAATTCAATTTACACCTACAACCTCGAACTTCAAACTTCAAATTCTCTTCTCATTATACTGTTCATAGCTCTGATAAAATTCGCTCTAATGCCATGTAGAAATTCTACAAATTCTCTACAAATCTCGCTCTCATACCTCTATAGAAAATCTGACTATAGGTTAACCCGATAATGCAATATAAATCAAAGTAGAACACTATAACCTACTTCTACTATCAATTTGTAGAAGCTTAAAGATCGAGATGAACACTTATAACCAGAAGAAGAAGAATCAATGCACAAGACACATGAAAATATTTTGGGGAAAGCCTCAACTAAAAACCCCACTATCTGTATTATCATACAAGGTGGAAATACATAGAATTATACAAAGCCTTAGCTCTCATAGCTAGCCAGCTCTCAGTACATCCTCACAGATGCTCACAGGAAAACTTGGATTCTCTCAAGCCTTCCTCTTTGCCCTCCAAGCTCATATTTCCTTGCGTTGTTCCTCTGGGATAATTCTCCTTCAACCAAGTGGAAAACCTCTTCTACCCAGTGGATGATCACCTAATCTCACACACTGCCAAAACTGCGCAATCCTCAAGGAATTGATTCCTTCTGAATGCATGAGTTTTCTTTATAGGAAAACACATGCAACTAATAGTACATTTTCCTTGTCTTTAGCTCAACTATGTCTTTCTAAGAATAAACATGCATGAGTTTCTGATGAGAGAATCTTCAGTTATCTGGAGTACACTAGTTGAGTGCATGCATGCATCAACTGACTGATAACTCACAATTAGTTCCTCAAACAGTTTGGAACTAATTTAACTGGACTTAACTCGGTAAACTGAGCTAACTAATTACAACTCAAATATAACTCAATCTTATCTTCTTAATTAAGGGATAATCTCCTTAATTTAAGGGATAATTGTTGCATGACTTCAGAAAGACTTCTAACTTGAATTTCTCCAGCTAATTAATCCATAATGAATTAATTAATTATTTTCAAGTAGCTCATGAGACTAAATTTGAATTTTAATTCAAGGAAAAATTAAAATTGGAATTTCTAGATTCTATTTTTATCATTTCTTGTTGCTATTTTCAACAAATAGTAGCCTCCACTACTTCACTAGAAGTAGCATCCTCTTTCCTCCCGTAACCAGCTAGAGGAGTCTCCATGGGTTTACTTCTCTCCATGTGGAACTTCTTGAGTATCACGTTGGCATACTTTCCCTTAGAGACAAACAATTCCTCATCTCCTTGTCATACCTCCATCCCCAAAAAGTAGTGCATGAGAACCAAGTCCTTCATTTTGAACTCTCTTGCAAGATCCTCTTTGCAAGACTTGATCAGCTTATCATCACCGGTCAAAATCAAATCGTCGACATATAAAATAATAATCAACAATTTACCTTGAACCACAATATGGTAAAGGTTCGCATTTGCTTCACTTTTGGTGAAATAGCTATCAATAATGGTGTACCAAGCATGGGGTGCCTGTTTCATTCCATACAACGCTCGCTTGATTCTACACACATGTGAATTTCTATTGAAGGTATCAAACCCTTCATACTACTCAATATACACCTCTTCCTCAATCATGTCATTGAGGAATGTTGTCTTTACATCCATCTGATGTATCTTCCATCTCATTTGCATTGACAGTGCTAGAATGGATATGATTGATGAGTACCTTGCTATAGGAGAAAAAGTCTCATTGTAATCAATCCCCTCAACCTGAGAAAACTCTATGGCCACAAACTTGGCCTTGTGTTTCTCCACACTACCATCCGCTACTTTCTTTACCTTGTAAATCTATCTGGAACTCACCACTAACTTGTCTACCAGTCTTGGGACCACATCCCAAACACTGTTCCTGACAATGGAGTCATACTCCTCAACCATGGAATCAACCCAAACTTATTTTTGCACTGCTTGCTCAAAAGAGGATGGCTCAATATCTACACATCTTCTCATCAGAGCCATGTAGCCAGTGTACCTCTCCGGTGACCTCCTCTACCTATATTGTGATGTGGGTGCTCCCACATTCTCTCTAGCATCATGCAATAACTTGTCAACCTCTCTGGTGCGCTTTCTCCCATCTCTGGAAGACTCTGCATGAGTGGGTGTCTCCACTTCCTGCTCCTCTGCATGTGGTTGCTCCACATCATCCTGAGGTTCCTCCTTAGGAGCTAAAATCTCCTCAATCGCATGTAGTTGAATCTCCCTCTCAAGGGAACATCTCATGGCCTTCTCTTCATCGAATTTTACATCTCTACAAACCACTGTCATCCTGTTGGTTGGCAGGTACACCTGATAGCTGTGAGGTGTATCAGTGTACCCAAAAATATGCCCAACTCTATTATAGGCTCTAACTTTTTTTGTGCATCTTTGGTAACATGACAGTAGACTAATGAACCAAAGATCCTGAAGTGTGCCACATCTGGTTTCTTCCCCGAAAAAGCCTCTTCCAGTATACTCATCCTGAGAATTCGATGAGGGCTTATGTTCTGCAAATAAAGATCTGTGTTGCATGCTTCATCCCACAAGTGTAATGGTAGACCCTGATCATGCAACATCACCCATGTCACTCCCACAATACTCTTGTTCTTCCTTTCAGCCACCCCATTCTGCTATGGGTTATGAGGTGCTATCAACTCCTATTGAATGCCTTCTGATGCACAAAAGTTTTTGAACTCATTCGACACATACTCTCCACCATTATCACTCCTGAGAGATTTAACTTTCCTGCTAGTATCTTTCTCGACAAGTGATTTAAATTCAAAAAACTTAGCAAAAGTCTGATCTTTCTTCTGCATGAAGAAGATCCAAAACTTACGAGAAAAATAATCAACAAATATCACATAATACATGTGCTTGGTCGTGGATGCTGTCAAGAATGGTCCACACACATCTGAGTGAACTCGATCGAGGATCGCCTGTGCTCGACTGTCTTTGTCATGAAAGGAAGCTTTGGTGTACTTCCCTAATGTACACCCTTTGCATGTGTCTACCTGCTCTAATGTACCCTTGGGAAGACTGGTAGAAATTTGTTGCATGATCTTCAAAGTGCCATGGTGCAAGTGACCCAACCTCCTATGCCACAACTCACCGATGTCTCGGCTCTACACCTTCTCTGCTTTAGTGCTCAAGGCAACACAATATTATACCTCCAATGTGTAGAGGTTATTCACTCAAACACCTATCCTATTCACCTGTCCTATGGCTCTGTGATGAAGGAACACCTTTCCCTTACTAAATATCACATCCTAGCCTCTATCGTCCAACATGGAAACAAAAACAAAGTTTTTCTTCAACCCAAGAACATACATAACATTTCACAAAGTGAGGGGAGAAATAGAATCCCTCTGAAAGGAAATTGTACCCATGTCAGTTTCTCTATACCTCCCATCATCACCCATCTCAATATTCATCTGGAGATCCTTCTCCTCCAAGTTATTGAAGAGATATTTGTTACCATTCATGTGGAAAGAAGCTCCATTTTTCAGGTACCATACACTACCCATCATCAATGACACCATACAAATGACAAGGGTAAAGTCCAGTTCAAACTATGAAGCAAGAGCTTCACATGCCGCTCCTCCTAAGGGATTCTTACCAGCCTTCTTGAGTGGATACTTTGTGCCAAAGTGTCCCAGCTCGTGACAGTGAAAGCATTTGACTTTCGACATGTCCTTCTTCTTTAAGCCCTGATAAGAATCTGATCTAAAATGGTTTTAATTCCACTTCCCTTACTTTTCCTTACCCGCTAAGTCACAATTATCCACATCATCATGCTTTGATGAGGATCCGTCTTTGGTGTTTAGCCGAATCTCTTCCTATACCAAGTCGAACCACAATCTCTCCCACTCTGGTAGCTTCTCCCTCCCATTAACTGAGTCTTGGTAACTATGCAAGCTCTTGGGAAGTCCTAGAAGTGTTAGGTTCACCTAATTTTCTTTAGCAATAGTAATCCCAGCACTTCCAAGCTCATCTCGACATTGGGTGAACTTGGTCAAGTACTTCGGAATAGAGTTTCCTTTCTCCATCTTGATCTTTCTGAGTTTGTCTTTCAGTGTCAGCTTCCTATGGTCACTGTTATTTTGAAACAGGTATGTCAATTCCTTCCGCCTTGCAAATGGAGTTTTCTTACCATGGAGATTCGAGAAAATATGATCTCGAACTCCTTCTACGATAATCCTTCTCTCTTTTTCTACACACTTTCTCCATTCAGCCAGATCTTTAGCATCAAATGTTGGAGGCTTTAGAATATCATGATCTATGAATTCCTTCAGCCCGTTGTCTTCCAGCACTACCTTCATCCTGTCCTTCCAAGATATGTAATTAGAGCAGCCCTCCAGAGCATACTCAAGTCTCAAACCGTAGAATGACATATTGTTTGCTCTAAAGAATGAACCTGAAAATTTGATTTCACTTGCACAACAAACTCGAATTCTCCTCTTTTATAATGTCTTCAACTCTGATACCATGTAGATTTTTAATTATAGATTCAACAACCTATGTGATATTCTAAAACAAAATATAATAATATACTCTACTCATCAGCGGAAACAAAAATTGACCGATGAAAACATTAAGCATAAAAGGAATAACTTCAATCACACATAACACAATATTTTTCTGGAGAAAGAAACTGCTCAAAACCCCGACTATCTATATTGCATTAACCAAAAGATCTAAGAAGAAAATACAATGCTTGTTCAACCTGAACAATTCCTGCACAAGTACAATCTATCTCTCTGCTTCACAAACCAACTCAAGCCAACACTTAACCAATTCTGCTACCTGTGAAGCCCCTACTTCCTTGCACAATTACTGAGAGAATTAGCCCATATTTAATTGGGAATTCTCTCTCCATAACTACGCAATCCATCCATAGGCCCTCTACTGATTGCATGCACCATCTGTACAACTCAGAAAATTATAAAACTGATAGTACATTGTCCGTGAACTCTAATATCAACTAGGTCTTCCTCTAAACTCACATGCATGAGTTATTTATGAGTGAATCTTCAGTTAACTAGTGGAGTAGTGAAGATGCACTGGTGCTTGTCTGCACTACTAGACCTCCTACTAGTTCCTCCAACTATTTGAACTAGCTTAACTAAATTTAACTCAGTTAGACTAAGTTAATTAATTACAACTCAAAAGAACTCAACCTGGACCCCTCAAATTTAGGAATCACTCTACATGACTCTAGATAGACTTCCAACTCAAATTTAATGAGACAACTAAATCAAATTAACTTAGTTAACTGTTACAAGTTGCTATGAGAATAGAATTTTGATTTAATTCCTAATTTAATTCAAGGACAAATTACATTAGGATTTTATTTTTGTTATGTTTAATAACCTCATGATATCCTAATTCATATATATGCTCTATAGTGCTCCGATCTATGCATCCTTCCATTAGCTAGCCAGTTGTAAGCAGAACTTTCTTAACGACCTACAAAGCATTGGTCATTCTTTCATCATTGTTTGAGAAGGAAAAGTTGCTAACAAATTGATATGCTGAGCAATTCCAATCGCCAACCTATCTCCTTGTTTCTTCCTTTACATACCATTCCTTCAGAAATGTCCCCAGGGTGTGTATAAAGTCATGCACCCACAACTCCTTTGAAACTCCTTCCTTGTTCCATCTAGCCTCACGTTCTTGCAAGTGTTGTCGAGGGTCATAGTCCCCCTGTACTTCACAAAATACTATGGGTACTCCCATGAATGTATAAATTTGACTTTCATCGTTGTCTTGATCTTCTCCTATTCCCTGAGATGGTTGCGATGAACTCCCCACCACCTTTCCAGTGTCACTTGTAAGATGACATTCAATAGGGGAACTTTGTGTTCTTTAAGAACAGTTGCATCAACTCTATTGATAAAATTACTAACTGAATCCATACCATTGAAAATAGGGAATTCTCATAGCTCAGTGTTGATCAAGTTGATCCAACGGATTGTGGTGCATATTCTAGTGTTGATTTCATATCCACCTTGCTTCCAATCATCCCAAGTGGCCTCTGAGTAGACCTTCGAACTTTGAATACTCCGCCAGCTGATAGAACCTTCTGCAGTCAGGTTGATATAGTCCTCCCTTCTTCCTGTTGTTAGTCGATATAATTGATCCAACAATTCCATTTCTTCCCTGTCATTTGTTGGCTCTGTGAACCTTGGTCCTTGATATGGGTTTAGGGTCTGGATCACTCTAACCCCTTCTACTTCAAATGTCATTATCTCCTTCTTTTAAATCAATTGTCACATAGTTCTCAAAGGCCTAGTCTATCCCAAGTAGTGTCGGGTAAGGGTCCTTGTCCCCCATAATGTCTATCACTTCAAAGTCTGCATAAGTCTTCACCCCCACTATATAAACTTCTACATCCTCTAGTCATCCGACCAGGAGGATGCAATATTGATTTGTCATACACAACTGAATTAGCGAAAATGTCAGCTTAGGCCTTCCTAGGGCTTCCCAAGTCTTTCTAGGAAAATTTTGACATTTGAGCCTAAGTCCAACATTGTATCCTTAATTTGGAAACTGACAATCTAAGCGTCAATCCGAAACTCCCTTTCTGTTCTCTTCTTGTTCCTCCACACCCTCTTGGAGTGTCTTTCAGGTAGGTTGGCAAAAACAATTCCCCCCTTAGCCACTTTGTCCTTGGAAATAGATTTCAGACTTTCCCACAATTGTCTAAGCATCTGATCATCGCTCACAATTTGCAAGAATAGTATAAACCATTCTTCTATGGAGCGAGCATTGGATTATAGTGGGTTTGGACTCATAGATTTTAAGGATATTGTTTTTTCTTCTTGTGACCCCGTGCCTATTGTTATTTATTAAAAGTTTTTGCAACTTCCTTGTAGTACCGTTTTTGTTGTTCAGGGTCATGTGAGCACTTTGGTGAAGCTAATCTTATAATCTTGGGCTGCTCAGTGGCTCCCATGTCAACTCGAGTCTTTTTGCCTCCACGAGTGATTATGTTAATGTTTAAGAGGGGTGATACTCTAGAAACCTTGGATCTACATTAATTAAGTTTTCTCTGCTTTGGCGGTTGCATTCTTCCCATATAGCAATCAACTATGGGCAGTACTCTATTGGATGTGTGTTAACCCTACACTGAGAGCACCATGGTCTTCTAGGTAGTGGGAAATCTCATGCAACGTGCCCTTCCTGGTCACAGTTATAACAATGAGCTAGGCTTCTTCCTCATTTCCCACCTTCCGTTATTCCTCCTACTCCTCGTCCTCAAGGACCCTCATTGATTCAATAGGTCGATCTGTCCAACCGATCAGCTAGGGAATCCAATGCTCTACACTGATCAATATGATGAGTTAGGGAAGCACATAATTCATAAAAGATGTTGTTTGGAATGTTGGAATACTTCTGTAAAATTAGGAAAAGACAACGGAGATGCCCATATCCTCTGCATATCTCACAATACTCAGTTGGTGTTGAATTCTACTTAATTGGAAACATATGAAATTGGTTGTGCCCTATGTATAATCCTTGCATTCCTATCTGCACAAATCCTGCAGTGGGTGTAGATCCAGAGGGTCCCATTAGTGTAGGTGTAGTGTTTTTTCCCCACAACCTTGGAAACTCCGTAGCAACATGACCTTCTACCAGACAATTAGTACACTATACATTTAGTCGCATTAGTCGTGCCTGCAGATCCCTCAGCTTCTCTGGCAGGTTCACAATTTGATGTTGTAGACCCAATATGGATGGGTCATGAGGTGTTTCTCCCACCCATACTCATGTGGATATCCCGCCATATCCTCAATCTAAGTCACCTGTTCCAAATCATATTGTAGTGTATCAATTTTATGTTGAGCCAACAGTGTGCATGTAAGGGGCAATAATGCTTTTATGAACTAGTCTCATTGATGATTTGGGTCTATCGGGTAGCTCAAATTTCTAATCGCATCTTTGAATCTTCTCATTAGCTCCTAGGCAGTCTCTCCTTCCCGTTGCTTGATTTCCCATAGCTCTTAAAACCCCTGTTGGTTAGCCTGAGAGAGCTTAAATTCCTGCTTGACATCATCTACCATTGGAATCTAGTGTAGTTCTGACCACTTCTCTGAGAGTGGTTTGGAATTCAATTAAATTTACATCATCAGGTGTCTGGCAACCCTCAAGATGTCTTCACACATATACCAATGTTTCTCTACATCATTGTTCCCTTTACCAGAGAACTTGGGATACCTGGTGAATGATCTTGCCTTATTTTACTAAACTTATGAGAAGAGTATAAATACCCACGACCCAAGATGCAATGATCCTTGCAGGTTTGCACTATTATTGCTAATTCTACTGCCACCAGCTCCATCTTCGTAGGTAGCATGCACATTGTGAACTCTTATGGATTTGATTAACTTAGACAAAAATTTATTAGGATTATGGTAGAGTACCAAGGGAAGGTTGGGGAAGATACTACCTAAGCTATGGGAAGGCAAGTCATTGGTTACATTGGACACATCATTTTCTACAAATAGTCTCCTCACGGAAAAGTGCATGTCATCATCCAGGCCTTCCTTGGAGTTTGTGTAGCCCATTCCATCCAACGTTTCCATTTGCACTGGCGAGGATGGGTTCCTATCACCTTCCTGACCCATTTTTGTTACAACCATCTTTGTTCTTTATGACAAACCAACTTCATCTCTTTCCTCCTCTTCTAGACCTCTTAACATCGCTCCTTCTTGGTGTAAACTCTTCTGTCATCTATTAATTTCTCATAGAGCCCTCTCTCACCATTTCTTAGCTATTCGTGCCCTCATTTGTGCCGTCAAACCCCTGGCCTTTTGGAAATAATCTACGTCCATTTCTTCTATATTCTCATAGTTCCCCTCTCGGTAGCATCCCTCCCTTTAAGTCGTTCCCCAACACTAGGCGATTAAGCTTCCATGTTCGACTTCTAGAATACCAACAAGTTCTCCTACACCATTAGAACCTTAACCCCAATGGGATTTCCTTTAGTACTCTTCCTTTAAATCCTGACCTGAACACGACCTCAACTTTAGAAAAGGACCAATGACTCTACGTTGCAAACTCAATAATGTATCCCTCTAGTGTGGTCAACACCCATAAATCCATAGCTCACGTCAGGTTTATGTCAAGTCGATGTAGCTAAATAAGATCTTCTTGAGTCTAGGCATGACGAGATCAGTTTTGTCAACTAGTCTTTCCTTTTACTTGCAGTCCCTACAACCAGTGGTAAAACTCCTTTGGGATTTTTCACTTGAAAATCTCTTATTGATTTCTATCTAGTTTCGTGTATATGATCTCTTCCTTCAACTTCCCCACACCTTGTCGACAGAGTTGAGCTTATTGAGAAATGAATCGGTCCCCTTGTTCGTGCCACCAATCTTGCAACTCCTTCTTAAAGATCCTCGATACCATATTCTAAACCCCCTTTTTAAATTTTAAGGTCCCGACAACAGAACCATTTGTTGGCGCAAAAATATTAACAGGGTTGAGATCCTGGGTTCAGGCATAGGGGCCAACAAAGCTCTGTTGTAGTTGAGCACAACGTTGACATTTTCACCTTATCCAGGGTGGATAAGGAGTCTCACCCGAGGCATGTCGTGACCTTAGTCAGATGGGGGATCGAAGTCTAGTATCGAGGTGGAGTCACATGAGGAATGCAAGAGTCAAAGAGCCCCAGACTATATTAATCATAAATCTAATCACAGTAGATCATGAACATACATAAGAGAAATACAATTCAAATATGATCATATTAAAAATTTTAAGAAACCATGTAACCATCCATATGCTATACAAATATCCAAACAAACTCCCTTTTCTATTAATCCAAGCATCAACACAGTATTGCATCTTGCTCGAGAGCCTCATACCAACATCACAAAACTACCATGAGAGATCAATACATAACCACATTAACAAAGACAGTGCAACTTGAACAAATCTGCAACAACATTTCAATACTCTCGTCATTCTCCTTTTCTGCATGTCCTTCTTTATATCTCTACACCTACTTGGACTACTAGTTATTTCTTGGAGGCTTTTCCTTCTTCCTTGTTCGACTACTTCTATTTCTTGGTTGTCATTGTTACACAAAAATATCATCACCATGATTATTTTCAGTCAATATGGGTCTATCATCACTTGTACTGTCCTCCTAAGCAAGTCTCAGACCTCAGCTCTTCAAGTCAAGCTTTGAAAATGAGAGAAAGACATTGAAAATCAACAAAGCTCTGGTTCCGCACTTTCTCTCACTATTGCCTGTGGTCCCGCACGTCCTGTTTACAAAAACTGTGGACCTGCCCACTCTGTCCCTAAAGGAGTGGGTGCGAACCCCTGTGAAAGTCAAAAATGCGCAAGTTTATTCTAAAAAACTCACTTTGGGTTAATTCTAGATGATTCTAGAAGGAATTTTGACGTGGATTGGCCGCTCTTAGGTGGTTCATGCATCCCAAAAGAGAAGGAGCTAATCCCTTGATGAGAGGAGCTATCCCTTTGAAGGAGGGCTTTATCCCTTTGAAGGAGGACCTAGTAACTTCCCTCCATTGCACTATAAATTCAGGCATTGGGCTGGTTGCTAGGGAGGTTAGAAGCTGAACATTTTTTAGGGTAAATGCTGGTGGAATTAAGACTTCCTAGTTAAGCTTGAGAGGAGAGATCACATACCTTTTTGGCTTCATTGGGAAGAGAGTGAAACTTGTCAAAGTAGAGGAGATTTCTTGCTGGACCCTGGGAGGAGCTTGTACAGCGTCAAGGCACAGGTTGTAAAGTTTTTCTTTGATTTGAATTAATACAATCAGATTCATTTTTCTCAACAAATTGTCTCATGTCATTTGTTTCATGAATTCCTTGACTTTCATGTTAAACATGTTTTATGATATTGGCTTTTCAGGTGCTATTTAATTTTTTTGCTTGTTTGTGTTTGTAGATTCACGACAAGGGAGCTCATTTGGATCGAAGGAACGAGGCTTCCACAAACTTGCGTTGGACCCAAGGTAGGCCTAAAACACTTGTTTGCCTTTGTTTATAAATGCATATTTAGAGAAAGATAGTTTGTGATTGGTTTCCTTGTCATTAGGTCTTCTTTAGATTCTAGGAAGGTCTATCTTGTCTACAAGATCGACTCATTCCGTGTGAAAAAATGGCGACTCCACTGGGGACTTGATTTTTTCCTTGTTTTTACTTTGACCTGAGAAACTGTGTTTTTGTTTCTGTTTTTGGCTTGTTGTGTGTGGAATTGGGTAGAAATAGTAGATCCATGGTTATTTTTTGTTTCTCATAACTTTGGGAGAGGACCGCACCCTAGGTTTTTGACACAGTGCGTACTTATCCGCACTTTTGCTTTTAGCACAGAGCGGTACCGCACCTGTGTTAACTGTGGGCCTGCGGACCCTGTCAAAATTTTGGAAAACATAATATTTCCTCTGTTAGTCAGCTTAGTTTTTGTTTAGAAGTTATTATCCACTGCCCAGACCTGCATATAACCTGTCAGAAGCTTTCCTTAGGTTGATTTCATTGGTGTTAGGGTTTTAGGTGAAATTCCTAGAAGTTTTGCTTGTTGGGTTTGTTTTTCATTTTGGTCTTGTAGTAGCTCTGAGCTTAGAAGCTGTGGGAACCTCAGATCACCTTGGTCTCTACCAGCCTCCTTATGAGTCTGACCATTTGCGAAATATACCCTTGTTGAGGAATCTGCCTTGTGTTTTCTCTTTACAAAACTTCGAAAAGATTGTGTTTAGAAGTTTGGATTTTCATTTTTAAAAAGAAAACAAAATTGGTTGTTTTTGACTGATTTGTGATTCTACATAAATTGGTCCTTAGTTTACATCTAGCTAAGTAAAACATCCTTCAAAAAGACATCTTGTAGGCTTTGACTTCAAATAGGTTTTTATAATTTATAGATCTCAAAGTTAGTCGTTTTCATAGTTTTGAGTGTTTTATAAACAAAATAAAAAATCTCTTTTGGAAAAGTTTGTTTTTGTAGTGGTTGAGTGCTTTGAAAAGAACAGGGAATTTTTTGTGAAAATAACTAGTTGTCTCTTTTTGAGTGCATTGGAAAGAACAAAAACTCTTCTTTTAATTTTTTTGTAAAGAAAGATTTGTGTTTACAAAGTATTTGCATTCTCAAACTCTTTCCTAGCTAGAAGTTCATCGAAGGGAAAAGATTGTTTAATCATCTTAAGTGCATTTTTAGTGATTTTGAGTCGAGTCTTCATACCACGAGTTTCATCTCCGCACCTTTTGACTTAAACAAAAACCAATAAAAAATAACGCTTAAAGTAAAATTCATCTAGTAATATTTTTATTTCTAGGGCTCTGATACACCAACATAGCTTAGGCTAGTGTCTTGGAGTAGGAGAGTAATTAACTCTCCAAGACAGTAAAAACAAACAAGTAGTTGTATCTTGTGGTAGGGAAGAAATCCAATTGTTGCATTTATGCTCTAGGAAAGCTCCTCTTAAAGGAGAAGCACGAGATCGTGTCCGAACCAGTGTGGGAATCAATCCTTCCTCATTGGGAACAACGCCAGATATTCACGTATTAAAAATGGTAAACCTTGGATTAACCATTGTCGAGGAGCCTGGGGTCACTTGTTGGTAAACCTTGGATTATTTCAAGGAGCCTTCAAGGGGATTGAGCTTGCTACTCTTCCTTTGCGTGCGTATCGGATCGTAGACTGTTCCCCGAGGTATATTTGTTTCAGTTGGTAACCTTAGTGACCATATTCTTTAGGATTCTTCCTAAGGTGAAAGTGGTGGGAAGATCCCACTGTACCTGGAGCAGACGTCGGCTAGACTCACTTGGATTTTCTGGGGGGTTCTCTTCACTCGAGACGGATAAGTGGAGGAACTTGTGCCAGTCTATTCATTAAGTAGGTTGTCGGGGTAATTGTTCCAACCGCCATTTCTGTATTGAACTCTACGATGTTGGATTTCATCACCAACTAGTGTTTTTAGTACGGAAAGTTACTGTTTGTGTGTGTTTGATCTCCTAGATTCTTTAGGCGTGTGATTCAAATTTGTTTGGTTCTTTAGAGGCTTTAAGTGGTTTTCATTGAGATTTTACTTTGTTTGCATGTGAAGTAGTTAAAATTTTTTAACCGTGGCTGAATTACCGAGGAAGTCTCGTAGACTTCGGGGCCAACCTCCTGAGTTTTCACCAAGCCGGCCTGAAGGGTTGCGAGTCCTTGTAACTCCTAGAGACAGTAGAGTTGGGTCACCTGAAGAAGGAGAGTCTTCTTTGGTGGTACATCCTGATTTTCAAGCTTTAGTAGCAGATTATAATCCATAGTCAATGTCTGTTTCTGAAGTTACTGGTAGCTTTTCATCTACTAGTGATATAGGTGAGGAACCTGAAATATCCGAACCTGAAAGTGAATTTGCTGCTACTCCGACATCGGGGTTTGCTTCTCCAGCTTCTAGTGGTCCTGGTTCACCTAGGGTAGAAAGAATAATTACCCAAAATCTTCCTTCTAGACTTATAGCTATCGAAGAACTTGCTCCAGAAGAAGAAGTAGGAATCCCTATCCCTGAAAATCAACCTGCTATTGAGCTAAGGGAGCGTGAATCAATTTTTTACAGTCCACCTAGGAGCAGTTCTTGGTATCTTTCTTTGACTAATTACTTAGAAAACCCAAGGTTAAGATTTTCACCACCTCGTGTTCCTTATCACCCAACACCTAGAGGTTATTATCCTCCATTAAATATGTCAAGACAGTCGTCCATGTTTACTCAATCGGCAGAATCCTTTTTGTACGGTGGTCCTTCTGTTCCCTCTGGGTATCAGTCACTTTCTGGTACTTTTTCGGGAGCATCTCCTCAACCCATTGAACAAGGGTTATTAACTGGAAGCAACGGTACTAAGCCGTTGAGTGTAGAAGATATCCTCATGATGTCAGGTACTATTCCCAATCCTCAACCTTAAGGTGGCCAGTTACCGCCTGGTGGGCAGCCTCAAAATCCTCAATTATCGCCTGGGGGGCAACCTCAAGGTACCCAATTTGCACCTAGGGGGCAACCTCAAGGACAGTACATACCTACGGGACAGTACGTTCCTCAAGGTCAACCCAAGATTCAATATGTACCCCAAGGTCAACCCCAATATCAATATGTACCTCAAGGTCAACCCCAGTATCAGTACGTACCTCAAGGGTATCAACCCCAAGGTCAGTACTCGAACCAAGGTTTCCAACCACCCTCTGGTCAATCATATGTTCAAGGAACGGGAAATGTACCTTTGAATTATCAATCCTACCCTCAACCCAGTTATGGTCCTCAATATTCTCAACCTGTTATGGGTCCATACCCCGGAATGAATTTAGTGTGGGATCCATCGCAAACTCAACAGGTCTGCAACCGAATGTACAGTTGTCATCTCAAACTGGACAACCCTTAGTTTCGGGTACACCCCAGCAACCTGTCCAGTCTTCTATTCAAACTTCTGTACCTCCGGTAGTTTCTCAGCCTGGGCCTTGTACGCCTCGTACTCCGCCTCAAACGACTGTTGCAACTGCCGCAACATCTGTTCAATCTACCCCACCTACTTCTAGAGTATCGACAGCTCCAATTTCTATTGTTCCTGTATCTACTCCTCATACATCTTTACCTTCGTCTGGATCCACGATTCAAACTTCGGTTCAGATGCCTGTAGGACAACCTGGTTCAAGTACGGTTGTCACAAGTCAACCACAATTTACTTATCAACCGTACCAGGGATAGTACCAATTCAGTCCTGCTGTGTAGCAGCCAGTCTATCAGTATCAACCGTACCCTGGGTACACATATCAACAACCTCAACAACCCCAGTACGGTCCGGTTAATCCTGGTTTTCCGGGAGGATACAATATCCCAAATGCAATCCCTATTCCTAGTTATCCTAGATATCCTCCTTATGGGTTTGGTCTCATGACCCAGAGTTTTAGGGACCCTAATCGTCAGTTACCGTTTATCGCAACTTTGGACTTGCCTGACTTGTCGCACCTAACGAACGATCCCATTAATTATCTTCCGTTTTGGCCGCCAATGCCGAATAAGTTGCCTAGTGATATTCCTATGTTCGAAGGCAAATCAGGAGAGGACCCGTCGAACCATGTGATGACTTATCACCTCTGGTGTGCGTCTAACTCCATTTCAGATGATTCAATCCGTCTAAGGGTTTTCTAGCGCACTCTAATTGGTCTCGCGGCCAAGTGGTACATTGAGTTACCGCGAGGCAATTTTTATAATTTTAGTCAGTTAGCTACCTCGTTTTTAACTCATTTTCAGTTGCCAGTCAGATATGACAATGGCACGGAGTTACTAACTTCATTAAAGCAATCGACGTCCACTTATATTTCAGATCATATTCATGAATGGAGATGTCGACGGCGTTTAGTGAAGGTTTTTATTCCGGATCAGATCTTGGCTGAATGGTTTGTAAAATCTTTGTTGCCAAAGATCACTGAAGATGTAGCTAAGGCCAGAGTTGTTACTGAGGAGCAAGTAATTGCTCAAGCACAGTACCTTGACTTGGTCTATACTCAGTTAGGTACGTTACACGAGAAAATCCCTGATCTTCCCAAGCAAAATCAAATCGCTGCAGCTCCTTCAGGGTCTCATGTCGCTGATGGTATGATTGGTACGGTTAACACTAAAAGTAAGAAGAAGTCTTCCAAGAATTCTTCTCCTATCATAACCTTGCCTGATTCCCCAACAGGAGATTCTTCTGCGGAGATTTCCGCCGATATTCACGTTGTAGAGTCATCTACAGCCAAATCAAAATCCGGTGGCAAGAAGAAAGGGAAGAAGAAAAATAAAACGGACAAAAATTCAAAAGAGAAACCTGAAAAATCGGAATCTAATGATGAAAAGCGCAAACCTCGTTATCCTTGTCTCATTTGTGACGAAGAACATTTTACAAGAGACTGCCCTCATCGTGCAGAGGTTGCGAAGATTGTCAAAGGTTCCCAAACGCCTGCTGTTTTGAAGGATCCTTTTCCAAGTCAAGACAGTAAGATGATAGGTTCTTCCTTGAGTGCCAATGAAGAACCCATACTCATGATGTCCCATGTTAGGATTGCGACTCGATCGCATGATTATGGTAGTAAAAGTCCTGTTAATGGTAAAGAAGCAGAATCTTCTCATTCTAACCCATCAACCTCAGCTCCCGGTTCCGATCCACTACAGATCGAGAAACCTAATCCAGACTTGGTAATCAAACCGCCCGCCAAGGGTATACTTCGAAAGTCAACTTTCAATCCACATGTGAGAGCGGCTCAGAACTATAACATTGTTGAGGATTTAGCTGTTTCCCCCTCAGCAATGTCGGCTTTGGAAGTGCTGCAATCATGCCCAGCACAGCGTAAATTACTTTTGTCGGCTATAGGAGCTGTTGATGTTCAGGACTCGAACCTAATAATTTTCGATCTAGAAAATAGTACACCGCGCTTACCTCATCAAATGGCTTTCCAGATTCCAGTGATAGTCAAAAACAGGCCTATTCATCAGACTATGATTGATGAGGGAGCCTCAACGTGTATTATGTCGATACAGTGTTGGAGATCACTTGGTTCTCCTTCGCTAAATCAATCCCCGACGATTCTAAAGGCCTTTGATGGCCATGGGTTTCATCCTTTTGGCATTCTATAGGATTTGCCTATAGGGGTTGAAGGAAAAACCGTTAATCTAGATGTGGAGGTGGTTGATGCCCCTCTAGATTGCAACCTTCTCTTGGGTTGTAGTTGGTCTTACACTATGACAGTTGTCGTTTCATCAGTCTTTCGGGTTATAAAGTTTCCTAATAATGGAAAGATCGTAACAATAGACCAGCTGGCTTACTTTTCATCTGACCCAGCCTCTTCTGAAAGTATTCAGCATGTCGGTAAAATGACTATCCCGTATAAGGATGTTGGAGTAGGACTAGTTAAAGATGCCGGTTTACTGGGAACTTTTCCTTTTCCTCCGATCAACGCATCATCTTCATTTGCAACCATTCATATGATTTCGTTAGACACCATTGTTTATGATGATCCTTGGATCATTCCTTCTGAATCTGAGATAAACTCATTTGGTGATGTCATGCCTTTGAGTCCATATGAAATTGTTTATGAGGCCGTGCAATCATTTACCGACCCATCTTCAACCGAAATTGACTTAATGAATGTGGTCCGTGAAGAATCACTTTTCACATCAAGCTTGGATTCAATCACGTTTTCTGAACTTGTTCACTCTGATGAGCAAATTCATGAAATCCTATGTGTAGATGATTTGCCATGGGAAGATCTCCATCACAGATCTTCGTTTTTACCCGAGAATGATCGTTTTGAAAATGATTTTTCATCAATTTTTACGACTGAATATGTCAAGGAACCTCAGAATCCAATGAAACATCCTGATTCAGAGTTAAATTTGGGAAACATCACTCGAACTATTCCTATTGACATTTTGGTTAAGCCTGGAATTGTTGAGAACATTCATATAGGTGCCTCGTGTACAGAAGACGAAATTCAAATATATAAGGCCCTATTTCAAGAATTCCGCGACGTGTTTGTCTGGTCCTATGAGGAAATGCCAGGAATTGATCCCGCGATTTTTGTTCATGAAATCAAGACTTACCCGGACGCTAAACCCGTCCGGCAACGTTTGCGTCAGATTCACCCATGAAAAGTTGTTGCTATTAAAGCAGAAGTTGAAAAATTACTCAAAGCAGGTTTCATTTATCCGATCCCGTTAACGGATTGGGTATCGAATATTGTTCCGGTTAGCAAAAAGCAAGGGACAATAAGAATATGTATTGATTATAGGGACATTAATCGAGCCTGTCCAAAGGACAATTACCCAACTCCCTATATCGATCAAATCATTGATGATTGTGCCGGCAGCGAAATATTCTCCTTCATGGATGGTTTTTCCGGATACAATCAAATCAATATTCTACCTGCCGATCAACCAAAAACGGCTTTCATTTGTCCATGGGGGACATTTTCTTATTGTAAATTACCTTTTGGGCTCAAGAATGCTGGAGCAACTTTTCAAAGGGCCATGTCTTATGCGTTTCATGACATCAAGCACATTGTGCAACCCTATCTCGATGACTTGCCTGCTCATTCGTTACATCGAGCTGATCACCTCATCCATTTACGAGCAATCTTTATGAGGTGTAGGCATTATCGGATTCGGTTGAATCCACACAAGTGTGTTTTCTGTATAGAAACGGGTCGATTGTTGGGGTTTGTTGTTTCGATCCCTCGAAGGTCAAAGCTATTGTCAAATTACCTCCTCCTTCGAGTCTTCGCCAACTCCAAAGTTTGCAAGGGAAAGCAAACTTTTTACGACGATTCATTCCTAACTACGCAGAGGTTACAAAGGGTTTTACCCGGTTGTTGAAACAGAATACTCCATTCTATTGGGATGAGATAGCTCAGAAATATTTTGATGTACTAAAACACGCGTTGACCCATGCACCGTTATTGCATCCTCCAAACTACAACCAGGATTACTTCTTGTATCTCGCTGCCTCTCATTCCACCATTGGAATGGTCTTAGTTCAGGAATATGAATTCGGTACTGAACATGTGATATATTACCTTAGTCGAACTTTAAATCCAACTGAGCTAAAATACTCACATGTGGAGAAATTGGCATTGGCAGCTGTTCAAGCTGTCCAACGTTTTCGTCACTACATTTTACTCCGTAAAACTACAGTAATTTCGGATTGCAACCCTATGATCTACATTTTGACTAAGAAATTGCTAGGGGGAAAGTACTCTAAATGGATTGTTATCCTGCAGGAGTTCGACTTGGAATTTGAAAAATCTAAGTCTAAGAAATCTTTAGTTTTTGCGGAATTAATGTGTGACTTCCCGCGTGCTGACACGGACACGGAAACAGACGAATCCGTGTTTCTAATCAGCACTTTAGATCCATGGTATGGGGATATCATCGCTTATCTCTAGACCCAATCCTTTCGGCCAGAAATTTCAAGGTCATAATGTCAGAAAATATGATTCTAGTCCCAACAATTCAGGATTATTGGAGATACTCTTTATCGTCGTGGGGCGGACTCTGTTTTTCGACGTTGTTTAACTCACGAGGAAGCTGAAAGGGTTCTCAATGACTGTCACTCTGGAGTGTGTGGCAGTCATATGTCTGGGTATGCCACAACTCAAAAGATATTGCGCGCCAGCTACTTTTGGCCGTCTTTGTTTAAAGATTGTATTACCGCGGTCCGAAAATGCCACAACTGCCAAATTTTTTATCAAAATATGCGCGCTCCACTTGCTCCTCTCCACCCTATAATTGCCGTTGGTCCTTTTGCCAAATGGGGTTTCGATTTTATTACATGTAACCCTCACTCGACCGGGGGGCATGCGTATATCATCCTTGCGGTAGATTATTTTACCAAGTGGGCCGAGGTGATGCCTACATTTGAGGCAGACGACAAGACAGCTGCAATTTTCGTGTTCAATCATATAATTGCTAGGTTTGGTGTCCCACAAGCGATTATCACTGATCATGGGCGTCATTTTCGAAACGTTATGATGACCAAACTTACAGGCCAGCTTGGTTTGCGTCACGATAGCTCAACCCCTTATTATCCACAAGCTAATGGTCTGGTTGAATCCATCAACAAAGTTTTAGTCATCATGATCCGACGAATCATTGGGATTCATCGGTTGAATTGGCATAACATGCTATTTTCAGCGCTTTGGGCGTATCGTACCTCAGTAAAAACATCAACAGGGTTCACTCCTTTCCAACTAGTTTATGGTCTGGAAGCTGTGTTACCCATTGAATGCGAAATCCCGTCATTGCAAATGGCCATCGAGTTACTTCCAGCCACTTTCGAAGAGGAAAAACGTTTGTTATACTTGGCTCAATTAGATTAGAATCGACGTGATGCTGCATTGGCATTCGAGACTCACGCAAAACGTATGAACGCTCAGTCTGATCGAAATGTGACCCCTCGAAATTTTTCGGAAGGAGATCTAGTCTTAGTTTACGATCAAGCTAATGATAAATTAGGCACTGGAAAATTCGTTCCTATGTGGCATGGTCCCTATGTTGTCAAGCGAAAGCTAGCAAAAGGGGCCTATGAATTGGTAGACTTTGACGGGGACTCTTTAGGTAAACCCAGAAATGCTCTTTACCTGAAGAGGTATTATGCTTAAAGAATGGGTATGGAGAATCTTTAGTTAGAATAGTTTTTCTTTCTAGCTGGTGTGTTTTAGTTTAAAAAGTGTGCTTAGCTTAAAGATTGTTTTTCGTCATCATTCCTGCTTATCTTGGTTTTACTCTTGATATTGCAGATGTCGATGCCTCTCCAAACATACATTGGTTTCGCTGATGGTGCTTGTCGTAATACACAGAACATTTCTTCCGCAGCTTGGGTTATCTATTCGCCCTCTGACGAGTTGGTATCTATGCATGGGGTAAGCCTCGGTCAAACAACAAACAACATTGCCGAGTATAGTGTAGTGATTGAGTTATTATCTGAATCTATTTCATTTGGGATTCAGAGTTTGATAGTGAGTTTAGATTCTGAACTCGTTGTATTACAGCTTAATAGAGTGTATGCCATTAGAAATCCAGTGTTATTGAGATTATTTTTTAGAGTGCGTCTCTTGGAACATGAATTTGATTATATTGAATATCAGCATATTCCAAGATCTTTAAATACATTAGCAGATGCAATTGCTTCTCGAATGTTAAGTAGACATTTGCAATAATCATACATGTAAAATTAAAACCATTCCATAACATGATTTACAAGATAAGCCAATAATAGTGATATATATATATATAAGAGTGTGTCAAAAATACATCGTCCTCGATCATAGGTTGAAAAACACCTTATGATCAGCAAAAATGATAAGTACAAAAAGCAAAAATGTCATATGTGCCCACAATAGGCGATCATCCTATCACTGGTGATGATCTCGATAAGAAACCACTACACGGGCCACCTTGCAAAGGAACCGCCTAAAAGGTCCTAGGACCCCAATCACATAGCGCTGAATTCGACGAGGAATGTCATCTATGGTGGTCTCCGGAATATCTCTTGTCAAGCGCTCCAGATGACTCTCCAACTCGGCCAAAACCTCTGTTGATTCGTCCTGTGGGGCTGGCGCAACTGCAACTGGTTGTTTCCTCTCGTAAGGCTGGAGAGCGGCTGGTCGCTGTGGAGCCACATCTGCATTTGAAACTTTTACTATCAGTTTTGGGACGATAGAAAAATAATAAAAAAAAATTAAAATAGGAAAATGTTGAAAATGATTTTACTTGAGTCATCCCATTGCTCTCCTGGTGGAAGAGCCATGTCTGGGTCACCACGAAAATCTTCCCCAGCGTAAGGGAAGTCCTGAATAAAAAAAACCTGGTTTTCCAACCATTGGAAATACTGAGGTTTGAATCGAACAACCTCTATCCCCTCGTCTGGATGACGGGCCATAACTGCGACCCATCGCATCAGTTTGGGCTCTCGAGGAAGCCTAGCTCCAACAGTAAGGTGCTGCAGGATCAACATGGGAACCCTCTCCAGACCAAAGCTCACAACCAAAGCCCCATAACCAAAGGTCTTCAGTTTTCCGTTTTTGGCTCTGGTCAGTTGGCCTTTTACATTGGCCAACACAACATCGCACTAGTTGAATATGGTGCCTTGAAAGTAGTCAACTGTCGTCCGCATCTGGGATCTGGTGGCAATATGTAATGCGGCACTCCCGCAAAGTCTGGTGACAATAAATGCGATCACCATGAGTTCAGGAAGGGATATGGTTTTTATGTCTATCCCTTTGTCTCTAGCTTGGCTGTTGCAGAACTCTAGCCAGAGGCTATCGACAGACTGGCCACCTAGCCTAGTCCCGAATAGAGTCAAGTCTTCGCCTCTCTTAGGCAAACCAGTCAAGAAATATATGTCTGTCGGCTCGATTTCGCGCTGGTGACCACCAATGAAGAAGCACTGGTCCTGTATGCTCCATCTATCAACCAGCCACTGTAAGAAATCCACCTGGGCCCTCATGCTAGGTATGGCCCAAAATTTGTACAAGCTGCATGCCTTCAATGCATCGATCGAAGGTTGGTGATTCAACGCGGCTAGATCCACGTCCTCATGCTCTCGTTCATGCCAATCTAGCATGATGTACTCTCTGCATCCAATAAAAAGACAAATTAGAATGCTAGAAATTAATTTGTTTGGGTCAAATTTGAGAATTTTTGGGTTAAAAACCCTTGCTGCGGGGACTGCACCCTCTGAGTTAGACACAGTGCGTGGGTCCGCACCTTGCCTACATGGAAGGTGCGGACCCCTGACTTTTTCCCCATTGAGAAAAAGTCGGGGTCCGCGGGCTGCCAGTGTTACGCCTGCGGGCCCCCACGCGTGGGTTTTAAGCCTAAAAACCCTCCAAAAAATGAAATAAAAGCTTAAAACAAAAAATGAAACGGTTAAAAATGAAGAGTGGGATGATGTGGATTACCTGGAGAAGACGGCGTTCGATTCCAACGGTTGGATTTTCCGCAATCTTCACGGGAAATTTTCTGAACAAAAGCACTATTTTCTCACCCAAAACTCAAACGGTAAAAATGAATTGACGAAAGCCCTTTTTATAAGTTTTTTGAGTAAATAAATTGCAAATTTGTTTATGTTTCACTTTGGAAAGGTACTTTTACAACATTTTTATCCATTTCAAATAGGTATGAGTAATGTTTGCATTTTTGTTCAGGATAACGGATTATTCAGGCAAAATCTATCATTTTCGACGAAAAAAACATTTAGAGTCACCTTTAAGCTCTTTTCTGACTCCTAAAACATGAAAAGATCGTCGAGTTTTTCTTCTAAACTCGTTAAAACAGAACTAAAAGACGTTCCTCTTACAGCTCTTTTCTGACCGTAAAAACATGAAAAGATTGCTGGATTTTTGTCGTTTCAAATTCGATATTGGTTATAAAACGACGTGTTGTTGATCACTTTTTTAATTTTTCGGATCAGGGGCACTAATTACGAAAAGTACTCCCTGGTCGTAAAGATCAAGCAGTTCTCTCAAGTATTATTTTATACTTTTTCGGGCTTGGGAGACACAAATTTACGAAAAAGGTCAACCCTGGAGTCTTCTTAAGTTTTTTCAGACTCTCTAAAATTGAAAAATGTCGAGTTTCTCCTATACTGGACTCATTAAAATTTCACAGTAAAGGACCTGTTCAATTACAAACAAGAACGAACCACTCCTTCTTAGGGTTCGAATTTAAACTAAGTTGGACTCATCTGAAGGATGAGCTTATAATCAAGCAAATGTTATCCTCCTCAAGCTTGTCAAAAATAAAGAGGTACTTGCCAGAAATGGTGGGGGAAAAGAGAGAAAAATGGGCCTGTTTGTCATACTTTGTAACCACTCTTGAACACGACACTTTTATTCACCTGGGTTGGGAAATCCTTTGCCTAACAGTTGATCAAACCACATTGAAAGTCTTCAGCCAGTTTCTGGGTATTAACTTTCGGTCAATTGTTACCAAGCCATATGTCGTGTCGTTATGTGTTCAAGAGGTCACTGCCAATAAGCCATTCATCTGCAAAATATCTATCATCCATCTTGACCATCCCTGAGTCAGTCCTTGCAACTAAATTTCTTCAACTTGATCTATGATTTCGTGTTGTGGGCTTGCCTGCGATGGAGCACTTTCTATCGACTTCAGCTCATTATCTAGAAAGATGATCTAGAAAACGTCAGTACCTTGGGATCTGCATGCCTCAATGGCAGGTTTCTTGGCTTTGACAACAGGTTGCATCATTGACCTTCAATCAAAGGATTCCGTGACATGTTCGACATCAACACATTTATTCACATCTCATGGATTGTACTGGGTACTTTGAGAGCCATTGACATCATTGGTGGTTTCTCTCACACTTGTTAACAGTTTACATCATTGACTGGTAATCAAGTGGTTTCTACCATGTTTGAAATCAACACATTCATTCGCATGGATAGAATCGTATTGTTTCGAGAAGTAGAAATGAAGACCCTAGATCTAGTTTCTGCAATCCAGGCTGCGAGAAATTTTGTATTCATTATATGATGGACTATTCATAAACAGATGGCTGCATCCATATTGTGTCCACATGAGTCTATACTTGTGATGTATTACAAGATCATTCCTGTATCAGAGCAGTAGTTAGTTTTCTAAGTCATTTTTGATCTGAGTATGGGAATGCCTACCTCAGCGATGATATGATCTGATATATATATGTTGCATTGAATGTTTTTACAGGTTCTGACCAGGCTCTCCACAAGATGATCCTCGAAATGATAAAGTACTTCACTCTTCCTAAATGATAAATGAAATCCTCATCTACTACAGACTTCGCACTTTAGGGGGGAATCTGTTACACAAAAATATCGTCACCATGATTATTTGCAGTCAGTATGGGTCTATCATCACTTGTACTGTCCTCCTAAGCAAGTCTCAGACCTCAGCTCTTCAAGTCAAGCTTTGAAAATGAGAGAAAGACATTGAAAATCAACAAAGCTCTGGTTCCGCACTTTCTCTCACTATTGCCTGCAGTCCCGCACCTCCTGTTTACAAAAACTGCGGACCTGCCCGCTTTGTCCCTAAAGGAGTGGGTGCGGACCCCTGTGAAAGTCAAAAAAGCGCAAGTTTATTCTAAAAAACTCACTTTAGGTTAATTCTAGATGATTCTAGAAGGAATTTTGACGTGGATTGGCCGCTCTTAGGTGGTTCATGCATCCCAAAGGAGAAGGAGCTAATCCCTTGATGAGAGGAGCTATCCCTTTGAAGGAGGGCTTTATCCCTTTGAAGGAGGACCTAGTAACTTCCCTCCATTGCACTATAAATTCAGGCATTGGGCTGGTTCCTAGGGAGGTTAGAAGCTGAACATTTTTTAGGGTAAATGCTGGTGGAATTAAAACTTCCTAGTTAAGCTTGAGAGGAGAGATCACATACCTTTTTGGCTTCATTGGGAAGAGAGTGAAACTTGTCAAAGTAGAGGAGATTTCTTGCTGGACCCTGGGAGGAGCTTGTACAGCGTCAAGGCACAGGTTGTAAAGTTCTTCTTTGATTTGAATTAATACAATCAAATTCATTTTTCTCAACAAATTGTCTCATGTCATTTGTTTCATGAATTCCTTGACTTTCATGTTAAATATGTTTTATGATATTGGATTTTCAGGGGTTATTTAATTTGTTTGCTTGTTTGTGTTTGCAGATTCGTGACAAGGGAGCTCATTTGGATCGAAGGAACGAGGCTTCCACAAACTTGCGTTGGACCTAAGGTAGGCCTGAAACACTTGTTTGCCTTTGTTTATAAATGCATATTTAGAGAAATATAGTTTGTGATTGGTTTGCTTGTCATTAGGTCTTCTTTAGATTCTAGGAAGGTCTATCCTGTCCGCAAGATCGACTCATTCCGTGTGACAGTCATTATTCTTTTTTGCTTAGCTATGGCTGCTTTATTTTGCCATTCCTCCATAGCTAATAGTTCTCAGCAGGTTCCTTCCTTCTTGCCGGATGTCTCCCTCAGAGCTTCCCAATGGCTATCTCCACAAAATGTCATCATCCTTCCAGCTTGTCATCTACATTCTTTAGTTCCCAAAAATGAAGGACCCAACATCCCATCTCTAGTATTTCACCTTATCTCCACTTGTACCAAATTAGAACATAAGCATTCCTAATTTGGTAATTTATCCCTCCCATTCATTGAGTCTTGGTAGCTATGCCAACTTTTGGGAAGGCCTAGAAGAGATAGACTTACAAATTCATCTTTTACAGCATTAACACCAACCCCACCAAGTTCAACAAGAACTTGTGTAAATCTAATCAAATACTGTAGAATAGCGTCATTCTTCTGCATCTTGATATTTAGAAGTTTATCCTTGAGGGTTAGTTCCCTATGGTCACTGCTATTCTTGAACAATTCTGTCAGTTCTTTCCATATTGTGAAAGGATTTTCTTTCCCATGGAGATTTGAGACAATGGGTCCCATATTCCCTCCAAGATTATTCTCCTCGCCTTGGCTACATATTTCTTCCATTAGGCTAGGTTTTTTGCATCATGTTCCTGTGGTTTTTCAATGTCTATCTTGATATATTCTAGCAATCCATTGTTATCCAATACCGCATCCATGTGACCCTTCCATGCAACGAAATTAGAGCTTCCTTCCAATGCATACTCTAATCTCAACCCGTTGAAGGTCATCTTCTCAACTCTGAAGAGATCCTGCTACACTAAACTACAAATTTGATTCTCCTGATAAATAGCTTCGAAATCCATGTTCTAATTTGAATCTTGCTCTGATACTATGTAGAAATTATGGTGTAGAATTGCATATGCTCATGAAATTTTAATATAAATCACAAGACACAATCCTACTCTACTGCTCTGCGAAATTAAATTCACAATTTATAACATCAATCATAAACATGCAATGAGAAATAACACACATGCACACAATATTTTTCCATGGGAAATAAATCTGTGAAAAACCCCTTTACTTGATTGCATTAATCTAATGAATAGAGATGTATTACAATTTCTAGCTCAACCTGAGCTCAACCTTCAAGTGAATAACCTATATCTCTACTCAATGAGAATCTTTGACCCGAACTTAGTCAATTTATTCCTCTTCTTGAGCCCCTATTTCCTTTCACAATTCTTGAGGAAATTAGGCCCCTATTATTTAGGAATTTCCTCCAAAATGATTGCACAATTCCCAAGGTTGATCACCTGACTGCATGCAACACATGTACGCTCAAGACTAGTCTAAAACTGATGTTACACTACCTTGGAATCTCCACCATAGTTGGAGAACTCAAATTCTCTGCATGCACTAGCTATTTTGCGTTGATTGATTAGTTAACTGGATGATCACTGAGTTATATTGTTCTCCCACTGCACCACTGACCTTGCACTAGTTCATCCAGCAGTTAGAACTAGTTTAACTGAAAACAACTTGAAATAAATGACATTGATTGCTACAAATTAGTAATCATTGATCCGTAAATTGTCGTGAATATTCCACTGGATAGTTTGTCACAACAAATACCATAATATTATATTAAAAATATGAGATTCTACACTATTACAATTTTATTAAACTTTAAGATCTGTAGATTTAACTGTAATTAGTGCATGCATGCGAATAGAAATTATATATAAAAGTAGAGAATGAAAAAATAAAATCAAACACATGCATAAGGAAAAAAATATGTTTTAGGAAACCCTTTCGAGAGAAAACCTAGCTAGAAGGTGAGGCTGCTTTTCTCTCTTTCTTTGTTTGGAAATATGGTTGCAAGTACAAAGAAGTAAGGATTGTGGCCCATGGTCTACTACAGTGCAAAAATCTTCCCTGTGTGCTCTACCTCCTATCCCTCTTGTCTATATTTTCTTAGCTATAGAACAAAATTCTCTTGAAAGAATGGAATGTCTCTTCCTCCTAGTGGCCTGATTATAACACAAGTCGATAGCCTACTAGTGGTTAATATTAACTACATCAACTCTTAACTATAGTTACAATATAGACTCTTCTAGAGTATTTTACATCATACTCACATGGCAAGCCTCTTTTCCATGAATAATGAGGGCTGGAATGACATCCTCCTCGACTATAGGTGTGAAAACAAGAAGGTCAACTTCTGAGTGGCATAAATTTTGCATACAGACTCTGCTTGACACACTTTTTGCATCATTGGAAAGATATATTTGTAGAATAGCATGAAATGGTGTTGTGCTATGGAGGCATAGTTTTATCCCCAAAAAACGTTGTTTGATGCCTCAAAATTCTCCCGAAAGGTTTCATACCTCGTTTTTCCAAACTGGGTCCCGTCGGTAAAAACAGCCCTGTTAGTCGATTCCTCCATTTCTTCCACTCCAAATGCATCAACATGGATGACAAACAATATAATGATCCAATCAAGATCAATCACACATGTTTAGCTGACCTCCAACTCCTCTAACATGAATTTACTTAGCTAACTGAGTGACAAGAACCATGTTACACAAGTTAACTGCATCCAAGTTGTCTACTAATGTGGAAATTGAATTTTTATTAATTTGATCAAGGCAAAATCGAATTGAGACTTTATTGTTGCATTTTTCAACAACAAGGAGGTTAACAAGAGTTTACAGGAGGATGCAACGAGGAGATGCATCACCATTTCCTTTCCTATTTTGAGGACTTCAGGAAGAAGACTATAGTTAAGAGGGGGTGTATGTAGTTCTTCACTCTACTTGACCAAGTTTGATGTTACCTTAGCCTTGATATAGCCTTATGGCACATACCTTATTATTTGAGGACCTCAAGTCGAGGATCCAGTTATTTTATTTTTATTATTAGTGGACATGATGATAATTGTGATGTAGTGATTTGGTGTTATTTTGGTTATGGCTCTAATGGAAATTTTTTATGACTATGTGTAATCATGTTTATGAATACATTATATGTTGTCTTGTTCACATATTCCTAGGACTAGCTTCTTTCTTACAATTATCGATTATGTGATAGTGATAATTTAACATGTGTAATTATATCATTGACCAACATTATAAGCAGATATTACTGATGATTATTGAGTATGGTAGGGGACTACTCGAAAGCAAGTACATGTGATGAGTCAACAACCTCTGGTTTGATCGATTGCATACTCTTTACACTAGAATTTAATGTTTTGATTAACATTATGTTATAATTACTAATGGCATAATAGTGGCTACAGACGCAAGTCAATTTCTTGGAAAGAAGAATCACACATGGGCGATGGGGTTGTACATGATAGATGGAACTTCATGGGAGGGTGGGACAACGTCCTTGATTCCACCTGCTAGCACTCCTGTTGTGACTTGGGATGGAAGGTATTGGGAAACCTTTGCCTTGAATCTCACAATGTCATGAAGGCAGACCCTGTATTGGGTTGTTCACGAAGATTTACTAGGGGTGCACATCAAGGGAGATTCCTTTATTCTCAGCACCATTAGTCTCACCATATAAGGTAACATAAGAGATGATAGTGGTATTTGTCGTCATGCCAAGTTTTCCCCTCTTAGTCATGTATTCCTTAAGGGCAAGTGGCATGGCACCCTTGGAACTTTGAAAGGAAGTTCTTGAAGTGCATGACTAACTGGCACCCTTGGAATCAAAAAGAAAAAGCTATAATAAAATTAAGGGTTGATGATCATGCAATGATAAGTGCTAAATTCACATAATATAATAAGTGTGTTTTTGGAATAAAAATAATTAAATCAAAAGAAAACCTTGAGAAAAGGGAGAATAGGCAAAATTATAAAAGCTGAACCAAATAAGTAACCCCACCCTCCTCACTTTTGAATAATTTAAAAGATATAATGTATATTTAAATAGCTCCTATACATATAAGTTGTTCTAATAACAAAGGGGAAATATGACACATAATTAATTAGAAACATTATTCCAACATTAATTTATTCTCATTACAAAAAGAGGGTTGTGAATGAAATTAAAGAATAGTAATATAAAATTAGAGAAAATGAATTTCATGAGAGAAACTCCATGTGGAAAGAACATAACACAAATATCTCCAACTAAGATTTCAACTTAAGGAAAATTAGTGAGTAGTAGGGGACAAAATTTGAGAACTACCTGTTGAATTAAGTTAATGAACACAAAATAGGGAGTATAAATTGAGATCAAAGGACAACCAAGAGAAACAAGTGTGGGTCAGGGAAAATAACATTTTTAATTAGAAATTAAGTAAATAATTTTAGGAGAGCTTTGGTGAGAGGCTACCACATGGATAGATGAATAATCAAATTATTGAACTAATGAAAATAATTTTTTTGCATGAAGTGACAAGTGTCATCACAGAAACCTTATGTGAAAGAAGGAGCAAGTTATGAGAAATGTATTCTCTTTAACCTTGATGGTTAAATGACTATCCTAATGCTATTGTGTAGTTAGAGTGCATATTGAGTTCTATAGTGATTTTGGTGGAAGTGGAGGCTCTATGAGTGGGAACCTCTTCATCTGAAGTGCTCTCCTCCACTTGCTAGTGTTTTTATTCTTCTATACATATCTATTGTGGCTTAGGGGTCCACGGGGAAGAATAGTACCCAAGAAGTAGACTAGAAGGTCAACCAATGAGTCGACAATGTTTAGTTAGGATGTAGAAATTTCCACACATGTAGGAGTACATTAAGAGAGTGAAACAAATCAACAAATTTGAGGTCGAGATCCATTCCCTTAGTGCATGGTACCATCGGTTTTAGAAAAATTTCTCCTATATTATTATGATTATTTGCAATTCGGAAATGATGTATAGTTGTGAATTCCTTGGCTGTGGATATATGTATCTTGAACTATTTGTATATTCCTTTATTATTAGTTGTCACTAGTCAAGGATGATTTAATGTAAAAAGAGAATTATGATTGCTCATTATATTTGTATCTTAGTGACTTGGAATGGATAACTTATTTTTGTTGATAGAAATATCTATTTATGGTAGCATGTGTATGAATAATTTGTATGTTATTTATCATGTGTTTTTATCCTGATTTTTTGAAAAAGAAAAAATTTCTAAATTGTGTAGTTAGGAATGGTTAAGCCAACATGCATAAAAACCATGAGAGTATAAGTAATGAGTAAGGTTTCTTTGGATCATTACCTTCCAAATCTTTCGAGTCTAAAACTCCATTGACCTAAGGGATGGCTAGAGACTAGTTGAATCATAAACTAGACCATATTTTGCTAAATCTAGTGCTTTTAGAAGAGAAACCAAAGTGGGAAATAATCATATGGATGGAGCCTTTTTTTTCATGATCCCCTTATAGATCCATGTCCAAAAGGGACAAACTAGTAGAGAGGCAATCAAAACAAATATAGTGAAGACACCTATGATTTCAGAGTATAGTGCATATTTAGACAAACCATAATTGGAAATACGTGTTTGAATCTTAATTTTAATTTTTGAGGTTGAATTTGAATTTGAAATCATTTGTAAATGTTTTAGTTGATATTTTTTTTATGATTTTGTCAAATCTTATAAAATTAAAAACCTCTACAAAAACCTCCACTAAGTACTCCTTTCTTTGTAGTGAAACCTCTTATATGGTAAGAGAGAAGAACCATTTTCGAATATTTGATTGATCATTTCTTGTTCTAAATTCCACTTGAATAGTCATTTGTTTTTTCAATCATAACTATATTGTTATCTTGTTTCATAGCTTGAAAATGAGATATTTCCTTCAACGACCATTGTATCTTTCCCCTAATTCATGTACAAACCTCTTTTTCACCCTCATAAAATCTTTCTTTTTCATAAATATATATGATGAATAAATAGTGTTAGTACTATAAATAGACTTAATTTCTCTCTTTGGGGTGAAATTTCCCTACACATTGTACCCCTAAAAACATTAGTAAAGGTTCCTCCAATCATTGTTGAAAATGAATTAAGGGATGTAGGAATCTTACCCCTCTTCCTAGTAAACATACTTTTGAGAGAAATATTTAGCCCTTAAAAAAAAATCCCACCTCTTTTAATTCCTCTAATTATTATGTAGGTCTAAATCCACTAACCGAGATGGCACTACTAACGTCATGGATGTGATAAATGAGTGATATTATTTAATATATGAATAATGGATGGTTTCCAATTTATAGGGAAAGTATAACTAAACTCACCAATTATATGAAATGAAAAATCATCAACATTTTCATCTAATTAAATAAGATTATTTTCAATTTATCAAAAATAATAAAACGTATTTATATAATAGAAATAATTTCAAAGTATATAAATATTAAATTTAATTATATATTAAATCAAAGCTAAACTCACTAATTATATGAAATGAAAAATCATCTATATTTTCATCTAATTAAATAAGATTATTTTCAATTTATAAAAAATAATAAAAAGTATTTATATAATAGAAATAATTTCAAAGTATATAAATATTAGATTTGTTTTTTTAATTATTTTTAATAAATAAAAATAGTTGGTCTTTAAGCTAGCTATTTTTATGTATGTGGACCCCACTCATATATGTAGATTTTTCCATCTCTTTTTTCTCATAGCAAAAAGTCATAATTTTCATTAGTAAGAGAAAAGTACATTTTGTAGATGTGGAGCATATGCAGTATGTAAGGCATTGCCTATCCAATATAAGTTAACGGTGATAGAGATGCTCCACACAGGGAGCGAACTGTTCAAAAACCAAAAAATTAAAGTCTCTACGTAGAGAGAGTATAGTTCAACTTAGTTCTGCAAATAAGTGACATGAAGAAAACCATAAATATTTACATATAATCAAAAACTTCCTAACTCATATTGATCCATCCAGTTATGCCTCTAGGTCTATGAACGGTCTATGATAGTGCCGATGGGTAACACCGTCCTGCTCCTCATGGATCATCCAAGTGCCATCAAGCCTGTGCGCTGCCTCCTTGGATAGGTGATCAGCAGCGGTGTTGCACTCCCTGAAAATGTAATGGAAAATAAAAGTGTCAAAAGTCAAGATGAGTCTGTGAATATCATCCAAGATATGCCTCAATGTGTATGCATTGCGGTTAGATTTTTTGTTTATCTAATTACATACTAATTTTGAGTCCCCGAAGAGTTGGAGATTCATGCACTATTTGTTTAGAGCAAATTGGATGAGGAATTTGGCTATTATGAGCTCTTCATAATTATTAGTGCCTCTACCCAGATGTTGCACAAAATATTGTCACCATGACATTCTACAATCAGTGTGAGTCTATCACCACTCATAATTTTCTCCTTTGCAAGTCTTAAACCTAAGTTCTTCATGTCAAGCCTTGAAAAATAAGAGAAAGCCCTTAAAAGTCTCTAAAACTCTGGTTCCGCACTTTCTCTTAGCATTACCTATGGTCCCGCACCTACTGGTCATGTCCCCTACGTACTTGACCGCTCTATCTATGTGTAATGGGTGCGAACCCCTGTAAAAGTCAAAAAAGCGTAAGTACATTCTTAAAAACTCACTTTGAGTCATTTCTGGAAGCTTTTAGAGGGAATCTTGAGGTGGCAAGTTCGCTCCTTTAAGGTTCATGCATCCCATACCTTAAGGAACTAACCCCTTGATGTGAGGAGCTTATCCCTTTGAAGGAGGACTCTATCCCTTCATAGGTGGACCTGTAACTTCCTTCCTCTGTGCTATAAAATGAGGCATTGGGCTAGTTACTGAGGAGGTTGAAAGCTGAATATTTTTGAGGTGAAATGCTGTTGGAATTTAGTCTTCCTAATTGAGCTTGAGAGGAGAGATTACATGCCTTTTTTGATCTCATTGGGAAGAGTGTGAGGCTTGTCAATGTAGAGGAGATTCCTGCTTGGACCTTGGGAGGAGCATGTACAACATCAAGGCACCAAAGGTTGTAAAGTTCTTCTATTTTCAAAGTTAATACAATCAAGTTTATTTTTCTCAATAAGCTGTGTTTTATGTTTATTTCATGGATTCCTTGATCACCAAGATGAATATGATTTATTATATTAGCTATGCAGGTGTTATTTGATGTGTGCTTGTTTGTGATTGCAGGTTCTGAAAATGAAACTCTTTCGGACGGTCGAAGCATGGCTGCCACAAACTAGCGTTGGACTTAAGGTAGGGTCTAAAACACCTCTTAGTTTTTTATTAATAAATCACAATATATTTAGAGAAAGGTAGATTTGCTTGTCCTGCTTGTTTCTAGATATTTGTTGATACTAGGGAGATCGGTCTTGTCCGCAATAATGATTTATCCGGCCGACAAATTGGTGACTCCACTGGGGACTGGAATTTGGTTTTTGACTTGAGAAACTTTTTCTTGTTTCTAGTTTTTGCTTGATGTGTGTGGGATTGGGTAGTTTTTAGGATCTGGGGTATATTTTGTTTTTTCTGAAATTTTGAAGAGGACCGCACTTTCTTTTACAAGACAGTGCAAACATCCCCGCATTGTTCCATTAGTGCACAAAGCAGTACCGCATCTGGTTCTACTGGAAGCCTGCAGACCCTGTTAAAATTTTTGAAAAACCTAAATTGTTTTCATCCAGTTAAGCTTAGGATTTATTTACGCTTTTTAGTCTCTGCCCAGATCTGCATGTGTCCTATCAAAAATTTCTTGTAAGTAAGTTCCATTGGCATTTTGGTTTTAGGTGATTTTCTAGAAGTTTTGCGTGCCTGGATTGATTTTCGCTTGGTCTTTGTAGTGACTCAGAGATTAGAAGCCTAAGAAACCTTAGATTACCCTGGTCTTTTTGGTCTTCTTGATGAATCTGACTGATTTATGAAATCTACCCTTGCTAAGAAATAGATCTTGTTTTCTCTTTGCAAAGCTTTGAATGAACTTGTTTGAAAGTTTTGAATTTCATTTTTATAAAAGAAAACATAGCTGGGTGTTTTTTGATTAATTTGTTATTCTGAATGAATTAATCCTTAGTTTGTTGAATAACTAAGTAAAACGTCCTCGAAAAGATTTAAATCTTTTATTTCCATTAGGTTTTTAGAAATTTTTAGATCTCAAGCATAGTTTTTATAGTTTTGAGTGTTTTCTAGAAATTGTAGAATCTCTTTTGAAAGAAATTGTTTTCTGCAGTTTTTGAGTGTTGAAAAAGAAAGGGATTTTTTGTGAGCATAATTAGTAGTCTCATTTTGAGTTTATTGAAAAAGACAAAAAAGATTTTCTTTTCATTTATATGTTGAAGGAAAGATTTGTTTTTCAAAGAATTGCATTCTCAACTCTTTCTTTTAGCTAGAAATGGATTGAAGAAAAATAATTGTTTATCATCTTAGGTGCATTTTTAGTGTTTTTGGAATCGAGTCTTCACACCATAAAGTTTCATCTCCATTCCTATTGACTTAAGAAACAACCCATAAAAATAATGCTTAAATTAAAATTGATCTAGCAATCTTTTTATTTCTAGGGCTCTTATCACCAATATAGCTTAGGCTAGTATCTTAGAGTAGGGAGTAATTAACTCTCCAAGATAGTTAAAACAAACAAGTAGTTATATCTTGCAATAGGAAATAAATCCCAATTGTTGCATGTATGCTCTGGGAAGCTCCTCCTAAAGGAGTCAAGCATGAGATCATATCTGAACCAGTGAGGTAATCAATCCTTCCTCATTGGGAACGATAGCAGATATACACGTATTAAAAGCGGTAAACCTTAGATTGACCATTATCGAGGAGCCTGGGGTCACTTGTTGGTAAACCTTGGATTATGTCAAGGAGCCTTCAAGGGGATTGAGCTTTGTTACTCTGCCCTTATGTGTGTATCGGATCGTAGACTGTTCCCCCATGTATATTTGTTTCTGTTGGTAACCTTAGTGGCCATAATCTATAGGATTCTTTCCTAAGGTGACGGTGGAGGGAAGATCCCACTGTACCTGGAGCAGACATCGACTAGACTCACTTGGACTCTCTGGGGGGTTCTCTTCACTCGAGACGGTTTTGTGAAGAAACTTGTGCTAGTCTGTTTCATTAAGCAGGTTGTTGGGGTAACTATTCCAACCATCCTTTCTGTATTGAATTCTGTGATGTTGGATTTCATCACCAACTAGTGTTTTTGGTACAGAAAGTTATTGTTTGTGTGTGGTTTGAACTCTTAATTTTTTAGGTGTGTGATTTAATTGTTTGGTTCTTTAGAGACTTTAGGTGGTTTTATTGAGATTTTATTTGTTTGCATGTGAAGTAATTAAAATGTTTAATCGTGGCTGAATTACCAAGACAATCCCATAGACTTAGGGGGCAACCTCCCGAGTATACACCAAGCTAGCTTGAAGGGCTACGAGCTCTTGTAACACCTAGTGACAGTAGAGTTGGGTCACCGGAAGATAGAGAATCTTCTTTAATTGTTCATCTTGATTATCAAGTTCAAGCAACAGAGTATATTTCTGAACCAATTTCATTTTCCGAAGTTACTGGTAGTATTTCTTCTACTAGAGAATTAGCTGAAGAACCTGAAATTTCTGAGCCTGAAACTAAACTTGCTGCTACTCCATCCTCAGGATTTGCTTCTCCAACTTCTAGTGGTCCTGGTTCACCCAGGGTAGGAAGGATCATTACCCAAAATATTCCTTTTGGACTCATTTCTATTGAAGAACTTGTTAGTCCGGAAGAAGATATAACTCTCCCTGAAAATCAACCAACTTTAGAACTTAGGGAGCGTGAATCAATTTTCTATAGTCCACCTAGGAGGGACGCTTGGTACATCTCATTGACCAACTTTTTAGAAAATCCGGGTCTTAATTTTTTACCACCTCGAATTCCTTTTCATCTAACACCTAGAGGCTATTATCCTCCTTTGAATATGTCGAGACAATCATCCATGTTTTCCCAATCACTGGAAACATTTTTATATGGCGATCCTTCTGTTCCTTCTGGGTATCAGTCACTCACTGGTACATTTTCAAGAGCATCTCCTCAACCCATTGAACATGGGATATCAACTGGTAATAATGAAACTCAACCATTGAGCGTAGAAGAAATTCTTATGATGTCTAGTACTATTCCAAATCCGCAACCTCAAGGTAGTCAGTTACTGCCTAGGGGGCAACCTCAAGGTACTCAATTACCGCCTGGGGGGCAACCTCAAGGTACTCAGTTACCGCCTGGGTGACAACCTCAAGGACAGTACATACCTTCAGGACAGCACATACCTCAAGGTCAACCCCAGACTCAGTACATACCTCAAGTTCAACCCCAGTATCAATATATACCTCAAGGTCAACCCTAGTTTCAGTAAATGCCTCAAGGTTATCAACCTCAAGGTTAGTACCCAACCCAAGGTTTCCAACCACCTTCTGGTCAATCATTCGTACAAGGAGCTAGAAATGTACCTTTGAATTATCAATCCTACGCTCAACCGGGTTATGGTCCTCAATATGCTCAACCTTCTATGGGTCCATACCCCGGAATGAACATGGTCTGGGATCCATCTCAATCTCAACATATTTTGCAACCTAATGTGCAGTTGTCATCTCAATCTGGACAACCTTTGGTTTCTGGTCCAACCCAACAACCTGTCCAGCCTACTATTCAAACTTCTGCACCGGGTGTAGCTCATCAGTTTGGGCCTAGTTCGCCTCAAACTCCACCTCAAATGACTGCTGCAACTACTGCAACTTCTGTTCAATCTACCCCACCTACTTCTGGAGTATAGACAGCTCTGGTTTCTACTGTTCCTGCATCAACTCCTTAAGCATCTTTACCTCAGTCGGGACCTACAATTCAGACTTCGATTCAAATGCCTGCAGGGCAACCTGGTCCAAGTACGGTTGTCACAAGTCAACCGCAATTCACTTATCAACCGTACCAGGGACAGTACCAATTCAGTCCTGCTATGTAAAGCCTAGTTTACCAGTATCAACCGTACCCTGGATATACTTATCAGCAACCTCAACAACCCCAGTTTGGTCCGGTTAATCCTGGTTTTCTGGGAGGATACAATATTCCAAATGCAATTCCAATTGCAATTTATCCTGGATATCCTCCTCCTGGGGCTGGTCTTATGACCCAAGGTTTTCGTGACCCTAAATGTCAGTTACCGTTTATTGCAACTTTGGAATTGCCTGATTTGTCACGCCTTACGAATGATCCGATTAATTATCTTCCGTTTTGGCCGCCAATGCCGAATAAGTTGCCCAGTGATATCCCAAAGTTTGAAGGTAAATCAGGAGAGGATCCGTCAAACCATGTGATGACTTATCACCTCTGGTGTGCATCTAATTCCATTATCGATGATTCAATTCGCTTATGTCTTTTTCAACGCACTCTGATTGGTCTTGCAGCCAAGTGGTACATTGAGTTACCACGAGCCTCTTTTTATAATTTTTGTCAGTTAGCCACTTCATTCTTAACTCATTTTCAGTTTCCTGTCAGATATGACAATGGCACTGAATTATTAACTTCATTAAAATAGTCAACATCCACATATATTTTAGATCATATTCATGAATGGCGACGTAGACGACGTTTAGTGAAAGTTTTTATTCTGGAGCAAATTTTAGCAGAATGGTTCGTTAAATCATTATTACCTAAAATCACTGAGGATTTAGCTAAGGCAGGTTTTGTTACTGAAGAGCAAGTAATTGCTCAAGCTTAGTACCTTAACCTCGTTTATATGCAGTCGGGTACTTTACACGAAAAAATCCCCGACTTTCCGAAACAAAATCAAATAACTGCAGCTCCTTTAGGGTCTCATGCCACTGATGGTATGATTAGTTCAATTAGCGCCAAAAGCAAGAAGAAATCTTCAAAGAATTCTTCTCCTATTATAACTTTACCAGATTCCCCGACAAGAGACTCTTCCGCTAAAATTCCTACCGATATTCATGTCATAGAATCATCTACGGCCAAATCAAAATCCAGTGGTAAAAAGAAAGGGAAGAAGAAAAATAAACAAAACTCAAAAGAGAAATCAGATAAAACTGAATCTACTGACGAGAAACGTAAACCTCGCTATCCTTGTCTCATTTGTGATGAGGAACATTTTACAAGAGATTGCCCACATCAAGTTGAGGTTGCGAAAATCGTCAAAGGTTCTCAAATGCCTGCTATCTTGAAGGATCCTTTTCCTAGTCAAGATAGTAAGATGATTGGTTCTTCCTCAAATGCCTCAGAAGAACCCATAATGATGATGTCTCATGTCAGGATTGCGACGCCATCGCAAGATTATGGTAGTAAAAGTCCTATTGGTGGTAAGGAAGCAGAATCTTCTAATTCAAACCCATCAACTTCAACTCCTTCCGGTTTTGATCCACTACAGATCGAGAAACCTAACCCAGACTTAGTAATCAAACCGCCTGCTAAAGGTATACTTCAGAAGTCAGCTTTCAATCCGCATGCGAGAGCTGCTCAGAATTATAACATTGTTGAAGACTTAGCTATTTCCCCTTCAGTGATGTCGGCTTTGGAGGTGTTGCAATCATGTCCAGCATAGCATAAATTACTATTGTCAGCTATAGGAGTTGTTGATATTCAGGATTTGAACCTTATAATCTTCAATTTAGAGAATAGTACACCTCACCTACCTCATCAAATGGCTTTCCAGATTCTAGTGTTAGTCAAAAACAGACCTTGCTTTAGGACTGTAATTGATGAGGGAGCTTCTACGTGTATTATGTCGACCCAGTGTTGGATATCGCTTGGTTCTCCTACACTCAATCAATCCCCGACGATTCTAAAGGCTTTTGATGGCCGTGGGTTCCATCCTTTTGGCATTCTACAGGATTTACCTATAGGGGTTGAAGGCAAAACTGTTAATCTAGATGTGGAAGTGGTTGATGCCCCTCTAGATTACAACCTTCTTTTGGGTCGCAGCTGGTCTTACGCTATGACTGCTGTTGTTTCATCAGTCTTTCGGCTTATAAAGTTTCCTCATAATGGAAAGATCGTAACCATAGACCAGCTAACTTATTTTTCATCCGACCCAGCCTCTTCTGAAAGTATCCAACATGATTGAATTGAGGCTTCTGTGATCCATAATAGTTGTAAGCAAAACTTTGGCGAAAATCACATGAGGAAAGACCTTTGTCGATGCGTTTCGAACCAACCAGTGTGGTTCATCGTCAGGAAAAGTTGGTTCGAAACACGTCGACAAAGGTCTTTCCTCATGTGATTTTCGCCGAAGTTCTGCTTACAAGTATCCAACATGTCGGTAAAACAACTATACCTTACAAGGATGTTGGGCTAGGATTGGTTAAATATTCTGGTTTACTAGGAACTTTTTCCTTTCTTCCTCCTAATGTATCGCCTTCTACTGCAACTATTCATATGATTTCATCAAACACTATTGATTTTGATGATCCTTGGATCGTACCTTCCGATTCTGAGGTGGATTCATTTGGTGATGCGATGCCTTTGAGTCCCTATGAAATTGCATATCAGGATGTACAATCATTTTTTGACCCTTGTTCAACCGAAATTGATCTAATGAATGTGGTCCATGGAGAATCACTTTCAATATCAACCTCAGATTCAACAACTTTTTCCGAGCTTGTTCATACTGATGAGTAGATTCGTGAACTTTTGTCTGTTGATGATTTACCATGGGAAGATCTTCATCATCGATCTTTGTTTTTACCTAAGCTTGATCATTTTGAAAATAAATTTTCATCTATTTTTACTACTGATTATGTCAAAGAACCACAGAATCCATTGCAACATCCTGATTCTGAGTTGAATTTGGGAAATATCTCTCGAACGGTTCCTATTGACATTTCAGTTAAACCTGGAATTATTGAAAACATTCATATAAGTGCTTCTTGTACGGACAATGAACTCCAAACTTATAAAGCCCTATTTCAAGAATTCTGCGACATGTTTGCCTGGTCATATGAAGAAATTCCAGGAATCGATCCATCAATTGTTGTCCATGAAATTAAAACTTACCCGGATGCTAAACCTATCCGGTAACGTTTGCGTCAGATACATCCGCGAAAAGCTGCTACTATTAAAGCTGAAGTTGAGAAATTACTTCGAGCAGGTTTCATTTATCCAATTCCCTTAACGGATTGGGTATCGAATATTGTTCTTGTTAACAAAAAGCAAGGAACAATAAGAATATGTATCGATTATAGGGATATTAATCGAGCTTGTCCTAAAGACAATTATCCAACCCCCTATATCGCTCAAATCATTGATGATTGTGCTGGCAGTGAAATTTTCTCCTTTATGGATGGTTTTTCCGGTTACAATCAAATCAACATACTCCTTGTTGATCAATCAAAAACGACTTTCATTTGTCCATGGGGGACGTTTTCTTATTGCAAATTGCCTTTTGGATTGAAGAACGTCGGAGCAACTTTTCAAAGGGCTATGTCTTACGCATTTCATGACATCAAGCACATTGTGTAGCCATATCTCGATGATTTACCTACCCATTCATTACATAGAGCCAATCATCTCACTCATTTACGAGCAATCTTTATGAGATGTAGGCATTATCGAATTAGGCTGAATCCACACAAATGTGTTTTCTATATAGAAACGGATCGTTTACTGGGATTTGTTGTTTCAAAAGCCGGCATTCGTGTCGATCCCTCGAAGGTTGAAGCTATTGTCAAATTGCCTCCTCCTTCGACTCTTCGCCAACTCCAAAGTTTGCAAGGGAAAGAAAACTTTTTACATCATTTCATTCCTAACTACGCCGAGATAACAAAGGGTTTTACCAGGTTGTTGAAATAGAATACTCCATTCTCTTGGGATGAGATAGCTAACAAATCTTTTGATGCACTTAAACACGCGTTGACCCATGCACCGTTATTGCATCCTCCCAACTACAACCAGGATTACTTCTTGTATCTCGCCGCTTCTCATTCCACCATCGGGATGGTTTTAGTTCAGGAAGACGAATTCAACAGTGAACATGTGATTTACTATCTTAGTCGAACTTTTAATCCGACTGAACTTAAATATTCACATGTGGAGAAATTGGCCTTGGCAGCTATTCAAGCTATCCAAAGATTTCGTCATTACATCTTACTATGCAAAACTACCGTAATTTCTGACTGTAACCCTATGATCTATATTTTGACCAAACAATTGCTAGGGGGAAAGTATTCCAAATGGATAGTTATCCTACAGGAATTTGACTTGGAATTTGAAAAATCCAAAGCAAAGAAATCTTTGGTTTTTGCGGAATTGATGTGTGATTTCCTGCGTGCTGATATTGAAACTGTGGCGGAAGAGCCCATTGCGGACGAATCCTTGTTTCCTATCAGTACTCTTGATCCATGGTATGGAGATATCATTGTTTATCTCCAAACCCAATCTTTTCAGCCTGAAATTTCACGATCTCAGCAATGGAAAATACGTTTCCAATCCCAACAATACAAAATCATTGGAGATACACTATATCGCTATGGGGTGGATTCTGTTTTCCGACATTGTTTAACTCATGAAGAAGCTGAAAAGGTTCTAAATGATTGTCACTATGGAGCATGTGGCGATCATATGTATGGGTATGCCACAGCCCAAAAGATATTGTGCATTGGTTATTTCTGGCCATCTTTATTTAAAGATTGTATCCATGCAGTCTGAAAATGCCACAATTGTCAAATTTTTGATCGTAAGATGTGTGCTCCACCTACTCCTCTCCACCCTATAATTGCCGTCGATCCTTTTGCAAAGTGGGGTATCGACTTTATTACATGTAACCCTCACTCGGTCGGGGGCCATGTGTATATCATCCTTGCGGTAGATTATTTTACTAAGTGGGCCGAGGCGATGCCTACATTTTCGGTAGACAGCAAAACTGTTGCAATTTTCATTTTCAATCATATAATTACTAGATTCAGTGTTCCTCAAGCGATTATTACCGATCATGGGAGTCATTTTTGAAACATCATGATGACTGAACTAACAGATCAACTTGGCCTGCGTCACGATAGTTCTACTCCATATTACCCATAGGCTAATGGTCTGGTTGAAGCTATCAACAAAGTTCTAGTCATTATGATCCGACGAATCATTGGTATTCATAGGTCGAATTGGCATAACATGTTATTTTCAGCACTTTGGGCGTATCGAACCTCAGTAAAAACATCAACTGGTTTCACTCCTTTTTAACTGGTTTATGGTTTGGAAGCTGTGTTACCCATTGAATGCAAAATTCCGTCATTGCAAATAGCCATAGAATTACTCCCAGCCACTTACGAAGAGGAGAAACGTTTGTTGTACTTAGCTCAGCTAGATGAGAATCGACGTGATGCTACATTAGCAATCGAAACTCATGCCAAACGAATTAAAGCTCAATATGATCGAAATGTTACACCTCGTAATTTTTCGGAAGGAGACCTAGTCTTACTATACGATCAAGAAAACGATAAGCTAGGGGCTAGAAAATTTGTACCTATGTGGCATGGTCCTTATGTTGTTAAGTGAAAGCTGGCAAAAGGGGCCTATGAATTGGTAGATTTTGACGGTGTCTCTTTGGGTAAACCTAGAAATGGTCTTTATCTGAAAAGATATTATGCTTAAATCGAGGTGTGGAGATTTTAGTTAGATTAGTTTCTTTCTAGCTGGTGTGTTTTAGATTAGAAAAGTGTGCTTAGTTTAGAGAGTGTTTTTATCATTTGCCATGCTTATATTGATTTTACTCTTGATATTGCAGATGTCGACATGTCTTCAAACATACATTGGTTTCACTGATGGTGCTTGTCGTAATACACGAAATATTTCTTCCGCAGCTTGGGTTATCTATTCACCCTCTGATGAGTTGGTATCTATGCATGGGGTAAGCCTCGGTCAAACAACGAACAACGTTGCAGAGTATGGTGTAGTGATTGAGTTATTATCTGAATCCATCTCATTCGGGATTCGGAGTTTAATTGTTAGGTTAGATTTTGAACTCGTTGTATTGCAGCTTAATAGAGTTTATGCCATTAGAAATCTAGTGTTTATGTTAAATAGACATTTGCAATAATCGAATAGTAAATTTAAAAACATTCCATAACATGTTGTACAAGATAGCCAGTAATAGTGATATAGCATAGCATAGAAGTGTGTCAAATATACATCGTCTTCGATCATAGGTTGAAAAACACCTTATGATCGGCAAAAATGATAGTACAAAAAACAAAAATGTCGTATGAGTCTACAAAGGCAATCATCCTATCACTGGTGATGATCACGATAAGAAACCACTGCTCGGGCCACCCTACAAAGGAACCTCCTGAAAGGTCCTGGGACCCCAATCACATAGCACTGTAACCTAAGTGGAATATCATCTATGCTAGTCTCTGGAATATCTGTTGTCAAACGCTCTAGATGATTTTCCAATTCAGTCAGGGTCTCTTTAGATTCATCCCGTGGGGCTAGTAATGTTGCAGCTGGGTGTCTCCTCTCATAGGGCCGAAGAGTGGCTGGTCACCGTGGACCCACATCTGCATTTGAAAACTTTTTATTATCAATTTTGGACGATTTAAAAACAAAAGAATTAGTTAAAACTTAGAAGATGTTGAGAATGATTTTACCTAAATCATCCCACTGCTCTCCTGGTGGAAGAGTCATGTCTGGGTCACCACGATAATCCATCCCAGCATATGGAAAATCCTGAATCACGAAAAGTTGGTTCTCCAACCAACGAAAATACTCAGGCGGAAATCGAACAACCTCTGAACCCTCCTCAGGATGACGGGCCATAACTGCAACCCAACGCATTAGCTTAGGTTCTCAGGGAAGTCCAACTCCAACGGAAAGCTGCTGTGGGACCAACATCGGGACCCTCTCTAGACCAAAGCTCACAACTAGGAAACCATATCCAAAGTTTTTTAGTTGTCTGTTCTTTGCTCTAGTTAGTTGGCCTTTTACATTCGCCAACACAGCTTCGCACCAGTTGAAGATGGTGCCTCGATAATAGTCTACTGCCATTCGCATTTGGGATCCGGTAGCTACATGCAGTGCTGCGCTTCCGCAGAGTCTGGTGACAGTAAATGCAATCACTTTAAGTTCAGGATGGGAGATAGTTTTGATATCGATCCCTTTGTCCTTTTTTTGGTCATTACAAAACTCTAGTTGGAGACTATCGACAGACTGGCCACCTGGCCTAGTCCCGAATAGAGATAATCGTTCACCTCTCTTGGGCAAACCCATCAGGAAATAAATTTCCTCTAGCTCGATTTCGAGCTAGTGGCCACCAATAATGAAACACTGGTCTTGTATATTCCACCTGTCTACCAGCCATTGCAAAAAGTCTACTTGGGCCCTCATGCCAGGTATGGCCCGGATTTAAATAGCCTGCATGCTCTCAATGCATCCAATGAGGGTTGATGATTATTGCGGCAAGGTCCACATCTTCATGCTCTCGTTCCTGCCAAATGAGCATTTTGTATATCCTACATTACAAAAACGGTGGATTAGAACATTTTAGTTCAAAAAAATTTGGGCAGAAATGGAAAAATTGTAGTTTTAAAACCTATTTCGCGGGGTCCGCACTTGCTAGTTAGGGACAGTGCGTAGGTCCGCACTCTTCCCAAGTAACAGGTGCAGGACTCTGGCTCTTTCCTTTGTAGGAAAAAGCCGGGGTCCACAAGTTTCGCATGTTGTGCCTGCGGACCCCTGCGAGCGGTTTTTTAAACTACTTTTTCCCTAAAAATCAAAATGGAAGCCTAAAAATGACATGCAAACGGTTGAAATGCAAGATAAAGGTGATGTGGATTACCTGGAGCTGACAGTTTTCGATTCCAACGGACAGATTTTCCGCAATCTTCACAGGAAGTTTCTTACCCAAAAGGTTTTTGCTTCTCACTCTGAAGTCAAACGGTAAAAATGAATTTACAAAAGCCCTTTTTATAAGCTTTTTTGAATAAATGAATTTTTAATTTGTTTATTTTTCACTTTAAAAAGATAAATTTTTGATGCATTTTTATTTATTTTAAACAGGTATGAGTAATGTTTGAGTTTTTGTGCAGAATATTGGATTTTTCAGGGAAAATTGATCATTTTCAACAAAAAACATTGGAGTCCTCTTTAAGCTCTTTTCTGACTCGTAAAATATGAAAATATTGCCGAGTTTTTTTTTTTAAGCTCGTTAAAATGAAATTAAAAGGACGGTCCACTTACAGCTCTTTTCTGACTGTATAAACATGAAAAGTTTGTCGGGCTTTTGTCGTTTCAAGTTCGATATTGGTTATAAAACGACGTGTCGTTGATCGTTTTTTTACTTTTTTGGATCAGAGACACTAATTATCGTAATGGTCAAGCGGTTCTCTCAAGTATTATTTTATACTTTTTGGGGCTTGGGAGACACAAATTTACGAAAAAGGACAACCATGGAGTTTTCTTAAGTTTTTCTTCTGACTCCCTAAAATTGAAAAACACTGAGTTTCTCCTATACTGGACTTGTTAAAATTTAACAGTAAAGGACCTGTTCAATTTTAAACAGGAACGAACCACTCCTTCTTAGGGTTCGAATTTTAAACTAAGTTGGACTCATCCGAAGGATGAGCTTATAACCAAGAAAATGTTATCCTCCTCAAGCTTGTCAAGAATAAAGAGGTACTTGCCAGAAATGGTGGGGGAAAAGAGAGAAAAATGAACCTGTTTATTATACTTTGTGTTTTAGAAAAGCATTTAACCACTCTTGAACACGACACTTTTTGTTCACCTGGGTTGGAAAATCCTTTACCTAACAGTTAATCAAACCATATTGAAAGTCTTCAACCAGTTTCTGGGTATTAGCTCTGGGTCAATTGTCACCAAACCATCTGCAGTATCGTTATGTGTTTAAGAGGTCAGTTCGAATAAACCATTCATCTGCAAAATATCTGTCATCCATCTTGACCATCCCTGAGTTAGTCCTTGCCAAATATATTTCTTCAAACTTGATCTATGATTTCATTTGTGGTCTTGCCTACGATGGATCGCTTTCTATCAACTTCAGCTCATTATCTAGAAAGATGATCTAGAAATCATCAGTACCTTGGAATCTGCATGCCTCAATGGCAGGTTTCTCGCCTTCGACGATAGGTTGCATCATTTACCTTCGATCAAAGGATTCTATGACATGTTTGACATCAACTCATCCATTCACATTTCATGGATTGTACTGAGTACTTTGAGAGCCATTGACATTACTGGTGGTTTCTCTCACACTTGCTTACATTTCACATCATTGACTGGTAATCAAGTGGTTTCTACCATGTTCGACTTCGACACATTCATTCACATGGATAGAATCGTACTAGTTCAGGAAGCGGAAATCAAGACCCTGGATCTAGTTTCCACCATCCAAGCTGCGAGGAATTTTGTTATTCATTATACAGTGGACTATTCATAAACAGATGGCCGCGCCCATACTATTTCTACATATGCCTATACTTGTGATGTATTAAAAAATCATTCCTATATCAGACCAATTTAGTTAGTTTTCTAGTCAGTTTTGATCTAAGTATGGGAATGCCTACCTCAGCGATGATATGTTCACATATATATATTTTGTATTGAATGTTTTTACAGGTTCCAACCAGGGTGTCCACAGGATGATCCTTGAAATGATAAAGTACTTCACTCTTCTTAGATGACAAATGCTATCCTCATCTATTACAAACTTCACACTTTAGGGGGCAATCTGTTTCACAAAATATTGTCACCATGACATTCTACAATCAGTGTGAGTCTATCACCACTCATAATTTCCTCCTTTGCAAGTCTTAAACCTCAGTTCTTCATGTCAAGCCTTGAAAAATAAGAGAAAACCCTTAAAAGTCTCTAAAACTCTGGTTCCGCACTTTCTCTTAGCATTACCTACGGTTCTGCACCTACTGGTTATGTCCCCTGCGTACCTGACCGCTTTGTCTTTGTGTAATGGGTGCGGACCCATGTAAAAGTCAAAAAGGCGCAAGTACATTCTTAAAAACTCACTTTGAGTCATTTCTGGAAGCTTCTAGAGGGAATCTTGAGGTGGAAAGTTTGCTCCTTTAAGGTTCATGCATCCCATTCCTTAAGGAGCTAACCCCTTAATGTGAGGAGCTTATCCCTTTGAAGGAGGACTCTATCCCTTCATAGGTGGACCTGTAACTTCCTTCCTCTGCACTATAAAATGAGGCATTGGGCTGGTTACTGAGGAGGTTGAAAGCTGAATATTTTTGAGGTGAAATGTTGTTGGAATTTAGTCTTCCTAATTGAGCTTGAGAGGAGGGATTACATACCTTTTTTGATCTCATTGGGAAGAGTGTGAGGCTTGTCAAAGTAGAGGAGATTCCTGCTTGGACCGTGGGAGGAGCTTTTACAACATCAAGGCACCAAAGGTTGTAAAGTTCTTCTATTTTCAAAGTTAATACAATCAAGTTTATTTTTCTCAATAAGATGTGTTTTATGGTTTATTTCATGGATTCCTTAATCACCATGATGAATATGATTTATTATATTAGCTATCCAGTTGTTATTTGATGTGTGCTTGTTTGCGATTGCAGGTTCTCAAAATGAAACTCTTTCGAACGGTCGAAGCGTGGCTGCCACAAACTAGCGTTGGAATTAAGGTAGGGTCTAAAACACCTCTTAGTTTTTTATTAATAAATTGCAACATATTTAGAGAAAGGTAGATTTGCTTGTCCTGCTTGTTGCTAGATATCTGTTAATACTATGGAGATCGGTCTTGTCCGCAAGAACGATTTATCCGGCTGACACCAGACCCATTTAGATTTTAAAGGTATGGGTTTCTGATATATGTAGAATGGCTCCCCCCCACAGCCTATCTCCTGGGCCGATCCATCAAAGTATGCCCACGGTATAGAAGTGTTTATGATTTCTGGGATGATGTTTCTGTTGTGCTGTGGAGTGGTCTCTTCGGGAATGTAGTGATAGTCAGCAAGTATTCTTGACAAAATAGAGGGCCAGTGAGAAGCCTTCCATTGGAATATGATATAATTCCTGGCTATCCATATAGCCCAACATATAAGTAATGGTAAGTTCCTCTCCTTTCCTGTGGTGTCCTTCCACCAATTATTCCAAGCTTCTTTTATATTTTCACCATGCCACCGACATAAGGAGGGAGACGATGTATGTAAATTGTTCCATCAGTGCCAGATATCCTTCTTTGGGTGAATATGAGCCGTGTTTGGCATATGCCCATATAAGTTCATCGTCCCCTTCTATGATCCTGATATGGGCCTTTGTTAATTCAGTTGTATAGTCGTGCCAATGTTGTTTCCAGTGCAGTGGGATATTTAAAGAGTTCCTTGATTTCCAGGCCTGTTGTGTCATGGTAGAGCGGGCATTGTTGGCTATATGGCAGATGTGGGTGATGCCTTGATCAACAAGGATTGTTTTCAACTCGCGGGTATCCTATGTGCATTGCCACAGCCAAACCAGGGATCTTCCCCAATGTGAACTAGTGATCCGGATCAAATTCTCCAAGTCAGAACATTCTAAATAAGACTCATTGTGTTTGTTACAGCCTTCCAAATGATGGATATGTTTGAGGTGTTCCTTTATGCTTGTCTGATCCAATCAAGAGTGTTGATAGGGGCAATATATTTGGAGACTGCAACCTTTGTCCATAGGCTACGATTGTTGAGCAATTTCCATCCTAGCTTTGCTGCCAATGCTTTGGAGAAGACATCCAGTCTTTTGATCCCCCATCCTCCCCACTGTTTGGGCAAAGCAAGGGTCTCCCATCTGGCCCATGCAAAAATTCTCCCAGGTTGTTTCCCCTTCCATAAGAACCGACAGCAAATGTTTTGTAATCTTGCTAGTATCCCTCTAGGAATCCAGGCCAACATCATCCAGTATACAGGCGTTGCTTCCAGAACAGCCTTGATCAGGACCAGTCTGCCTGCTCTTGATAAGTATTTATGATACCAAACATTGAGGCATTTTTCTACCTTAGTGATTAGCCAGGTCCAATCAGCAATTTTATATCCATGAGGCTTTAGTCGGTAGCCAAGGTACCTCATACCTTCTCCCAGGGGAAGGAGAGTGAAAGAAAATCTCCTAAGCGCATACTGTATTTCATGTTGAGAAAATCTTGTAGCTGTAATAGTGGACTTTGCTTCATTCAGAACCATTCCTGTGGCTTTTTGAAATATTTCGAAAGCATTGTGCAATGATGTTAAGTCGCCAATGCCTCCATTGAGGAAGATAAGTACATCATCGAAAAAGAGCAGGTGTGTCAATATACAAGTGTCAGTGATCTTTATTCCTACAAACCAACCTTGCTTGTGATCTTCTCCAATAAGCCTGCTGAGACCCTACAGGATGAGGAGGAATAAGAGAGGGGATAGTGGGCATCCCTGCCTAAGCCCTTGTTCTGCATGAAAAAAGGGGGATGTCGATCCATTGATAAGTACGCTATATGTAACATTGGTTATACAGCACACATCCATTTAATGAAGGTATGGGAATCCCAAGTGTGTTAACAGAATTTGGAGATAGAGCCAACTAACTCTGTCAAATGCTTTTGATAAGTCTACCTTCATTATCAGGACTTTCAACTTTTTGTACTGTACAGTGTGAAGTAGTTCCTAAGCTGTGCTGACTACCTCGTTAATCTATCTGTTTTGTAGAAAGGCAAATTGTTCTGGGGAGATGTGCGAGGATAGGATTGGCCTTAGACGGTTAGTGATGATCTTGGCATTGACTTTGTAGATGCAATTACACAAAGATATAGACCTGAAATCGTCAAAGGTAGAGGGTTTATCAGCTTTGGGGATGAGAGCTATGAAGGTGGAGTTAAGGGCTTCTGACATCCTCCCGCACCTTCGACAGTCTTCTATGATCCTTAACATGTCTGCCCCTATGATGTCAAAAAATGCAATGTAAAATTCCACTGTCCAGCCATCCAGCCCCAGGCTCTTGTCCTTCTTGAGGCATTTTAAGGTTCCTTCAATCTCATCTAAAGTGACTTCTCTTGTAAGTTCCAGTTTTGCCTCCTGATCCACAAATCTGGGGAAGAGATGGGTAGTGCACATTACTTCTTCTAGGGTGGCGATGGGGGGATCCTTGTAAATGTCCTTAAAATGTGAGTTAGCTAGTGTCGCCAAATCTCGAAAGGTTTGTATAGCTTGTCCATGCTCATTTTTTAACTCCCATATTGTATTGATCGCCTTCCTCCCGTTGGTAAATTTGTGATAGAATTTGGTATTTTCATCCCCATCCTTAAGCCAAATTGCCTGACTCCATAACCTCCAGCTCTCTTCTCTGTCCTTCAGGATTTGTGTCCTCTTGTGCATCAGAGAGGCGATCTTATCTTTGAGTTCTTGGGAGGGAAATATCCCTCCAATGTTCTCCTCAAAAGTGTAGATTTCCTCCTCAACTGTCCTAAGCAAATGGTCTTCCAGTGTTCTTTTCCTGTGAGCCCAGGTTTTGGATAGGGATTTCAGCTCCTTCAGGTTGTGGGCAAAGTCATCCACAATGTTGCTGTTAACATCTGGTGGGTGAGCCTTCCAGTAGTCGACCACCATCCTCGTATAATATGCATCCCCCAGCCAAGTGGAGTTAAATTTAAATGGGGCCTTTGGCTTATCAATGGCATAATGCATTTCTAGATAGATAGGTCTGTGATTAGATAGTCACCCAGATCCTACCCATTGTCTGATATGAGTGCCTCTATTTACCAAAGGTTCTTTGATTAGGAATCTATCAAGCCTTCTTGCAAGGCTAGCCTCACCAGTTCTGTTATTCCTCCATGTGGGCTGGATCTTTGCAGAGGGAATGTCGATAAGGTTGTGGTCCTCTAGGAGATTTTCAAAAAATGCTGATAGCATGTCCACCTGTGCTTGATGGCCCCAAGACTCAGCAAACCCTATGGAAAAATTCAGGTCCCCCCCTCCCCCCCAGGATTATGTTGTCTTGCTGGAGTATGGATGAATTTAGCAATTTCCTCTAGAAATCAGCCCTATCGTGACAAGGGCCATATACGTTGATAATTATGTAATCAGCTTCAAGAGTGGATGAGTATATATCAGCTCCCAGGAAACCATAACTACCCCATACATTAATCAGCTTGATAGATCAATTGTTTATGCCCAAAGCTACCCCTCCTGATCTTCCCGTGGCATCCATCGAATGAAATGATCATCCTGGTAACCATGTTTCGAATAAAGTGGTAATAGTGCTAGCAGGGCCTAGGGTTTCTTGGAGAAAAAGAATATCTACAACTTTTGAGGCAATTAATCATCTCATGGATAATTTTTTCCCAGGGCTAGCCAACCCTCGACAGTTAAAGGAGAGCATCTTCATGGAGGGGGGAGATCAAGGGTTTGGTCTGCTCTAATAACCCATTCTATAGTTTTTTGCTTTCCAGTGGCAATCTCCTCCCCTGCCAGATGTTTAGCTTTGGAGAGTGAGGAGGGGCGACCCCGAGGTGGTTTGGGAAGTAAGGGGGTTGTGTCAATTCCAAATCCTATGACGTCAAGACCTTGTGAGTGGATCCTCGAGTGCAGGGGGTATCGAGGTTTGGTGCTCATATAAGGATCAAGGAGAGGATGCGAAGGGGCCTCCAGGATGTATGGCTGGGAGGAAGTGTAAATAGGAGGGGGGGACTTGATAAGATAGTTCTGATTGATAGAGGATATCTGGTTTAATCTAGGGGGCTGAGGAGAGCTAGATGCTCAAGCAGTGCAATGAGAAGCATTCGAAGTAAGAACATGGGATTTAGCAGGAGAGTGTGTAGAAGAATTACTAGGAAAAGCAGATGAAATAAAAGCAGTGGAGAGTATAGGAGTTGACATACCCGTGGAAAATGCATCCCCTATAGCCGCCCGAGCTCTCGTCAGAGGTGGAGAGGGTGTCCGGAGTGGTGATTTCCCACTATTCTTCTTTGTCTCTTTCTCGTGAACCTTGCCTGCTTATGCTGATGCCTGTTGTGGCTGCTCTTCTGCTTCCATTGTAGACTGCTGCTGAGTCTGAGGGTTTGGTGTACCCATTTCCTTTTCATTTAACCTCTGACCCGCCTTATTATTCAGGGGCGCTCCCTAAATATATGGCCCACCTTATGGAATCTTCAGCATCTATAAGGTACTCCTTGGATCTTGTTGAGAATGCAACAAGATGATGGAGCTTAGTGGAAAGGAGTCGCCTTCACTAAGTGGCCCCGCATGCAAATTATGGCGCAAAGTCTATTTTTAGACTATGTCTATTTTTAGACATATGGATCATGGTCTATGAGTTGCAGGATGCTGTTTATGGATGATTGGTCATGTTGGGAAAAATAGATGGACTCCTATTTCTGGTTCACAGCGGAGTGATCAAAGTCCATTTTTAGACTGCCAGGCTAAAAATAGAAAAGTCAAATATTATTGTCTCATAATAGTATTTAGACTATAAACATTATCTTATCCTCTTGGAGCACTTCAGTTTGAGCTACAGATGTGGCACATGCAGCTGTCAGAAGGAAATACGCTTTTCTTGTGAGTTAGTTGAGCTATTGCATGCAGGACTTCAGTTAGAACTCAAGCAGTTGAGTTTGGTGGAGTTGATTGTGGAGTTGATGGAGTTGTGTTCAGTTTGACTTGGTTAAACTAGTTGTAATTAGTCTAACTACAAATAGACTAGTGATGAGTTGTGTGAATTAATTATTAACTCATAAAGCAACTAAAGAATACATCAGTTAACTCAGTTGCATGTCAGTGCATGTACAGTTCAGTGGAGACAGGTGTTAGAGGTTGAGATTGCTATCAGTTGTGACTATAGTTGTGCATGAGATCTTGCACAATCAATGGATTGAGTATGCCCATGAGGATTGCGCAGTATATGCCCAGTGAAATAGCCTGTGCTCACGTGATTTTCACTTGGTATTGTGTGCAATAGAGGCAGGCAAAGCAGTGGAGAAGATTTGAACCTGTGACTTGTTCGGACCTGAGCTAGTTTTGTGTGTAATAGGTGGAGATAGTGCTGGATACTTGAGAGGAGTATTGTACTATGTATTGTTAAATGTTCTTAATCATTAATATACAGATAGTGTGGGGTTTTCAGCTGTAAGCTTTCCCCGGGATACATATTGTGTTAATTTGTGCATGCTATTGATGTTTCATTGTTTTTGATGTTGCTAAATTGATGATCAATGTAGAGGAGGTTATGTATTATGCATGTATTCCGCAATAGTGTATAATTGGGATAATATCTGTGAATAAGTGTTTATTATTCAAAATTTCTACAGTAATCCAGAAGTTGTTTCCGAGAGTATGACCTCCATTGTATGGTGATGTGTTCCTGTAAACCCCCTCTATTATCCATGTGCACCAATATCCTTGCATAGGCCATCATACCCGTGGATTGATAAGACTTATCATACTCCATATACATGCCTAAAGAATTCCCAATGTGATGGAAGATGTCTTCAGACCAAAACTGTAGCAAGAGCCCTGACAATATTGGGCCGACCCCTATCTGCTCTGTTTCCGGGTCAAACAGTGGAGTTCATCTCTTCATAAGGATAGGCGCATGCTCAAAGTGCCAGTATGAAGATAATACCCAATTCATGTGATCAGGCCTGGCAAACCTTAACGCGAACCAGCCCCTCACAAAGGTTTGCACAGTAGGTATGTCGGCCAGGTGGTGTCCCCATACCTCAGAGGCCCATGACTTTAAACGGGCCGCAGAGTAGTTCTGTCCTCGGATTCTTCCAACCAGTACTCTGTCTGCAAAATCCATGGTATCCCCTAACTGTATGTCCTCCCCAAGCCTGAGAATGATGTCTTCAGCTTTTGATCTATAGCATCTAGATTTCTCGTGAGGTCGCGTTTCGGCTGCTGTATCACCTCAATGGTCAGAGTTATCCCTAGAAAGGAGTGGAGCCTCAGTGGGAGGGGGAGGGTTGGAAGGGAGGGCGTTCGATAAAGGTGGGATGTTCGAAAAGCTGCCAGATGGAGGGGCCGATGAGTGCAGCGTGATCAGGGGTTCATGGACGGTGGTAGTAGAAGAGTTAGGTAAAGAGTTGATGATGCTGGAGGATGATGGGTGAGAGGGTAGGGCAGAACTATTATCCATAGGGTTAGGGTTAATGCAACTCGAGGCAAACCCTAGTGAGGATGGTGACGGCGAGGGGGTGGAAAGGGCTGGCCAGGTCGGGGGTTTGTCCGACAGTATCACCGAAGAATTCAAAGGGCTTGAAAACGGAGGTAAACTGGCAATGGTTTCTGTTAACATGTAGTTGAACGAGGTCATGCCATCCACAGTTACATGCGGGGTCGGCCAAATAGAGCCTTCCATCAGCGGTTCTTCTGAGTAGTCAACGAGATCGAGGTCCATTGCTATCGGTAAGCACAGATCGCCAGTTGTTTGAGGGTAATTGTCAAGGAAGCAGCGATTAGAGCAGGTAATAGTAGAAACGAAGGCCTATACACCGGGCGCGGGAGAGGTAGGGTTACGACACACAATAACTTCAGTAAAACATTCGTTATGGTAGACAAAACAAAGGGTAAGGTTGGGCGCCCGTCATTGTCGAGGGTCCTCCATGTGTTCCTTCTATCCGCTGCCAGCTGCAGTGACCCGTACTGCAGACACGAGATCCTAACCATATTCGCCTGCGCGTCCCTTCTCCATCCTTCTTTAACTTCTTGCTATCTGATTTTAGCTCTGTCAGAGAATAAGACTAGAAAGAGAATTCATTCAACTCTCAAATTCTTCGAATCTTAATACTTCTAAAGGACAAATCCATTCATTTTTCCATCTCTTTGTTATATGTTGACTTCACTTTACCTATGTGGGCATTACTAATTATTTTTTATATATAGACCTTATTTAATTATTATTTTTTCTATAACAAATTAAAATTAAAGTTAATGAAAACGATCTAAAATATATTTTTTTAATGTATTAAATATAAATATAAAAACAATTTTAATAAAAAAAATATAATTAAAATTTTGAAAAAATAAATAAATACAATTATTTATTTATAAATGAAATATTATTAAAAAAACTATTTTTATTTTAAAAATTATTTTTAATTAATAAAAAATAATTTTTAATTAATACATTAATAAAAATTTAAAGAAATAATATTTTTAATAAAAAAACTTAAAAATAATATTTTTAATAAAAAAACTTAATATCCATAAAAAAATGAAGTGTTCACCAAAAACTTAAAACAGACGATTAACAACACACTACAATTTTTCTATGTCAAATATTTTAATCTTATAAAATAATAACGTGTCAAATATTTTACTCTTATAAAATAATAATATCCATCATTAAAAATAGATAGAATACCACCAATAAATGACTAGTGAATTGTAATAAATGGATAATTTTCATAATTTTTAATTTGATAAAAGAAATATTAATTAAACAATATCTATACAAATATTTAAACGAATAAGGTTTCTTCTTTTAATTATATGGAAAATAATCTCGAGCGGAGTGATGTATTAATGATCAACTATTTAAATTGAAGATAATATCCCTACGGGTTTGAGTGTAATACATGTTTTTTTTAATTAATAAATCAAAACTCAATATTATTTTAGTTTATTAATATGGTTATGAGTTTAATAAATAAATAATCTGTTTTAATATATTAAAATATTTAGATGGGATGTTTTTGTGATTTACGATAGAATGATTAAGATTTTCTAGAAAATCACATGAATTTAGATTAAAATTCTAAATGCGTAGACTAATAATCTTTCCTGTGATTTTTCAGAAAATTTTAATCATTATATCAAAAATTTTCAATTCAAATATTTCCAATTAAAATATACAAATAGTTTATTTTATTAAGTTTGTTAGGGTACAGTTTAGTAATTAAAATTAATGTTTGTATTGCTTATTTTAATTTTAAAAAATTATTTTATTACTTTTAAAAAATAAATAAATAATAAATAATTTTCCAGATTCTCAATAAACGGATAATTTTTTTAATTCATTAATTTATTTTAAAATAATCAAAGTTTAGTTTAATTGATATATGAGATGTTTTTAAGTTAGAATTTAGTAATATAATTTTGAATAAAATTGTGATTTCTGATTATTTAAAATGTAGTATTTTTTTTTTATTTTTTTTAATAAATTAAATAATTTAAATTTATAATCTTCATAAATCTATATTAAATTTTTTGAATAAAATTAATTAGAAACAATACATTAGAAAAAACTCATTTTAATATTAATAAAATACCTGAAACAAAGCCCTTTAAATATTAATAAAATGCTCAGAAAAACCCATTTTAATACTAATAATTCTAACGGGTGAAATTTTTTGAAAACGCCTTATTTTATGAAAGTGATAAAAGTAATGAATCAATGGCTTTATGATGAAAACATTAATTATTTTAATTTTATAAAAATTAAAAATAAATTAAGCGAATGCTATTTATCATGTTTTATTTTCAAATGATGAATGATATGGTCTAACGTTTAGAAGAATGGAGTTTCTAACCAATAATAATATATTCGTAAATATTGTTTTATTAAATAAATAATTTCATTTAATTTATTATAAATTTTAATTTATATAAAACATTAATAAAAATTACAATATATATTAAAATTAAAAAACAGCTAGGAGTTAACAAATAAATAAAAAAAATAATGAAGGGATTAATTTAATAAAAAACTATTTTTTAAAACAAAAATAAAAAATATAAATAAGAGATAAGAATTATATATATATATTTTGAATTTGGTATTTCTTCTCGAGTTTAGATGTAAAAAAACGAATTAATGAGTCATTTTTTTGGTTTTAGAATAATATCCAAAATAAGAAAATTAATTACCTAATACTTAAAAGCAATATATAAAATTAATACGTTAAAATAGTTAGAGTTTATATGTAAAAAAAGTTAATGAGCTATTTTTTTTGTTTTTAAAGTAATACGGCTAAGAGTTATGATGTAAAGAAATAAATTAACTATCTAGTTACTATAAATACTAAGAGTTATGATGTAAAGAAATAAATTAACTATCTAGTTACCATAAATACTAATTAGGATAAAACAATTTTTTTTAGTTTTCGAGTAAAACTTAAAACATCTTAAAATTGAATAAAAATTATGATGTAAAAACATAAATTAACTACCTAATTCTCAAAGGAAATGACTAGCCGATGCTCAACGGCAAAACCAATGCTCAAAGGCATCGGTATGAAACCTATCCGACCCATGCTCAAAGGCATCCGATATGAAACCTACCCGACCCGATGCTCAACTGCAAAACCAATGCTCAAAGGCATCGTGTATAAAAGATTGTTTTTTGGTTTTCTAGTAATACTAAAATTATTTATGATTGGCTAAGAGTTATGATGTAAAAAAATAAATTAATTATTTAATTTTCAAAGGAAATAACTATAGGGTGGGCAAAACCAATGCTCAAAGGCATCGGTATAAAAGATTGTTTTTGGTTTTCGAGTAATACTAAAACTATTTATAATTGGCTAAGAGTTATGATATAAAGAAATAAATTAACTACCTAATTCTGAAAAGAAATAACTACCGAATGCTCAACGGAAAAACCCTCATCAGTATCCGGTATACAAGATTGTTTTTTGGTTTTCTAGTAAAACTACTTATGATTGGCTAAGAGTTATGATGTAAAGAAATAAATGAATGTTCAAAGGCATCCGTATGAAAGATTGTTTTTTGGTTTTCGAGTATCTCGAATAAAAGATTGTTTTTTGGTTTTCGAGTAATACGAAAACTACTTATGATTGGCTAAGAGTTATGATGTAAAGAAATAAATGAATGTTCAACAGAAAAACCAAAGGCATCTGTATGAAAGATTGTTTTTTGGTTTTCGAGTATCTGGTATAAAAGATTGTTTTTTGGTTTTCGAGTAATACTAAAACTACTTATAATTGGCTATGAGTTATGATGTAAAAAAATAAATTAACTACCTAATTCTCAAAGGAAATAACTTCGGGATGCTCAACGGAAAAACCAAAGGCATCCGGTATGAAAGATTGTTTTTTGGTTTTCGAGGATGCTGAAGAGAAAAACCAAAGGCATCCGTTATGAAAGATTGTTTTTTGGTTTTAGAGTAATACTAAAACTACTTACGATTGGCTAAGAGTTATGATGTAAAGAAATAAATTAACTACCTAATTTTTAAAGGAAATAACTATTATTTTTTAGTTTTCGAGTAAATATAAAACCATTTAGGATGTAAAAGTTTTCGAGTAAATATAAAACCATTTAGGATGTAAAAGTTTTCGAGTAAATATAAAACCACTTAGGATGTAAAGAAACTAATTAACTACCCAATACTCAAAGGCATCCGATGTGAAAGATCCTTCTATTCATTAGTCTAGAAATAAATTAACTACCTAATTCTCAAAGAAAATAACTATTATTTTTTGGTTTTTGAGTAAAACTTAAAACCACTTAGGATTGGCTAAGAGTTAGGATGTGAAGAAACTAATTAACTATCCAATACTCAAAGGCATCTGATGTGAAAGATCCTTCTACTCATTAGTCTTTCGCATTATATGCAAAACGCGTAGTCTAAGGCGGAGGAGTTGCCTGGAAAGTTATTCAAAGATTTTTTTGAAATTTTTTTGCCGGGATTCCAACCACTTTTGATCATTCGCGCAATTCCTCCGCGTGACGAATCCTGTACAGAAAACCATTTTTTATGTTTTTGGTTTTCGAATATGACTTAAAAATACTTATGATTGGCTACAAAATAAAATATAAAGAAATAAATTAACTAACTAATACTCAAAAGCATAATGTGTAAAAGAACCATTTTTATGTATCACTAATGGATTGTTATTAATGATGCTCAGAATAGTCGAAGAGAGAGTCCCTTTTTTCTATGTATCACTAACTAATTGTTTTCGGTGGCATTATTTTTCTTAATACTACTAATAAATTAACTTACATTGAGTGATAATGTCAATAATAACTATACCCAATACCAAATTAAATATGAATTAAAAATATTACCACTTTCATAGAATAAATAAATATATAAATTTAATCGCGTGAGAAATTTTTAAGACATTCAAATTGTGGAGAGTTTATAATCCAAACTTGTGATTCGAAGAAATTTTTGCAAAATTTAAATAATTTCAACCAGAAAATATGTCAGAAAACTTTCCAAAATATAAAACAAATAAACTAGAACACATAAAAAAAACTCATAAAAAATAAAAAAATAATATATTTTGATAAATGAGTTAACTTTCTACAATTATATCATAAAAACTATCTTAAAACATATAAAAGAAAATGTGGACTCATTAAAAAAATGAATGGTATATAATTATGAATGTTTTAAGATTCAATGTTATATTTTCGATTATTATGCGCATTAAATGCATTAATCTTCCATAATTATGAAACGTTTTATGGTTCAATGAGGATTTCTTTTTACGGTTTTCCGACTAACAAATTTTATCAAAAACTAATGAAATGACATATTTAAGTGGTTGATTTTTTCTAATTTGAACATTTAAAAAAAATTAAACTCGTTCTATTTACATATTCTAAAATACTAATTAAATAATAAAAAATTATAATTTCACCCGCAATTATATAATCTTATTTTCATTATCATAAAAAAATTTCATTTTCTTTTATTATTATTATTAAAAATACCTCTTTATCAAACCGTTGCTAAAATACGTTATTTTATTGTTAGTGAATCAAATCGTATAAACTCAACCGTTAAAAGCTATAATATAATTCTAACCGTTCTTACATACTAACTATCTAAATTTAATACTAACTATAATGAAATTTAAAGAAAAAAGAAAATACCCGTAGAAGATAAAAATCTTGAATATTTGAACTCCGCCATTATGCTGATAAGTGCAGCCTACAGAAAGGGTGTTGTCCTGATTTCTATTTAAAGAAAAGAGCGGCGCTAAATGTCGTTAAGATTTATTTAATGTTATACTCTTTATAAAAAGTGGCCACTTTCTTCTTCTCTCACACACAGTCCATGAAATTAACACCACCTCTGCCAACAGCAAAACGTGAAGGTAGTGGTGGCACATGAGAGACATGGGAGTGGGGGAACGCCTTCTTTTCCATTACATGATTAACGGCCAGTGAGATTTAAGCGCGTGTGAACGGCGACGGACATGTGTAAATGCCAGTGGCCACCCCTCTCTCCATGCACGTAATTCAATTCCATCGCCGAGATGCATGCAATTCCAGGTTTTAATAATGGTGGTTTTTAATGACAATTTAGTGCGGCGCAGTATTAATTATTTAATCAAGGGGAGGGGGGGAGTGTAATGATGGTTGGGATTTACTTGATTTGCGTGAAAAAAAGAGGGGCAGGAAACAATATGGCGGCGAGGGTGGGCGTTGAGGATTATTAAAAAAACAGTTACGCACGACAGAGAGATTTTGCGAATGATTTAAGGACTCGGGTTGTGCAAATCGCAGGAGGGGGGCGGCCCGGGCGGGTGAGAGTGTAAAGCAAGTGAGAGAGGGGAAAACCAGACTGGGCACCGCAACGGTCGAAGCGTAGTTGTGTTTTTATTGCCAGGAAATCTGCGCGCATGCTTCGATGCTGTATTAAAAATGATATAAAATATTAATGGCGATAATCGTGAACATTGTGCCGGCTGCGGCGTGAAGGGTTTGTAATGTTCACACGTGACTAAGGCACTCAAAGTGGGCAGGGCAAAGGGCAGTCTCGAGCGAAGCTCATGTACATATAGAGATTCGTATGGTTATTGCGTACTGTAGTACAAGCTGGGCATGTTAGTTTTGGGCATTGCCTTAGGTTTTAGATCTCCAGTATTGCAGAATCTGGGTGTCGTAGTGTATTTCTATACACTTTGTACATAAACATTGTACAAGGGCGGCCGTTTAAAGGTTTTCGCTACTCCGTGTTCAGATCCTCCCCGGTGTTGCAGACCCTGCCCGCCGTATTTGGTTTGTGTGTTTATTTATTTGGTGATAATGGTGGGATCGATAGAAATTGTGTTTGAAGTTGGAGTGTGCGGAGGGGATTGGGTCGCCTGTTCTTCTTCTCAGAGGAATAGAAAAATGGCCGCCTGTTTTGGGTTTGAGAAAATGGCGGTTAGGATCAGAGAATTTGATCCTGAGAAGGATGTTGAGAAAGTTGAGAGGCTAGAGTTACAGTGCGAAGTGGGGCAGAGTGGGGAAGTTTCTCTTTTCACGGATTTAATGGGCGACCCACTCTGCAGGGTCCGTCATAGCCCGGCTTATGTAATGCTGGTATGCTAGTTTTTTGGTTTTTAGGATTTGAAAATCTTTACCCTGGGTTATGTAATGCTGGTATTCTAGTTTTTTCTCTTTAGTTTTTGAAACGCTTTTTGGTCGAGAAGAGTTTGAATGGTGGTGAATTTAATGTTGTCCTCTTTTAGCTCCGCTTGTTTGTTAAGTGGTGTCGGAGTCCTATCCATGGACGTTTTTCTGTTCCGGGGAGTCTTTTATCTTTTCTTGCCCTGAAAGATTGAAGCAAATTATCAGATTTTTTAGAAAGTTTGAAGAAAACTAACAGATTTTTTTGGAGGAGCTTCGTATAAGTTGTATGATTTACTTACAGTGCAGCTGTGGATTTTGAATCTCTTTCTTATTCATTGTATTGGTATTGAATTTGCTGCTTAAATTTTACACTATTTAATGCCTGAGATTCACTTCAAGCCCAGAATTAGAATTCGTTGTTCGCTAAATTTTGCGGCGGATTTTCTGGCAAGATTTTTAAAAAGAAGGCGTATATGACTAAAAACTTGAATCTAGGCGTGATTGCTAGTGCATTATTATTCGAGTTTAGGTTCTGCTCTTCTTGAATTAAGTAATGTTTCTCAGATGTTTGTGTTTTTTGGGATAGTGTGATTATTCATATTATAGGATGAATTTACGCTGTGGGTCTTATTAATTTTATAATTCCCTATGCGATCTCAGGTTGCTGAGATTGGACAGCAGAGAGAGATCGTGGGACTGATCAGAGGCTGCATCAAAACTGTTGTGTGCGGTAGAAACATTCCGGCTGAAGACGCGCTGAAGGAATCTTTGAATCCCAGATATACAAAAGCAGCCTACATTCTTGGTCTTCGAGTCTCGCCAAGGCACAGGTAATAATTATAATATTGAGAATAATCTCAGTGCCTCTTTCATCTTTGTTGCTGTGTAAATACTGTACAAGGCTTTCGGTGGCTTTTAAATTTTTGATGGTGGGAATACTGTAATCCATGCAATATCAAGAATAGTATATTATTTAAAGATTGATTAAAATATTGCAATATTAAAACCCTCTAGCTGTGCAATCCCTAATGGAGTGACTAACCAATTTGGGATTATGCAAACATCGAAGGGTTTGGTACCGGTGAGAGTAGAAATGGGTTTAATAGCTGTGGGCACTATATTCATGTATTGGGTTTAATAGCTATGAACATTATATTCATGTATTGGGTTTAATAGCTGTGAGCACTATATTCATGTATTGGGTTTTTATTACCTCTTGTACTATTCTCTTCTTTATGTCAATGGGTTAATCCTGTTATGCTTATTTCACATTGTTTGTGACAGTTGGTACTAGAAATCTTTAGTAAATTGGGGAATCCTCGTGCTATTATGTTGCAGCATTCATGTTGGTTGATATTAGATATGGTGGCTGGTCCAAAATACCATATATGTGCACCATGCAATGAATTCTTTAACAATCACATAACACTCCATATTGGTTGTTGTAGCTGGTCTGCCATACTGTAGAATTCCACTGCACTATGAAATGTGGTCAACCCTCATATTGTAGAAGGCCATACTGTTGCATTATATATTGGTTATGTAACTGGTTTATCATACTGGAGAATTCCCACTGTAATATTAAATGTGGGCTGCCCTCTTGTGCTATTATCTCATGGCATTTCTAATTGTGATAACTGGTTCGCTACATTATTAAAAACCCCACCATACTGTGAAATCTTTATGCCAATGGTGTAATCTTTGACATCAGCCATTGGGTAATTCTTCTGTGATATTGATTGTAATGCCTTATCAAAGGGATGATCGGCTATCTCTGGTTCTGTGATGGCCAGTCCACTGTATCATATGAACATTTTGTATTATGGGGCTCTTATACTAATTGGTGCTGTCTTCTTTTCAATAATAAATAGTTAATTGGGTTATGGTTAATTTTTCTGTATAGTGCAATTTTGTAACACATGGTCAGTGGTTTGCTTCTGCAACTTAATTATTCAAGTGTAAGTTCTAAATGCAACATGGTTTTTGTTGTTGGTTTGGACCAGGCGTTTGGGAATTGGGTTGAAGCTAGTCCAAACACTTGAAGCATGGTTGAAAGAAAATGGAGCTGAGTATGCATACATGGCCACTGAGAAGGATAATGAGGCATCTATCAAGCTTTTTACAGAGAAATGCAATTTTTCTAAGTTCAGAACACCGGCCATTCTAGTCCACCCCGTCCATGCCCACTCCAAACGAACGCCCTCCAGCGTTAAAATCTTGAAGCTCAACGTTGAACAGGCCGAAGCCCTTTACAGGCATAGGCTTGGTACCAGAGAATTCTTTCCCGCCGACATTGAAGCAGTGGTGAACAATAAACTGAGCCTGGGCACATGGGTGGCCTTTCCCCGAAAGGAAGGCTGGCCGAGCTTGCAGAACGGGCAATTCCCCGCCGATTTCCCCAGCTCATGGGCCGTCGTCAGCGTGTGGAACAGCGGCGATGTATTCAAAATGCAAGTGAAGGGTGTCTCGTCGTTGAAGTGTATGTGCGCCGCCACCACGCGTGTGTTGGACAGAACCTTGCCCTGGTTAAAAATCCCCTCGATTCCCGACGTGTTCCATCCGTTTGGGTTGCATTTTCTATACGGACTGCACACAGAGGGGAGCAAGGGACCGGAGCTGATAAAAAATCTGTGGCGGTTCTGCTACAATCTCGCCAGAAAGAGCCGAAAATGCAGACTAATAGCGACCGAGGTGGGTTGCTGTGATCCACTGCGGGACTTCATTCCCCATTGGGAAATCTTCTCGTGTCCAGAGGACCTATGGTGCATTAAGAAACTGGTAACCCAGGAAGACGTGACACCCGATTGGTCTAAATCTCCACCTTCAGCCCAAATGTTCGTGGATCCCAGAGACTTCTGAACAGGAAGGAGTAAAAAGACCCTAGAACCCTCTTCCATGTCATAAATCCCATAAAAATTTGGAAAGAATTCCATCAAAATTTTGTTTAACTTTGGAATCTGAGGGTCTTTGTCAAAATTTCGACCCCGAAAATCTCTCCGTCAGTATATATTTCTGCCAGATTCCAACAGCATGAAAAAAAAAGTTTGCTACCGAAACCGCTTTCAGAAACAAACGCCATAGCCAGAAAGCTTCACAATTATGGCATAACAGATGTCAGCGACAGATTCGGATTCGCCTTTTTGATTTTTTGGCTCTAGTCGTCTCTATGTACTTTTATTGTATTTTTATCTACTTATTATTAGTAGAGGACAACAGATAGGGCTCATATATATGGTCGCAGAACGTCGGTTCTTGCCACTTTGTAAGGATTTACAGATGTAAAACAATGCCACTTTTCGGCCTCTTCTCAGATGATGTGGACGATTCGCAGGGTGATCAGAAGGGCAGATATACGACATGATTTTCCCGAAATTCCCTCGGGGTTCGGTAACTTACAATGTAGCAGATGAGGGAAAGGGAGGGCCAGGGACGAGGGGGGCTATGTTGCTCGTGATTGATGACGACCCAATGTCTCCCTGCCTCTTGTCTCTCACTCAACTTGTGAAGTAGCGGTCTGCGATCAATACCATCTTATCCATTTTTGGCTTTAATAATTTGGCAATCATCATGGGTGGAGATATTTCAAAACTTTCCTTCTCCCTTTGCCTTTCCCTTTCCCTTTCCCCTTTTCTTTCTGTTTGTTCAAATTTACATAACTGTTTTAACAATGCTTCTCTTACAACCGTTCAGGTAACATCATGGAAAATTTTGGTAACATCTTTTCTTAAAATTGGGAAAACCTGACATCAAAGCACGGTTTATTTATTTATTTAAAGAATTATGCGCCTTACGTATTTTCTTGTCTATTAGAAACAATTGCAAGGCGCGCATATATATATATATATATATGTTTTTGATATATATACATGAATATATATATATATATATATATGTTTTTGATATATATACATGAAATATATTTTTGAGAAAGCAAGCTACCTGGTGTATTCGACTTCTTCCACCGCGACTTTTTCTGCCGCGACTTTTTCCGTTATGGAGGGTTAACGGGTAAATGGGAGTGTATTTTTAAACGTAGATTCGTTCTCACTAAATCCATTATTGAAACTATCCGCTTGTTTTTTTTTCTCCGTTATATAGGGTCTTTTTCTCCGTTATATAGGGAAAACGGAAGGGTTTTTTTTAATAAATAGATTTGTTCTCCGGAATCAATTATTGAAACCATCCTCCTTTTTCTCGTAAACATTTGTTAGAGGGAGTGGCAATGGTAAAGGGGCTAAGTGGGTTAATATTTAGAGTGGCAATGGTAAAAGGGGCTAAGTGGGTTTACTTGAAAATTAGAAGCTATTACAATTAATTTAATTTAAAATTAAATTAGATATCAATGGTGGGAAATTAAAATTAGATGAAAGATAATCATTTAATTTAAAATTAGATTAGATATCAATGGTGGGAAATTAAAATTAGATGCCACTTGTGTGAATGATAATCAATGTAATTGAACTTAATGGATGAACATATAAAGACAATATTTTCATATTTTATAGGAAATATAAAAAGATTATTTGAAAATTTTTAAAATTTATTAGAGGCTATTACAATTAAGTTAGTTTAAAATTAGATTAGATATCACTTGTGGGAAATTAAAATTAGATGTCACTTTTGTGAAAGACAATAATGGATGAACATATAATGACAATAACATATAAAGACAATCATTTGAACTTAATAGATGAACATATAAAGACAATCACTGAACTTAATGGATGAACATATAAAGACAATCACTTGAACTTAATGGATGAACATATAAAGACAATCATTGAAATTGAGTTCAATAGATGAACATATAAAGACAATCACCTAAATTGAGTTTAATGGATGAACATATAAATATATTTAGTATTAACATTTGCATATTAATTTTTTATGATTTTTTTAACAAAAATTATTTCTTTAAATTTATATTTACATTAACATTCACTTAATATTATTATAAATTTATTATATTACTTATTGAATATTTATATAAGAATGATTTTCATTTCTAAATTTATAATTAAATTGACATTTACTTACTATAATTATATTTTTTAAAATAAAATCAAAACATAACTATGAAGCATTTAAATCTATAGTGTAACAATAATTTAATTTATATAGCTACATTGCTTCATAAATCTATAGTGTAACAATAATTTAATTTATATAGCTACATTAATTTTATTAATGATTAAAAAACAATTTAATTAAAAAAAATACATTTGATTAAAATTAAGTTACAATAATATATTTTATAACTAAATAATATAAAATAATTACTAAATTGATGAATTATTTAAAAAATAATTTAATTATAAAAAAATACATTTGATTAAAATTAAGTTACAATAGTATATTTTATAACTAAATAATATAAAGTAATTATTAAATTGATCAATTATTTAAAAATAACTTTCTTATCAAAACATAACTATGAAGCATTTAAATCTATAGTGTAACAATAATTTAATTTATATAACTATATTAATTTTATTATTAATAATTAAAAAATAATTAAAAAAAATACATGTGATTAAAATTAAGTTACAATAATATATTTTATAACTAAATAATATAAAGTAATTATTAAATTGATTAATTATTTAAAAAATAATTTAATTAAAAAAGTACATTTGATTAAAATTAAGTACATTTGAGAGAATGTGTTTTCTCTCGACTTTCTTATATATAGTTTGAGTAGGCCTAATGGTTAAGAGCATGCGTTTCCTCCTAAGAGGTTACATGTTCAAAACTAGAGAGGATAGGGTAGAGTGTGGAAGTGAGTCTCTTGTCCCACAAACAAGGGGGTCTCATACACCAAAAGAAATATTTTTTTATTGTTTGTTTTTAGTAAAAAATTCTAAACATTTAAAGAGAATTTTTATTACTTATTATGTATTATGGGGTTTTTATCTTTGAATTTTGATATTGGTGAAGTTATATCATAACCATTCTTCCTAAGAGGTCACATGTTCAAAACTAGAGGGGATAGGGTAGAGTGTGGAAGTGGGTAGAGTGCGGAAGTGAGCCTTAAAATTGGATAATAATAATAATACTATTAAAATATATTTGCATTTAATTAATATTTTAAATATTACATTTAAATAAAATTAGATTGATGATGTATCTTTAACTAAATAATACAAAAAGAAACATTTTTTTATTGTTTGTTTTTAATAAAAAATTCTAAACATTTAAAGAGAATTTTTATTACTTATTATATATTATAGGTTTTTTTTCTTTGAATTTTGATATTGGTGAGGTTATATCATGACCATTCATATCTAAGAATAACAACTGAATCAGTGACATCGTCATTTATCCTAGACCCCAAATCTTATAAATCATAACAATATTCAAAACCTATTACTAATTATTCAAATTAGTTTTAAAGGTTATTATTGTTTTCTGTGGTTTGCAGACCCGAGAGATTAAGCTCAACCATGGAGCTTGACCCTAAGGGTGTTAAGAGAATTGAACCGATGACCTCTCAATGGCAAAGAACGAGGACTCGATCAATTGAGCTAACCCTGAGGACTTTTATTTTTAAATATTATACCTATTAATTATGTTAATTTTAGAAAAGAAAATATATATTTTTGACAATCAACAAGGTCATCATCTTTGAAAATTTATGGAACTTTGAAAATCTAATACAAATATGACACTCTTGATTTGAGATCCTTCCCCAATCATCGGTCATTGGTAGATCGATGGGTGGACCAATTATGGTGGGGAGACCCCTCCAACAAAGTAGTGGTAGGAGAAACTAGTGCTAAAGGTGGCTCATATGGGGGTAAAAGTCAAGAAGGTGACAACACTGAAAACCTTGTGATGGGGGCGCAATGGTAGGCTCAGATCCGATGCTAATGGTTGCCAAGAATTTGAGATTTGTGAATAATAAATTGGAGAAATATCGCAAATACATGAAAGACCAGTGATTAATTTGCATATTTATAGGGATTTGTCCATCTGAGAAGGATCTTATCAAATGGATCCAACTAAAATAGCACTCGAAAGGCCACATAGATGTGAAGCTTGGAACCAAAGGATTTTTTACTATGATCTTCACTAGTCTGGAGGACAAGGAGAGGGTTTTTGAAAATGGGCCATATTTCTTTTACAATGCGGGCTTATTCATGTGATTCTGGGAGGAATATTACAACCCTAATCAGGAAAAATTTATGACAATGCCAGTTTGGGTCTGGTTCGCCTTTCTAGTCAATTTTTGTCCTTGAGGGAATTGGAAATTCTATAGAAAAATTTGTCAAAGTGGATGATTCCACGCGAAGAGGACACTATACCTCATATGCAAGGATATTCATCTACATGAATATCATTGAGCCTTTATCAGAGTATATTGAGTTGGAATATCAGGATGAAATTAAGTAGCAGGCCCTTGGATTATGAGCATATTCCTTTTCGCTACCGAAAATGCTATGAATATGGACATTTGTTTCGAGAATTCAAAATCAAATGGGTTCAATGGTTCTTGAAGTCCCTTGGGAAAACTCTAAGACTTAGGTTGAGAATGAGGGGTTCCAAGTGGTTACCAATAAAAAAGAAGAATCACAAAGAAAATCAGATCGATAACCAGAAAATGGAAAAGAAAAATCAAGGCAAAAATAACAGGTACAAAGTTTTGGCAAAGGTAAATGAGCAGTCGACGGAACCAGGGAAATCAACATTCAATGAATGGGAGAGGGCCACACCCAAAGGAAACAATAAACCAAAGCGAAAAGCCCAAGAGGAGCTGGCGGATAAGGAGGAAGACGATTAGGAAAAAGCCCAAGAGATCATGGAAATCGACGGAGCAATGGATGATTTGAGCACTGAAGAAATAGTCCTTAAACGACTGCTGAACGAATGGAAAAATTTGGATGAACGTTTCATACTAGAGGATCAAATTAAAGAGGTTGTACCGAGTCACATTCGAAAAGTATCAGGTGAACCAATGCCAAGAATATGGGGATAAAAAAGAAATTATGGGATCCCAAATCCCTACGAAACCCGACCAGATCATACAAGGTAAAGGGAGTAAGAAAAGAGGAAGAAGGAATTTGTAGGAATCGATCCAAATGGTGGGAGATTTACTAGTCACTAGTAGAAAATGAGAAACTAGTGACTAGGTGACTAAAAAAGTTAATCACCACATATTTTCCAAGTGAAATACTACAAAAAATGAGCAATCATAAGTGATTGAACTGAAAATGATTAACATGAATGACTAATTTAGTCTCGGACGAAAATATGTGACTAGCTGATAAGTAATACAACTAAAAATGACTAACATGAATGACTAATTTAGTTTAAGAACAAAAATACAACTACCTAACAAGTACTACAATAATATGAATCAGTTTTTTATGTTAGCCATCTTAATTGTGTCAAGCAATCTAAACTTACAATTGATTAGGGGTTGAAAGGTTGTTAAAGATTGGTTGAAAGGCTATCCTTCCTTAAAACATTCTTCATTCTCATCCTTCCTTAAAACATTCTTCATCCTCACCTGGTGTGTGCATTATTTATCTCTAATAATTTGTAATTTTAAAAATATATATTTTTAATAAAAAATTTTATTTTATATATTTTTTAAAAATCTATTCATTGAATCTAATTGGATCTAGTTTGAAATTAATTTGAAGAGCAATTTTAATTTTTAAGACTATAATATTAAATAAAAACTACTTTAATTTCATATGAACCGATCTAGATCCATCATAACCTCGGATCTATCAAGCGTCGAGAGGGGTTCAATCTCTCAAGGTGTAAACTTGTTTTTCTAGTGCAAAACTTGAGGAAATGTTTGCACCTCGAGAGATAGAATCTCTCTCAGAACTTGATAGTTATAGGGTTAATATGGATTTAGGTTGGTTATATAATACTATATAATATCTATATTTTTATTTGTCTCTCTTTGTTATTCCCTCTCTCTATCTCACCCCCCAAACATACACACACTCTCTATCCCTCTCTATTTATATCCTTCTCTCTATTCCCTCTCACTCTCCTCTCTCCCTCACTCTCTCTCCATGACTCCCTTGTCACTCCCTCTCTCTCCACCTTTCTTCCTCTTTGTTTTTCTTGTTCCCTCCCTCTCCTACCCACTCCAATTCCATCTCTCTCTCCTCAGCTATATCTTCCTTCCTCTCTATCCCTTATCTCCCACCTCCCTCAATCTCTCCCCCCAAATCACTCTCCCTCTCTCTCTCTTTCTTTTCCGTTCAACTCTATCACTATCTGCCCCTTCCCTGTTCTTCTCCATCTCCATGTCTCCATCTCTCTCCCTTTCCCTTATCTCCCTATCTCTATCCTCTCCTATTATTTCTCTTCCCTCCTCTCCTCCCTCCCCACTCTCTCTCCATCTCTTCCTTCTCACTCCTATCTCTCTAGACTTCTATCTCTCTATGTCTTTGTTCTTTCCTCCATCTCTCTCCCACTCCAACTCCATCTCTCTCTCTCTCTTCCTTCCCCTCGCTCCCTCTCTCCCACCTCACTCTCTCCCCCCATCACTCTCTTTTTCTCTCCCTCTCTGTCCTCCAACTTTTTCACTATCTTCCTCCCTCTCTCCACCCCCTCCCCAATTCTCTCTTAAATTTGATCACATTGTATTGTGTTTAAGAAATTATCTAAATTAAAAAAACTTAATTGGTTGTAAACTATTGAACCTATATTTTGAATCAATCATGTCAAATAAAATAAAATAATGAAAAATTTAAAAAATCATGCAGTGTATTTAATCTATTATAATTAGTAAATTCGCTTTCTCTCATCCCTTGGATCCTTAGTTAAGATGGATCTATGTTGGTTCTTTATATATATATATATATATATATATATATATATATATAACCTTAATTTAATTTCTATGGGAATATATATATATATATATAAAGAATCGGCATAGATCCATCTTAGCTTAATTTTATTAAAAGCTTAATTTAATTTCTATGGGAATATTTATAGTATTCATGAGGATAGAGGGTTTATATATATCTCAAATTGTAACATTTTCCCTTTTAGATTCAATTAAAAAATTAAATTAAAATAAAATATTTTTACTATGAAATAAGTTATGGTTTTTTGGCATGCGGTATTGATAAGCCATGGTATTGGCCCATGGTATTGTAACAAAGCCATGATATTGGCCCATGGTATTGTAACAAATCGACTTACAAGTTAATATCCATAATAAAATGAGGGTGAATATCTATGGTTAACAATCTTGTCATATTGTTATAAAATATTTTGATTGTGAAATGATTTATGTTTTTTTGGCATGTGGTATTTATAATCCATGGTATTGACCCATGGTATTGTAACAAAGACTATTTTTTACACGTTAATAATATCTAACTTAATGTGGGGGTGAATATCCATGATTAAGAATCTTGTCATATTGCTATAAAATATTCTGGTTGTGAACTAAGTATTGATAAGCCATGGTATTGGCCCATGGTATTGTAACAAAGCCTATTCACAAGTTAATAACAAAATCAAAATACAACAAATTGAATTTTATTATTTTTATTAATTTAACTTTTTATTATTCATTGAGGTCATATTTAAATGTTTACACTCATCTCAATATAATTTTTAACTTCTTTTTTTTAAATATTCTGGTTGTGAAGTAAGTATTGATAAGCCATGGTATTGGCCCATGGTATTGTAACAAAGCCTATTCACAAGTTAATAACAAAATCAAAATACAACAATTTGAATTTTATTATTTTTATTAATTGAGGTCATATTTAAATGTTTACACTCATCCCAATATAATTTTTAACTTCTTTTTATTCTTTTTAATTTAGCATCTTACGCAAAAATAACAAATTCTTATTAAAAATAAATTATTTAACCCAATTACAATTTAAAAATTTTATTTTATATTATTTTTTCCATTACAAATATTTCTTTTCTTTTTCATTTCCAGTTTAGCCTTGGGTTCAAATAAAATATTCACAGATTACAACATCACATTGTAGCACTCCATTTTTCTCCAGATGGAGTTTGCATGTGAAACACATTAGGAGAGCATCAACGATTTTGGTAATCTGTACATGGGTATGAATTTGGAATTTGGACTTTGGAGAGTTCTTCCTTTTTACTAAAGATGATTTTTGTTCTTATGGGTGAAAAATTTTGAGGGTTTATTTGTACATGGGTATGAATTTGGAATTTGGACTCTGGAGAGTTCTTCCATTTTACTAAAGATGATTTTTGTTCTTATGGGTAAAATTTTTTGAGGGTTTATATGATAAAATCATAAATTTTATAGGGTTTAATGATTATGATTTGGACTTTCGAGAGTTCTTTCCTTTTACTAAAGATGATTTTTGTTCTTATGTGTAAACAATTTTGAGGGTTTATATGATAAAAGCATAAATTTTATCCAAAGTTGAGGGTTTAATGATTATGACAATGAAGATCTTGATTGCAATCAACAATTCATCAAAAGACAATGCATAGGTAACCATTTTGCATGATGGAGGAAGGGCAAGGAAATTGGGCGTGGAGATTTTGGTAATTTGTTCATGTGTATGAATTTGGACTTTGGAGAGTTCTTCTTTTTTACTAAAGATGATTTTTTTTTTCTTATGGGTAAACAATTTCAAAGGTTTATATGATCAAAACATAAATTTTATCTTAGATTATGATAATTCAGATCTTGATTGCGCCCAACAATTCATCAAAAGCCAATGCATAGGTAAGCATTTTGCATGATGGAAGAAGGGCAAAGTCATTTGGCGTGGAGATTTTGATAATTTGTACATGGGTATGAATTTGGACTCTGGAGAGTTCTTCCTTTTTACTAAAGATGATTTTTGTTCTTATGGGTAAACAATTTGGAGGGTTTATATGATCAAAGCATAAATTTTATCTAAAATTGAGGGTTTAATGATTATGATAATGCAAATCTTGATTGCGACCAACAATTCATCAAAAGACAATGCACAAGTAAGCATTTTGCATGTCTTTATTGTACAAAAGGTTTAATGATTATTATAATGCAGATTTTGATTGCGGCCAACAATTAATCAAAAGACAATGGACAAGTAAGCATTTTGCATGCCCTTATTGTACACATCAGTTTGCTCCTCCCTAACTTTTCTAGGGTCAGAATGCATGAAATTTTATTTTTTCTTTTCACCTTTTCTTAGTGGTTGATTGTTTGCGTAATGGACTCTACCATGCCCAAATGCAAAGGGCCCAAGTGATGCAAGTAAATTTTCTGGTAGGATGCAAATGTTAGACCTTCCTCAAACTTTGTTACATGAAATTAAAATTTCCTGTAATCATGAACATAAAATCTTTTATGTTTCATTCTTAGATTCTGATCTCAATGCCTACAGTTTTAAACCATGTTACTATATTTTAAGTAGAATATACTTAGATCCATTAAACCTTACAACCCTCCAAAGCTTAGGTTAAGTTCAGCTAAAAAGAAGGAACATGAATGGATTTTGAAATTTAGATTCAATGTTTATAGACAATGATTAAAAATGGAAGAACCCAAATGGTCTGATAACTTTTTCCCACCCATCAATTTCCAAGACCTTTTTTATTATTTTGAACCTAAATAGAGAGAGTATAAGAAGAAGAGGAGCGTAGATGAGGCGGACCCTGACCTGCTTGATACTTTTCAAAAGTTGGGCATGCCCTTGACTAAAAAAAGAGATTGACCAACATTGTTGTAGATGTTGTTTTTTACAATGTTTTCATTGCCACCATACATAGGTAGACTCTATAGACAGTTGAGGTTATCTTTTGTTCATTATAAGAGGTAATTCAAGAGTATCTTTATCTAGTTAGGAAGTAGCTTTGCAGTGTTGTTCCTCCTGCTGATAACTATTATGTTGCATTGTAATTTTTTTTAGTGATAATTCCTTCTATTAAATCCCCAAGCACACTTTGTCACCCATGGAAATATCCACTTATTTCAGGATGAATGAGATGGAGACCAGGAAGTTTGAGAGGACTCTTATTTTTGTATATGAGAGGAGTTATGTGAGGTGAGAGGAGTTTTGTGACATATATTGAAGGATGCACTGCACCATTTTATGACACCAATCATCTCCATGCCATAGTAGTGGATCTCTATTACACCAAGGGAGAAACGATAACATTTTCCATTGTAAATAATTGGTATGTCGGGGACGAGGAATGCAGATGTCAGATTTATAATTTTATTACGAAAAGAGGTTTGTGTGATGGAGACAAATCAAGGATTTCATGGACCTAAGTAGAGACTCGTTAGACAATCACCTGGAAATAATCAAGCATTGTTTTGAAAGGAGATGATGAAATTGGAGAGTTCTATTCTGTTGCCTTGAAAAATAACTATCAATAGGGGGCACAAAGATGATCCATATAGGGAAGAATTGCAGGAGTAGGATTGTTTTAAAATTATATCTATATGCAAGTCAATGAACTACTACAGAAGATTACTGCAGTGCAACCAAATTCTCATAATGAAAGGAATTTTTCACAGTGTGATTCAATGCTCGTTGATGACTAGGCAGCTGCAAATACTTATCGTTACATTCAGGTACAATTGAGTTGCATTCTAAAGTCTCTAATTTCATTTATTGATAGCCCTTCTTGTGACTTGTCTCTCTTACTTTCATTGTGGTAGGATTGGAATGGGTTAAAAATTCAAGCATATCATTGAGTAAAATAGACACCCACATGTCACTACATGTCATTGTTCATACTTTCTGTTTTTCATACAATTAGAAGTGAGCAATATGATGTGTGCACAACTAAAGATCCTAGCAGGCATGATGAATCCAGTATTAGCATGGAAATCGAAAACAAGAATCATAAAATATCAATAAATTTGTGACATGGAGTAAAAAAAATCAATAAACGATTCTATGCCAACGTTATCTATTTACTTCAAGATATTACTAATATCTCATAATTTTTAGAGATGGTGGATGTCATGAAGACGCCCTCAAGAAAAGTTACTGACTTGAAGATAAGGTGGTCAGTGCAACTATTTACTTTAAATAGGCTAAATTTAGGTAATTAAAACAAGTTTGAAAATCACTAGAAACACCACTACATGAAATTTTTTATTTTTTTAGAGCCCAACTTATTAGGATTATGAAGAGTCCTCTTTCATGACAATATTTATGAATGCTCTATTCTTGCTTAAATAATTACATATTATAGAAAGGTGGAAAATAAATAAGATGCAGCTGAATGGTTTCTGTTTTAAAATGTGTGGAGGGAGTATAAAATCATTTTTAGTTGCATTCAAATATTTTGGAGCACCCACTAACGTGCTTCATTTTCCTCCTATGTAATTCCATTTCTACTATCCCAATGCTTCTAGAAGTCCTTGTCCAAAGTGATCTCTTAACTATCTTGGAGGGAAATTGATTACTTGATTGGAACCCACAGATTACAATTTGATTAGGAACAAGGGATGAGAAAGCTTCATATTATTCAATATATTCCGCAAGTTAAAATCATATCGAATGATTTCCTTTCTGTTTAGTTGATACGACTATCACTCAAGCATTTGTTAGGATTTTTATTTTTATTTTTTTTGTCTGTCTGAAAGTTATGTTCTCAATTAAGTAAATTAAAGAAAAGGTGAAAATGATGCAATGGAAGGATTTTTTTGTTTTAGTTCTTAATACTGCCTTGCTAATGTGAAGAGCTTGGTATTTTCTTGACTCAATATTAGTCACATTTGACTTCCTAGCATTTCTTTTATTTTCATTTTTGTTGTGTTTATATTGCCATCCTTGAAGTTGGTGATCTACTGTGTGTGTAATAGGAAGTATTAACTACTAAGCACTCTCAAAGGTGATATTGATGGATGAATGAATTTAAATATCCCTACTTGACACTTTAGTATTACATGATCATGCAAAGAATTATTAATCAATATTAAAGGGAAGATGATTAATGCGGAGTGTTTCTTGGCTTGTCATATAATTACTACATTTTGGCCCCCAATAATATATTTGAGGCTAATTTATGGTTGTTACTTATGGAGCTTCCCTTTGGCTCAGAAAAACATCAAGGATAAATGTCCACTGCATTGTCATTGGACATCATCAAAGAGGAATTCACCAAAAGCAATAGAGAAACACTGAGGCACCATAATTTCTTGTGTATTTAGATTCACTCGAAATTAACTAGTCACAAAAAGTACATTTTTTTTCCGAATATTTTCATGTATACATAAATACTAAAAACGCAATTTCAAACTAATTATTCAAACTAATAATTATCTGATAGTCATAATTTATAATTAAATAGTATAATATGATTAATATTATAGGACACAACTATAGGGTCTGACTGTGAGGGGCATTGTGACAATATATGTACACTTCTCATTGTATTAGACAATCATCTCTTAGAGTGTGATATCCATCCAATGAAATGTACTCCCAGAGGCCATTGTGGGATTGAAATTTTTTCTTTCAGTGGACAAGTGGTGATATATATTCTTATGCCTTAGTGTTATTCTTCCCTAATATTTTGACACTACTCACAACTAGCACCTTCATTCAACCAAGTGAGGTACTCATCTTGGAAAGCTGAATCATTTTGTCTCCACAATCCAATATGATGTTGGATCAATCTCATGATCCTAAAAGCATAGGTCATAATAGAGAGGAAATTTTACTATGGGCAAAATAATATCCAAATTTAAGGAACATGACTCTTTTCGAACAAGGAATAAGGATATTTTTTACACTGATCATTTTTTTTTTTCTATTTGTTTTCACAAGTTATTTATTGCCTACTATTTTTAACATGTAAATTAATTTATATGATTGTGTGTAAGGTTTTGTTGAAGGTTGAATACTAAGTTCTTAAGGTGTTATTTTCTATGGTGATGTTTAATTTGTTTTGTTTATACATGTCATCTAGCTACATAGTGGCCACTATCGAATGTTGAGGTATATGTTGTTTAAATATTTTATAGTATACTTTGTTTTATATTCTAGTATTCATATTCTTTCATGTCTTATACTCTGCATTGTTTCTTCTTTCACTTTCAAGAGAGGAACTCAATATTCATGGTAAGAAGCATCAATTAAAGAAAGAGGAGAATAATAACACTGGAGCGACAAATGCAAAATGAGAGAGAGAAGAGAATCTGTCTAGTGATACCCTTAGAGCCAGTATCTTACATAAGACACGCTCATAGAGACTGATGGTCAAGCCTTCAGAGTTGGTGAATTCACTTGCAATGCTTTGGAAACACAACGATAATGTTTTGAAATGATGAAACAATATTTTAGGTGTAAATTATAGTCCAACAGATATTAAGTTGGAAACTCATATTGTAAAACTTGATATTTTATATAATAAACTTTATATGGTTTAAATTATTTTTATTTGCACTTGATATTTTTGAGCCTTGTAATTAACATATGTAACTTTGCGTTATCATATTAGATAAACATGCACATTGTATGACATTTTTTAAAATTTAGTCGCAAAATCATACTAATTAATCTATTTTGATTAATAATAAACACATAAAATCAATCTAAAACTACTAAATTAGTAGTTTATATTAATTAATGATGAACACGAATAAAATGAATATATGACTTAATTAGTCGTTTATAATGATTATGAATGAAATGAAATGAAATGAATAGAACTATTAAATTAATGGTTTATATAATGAATATGAAAATACAAAAAAAGATAAATGAGTACTACAAATGATAATTTTTTTATTAAAATGATCACTAAATTTTACGTATATACAAATATTAGTAGCTAATTTAAATTATCTTATAACATGACTAAAATTTAGTCATATTTCTTTGGTCATTAATTGGTTTCAAAATGATGATTAAAATTTGCATATATATGACTATTAGTAGCTAACTTACAGTATCTTATAACACGACAAACATTTTGGTCATATTTCTTTTGTCATCAATTGGTTTTTTCGATGATTCATATAGTAATATATATTGTTGTATATTTGGTTATTAATTGCGACAATTAATGACTAAACCAATGAAAAATTAATGACCAAATTAATGACTAAATATACTACTAGATGGTAAAATTGAACCAATTAATGACTAAGCTAAAAATGACTAAAAGTTGGTCGCATTATAAGATACTGTAAATTAGCTACTATTGGTCACTGGCTGAAAAATGGTTGTTTATATGCAAATTTTAGTTATTTTTTTAGTAAATAATTAGTAATTTTGTACTAGTGAGTAAAATCAGGAAGGGTGCTACCACTCTCAGCGGTCTTCCACCAAATCAACAAGTATTCTCAATGATAATTGTATCCTGGAATGTGAGAGGACTCAACAGCCAAGGAAAACAAAGGTATCTTAAGGAAAGGATCAAACAGGAGAAACCGAGCATCATGATTCTTCAAGAAACCAAAGTAGCAGAAGATCGACTGAAGAACATCATTAAAGGTCTCAAGCCCCAATATGAGGTCATGGCGTTGGATGCTCGTGGAAGCGCGAAAGGGATGGAAATCATATGGAGATGATCTTTGATGATTGGTTAAGCTACCCTAGGATTCTCTCGGGGAGATTCAGACATATCGGAACCCGATATTGGGCCATAATTTTCGCTATTTATGGTCCCCACATTCTAGGATAAAAAGTTGTTTTCCTCCAAAATATAGGAAAACTTTGAAGGATATGTTCAGAGGATTTATGGATTCTCGGAGGCAATTTCAATCTTATTTCATCATTGGAAGAGAAAAAGGGTGGAATAAAAAGATTATATACTGAGATGGAAGCGTTTAGAATTATGATCCATGATTTGAATCTTGTGGATGTCCCAACAATTAATAGAATCTATACTTGCAATAATTGTTGGGGAGAAATCCATCAGGTGGATTCACACCTGCATAGGTTTCTCATTTTTGAACAATTGGTTAGTAGAGATATTTTCTTCGAGGCCTCCATCCTCCCTTGTTTATGCTCAGATCATTGGTCAACAAGATTGGAAATGGATCTCAAGCTAGTCCTCTCAAAACGACCGTTTAGATTTGAAAATTTTGTTTAAGGAACTTGACCTTCTTGGGTAAGATGGAAGCGTGATGGAAGGCCAGTACATTGCAAGGAAACAATTTCATGCATACTTTTCAACTCAAACTAAAATATCTTAAACAACAAATCAAGAGATGGAATAAAGCTCAGTTTGGGAATATCCTGGTGGAGAAACGTTAGCTGCAAGATAAAATGCAAGTAATACAACAAAGGATGATCCTAAAAGGCTGACTAGAAGAGTTGGACACTGAGGAGGGGAAGGTCCTTAATCAAATTGAGGAAACAAGGAAACATGAAGAAATCCTTTGGAAACAGAAATATTGAGTCCAATGGCTTTGAGAAGGAGAGAAGAACACCAATTTTTTTCACAAGTCAATGATCCAACATCAGAAAAGAAACAAGGTTTTCTCCTTAAAGGATTCATCAGGGAATCACCTCACCCAACACGAGGAAATGGAGGACCTTTTAATAGATCATTCTAAAATCCTCCTCTCCGACCCGATTTCAGAAAGATCAGAAGCCATTCAATGAATAACTAGGCACATCTCGTAGTTGGTCGCCTGAGGTCGAAACCTTTCCTTGTTGAGGGTAGTCACTATGGAGGAGGTTCAAGTAGTAGTTAAAGGAATGGCCAAAAACAAAGCTCTGGGTCTAGAGTACTGCTGAATTATTTCAAGAAGCTTGGCACTTCATTGAAAAATACGTTTTAAATGTGGTGGAGGAATCTAGGTGGTCCCAAAATTTAATCCCTGGATTGAATTCTACTTTTATTTATTTAATTCCTAAAGTGGCTCATTCTGAGGACCCCTCTGGATTTACACCCATTTCTCTTTGTAATGTTATATACAAAATCATAGCCACTATTATGGTCAAAAGGCTCAAACCCCTCCTTCCCAAGCTTATTTCTCTAGAAAAAACCGATTTTGTGGAAGGCCACCAAAACTTGGATGGAATGATAACCTCTCAAGTAGTCCACTCTATGAATTAACTCAAAGTCCCTGGAATGATGATAAAACTTGACCTTTCTAAGTGTAACCACACTCCTCCTACATTTACCCAAGTTAACCGGTCCATTGAGGTAAACATGTGGCGAGACGTTACCATGATGTGATTAAACTCCCCATGTATAGTTAAGGAAGTGGAATTGACAAAACAAAACCATTCTAACCTTCCACACATGCTATAGAACCTTTAGGATCCAACCAACCCTTCTAGGTGACCAACCCCTTAAGAAACTTGACATTTCATTGATCTTGACCCCCAGCCGCTCCCACGACAAGCCATGCATGCGACTGAGGCCTTTCAGTCGCTTCCTCAACAAGACATGCTAGCAACTGTGGACTTTTTCAGCTAGTTATGAGCCAACGACCCTAGATTCTATGCCACTTTTTTAGGGTTAGGACTCAGGCGACTTCCCATAATTTCATGGAACTTTCAGAAATGATAAATAACAATGGAATAAGGCTACTAATGCAAACATTTGATCAATGACTTGACTAGATCCCTACTAGCCATGATAGGAATTTCGTCAAACATGTCAGAAATATGCAATCTACAGGTCATAACAACAGATCTAAGCATAGGGGTTTCATACTTATCTAAGAATCTTTAAGAAGAATTGATGCATTATCACAATTGCTGCAATATCATCTATTACATCATATATTCATTATTCATTAATTTTCTAATCAAAACATGATGAGAGCCATACATCAAGACTGTAATAAAACAATTTCTTAACCAACATATATTCAACAAAAATAAAAAATATATAACAACCATAAAAAACACATATGAACAAGTATATTTACCCATCAAATACAAGAGGAAATGAGCTCATATTAGCATATGCAAAATACAATTAGAATTGGGACTTTCACGTACCGGTCAACCATAGATTGTTTTAACCAAATATTTCTTTCATCTAATCACCCCCGTACCATATACCAAGCATGAATGTGAGATCTCATTAAACAAATCAAACAAAACCAAACCAGGGCTTCCAGAGGCCAAACACCTCAACCCTCAACCAGTGATTTCACCTCATGGTTGGACATCATTAACCATCATCAGATTGGTCTCTACTCAAGTTGTCAAGGGATCCAGAGTGTTTGTTCCAACTAGGGCTTCCAGGACTAGTAATTCAACCATAGTTGATGTCGGGCTTCCAAAGTGTTTGTCCAACCAACGCTTCTAGGACTAGTAACTCAACCCACCAAGGGCTTCCTGAGCATTTTTCCAACCAAGGATTCTAGGACTAGTAACTCAACTCAAGCTATTATAAGGATTTCAAAGCATTTGTCCAACCAAGGCTTCTAGGAACTAGAATCTCAACCCACAACCATAAGGAACATGAGAAACAACTATAAAACAAAAGGAAAGACACCCACAACACCAATTCTATCCAGGAAATGGAAAGGATATGAAAATCCACTATCAATCTAGGCAATCGTCCACGCCAACGATAAATCATAATCAAGAAACCACATGCATGTGCCATGCATGCCAAAACTAGCAAGGAAATCATACATGAAACTTGGTACCTACAAGAAAAACTCATTATTGTTGTTGATCTTGATGTCCTCTTGTGCTTTCTTGCTCTTCCTTTCATTTCTTTCTCTAAATCCTAGGTATGCCACACTCCTCTAAGAGCGCTCCAAAAAAACTCTTAAGTGTCCAAGAATATGAGAGAGAGAGAGTAGAAAATGAGAGCTCCAAAACTGAATTGACAAAAAGTTACAAATTGATCCTCAGAACCCTTTTTATTGATGAGGCCTCTATTTTTTTCATTTTTCGTTATTTTCTTTCATTTTCCTCCTCGAATGCAACCTATGACCTTTCATCTTCCTTTTCTCCTATTTTTGATTATTTTCATAAATAAAATGCTAATTAATGCTGCTTTTCATTTCCAAAACCTTTTCCAATTTCCATAGCTATTAATTAATCATAAGTGAGCCCCATCACTTATGTTTTTTTCCCAACATTCAGCTCGGAATACGTGTCCCATGACTGTGGTTATTATTTTTCCTTTATTAACTTTATTACATGGATTTTTTACTAGGGTTGTTACAAAACCATCCCCCTTGGGGGAACATTTTCCTTGGTGTTCAATGGTACCTACAACCAACAAGATTGTTGAAAAGAAAAATACAACCAACAAGATTGTTGAAAAGAAAACATGTTTCCCATGGAGCTTTATAACTTAGCTTGTTGCAGTATTTACAATGATCACCCTGCTGAGAAGCAAACCAACATGAGAAGCATAACACCATGACAACCATAACGATATGACACCCAACCACTTATTGGAGATTTATAACACAAACCATGGAGGTATTTACATCCATATACATATATACATATACCAAGCATCACACCATAACATATTCCAAAAACATTCACTCAACTAGCGAATAGAGAAGGATACATAGCCTTTATCTGATCCACCTTCTCCCATGTAGCTTCATCGAGCCCAAAATTATTTCATTGCAGTTGAACCTACTAGATTGCTCAGTTCCGAAGCATGAACATCTTTCTCTGCAAAGTGCACTGAGGTTCCGGTTGGAATTCTCCTTCTGGTTTCACTTGTAATATATACCATTCAATCACATGATCAACATCTTTAACACACTTCTTCAACAATGACACATGGAAAACATCATGGCCTTTAACCGTCGGAGGAAGTGCATGTCGATAGGCTACTTGTCCAATCATTTCAACAATATTGAATGGTCCACAAAATTGAGGTGCCAACTTAGCACATGATCCAATCCTCAATGAGCTCTTCTTGGGATTGATGCACAAGCACCCCTATTCCCCAACCTAAAACTCCTTAAATGACCTATTCTTTCTCTTCATAACTTTTCTGTATATCTTTTGTTTCCTTCATATTCTTCTTGATTCCCTACATTTTGTGTTCTATCTCTGCCAACATGTTCGGTCCAATCAACACCATGTTCACTAGATCACTCCAACTGATGGGAGTATTACAAGTTCGCCCATACAATGCCTCAAACAGACTCGTCCACAAATATTCTTGGTATCCATTGTTGTAAGCGAACTCAACTAGTGGAAGATACTCTTCTCACTTTCGATGTTGGTGCATCACATACATCCTCAACATATACTCCAATATCCTATTGGCTCTCTCTGTCTGTCCATCTGTCTACATATAATAAGTTTCTGAAGGCCAACTTTGCACCAAAACTTGCAAATAACTCTTTCCATAATTTAGAATTGAACTTGGCATCTCTATCTGACACAATTTTCTTCAGTACACCATGCAATGTCATTACATCTCTGATGAAGACTTGTGCTACATCATTAAATGAATATGTTGACTTTACTAGAATGAAGTGCGCTACCTTTATCAACCTGTCCACCACAACCATGATGAAATCATGTTGTCTAGATGTCCTTGGGAAACCTGTAATGAATTCCATGGAGATGACCTCCCATTTCTAGTCTGGAATTAGAATAGGCTGAATTAATCCACCTAGGTGCTTACACTCTACTTTTACCTATTGAAAATCCAAGCATATAGCTACAAACTCTACCACTTCCCTCGCCAAAGTCAGCCAATAATAAAACTTATTAACTGTTGTCAATGTCTTTTGATATCCCGGATGACTTGAATATGGATTAGCATGAAATTCCCTCATGATAAGCTTCTTGAGCTCACTGTTATCTGACACATATATCCTATCCCTAAATTTAACCAAACCATTTGCTGTGAGACAATAATCCACATCTTGATCACCCATACCCTGTTGTAACCTCTGCATAAGCTCCATATACCTGTCATCCTATTGTCTAGCCTGCAAGATCTGATCCTGTAAATATGTCCCATAATAACTCTTAACTGCTATGTGATTTCCCAGTATCTGCCTACTAAGAGCATTTGCAACCCTATTCTCTTTGCCTTTAATGTAATTGATCTCAAATTGGAACTAAATGATTGTGGCCAACCATCTAGCTTGTTTGAAATTCAAATTCAATTGGTTAAATAGATACCGCAATCCACTGTGATCACTCGTCAATACGAATCTCCTTCCAAGAAGATAGTTCCTCCACATCTTCAATGCATGGATGATTGGTGCCAACTCAAGATTATCTATCGGATAATTCTCCTCATTCTCACTCAGTTTCCTTGATTCATAGCATACTACATGCCCTTCCTACATAAGGACTCCACCAAGCCCTCTCTTGCAAGCATCAGTACATACCACAAACTCTTTGTCCAGATCCACAATCTTTAAAACTAGAGCATTTGTCAACAATTTCTTTAACTTCTTAAAAATGGATGCACATCCCTCCGTCCATTCAAACTTCTTACCTTTCCTTTGCAACGATGTAATAGGATAACAACTCTGTGACAAGTTCATGATAAACCTCTTGTAATAACCTGCCAACCCCATGAATGATATTACCTCATCCACAATCACAGGAGCTACCCACTCCATCATAGCCCTTATCTTTTACATATCCACTGTTATGCCTTCCTTGGAAACCACATGTCCCAAGTAATGTAACTTTGTCTAAAAGAAAATGCATTTACTGAGCTTAGCATACAACTTATGCTCTCTCATCAATCTCAATATTGTTGCTAAGTGTTCAACATGCTCTTCTCCATTCTTGGAATATATCAATATATCATCAATGAATACAATAAAAAACTTGTCCAGATAAGGACGCAACACACTATTCATTAAGCACATAAAAGTAGATGGAGCATTAGTCAAACCAAATGGAACTACAACAAACTCATAATGCACATACTTGGCCCAGAAAACAGTGGTGTATATGTCCTATTCTTTAATGCTTACCTGATGGTATCTTGATCTCAGATCAATCTTCAAGAACACAACTTCTCCCTTCAACTGATCAAACAAGTCATCAATCCTCGGCAATAGATACATGTTCTTGATGGTCACTTTGTTCAATTGTCTGTAATCAATGCATAACCTGAGAGTACCATCCTTCTTCTTCACAAAAAACACTAGTGCACCCCAAGGTGATACACTTGGCCTATTGTATCCCTTGTCAAGCATCTCCTTCAAATACAACTTCAACTCCACCAAATTTGGTGTTCTCATATTGTAAGGTTCCTTTGATGTTGTTACTTCCCCTGGTACCAACTCAATAGAAAATTCTACTTCCCTGTGAGGTGGAAACTTTGAAATATATGTCAGAAACACATCCTGAAACTATTGTAGAACTGGGTACCTGCTCAAGACATTCGCATCCTCAACTTCATTACCTTTGTCACTAGAAATATGCACCATAACTAACACACACCCTTTTCTATGATTATGCTTCGCCTGCATAGTTGTCGCCATTCTATATGATGTTGCCTTCTTCTTACCCTTCAAGACTCTTTATACCCCATTTTCATCCAGACATGCAATAGCCTTGTCATAACAATTTGCCTTGGTCCTACAAAGATACAACCAGTAGATGCCCAACAAAATACTATATAATCCCAACAACAATACATTCAAATGTGCTGATGTAGGCATACTATTCAACTAAAATGCACAAGCTCTTACCCAATGGTGAAATCTCTTCTTTGAACTTGTAGCCAACTTCACTAACCAAGATTATGCATGTACTTCATTATTTGAACTACACTTATACACCAGGTCAGTGTTAACATAATTATAATTAGATTCAGGTTCAATCAAAATAGAAACAACTTGATCACAAATCTTATCGACCATCTCAATAATAGACGTCTGGTGATTTGCTTGCATATTCTCCAATGCTGCATAGATCTGTGGAATACTTTGTCCAACATCTCCCACTATCTACGTCTACTGAGCACTATAGATCTGCGGTCTAACACCCTAATGTTGTGGAAAATCTCTCTTGCAATTCTCTCCTCCACAAGTCTAACACTGCAAAGGCTTCTAGCCTGCACCCTCATTCTGATCCTCAGACCAAAATCCCTGTCATCTATAAGATGCATTGAACTTCTTATGTGGTACTACATTCTCTTTGTTACTTGTATATTGATGCCTTGTTTACTTCTTGTCCCATTTTCCTTTATTCATTGTATTATCTTTCCAGTGTGACTTAGTCTCATATTTGCGTTTTGGTTGTTCAAAATAATGCTTTAGCTTCCAGATGGCCTCCTCCAATGATCTAGGCTCATCAAAATCAATCATTTCCTTGAATGCTACCAACAACCCACTGATAAATCATTGAATCTTGGCCTTATCCTCCTTGAAGTAAGGCACATACCTCAATAACTCCAACAATTTGCTAGTGTACTCCTCATCGGTCATAGATCCCATCTTCAGCTCATAGAATTCTTTTGCCATGTCATCAGAATATCTCTCCAATAGATACTTCTTCTTGAATAGTCTCTCGATATCACTCCAAGTCAACTCCTCTTGAATAATACATCTAAATTTCTTTACATCTTCCCACTAGATATTTGCTTTACCTTTAAGACTGAATGTTGATATTTTGACCGTCATGTTCACTGAATAATCATGAAACCTGAAGAACATATTCATTCCTAGCAACCATGCTTCGACATCCTGTGACTTCTTCATTTCCCCACCAAATGTAGGTGGATTTTCTTTCTTGATCTCATCTGGAAAATACCCCTTGTCACTCCTCCTGTAAGGATGATAATGATGATGACCATGATACTTGTCTGAACCAGAACTAGAGTAAAGCCCATGTCCATTGCCTCGTCTATCAGAGGTACCCAAGAATATTCCATCTCTAACTGTGTCATCTCTATCCAACCTGTGCCCATCATGTGACCTGCTACCATGTGCTTTATTAGTCCTATCCTCCTATTCATGACTGATTCTAAGTGGTCCCTATCTTTGCAAGTCTTACAAACTCTGAAGAATCACTGCATTAACCTCTACTTGTTTCTCTTGTGCCCTAGCAAGTATCTATTGTGATTGAATGATTCGGTCATTGTCTTCTTTGCAACTCCTTATTTCTACCTTCAAACTTCTCAGAGTGTTTGCTATGTCAAGAGAATATCCCTCACCATGCTTCTCATCTGATCAATAAGGAGAATCTCGTGAATTGTATTCTACCATCTTGCTAGTCATCTTTGTTCTTCTCTTCCTGCAAGGTATATCATGGAAGCTAAACCAAAATATAAACAAACCAATGTACCTAAGCTTAAATCAGGGGAGGATATCTTGTCTGCATGACCAACCAAATTAGCGCAATACATATATAAAAATAATCAACATTTAATCATCATTTCAACCATTATCCACTGATCAATGCATGACAATACTGACCACATACCATGACCTCTTGCATGTTAGGTCCCTATACTACTAATGTAACCCCTTATTGTTATTAGTGCAACCCCCTTATTATATTGTTGTGTCCATGTAGTACCAATATTGTTATTATTGTACCCCATAGAAGCCCACTATTGTTATTGTTGTGCCCTTACATTATTATTGTTATGTCGGCTCTGATTATATTATGACCCCTTAGACTCCTATATATAGAAATGAGGTATTGTCATTTGTATCATCCAAGAATTGTTCATTTGTGTAATGTAAAGGAGGTTTCCCCCTCGAAGAGGCTGAATTCTAAGGCGTTTATCTTTCTTTTCTATCTTTTTGTGAGCTGGTTTCATAACATTTAGTATCAGAGCTTTGGATTCTAGGGTTTCGCTGCTCCAAAACAGGCCAGCGTGGAATTTTTGCTATAACTTGTTTTCTGCGATGTTTCAGAAGCTACAAAAAAATACCCATTTGAGCCGAAGTCGTGATGATCCTTGGGTCTGAATTTCAGATCTTGTTTTGCTATATTTTCAGAGATATCATCTGAGGAAACTAGGGTTTTTGCAAACTCCATAATTCCATCTCAAACAGGTCATCATGGAATTGTCACTATAGTTTTGTTTCGACGAAGTTTCAAACTTTGAAATTAAAACCCATTTGAGTGGAAATTGCGGTAAAGCTCAGGCCCAAATTTCAGATCTTATTGCACTATATTTTCAGAGATATCCTCCAAGACATTTAGGGTTTTTGCAGGATCCCGAATTACCTCCCAAATAGGAGACCTTGGGAAAATCATCATAACTCTCTCTGAGCATCAGATTGAAATTTCATAAGAAGTTGAAGAAAAAGAACAGACTGTACTACTCTATGTATCATTTTTAGGTCCGAAGGTTGAAACATTGACACGTGGCACTTCGTACAAGTTTGCTCTACTGAAAAAGTATATAATCAGGTCATCTTGGGAGATTGGCATAACGCTTTCTTGGAGAATCCAATTTCAATCAGACTTGTGGAATTGGAAGGAGGACACAGAGGGAGACCATAGATCACAATTATAGACCTTGGAGATCTAAACTTTCAGAGATACAATAGATTGAAGATCGCGATCCTAAAAGCAAGAAAAATAATGACTCGAATCAATAAAATAGAAACACCTAGTAATCAAAATTTGATGGATGATTTGAAGAATGCATCAATGCTAATATAAATAGTTTTATCTATGCCATGGAAATTGAAATTGATGGTATGAAAGAATATTGGAAGAAAGACATGGAATATTTGAAGAAAGACATGGAATATTTGAAGAAAGACATGGAAGGTTTGAAGGAAGGTGGGACAAAGCTGCTACAAGAAAGGCCTCCTAATGGTGAAAAGTTAGTAGAGGAAACTCATGATGAGAAAAAAATTAATGTTGATCATGATTTCATAGAATCTAATGTTGGATTGAAGATCGAGCATATTCCAAAGATAGATATGAGGAAGTTTGATGGCAAGGATCCCGTAACATGGATACCATAGAAGGAGAAATATTTTGATCTACATGGGTGCAACTATTACAAAAGGTACGTATTTCATCTTTATATTTAGAACCAAATCAATTTTTATGTTATGAAGGGTTTTTTTCTCATAAAACACTTGTCATGTGGTCAATTTTCACGGAGGAAATGATATCACATTATGAGGATACAAAGAGAAACACCTTCTTTAGTCAATTGATAAATCTCAAACAAAAGGGTTTAATGGCAGAGCACATTAAGGACTTTCAAAAATTGAATATAAGGGTAAATGATATTCCAGAGAAACAAAGGATTGATGTCTTCATAGGGACTTTAAAGGATAACATTAAACATGAGATTTGTCTTTGGGAACCTGATTCATTGGAGAAGGCATTTAGGTTGGAAAGAAAAATTGAAAGCAGAATTATGGAAACAAGGAATCCCACCACTCACAACTATAAATATGGAAGTATGTTTGCTCCTAGCCTTCCACAACCTACAAGATTTACACCAAAACAATTGGAAGAAAAAAGAGAAAAAACGCTTTGTTACATTTGTGATAGCAAATACACTAAAGGTCATAAGTGTGCTGAGAAGAAATTATTTTACATAGATTGTGAAGAGGAGGAAGAAAAGGGTCAAGATGTTGGAAATAATACTGAGAGGGGGGGGGGGACTACAAGGAACTTAGAAAAGGCCGCTCTGCGAATGCCTCGCACTGCTCAGTACGAGATAACCCTAATCCCTGCATACTTCTGGTTTTCAAAGCTCACGCCACAGCGCACCTACTGACCTCTTTCCCATGGATGCGCCTTTGGGAGGGGCGGGATCCTCCCCCCCTCCTTTCAACGCTTCCACCTCTGACATTTCCAAGCCTGCAGTACCTCTATCCCCTCCTGGCGGTTTCCCATAAACAGATCAGGGATCCAAACCAGTCAATAATGAAGCTGACCCCTCAGCAGCATGTGAAGCGGATGACAAAGATAAAGGTATGAACCAAAAGTCTCTAACGTCACAGCCAAAGGCGACCTCGGCAACATGCATCCCGAAAGCTGCAGAACGAATCAAAGTCGACCTCCCCAGTCATTGAATCAATAGCGAAATCCAATTTATGTAGGACCACGCGCTCATAGGCAAATTCCTAGGATTTTGGCCAACTGAAAAGGCTCTGTAGGGCTGGATAGCTTCAAAATGGAAGCCCAAAGGACAAGTCACTCTGCAGCTTGGCCCCAAAGGCTTCTTCACGGCCATTTTCCACTGCGTGGAGGACAAATCTCGCATATTTGAAGGCGGCCCGTACTTCTTTAACTCCTCAGGTCTATACCTTCGTGACTGGAAAGCTAGGTTTAACCCAGATAAGGAAGATTTCAGTTGGGCTCCAGTATGGATACGTATGTACTCCCTTCCTGTGGAATACTAGAAAGAGGAAACACTAGCGGACATCGGCAACAGATTGGGGGTTTTCATCAAAGTTGCTGAGGAAACCAAAACCCGTAGATACACCTCATACGCCAGGATCTGTGTCCAGATGCACTTGACCAAAGCTCTTGCAGACTCGGTAAGTCTCTTTCATGATGATTTTGAATGGATCCAACCATTAGACTACGAGCATATCCCTTTTCGTTGTCGGAAATGCCATGAACATGGCCATCTCTTCCGGGATTGTCCTCTGAATTCCCAGCCCAAAACCTCTGCTAATGAATCTAGCAAAGACTCTGAAGGATTCATTAAAGTCCCAAATCGCCGGAGGCATGCAAAGAAAAATCCTGCAGCCCCAGAAAGCCCCAAAAAGCCTGATTCCCAGAACAGATTCATTTTACTCTCCTCTCAAGATCCCTCAGAGAATCAAAGCTCCGATCCTCAGGCGATCCCTTCCCCACCCTCATCCTCCCAGATTATCAAAGCTTCTCGGCCATCCTCCGCCTCCGATCCCTCCAGCCTACTAATATCCTCTGACTCGGAGAAACCTGTTCCAGATACTGGCCTAAATCCCTCTACCTCGGAGAAAATTGTTCCAGAGTCAGGCCAACAGTCTTCTTCAATGGAGCTAGATGCTGCTCTAGCTCTTAGTCTGCATGACAATGCATCCATGGAAGATCAGAATACACCCACAATAATGGATGAGGATCCAGAGAATGTTAGCTTGGATGGTCTGGATATCCTCAAATTGGAAACAACATGCAAGCAGAAAGAATATAATTCAATACCCCCATGGAAAATCGACAGGCTGGAAGGAGTTCTCACCAAAGTTTAGCACAACAAATGTCTAGGTATACAAGTAGGAATCCTCTGGGATGGAAAAAAAATTCTAAAAGAAACGAAGAAAAGAGGGCGCAAAACAGATTTGCAAAGGACCATTATCGTAGGAGAAATACTTATGGAATCCAGGCAATTCCCTAAGTTGACAAAGTTCTACAAACCCAAACCCCACTATTCCTCATGAAGCTCATCTCTTGGAATGTGAGAGGGCTCAATAGCCCCTCAAAACACAGAATGTTAAAAAACTTGATCCAGCAAGAAAAACCATCATTAGTTTTTCTTCAAGAAACGAAAAGTAATAACATTGCTATAGAAAGAATCCTCAATAAGGTCTGGTCAGGCAGCTGCTCAGTTTCAGTAGATGCCTCTGGGGCTTCCGGAGGACTGGCAATTATGTGGAACCCGCAGGTTCTCACTCTTCAAGACTTTCATGCTACCCATTTCCTCATCCAAGCGTCCTTCCATCTCATCGGAACAAACATTCACGGGCATCTCTCAAATGTATATTTTCCGCAAAATTTACAGCAAAAACTGGAACTATTGGATACTCTCACCATTCTCAATTCTAATAGGCAGTTCCCCCTCTGGATTGGTGGCGGCGATTTCAACATCATAACGACGCTGGAGGAGAAACACGGCGGCAGATCAAGGTTAGAAGGTGATAGCAGCGGCTTCAAAGAATTTATTCAAAGTAATCAATTAATGGATATTCAGACTTCCAATGGTGTATATACCTGGACCAATAAGCGGAGGGGTACTCAGCATATTGCTTCCAGGCTAGATCGGTTCCTCATCTCGGACAATGCCATACACCTGGGAGGGGACTTTCATGCTTCCATATTGCCCCAAGGAGGATCAGATCACTGGCCCATTATGTTACAATGGTCACGGCCAGGTACAAGATGCAACAGACCTTTTCGATTTGAAGCCTTCTGGTTCTCAAATCCTAACTTCAAAGCAGTGGTTAGTGAGGCCTGGCAATCCTTTATCCCACCTGAAGGAGCCAAAATGTTCCAATTCCAACAGAAACTAAAAAACCTGAAACAAGTTCTCAAAGTTTGGAACCGCACTCAGTTTGGCAACATTTTTGAGAATCGAAAAAAGTTGGAACAACAAATGAGCTCACTTCAACAGACTATCATCTTGGAGGGTAGGACAGAAGAGCAGGCGCATCAGGAGCAGACCCTTTGGACTAAAATTGAGGCTTGCAGGCAGCAAGAAGAAATCCTGTGGCGACAAAAGTCCAGAATCCGGTGGCTCAAGGAAGGGGAGAAGAATACAAAATTCTTCCATAGATCCGCCATCCAAAGAAGAATGCACAAAAATATTGCATTCATCAACAATAAACAAGGGGAAAGATTAGAAGTGCACGAAGACATGGAAAAGGAATTTAAAGATTACTTTCAGGAAATTCTCAGGGAGCCTCCAGGAAGCAGAGATCAAGCCATTAGAACCATCACACAGCACATCCCTAAAATCATAACGGAGGACCATAACAATAAACTACTCCAATCTATTTCACTGCAGGAAGTAGAAGCTGCGATGGCCCAACTCAAGGATGGCAAGGCACCTGGTCCTGATGGTTTCACCGCCAATTTCTTTCACGAGTTTTGGGAGCTCATCAAGACAGAGGTATGGGAATTAGTGGAGGAATCAAGATCTATGCACTGGATTCTCCCCTCCCTAAATGCCACTTTCTTAGCACTAGTACCTAAAGGGGATGAACCAAATACGCCCGACAAATACAGGCCGATTGCATTATGCAACGTCATCTACAAGCTCATCTCCAAAGTACTGGCGAACAGGCTCAAACCTCTCCTCCCTCTTCTCATCTCGCCGGAGCAGACTGGATACGTAGAAGGGCGTCAGATAATGGACGACATCATTCTTTCAAATGAAGTAATCCACTCTCTGAAGCTTCTGAAAAAGCCAGGTATGATTCTAAAGCTTGATCTCTCTAAAGCTTTTGACAAACTTAGCTGGAACTATATTCATCAGATGTTATTGGCATTTGGCTTCAATACCACTTGGACAAGATGGATCATGAATCTCATCTCCTCTCCCTGTTTCTCGGTCCTGCTCAATGGCTCCCCCTCATCGCCCTTCCGCCCCTCACATGGTATTCGTCAAGGGGATCCCCTATCCCCCTTCCTTTTTGTCCTCATGGCAGAAGGACTCAATCGATTGCTTCACTCTGCTGTTTCCTCTCAAGCTCTAAAAGGCATTTCTCTCCATGGTCTTCATCCCTTATCCCACCAACAGTTTGTAGACGATACTATGATTTTTGGCCACCCCTCCTCTCAAGAGGCTAAAGCCTTCAAAAATCTGCTCTCTCTCTTCTTTGAAGCCTTTGGTACCTCTATCAATGCCTCCAAATCCCAACTCTTCTTTTTTAATACCCCTGCTACCACTCAAAGGAACATCACTCGTATTCTGGGATTCTCTACAGCAGTGCTTCCATCAAAATACCTGGGGGCTCCTTTGTTGGACTCCGCCATAAAGCACACCTCCTGGAGGACTCTTCTCGACAAATTGGATTCAAGGCTCTCGTCTTGGACTTTCTGCTCTCTCAATATGGCCGATAGACTCATCTTGATCAAATCTGTTCTCCAGGCCATGCCGCTGTATCTTTTTTCTATTCTGGCAGCGCCAAAATGGGTCCTCAAAGCAATCCGCAATCTTCAGAGAAACTTTTTGTGGGGATCTTCTGGTCTCAATAGGAAATGGGCTCTTGTCAATTGGAAGGAGGTTTTCCAGCCAAAATCAGAGGGTGGGCTCGGATTAAGGGATCCTCTCCAAAGCAACAACACAATGGGAGCTCGTATATGGTGGAATTGGATCTCCAAACCACAAATACCCTGGGTGCGGCTATGGCAAGAAAAATATGCCCCAGGAAGTCAATGGAGCGACCTCATAAGAATTAGCACTACAACCCCAGGCTCTTTGATTTGGAATGCTGCCAAGCTTCATAGCGCCTTCATTCAAGAACATAGCTTCTGGGAAATTCATTCAGGTACCACAGCTAGGTTCTGGGAGGACTCTTGGCAACAGCTCCCAAAACTAGCCACTCTGTTCCACAAGCCAATATGGAAGGTTTCTATGTAGCAAGCAAATCTCACCCATGTTCATCAATTCTGGCAGCAGCAAACGCTTCAAGATTTTCAACTATGGAAACCCGCTAGCACCTGGCAGGCCAATTGGCAAGGGGAAACCTATACCGAGATCGATCAGGAGTTAAATCACAGAAGAATCAAATACTCAAACCAGCAGGACAAACTGCGTTGGGGACATACGCCAAGGGGAATGTTTACCACCAAGGAAGCTTACCAGCTTCGCTACTCAGCCACTCAGACAGACAAGGATCAGATATGGGAACGGGTCTGGCAACCAGGAATATGGCCTAAGGTCTCCACCTTTCTATGGCTCTTAAGCAAGAGGCGTATCCTCACTTGGGACAATCTGCAAAAAAGAGGATTCATTGGCCCATCGAGATGTCCCAATTGCAATCTCAACTCTGAATCCATTATGCATCTCATGGAGACTTGTCCTCTAGCTACTCAGTTATGGGAGAAAATTGAACAATGCAATAGAAGATCGGGAGAACGGATGGGAGATATAACAGAAACCATCAGAAAATGGCCAAAGCACCCTTTTCAAAGCCCTCTTCTAAACTCTCTGTGGAATCTAATCCCAGGCTTTCTCTATTGGATACTCTGGAAGGAAAGGAACAACAGAATTTTTAACAATATCAGCAGGCCAATTGACACTCTGTGGCTTCTTCTGAAACAAAATCTCCAAGAAACTCTAGCTATTAGACACTGGCAAGACACGGATCTACTAGAATCACCTCAGGAACGCCTCATCATGAACGCCTAGAATCTGGACATGTCCTTTTTGGCCCATGTCAAAGCTTGTCCTCTAACCAATTCTGTCTCTCCTCTCACTTGGTCTCCTCCTGCATTCAACTCATACAAATTGAATTTTGATGGGGCAGCCAAGGGCAATCTTGGGCCGACGGGATTTGGGGGGGTCTTCAGGAACAATGTGGGCGTAGTACTGCATATCTACTATGGAACCATTGGCAAAGACACCAACAATGCTGCTGAATTGGAAGGACTGTGGAAAGGGATTTGCATTGCAGATCAAAAAAACTTCTTCCCATTAGAGGTCGAGGGAGACTCCCTTATCCTAATAACAGTAGCCACTAGGATTCAAGCAGGTACCTCGGCAGCCAAGATAGCTTCTAGCTGGAGGCTGCTCAGTAGACTGGAACTTTTGGAGGAAAGGCTCCGGAATCCCCAAAGCATCACCTTCAAGCATGTAAGACACATTGCCAACAAAGTAGCAGATAGACTGGCCAATCAAGGGGTAAACCAGCAGATCCCATATTTCTCAGGACCTCTCGGTGACTCAGATGATGAACAACTCAAACATGAATGCACTTCTCTGGTGCAACAGGACTACTCGCTCCCAGATGCGGGTGATTGACAGGCTAGAGGGTACGTTGGAGGCGCGTCGAGTGGGCAGGTGTCAGCCCAATTGCACCACTGGTAATGGTTATGGGATGGCGAGCTGGTCTCGCACACCTCTATTAATGGCAGCATTAATGCTGTCCTTCAGTCTCCTGGTTAATTGCGCAATGGCTCTCAGGCTGTTCCTCACTCCCGCGGTTCCGTTGCAGGCCTTCAACTCCATAAAGGTCGCTGCTCTGAGCGTCTCCCTGAGCCACTCTGTTAGTTCGTTTCTGTTAGTCAGTCTTTCGCTCGGCTCAAGAGCTTTCTCCATCTTCGTCTTTCGCTCGGCTCTGGCTCCAGGGGCTCACGGATTTGTCTGGGCTCCGTCTCCGCTTCTCTCTGAGCACTCGTTTTTCTGTCATCCCCCTCTGTGCATTCACCCTCTGTCAAGCCTCGGTATATCAAAATGCCGCGAGAAAGGCCCAGAATGGGGAGTAGGCGAGGCGGTTCCCGCGGTCGTGCCACCCATCAGCTATCCACCCCCACCTCGGACCCATCCTCGGATGCTTTGGAGTTCGGTCGCTTCAATTATCCAGCCACCAGAAGTGGCAGAGGCAGGGGAAGAGGGCAAGTTAGGATCGATGACTGTGAGCATAATGCACATCCCACTGCCCGTTTCCGCATTCGTGTTCCCTGGCAAACTCCTCCTTCATAGTCTCGGTTACGATTGAAAAGTGTGAGAATGCTAGGGGTTCGGGTGTTGTTCATCTTGGGGTTCCTACAGATCAGAGGACGGCAAATCCAAATGTTAACCAGCGCCAAGTCACAGGAGGCCTTTCTGTGGTGAATTCTGAAGCCAACGCAGGTCCGAGCGCGCCAGCAAGAGGAGAGCCTACAGGCTCAGAGGTCCATCCGTCCGACTCAGATGACTCAGCTCAATTTGGGTGTCGGGTCATTGAGGAACAGCCGTATACCTCAGATGACGAATGAACCAGCCCGTGCCTCCGTTTTTGTGTTGCATATGAAGAAGGAGTTCGCCTCCCTTTTGAGTCTCGGTGTTCATGTATGTTTCAGGTCTCTGTCAGTTAATGTTTTGTTTATGTTTAGCAATGGATAGCTGTGTGTCAATTTTGGAGTTTTATGGAAGTTAAAAGCACTGTTGTAAATCTTCCGCGGACTGAGGTCAAGAATTTTTTTGTAAAATGCCAACTTCATGGCAAGAATTTTCAAGGCAGCTGCCTTGCTGTAACACTTTTTGTATAAATAATAGGAGTAGACCGATTGAGAAAAAAAAAAATACTGAGAGGGGGGGGGTGAGTCAGTATTATCAAGTCAATTATTTTTCATTTCATAATCAGATTTGCATACACTACTCCAGTTAGTGAAAATGGCGTATATACATAACTACAGTTAAGGAAACTCGCGTATAACTTACAGACTTATAATTTAATTTATTCTTCAGATGTTGATCATTAATTCGTGTGTCAGAACCATATAAACAGTAACCAGGAACAATAAAACAGAACAGACAGTCACACATAAGAACACAAGATATAAGGTGGAAACCCAATGTGGGTGAAAACCACCTACTGCAATTCGTCTCTATCTTCTTTCAATTAGAAACTTCTTTTTGCAATGGATCAATACTGGTGTAGTCTTATACCAGTATGTAGGCTTCTACCTGCAGAAGGCTACGACCTTCTCTCATTTTCTAGCTTCTCCTGGAAGGGAGCTACAACCCCCTTAGCTCTTGTACTAGCTGATGTACTAGTACGTAGGTGCTGACCTACAGAAGGCTACAACCTCCTCTTTTCTTCTAGGGACCACGTTTCATAATTTCTTAGACTGGATCCATTAATGACAATAATCAAACATCAAATACATCTGAATCAACCGATCTCTTTTGCTTCAATCAAAACTGAATCAAACAATTACTTCTCTGAACGCTATAACCAGAATACATTGACAATAACCAGAAACCAATCCTGAACCCAGAACATTGCAACAATAAACAGAAGTAGCTAAAACATATTTCATGAGATGTACACTACTTCAATATGTATAACCTGCATACATACGCTTATCTATTAAGGCCAACCAGTGTATATGATGCTTTGACTTACTAAACGAGCGTGTATACACGCCTCTGCTGTGCCGAACCTACGTATAGATCTATAAAAGATAATTTACCCTTTTCACTTATTCAGACATTAGTTATACCAAGATTATCAGATTTATAGATCAAGTCACGCGCCAAATATAACAGATCAAAATCACACAAAGATATTACTATTCAAGCCTTAAGATCTTGACCCATCGATAGTAATTATCCTTCTTCTAGCACTCAGGTTCCTCCTTGGTTCAGATCCAGCTATGCACCATAACCCAATGACCAGTATACTAGATCTTGCTCCTCATAAGATATTCAATGCTCGAGTCAATGCATTTGCCTAATGATCTCCTTTCCCTTTTATAGTCTTAGGCCTTACTCAATACCATGGTTCAAAAACATAGAGAATCAATACCATGGACCCAATACCTAGGTTCAACACTTCGGACGAAATACCATGGTCCAAAACCATAGGTCCAAATAGCAAGGACTAAATACCATGGACCAAAAAATAAGTTTTCCCTCATGTACATGCTTTTCCTTGCATGAAAGTGCGTTCATACGTATACGCACATTTTGATCGGCTATCCCACGTGTATACGTGACTTGGCTAAGAGGAACCTGCGTATATCTCTTTTTTCTTCATTCTAAGGGCCTGAACTGTGATCTGTCATTTGAGTGAGTTGCCATCAAGGACAACACCTGTGCCATAGTGCCAAACCTGTGTCATAATGCCAACAATCTCCCCCTTTGGACTTGATGGCAACCCCAAGTCACTCATAGTCATTCTCCCCCTTTGTCATCAAGGGAAAAGGGTTATGCTCCCCCTGAGTACATGCTGAAATCTCTACTCTATTGTGCTGTCCATGCTCCCCCTGACTATAGGCAAGGTCTGCAAGAAGATGTTTTACAAGAAGAAACATGACTTTATACATCATAAATGACCTTCCTATCACCAAAGACGCATACATACATCCATCTCCCAACCAAGTGGGGATATACCAATATTGACTCATCCACCCAACCAAGTGGGGATACACCAAAAGTTTACACATGATAAAACAAGAACATTACATCATTCATCCCAGGCATAGTGGGGAAACCAACATAGGCCGTTACATGACCTTGATAATAAAAGAAATACATGACATAGAGATTAAATATTTAAGACAAGACTATGATAGTCATCAGCAACTAACATCAGAAGCATCTGTCAATCATCATCAAGACCAGTAACCATGATCTCCTTTTGCACCTGTTCCACCTGAAAGAAAATGAACCAAATATCTTCTAAGATAATGCCAACAATGCATTATTAGAAGTATATGTTCCCCCTGAACCTGTGCCAGATGGTCTCTGTCAGACCCATATTAGACTCTTTTCATCCTGAGTCTGGCCCCACTGTTTGTCTTCAAACCATAATATACGTGACTATGTCTACAGACACCTACGTATGTACGCGGATACACTTCATGAAACTCGCGTACAACCACTGTTTTTTGAAACTGATAATTTCAACAGCAAGATGATGCATCAACTACTCCCAGCTTCTATCTGAGGTATTCAAATGTCTCCCTGGGCAGTGGTTTGGTGAATATATCAGCAACTTGTTCCTTGGAGGGGACATACTCCAATTTGACCTTTTGTTCAAGCACTTGTTCTCGGAGAAAATGATATTTGATAGGTATGTGCTTGGTCTTCGAATGCATGACTGGATTCTTTGAAATACTGATTGCACTTGTATTATCACAAAAAATGGAGATAGGTGGAGTACAAGTGATTTGAATGTCTTGCAATGTTTGCATCATCCAAAGGAGTTGTGTGCAGCAAGATGCAGCAACCACATATTTTTCTTCAGTTGTAGATAATGTAATTGAAATTTGTTTTTTACTGAACCAAGATACTAATCTGGAACCCATAAAGAATGCACCACCACTAGTGCTTTTTCTAATATTCACACTTCCTGCCCAATCTACATCTGTATATGCATGAAGTGTGAGATCTGTATCTCTAGGATACCATAAGCCATAATTTTGAGTTCCTTGAAGATACTTGAAAATTCTTTTGACTGCCTGAAGATGAGTTTCCTTTGGATTTGCCTGAAATCTTCTGACTATTCCAACTGCATGCATGATGTCTGGTCGGGTACCTATTAGATAGAGCAGACTTCCAATCATTGATCTATAGGTTGGTTGATGCACTGCTGCTGATTCATCATTTGCGCTGAGGCTGCATCCTGTTACCATAGGGGTACATACCGTTTCGAATCCTCCATCCCATATTTCTTCAAAATCTGCTTGAGGTACTTGGTTTGTGATAGAAAGATACCATCTTTGTTTTGTTGGACTTGTAAACCAAGAAAATATGTGAGCTCACCAAGTAAGGACATTTCAAATTCTTTCTGCATCACCAAAACGAAGTTTTGACTCATGGCTTCTTCATTACTACCAAAGATGATATCATCAACATACACAACATGTATTAGCAATTTATCATTATCAATTTTTATATATAGATTGCTATCTATTGATCCTTTTGAAAAACCTTGTTGATGGAGGTACTTATCCAAATGATAATACCAAGCCCTTAGAGCCTGTTTAAGGCCATAGAGAGCCTTTTTGAGTCTGCATACAAGTTTTGGATCATTCCCAAGGATGAATCCATCTGGTTGCTCAATGTACACTTCTTCTTCTAAGTCTCCATTTAGAAAGGCAGATTTCACATCCATTTGATATACTTTGAACTCCTGAAAGCTAGAAAGAGCAAGGAACATTCTTATGGCATCAAGTCTAGCAACTGGTGCAAAAGTTTCTTCAAAGTCTATACCTTCTTGTTGAGCATACCCTTTGCAAACAAGTCTAGCCTTATTTCTAATAACATCTCCATTCTCATTCATCTTGTTTTCGAATATCTATTTTGTCCCTATGACATTCTTATCATTTGGTCTAGGAACTAACTCCCAAGTGTTATTCTTTTCAATCTGCTCAAGTTCTTCATTCATGGCCTTGACCCAGCATTCATCTTTGCATGCTTCACTTACATTTCGTGGTTTAGTGGAGGAGAGCAATGCTAGATAGCTTGAAGCTTCTGAAATAGTTCTTCTTGTTTGTACACCTGCCTCTTTCTGCCCCAAAATTTGAGTTTCTGGATGATTCTTCTGGACATACCTGGATGGAGTCTTTTCTTCTACCCTTATCTATTCTTCTAGTTCCTCATAGGTTTCTTCTTCATCATTAGTCTGATTTGATGTTGAATGATAGTCCTCATCATCTTCGAAATCTTTGGATTTTACCTGCCTTGGAATGTTTCCTTCTTCATCAACCACTACATCAATACTTTCAACAATTTTTCTAAGTCTTTTATTGTAACACTTATATCCTTTGCTTTGGGGAGAGTAACCAAGGAGAATGCCTTCATCTGCTCTAGGTTCAAACTTGCTAAGGTTTTCATCAGTCCTTTTGATGTAACATTTTCTTCCAAAAATTTTGAAGTATTTTACCGTAGGAGTCTTACCATACCAGAGTTCATGAGGAGTTTGAGTGCTGTTCACCCGGACGTTTGTCTTGTTGAGAATAGTAACGACAGCAAATGCAGCTTCACCCTAGAAGGTTGCAGGAGTTCCAGACTCATCAAGCATAGCATAAGCCATTTGTTGAACCGTTCTGTTCATCCTTTCTACTACTCCATTTTGCTGAGGAGTCCTTGGAGTAGAGAATTCCCTTCTTATTGTTCTTCACAAAAATTGAAAAATTCATTTGAGGTAAATTCCCCTCCTCGATCAGACCTGAGGCATTTGATTTTGCGATCTGATTCGTTTTCAACCAAGGCTTTGAATGCTTTGAACTTTTCGAAAGCTTCGTCTTTATGCTTCAGAAGTCCTATCCAACACATCCTAGAAAAGTCATTAATGAACAATATGAAGTATTCTTCTCCTCGAGGTGACCTTTTCCTAGATGGACCACATACATCTGTATGGAAAAGTTCAAGTGGCTTACTTGCTGATCCTTCCTTCTCAGGGAAATTAGTTCTGGTTTGCTTACCAAACTGACATGATTTGCATATTGTATTATCTGGAATTCTGATGTCAGGGAGATCACAAACTGCCTGATATTTGCATGCTTTCCTTATCTGAGAGAAGCTTAGATGCCCCAATCTTCTGTGCCATAGCCAGTGTTCATCATTCTTGCTTATATAGCATTGTTGTTGTCCTCCCTTGAGTATGTATAAATTATTTGGAGTTCTTATGCCTTTGATCACTGTTTCTCCTGTATCAAGCTCACAAACAATACATCCATTTGATCGAAATATTACCTCATTTCCTTGATCAAACATTTGACTGACACTCAATAGATTATGTTTTAAGCCATCAACATACATAACATTTCCAGCTTTGACTTTTTCTTTCAAAATAACAGAACCTTTACCTTTTATGAATGCAGGGGTGTCATTTCCAAATGAGACCTTTCTTTCCTTTTCTAAAGTACTATATGACTGAAGTTTTTCTTTATCACCTGTCATATGTTTTGAGCATCCACTGTCGATGTACCACTAATTTTCCTATCCTTCGGCATATAAGGCTATACCACATCTTTTTGGTTGCGGTTTTTTCTTTCTCCATGTTTTGGATTTCAATGAAGCTTGCTCCTTCTGAGTTGTTTGCTGAAACCTACTCCTGCATTCAGAATCTTCATGACCGAAGTTATTACAAATAGAACATTCTATTTCATTTTCAAGAGCAGAAAAGTTATTGTAGGTTCTTTTCATGATTCCAGTCACACTCCTTTGATTTCGTGCTTCTCTGGTCATGATGGTCTTGTAGGCAACACATTGAGCTGCTTTGTGTCCAAAGTTATGACAAGAGAAACATTGGCCATTGAAGAAATTCCTACGATTATCAAACCTTCCATCCAGGTGATTGTAGTTTCCATAGACATTCATTCTTGAGGCAAATTAAGAATGATTTACCTGCGGTTGGTTGTAGCTTCTGTTCATCCTTGAAGTAGATTTTCCCTGATGTACTTGGTGATCTTTGTTCATCCTTGAGGTAGATTGACCCTGATTTACCTGGTGATCTGCTTTATGCCTTTGCTGTCGATTGTCAACCTGTTCACTTCTCCTTGCTGCATCAAGATAACTTTTGGAGGTGGATGGCTTCTGTGCTTGAGATGCTTCTTTAGTATATCCAAGACCTGTCTTGATTAGTGGAGAACGCTGCACTTTGATAATCTCATCTAAAGTTTCAGATCCTTTAGCAAATCTAAGATTAAGAGCTTTTGTTTTCTCAATATCTTTTCTAAGTCCCACAATTTCACATTCTAACTTTTCATTGTGTTTTTCCCTTTTAGCAAGTTGGAATGTCAGAGTATCTATGATCATACTCTTTTCTTCTAAAAATATTTTAAGTTTAGAAATTTCTTCATAGAGATCATTTTCATCTATAGCATCCAAGAAATCATCATATTCAAAAGCCATCAAAATCTATAATCATTACATTTTTCATCTTCATCACTAATTGAAGATCCATCACTGTCTTCATGTGTATAATAGCTCTTCTTACTTACATTCTGTTTTCTGTTCCATCTAACTGGTTCCTTACCTTTATCAAGCTTATCTTTATGAGGACACTTGGTTGCATAGTGACCGATTCGTCCACAAGCAAAGCATTTGAAAGGTAGCTTACCTCTGAATCTTCCAGAACCCCGTTGAAGGTTCTTGAAAAAGTTTGATTCTTCCTCTCCTTTTGACATATGTCCTGACTCATTGTAACATCCTTTTCCTAAAGCTTTGAATGCGGCTTCTCTACTGTCTGATGGTCCCCCTTTTCTCATTTCGAAAGCAGTTAGGATTCCGTGCAGCTGTGACATGGTAATACTTTGTAGATCATGTTTCTCTTCTATGGTAGAGACTTTTGATTCAAACTTAGAAGACAAAGATGTTAGAACCTTTTCAACCAAAGTAACTTCTTTTATCTCTTCACCCAAGTTTTTCATACGATTAACAATCTCATCTATATGTAAGAAATAATTAGGCACACTTTCATCATTGTACATTCTGAGATTTTCATATTGAATTCTAAGAGTTTGTAGTTTTGCATGTTTTACCTGATCGTCTCCTTCATAGCTCAGAACGATCTTGTCCCACATTTATTTTACGGTTTTGAGCTACATAACCTTGACAAATTTTGATTGAGATAAACTCCCTAATAGAGTATTGACAGCCTTTGCATTTGTTTCATACTGCTTCTTACCAGCCGTATCTGTAGGATTTGCTGATGGAAATGTGTATCCTGCTTCCACGATATCCCAAACTTCTATACCAAGAGATTGAAGATGGTTGTGATTCTTACCTTCCAATAGACGAAGTTGCTCCCATCAAAGACTGGTGGCCTAATCGATGCCTATTTTTTGTAGTTGCTCATGATGATAGATCTTCCTTCAAGCGATCAAGCTTCTTTTGAAGGACCTGCTCTGATACCAATTGTTGGAAATAATACTGAGAGGGAGGGGGGGTGAATCAGTATTATCAAGTCAATTATTTTTCATTTAATAATCAGATTTTCATACACTACTTCAGTTAGTGAAAACGACGTATATACGCAACTACAGTTAAGGAAACTCGCGTATAACTTGCAGACTTACAATTTAATTTATTCTTCAGATGTTGATCATTAATCCATGTGTCAAAACCATATAAATAATAACCATGACCAGTAAAACAGAACAAACAGTCACACATAAGAACACAAGATATAAGGTGGAAACCCAATGTGGGTGAAAACCACCTGCTGCAATTCGTCTCTATCTTCTTTCAATTAGAAACTTCTTTTTACAATGGATCAATATTGGTGCAGTCTTATACCAGTACGCAGGCTTCTACCTACAAAAGGCTACAACCATCTCTCGTTTTCCAGCTTCTCCTGGAAGGGAGCTACAACACCCTTAGCTCTTGTACTAACTGATGTACTAATATGTAGGTGCTGACCTACAGAAGGCTACAACCTCCTCTTTTCTTCCAGGGACCATGTTTCATAAATTTTCAGACTGGATCCATTAATGACAATAATCAAACATCAAATACATCTGCATCAACCAATCTCCTTTGCTTCAATAAAAACTGAATCAAACAATTACTTCTCTGAATGCTGTAACCAGAATACATTGACAGTAACCAGAAACCAATCCTGAACCCAGAACACTGCAGCAATAAACAGAAGTAGCTAAAATATATTTCAAGAGACGTACACTACTTCAATATGTATAACCTATGTACATACACTTCTGTATTAAGGCCAACCAGCGTATACGCTGCTTTGAATTACTGAACCAACGTGTATACGCATCTCTGCTATGTCGAACCTGCATACATATCTATAAAAGATAATTTACCCTTTTCACTTATTCAGACATCAGTTATACCAAGATTATCAGATTTATAGATCAAGTCATGCTCCAAATAAAACAGATCAAAATCACACAAAGATATTACTATTCAAGCCTTAAGATCTTGACCCATCAATAGTACTTATGCTTCTTCTAGCGCTCAGGTTCCTCCTTGGTTCAGATCCAGCTATGCACCATAACCCAATGACCAGTATTCTAGATCTTGCTCCTCATAAGATATTCAATGCTCGAGTCAATGCATTTTCCTAATGATCTCCTTCCCCTTTTATAGTCTTAGGCCTTACTCAATACCATGGTTCAAAACCATAGAGAATCAATACCATGGACCCAATACCTGGGTTCAACACTTCGGATGAGATACCATGGTCCAAAACCATAGGTCCAAATACCAAGGACTAAATACCATGGACCAAAAAATAAGTTTTCCCTCATGTACATGCTTTTCCTTGCATGAAAGTGCGTGCATACGTATACGTGCCTTTTGATCGGCTATCCCGTGTGTATACGCGACTTGGCTAAGAGGAACCTGCGTATATCTCTTTTTTCTTCATTCTGAGGGCCTGAACTGTGATCTGTCATTTGATTGAGTTGCCATCAAGGACAACACCTATGCCATAGTGCCAAACCTGTGTCATAATGCCAACACAAGAAACATCAAAAGAAGAGGACATACACTAGGAACCAACCCTAGAGAAAGAAGAAATGAATCTAACCATATCTTGTAAAGCATTGGCAAGAATTACCACTCCTCAAACTCTCAAGATAGGACATATCAAGAAGAAAAATGTTCAAGAAGTGAAAGATCACATCGAGAAAGAATAAATGAATTCGACCATATCTTGTAATGCACTAGCCAGAATTACCACTCAAACTAACAAGATAGAAGGACATATCAAGAATAAAAAGGTAATAGTGTTGATTGATTCAGGAAGTACCCATAATTTTATTAATTGTAAGATTGCTAAGGAATTGAATTTCTTCCTATATCCAGCACCATAGTGTTAAGTGATGGTTGCAAGTGGAGGAACCATAAATTGCTCTGGAAAGTGCCATAATATCAAATTATCCATGGGAGAATATGTATTGAATAGCCCAATTCTTTCCATTCCAATGGGTGGTGCTGATGTTGTACTAGGAGTCCAATGGCTACAATCCTTGGGTAAAATAGCTTTTAATTTTCAAGAACGTTTCATGAAATTTTCTTCGAAAGGAAAGGAAGTTGAATTAAGGGGTATCACAAGGAAACTAGGAAAGATAATCAACTCTAACAGAATGATAAAGCTTCTAAAGAAAGAGCAAAGAGGCGTAATTTCATAATTATGTTCGCTAGAGGTTCCCACATCGAAATCATCTATTTCTCTAGATCTCCAAAAAGTCTTGGACAATCATTCCAAGGTATTTGAGACTCCCAAAGGCCTCCTACCTATTTGTGATCATGATCATGCTATTCATTTGATTCCATGAAGTGTTCCTCCAAACATCAGACCTTACAGATATCCATATGCCCAAAGGAGTGAAATTGAACATATGGTTGCCAAAATGTTAGAGGTTGTTATAATTATCCAACCAAATTTGATAAATGAAGCAAGAGATGAATGGAAGAATGACGGAGCAGGGTGGGGACTCATTCAAAAGTTGCGGAAGATCCCAGTTTAAACAATATTGACAGAACTTGATAAGGAAGGAAAAATCATATTGGAACTTGAGGTAGTCACAGAACCAAGGAATCGACAGCTACGAAAACGATAAATTTCAGAGTATCTCATCAAGTGGAAGAACTTGCCTGTTGAAGATTTCACATGGAAGGATGATAATTTTATACAGAAGCATCCAGAACTACTCAAGCGTTGAGGACAACACTTTTTGAAGGAGAGGGGCATGTTAGGTCCCTATACTACTATTGTAACCCCTTATTAGTATTAGTGCAACCCCCTTATTATATTGTTGTGTCCATGTAGTATCAATATTGTTATTATTGTACCCCATAAAAGCCCACTATTGTTATTTTTGTGCCCTTTCATTATTATTGTTATGTCGACTCTGATTATATTATGACCCCTTAGACTCCTATATATAGAAAGGAGGTCTTATCATTTGTATCATCCAAGAATTTTTCATTTGTGTAATGTAAAGGAGGTTGCCCCCTCGAAGAGGCTGAATTCTAAGGCGTTTATCTTTATTTTATATCTTTTTTTTGAGTTGGTTTCATAACAATCCATGACAACTATCACCATATCAATATATTCATAACAACATATTAACACTGACATGCATGACCAATGCACAACCGACATGCACTCATGATGACCACATCCAACAACAACAACATTAACGTTTCACATGGTGACACCACTACAACTATGAACAACGTCATGCATATGAAACAAGAAAATAGCCCATAAGAATAAGGAACACATATTTAATCGACATATATGCATGACCAACAGACACCGCCTATCTAGTCCAAGGGGTGAACCATGCTTTGATAACACTCCATAACCACCATCCTCCCACATTTACCCGAGTTAACTAGTCTGCTGGGGTACACATGTGACGAGAGGCTACTATGATGTGATTCAAATGCCCATGTACAATTAAAAAAGTGGAACTAACAAAACAAAACCATTATGACATTCCACACATGCTACAGAACCTTCAGGAGGCAACCGACCCTTCCAGGTGACCAACCTCTAAGACAAATTGACATTTCACTGATATGGACCCCCAACTTCTCCCATGACAAGTCATGCATGCGATTGAGGCCTTCTAGTCGCTCCCACAACAAGGCATGCCAACGAATGACTTTTTCAGCTAGTTTTGAGCTAGCGACCCCAAATTTTGTGCCACTTTTTCAGGGCCAAGACTCATACCACTACCTAGAACTTCATGAAACTTTCAGAAATGATAAATAACAATGGAATAAGGCTAAGAATTCAAACATTTAATCAATTAATTTACTGTACCCCTACTACCCATGACAAGGATTTTGTCAAACATTGTCACAAATATTCAATATACAGGTCATAACAATAGATCTGAAGCATTGATGCCTTATCACAATAGCTGCAATATCATTTATTATGTCATATCTTCATTATTCTTTCATTTTCTAATCAAAACATGATGAGAGCCATACATTAAGACTATCATAAAACATCATCTTAACTAACATATATTCAACAAAAATAACAAAGATATAATAGCCATAAAAACCAAATTTGAAAAAGTATATTTACCCATCAAATACAAGACGAAAGTAGCTCTTATTAACATATGAAAAATGCAACTAGTTCTGGGACTTCCACATACCACTTGACCATAGATTGGTTGAACCAAATCTTTCTTTCATCCAATCACCCCCGTGCTAATAACTAATCAATATGGAAAAGACATCCTATGATGGGGATATTCCACTAAAGGAATGTTCAATGTAAAGGAAATAAACAAACTAGCTGCAGGAGATACTCCGAACATCTGTAGCCCCATCTAGAGGAATATATGGAAATAACACTTATGGTCAAATATGACTCTTTTCCTCTGGTTGGTGTGTCGTAAGAGAATCTTAACGTGGGATCAACTTCAAAAGAGAGGAGTACATGGGCTGTCCTATTGCATTATCTATAATGAACATGAAGAAACAACATAACACTTGTTGAATACTTGTACCTTAACAGAGAAATTTTGGAATAAGATAACTCTTCTCTTTGGTCATCAAGATAGGGATCAACACAAAATTACTGAAACTATCGAAGCATGGAGAAAAGGGCTCTTATCAAGTCTTGTACTTAATAGAGCTTGGAGTTTGGCTTTAGGCTTCCTACTATGGGAAATATGGAAAGAACAAAATAGAAGAATCTTCAAGGATCAATATTTAAACCTTGAAGGGGTATCGAAAGGGATAATTTAAAATATTAGAGAAACAATCCTAGTTGATAAATGGAATCCATATGATTGGTAGGTTTCTCCCCATGAGGCCCAAATTCTCAATCAATTGAACCTATCTCTCCAAATGATAGCTCCTTCATCTTGGAAGCTTATAGTTTCTCCGAGATTGTCTCTGTCCTAGTACTATGCCCCTCCATAGGTTTTTGTGAAACTTAACTTCGACAGTGCCTCAAAAGGAAATCCTGGGGATGCTGGGTATGGAGGTATTTTCTGAGACCACTGATACAATATCATGATCCTCTATGTTGTGGATTGTGGCTATGCCAGTAACAATGAAGCTAAATTCACTACATTGGAAAAAGGCTTAATTATCATTGTGAGAGAAGGATACAAGAAATTGGTAATAGAAGGGGATTCTCATCTTGTGATTGAGGCCCTCAGGAAACTCAATCAAGGTTTTAGCAGTGAAAATATTAGTCACAGCTGGAGAACTGGTAGACTACTCCAGAACATTGAAAATCTCATCACTGAGTTTGATTACATAATCCCGTCCCATGTTAGAAGAGAAGGTAACACTGCAGTGATTTTTTTGGAAAATTAGGGATGCCAAAATGTCGAAAGGACATTGGATTGAACTTGGCATACAATGGAAAATTGAGAAGATTTGGATCAATCAAAACAAATCCTAAGAAGACATGCTAATGATAGCAACCCTCAATACCAATATTTGAATCTAAGATCCTCGATTGGGGTGCAAGCTCGCGTAGTGGTCTTGGTGGGATCCATGTCAAGAAGAGAGTATTCATGAGGGAAAAATCAAGTTAGCCAAATGACGACCCTCATTTAACTGTCTACATGCGAAAGGTGGCAATGAGCGTTGTTAAGAGTTTTGGGAGGTGTGGTTTTTAATTAATAAGTTTGGCTTTGAGGTCCTGTTTTAGAACTAGTGTGTGGTCGTCTAATTTGGGTAAGCGGTTCCTCCAGGCTCCAAGCGTGGGTGTGGACAGGTGGCTCCTGCGCTTCCTCACCTCTCATTCGACAACATATTGGTGCAGTTATGATCTCTTAGTTAATTCTATTTTCCTTCTCCCAGGTCTGGTTCTCTTTCATTACTTGAACATAATGATGGTTGTTTCTAATTTGGGAAGTGTGGGAAGTATTGAGGGTTCCTCAGTTGTTATTGAAGAAAGAATCATTATATGTGTTCTCTGACCTGTGTTCTCTGCCAATCTCTCTATGCTATTTGGAATTCTACTTTCTATGATGGCTTTGTACTCTGCAATTATTGTTGGGGTCTCATACAATGTTTTGGGTTTATGGGATTTTGAGCAATTAGTTTATTAATGATATACCACCTTCTTTGGGTGACCTGGGTTAATCGTATAAAGAATTATCTTGCCTGACAATGACCTATGTTTTCAAAGGGCTTCCGGGTTCAGAAGGAAAACAAATATGGCCCTTTGAGTTGTGGCTAGGTCAATGCCGAGGAGGGTTCTGATTTTTCTAACTCGGTTTCTCACTGTTTTTTTGTATCATGTCTGCTCACTTTTTTAGGGTTATATCTCTTCTAGCCTAGTAAAGCTCCCATGTCTTCTAGCCTCTCCGCGGGTAGATATTTTTCTTGGTCGGGCTTCTCGAAGGTTGGACTTTTATTTTTTTGGTTTCGGTATCATTCTCCCTTGTGTGGTTTGCAAGACATTCCTATGTCTCGACCCTCCTCCCAGAAAAGGAACAATGGTCGGGGACACCAGGCCCAAAGTCGCAATAGAGGTCAAGGGTGTGGAGGCAGGCAAGCCCAGCCTCCACTAGCTAGGGGTAGAGGGCATCGAGGAAATGTGGGGAAGTCATGGGAAGCTACTTAGGTATACTATAGTAATATTCCTCCCCCTGTCTGCTGATTGATATCCAGTTGGGAAATAGAGCTAAAACAACAGGTTGAGAACTGTGATTTAGACATGGAGAAATGTAAGTCTTTAGTCTAGGACCCTCGTCACTCTCATGGAAGATACACTCAGTTCCAACAAACAATTTATCTATACTGGATTATGAATAACATCATGGCAAAAGTAATAGGGTCTAGTTTTGTTGGGCCACCCAAACCATATTCTTCTCTACAAGAAATTCATTGAGAATTTGAATTGATCCAACACCATATCTAACTCGAAAATGTTTGCCTCAACCAGATCGAGAAGCACATCCCTTGCCTTCCTCAGAAAAAGTTGTCAGGTTCCAGCGCCAAATATCTTTAACCTATTGATTCCTCTAATGAGTAACATGATGATTAGTATGGTTATGTTTTCTAAAATTTTTGTGTAGTTCATATGATGGATTTACAATATTTTTGTTTATGTTTTAGCTATATATATATATTAGGAGTAATAATAATATTCATACTTATATTGCATTACTAGACATTTTGAGAACCTTTAAATAATGGATGGCTTACAATGCAGTTAGATGGCCAACATACTCAGTCTCCTAGTGGGTGAGTTGAGGCCATCTAACACTATTAGATGTGTATGTAAGCTTTTTCTACTTTTTGAAAAGAAATAGAAATGATCTACCAAGCTTACAATATATATCTATATATATCTATATCTATCTATATATATATATATATATATATATATATATATATATATATATATATATATATATATATATATACACATATACATATACATATACATATATAAACTAAATGGAGATGTCCATCCATTGATATCTTTTTTCTTACATTCCACATTTCCTAAATTGAGATTTTACCCAATCTTAAGTGCCTAGATACCAATTGAGAGTTAATTTTCATTCATTAATTTTGTATCATTAAAATTTCTTTCCAAAGTATTTTTCTTATCTTTGAATCTTTTAATGCTAATCAAGATCTTCTTTATGAATTGATTTTTGCTATATCATCTCTTCTTCTCTAGCTAGCATACCTTCCAATTTATAAGATTTCACAAAATGTGATGAGGTGATGTGCCATTGTATTTTATTTTATTTATTATTATTATTATTTTATTTATTTTATTTTTTCTTCAATTCATTTATTTTCTCTCACATCCTTTCTATTATTTCTTGCATTTGAAATTTCTTCCATAACAATCTCAGGTTCCCTTTTCCTTTAATCTTAATGAATTAAACTTGAGAATTCAAATTTGATATTCGCCTTTAAAACATCTACAATTCCAATTCCAATTCCTTTTTAGCCCATTCCCTTTTGTACCTTTCCCATTTTCCCATAAATAAAGAGAGATATCCTTAATTATCTCTTTCTTGCCTCTTGCAATGCTCAAGCTTTCTTTGAAAATTTCTGATTTAGCAAAGGGTGCATTTGTTGGAGTGAGTTGGGGGTTTAAAGAAATTTCCATGAAGCATAACCAATACAATTGACAAAACACCCTAGGCACATGTTTGAGGATGGATGAAGGTTTCCCAATGTTTGTCAAGTTATAGTACTTGAGATAAAGAACAAATGCCATTACATTAAAAAAACTACTAGGTCCAAGATAAAATGAAAACAAATCCCACATCTTTTCTCTCATACCATCTTTGAAAGGATAATTACTATGCATATGGATGAATTTGTGTAAGTGAGTACTCTACCACTATATCCATGGGACAGTTAAATACATCTAGCTCCATTACCATTCATCACTATGGTTCTTCTTAAGGGATCAACCTCATTACCATTCAACACATGGTTCTTCTTAAGGGATCATCCTCATACTAATATAGGAATTATAATCATTCATTGGAGGTGGAAAATATCTAATGCCCCACCACTTTGCCCTCAGTATTCCAACATTCAAACTTAATGCTTCATTATCTTGTTTGTCAACTAAAGTGTTGATTTTTCCAAGAACATTGATAAAAGTTTATGGATTCAAAGGTTTGAGATAGAAGAGTTTTAATGACAAGTCTACTTAGGTGAGCGTTTTTTGGATTTGTTTTGTGATGCACATATCGAACATTAAAGTCTACTTAAGAGAGTGTTTTTTGGACTTGTTTTGTGATGCACATATCAAAGAACTTTAATAATGAGTTTTCTTAGGAGAGTAGTCTTTAGACATGTTTTGTGTTACATATATCAAATTATTATTGAGGAATCTCCTATAACAAAAATTTGTTTCATCCAAAATGCATTTATAATTATCAATCCTTGGTAAAGGGATATTAACTTGATAGTTAGTTGTCTCACCTAATCCTTAAGCATATGTAATTTTTTTTATTCCCATTAAGGTAATGGATGATCCTTTGTTGTTAGGCTATTTAGATATTTAGGATTTAGTTAATATCAACTTGTTCTAAAGTATATTTTGGTAAAAATGTGTTTCTTTAGTATGCATTTACAGTTATATAATCCAATGGTCATAATATATTCTAGACATAGAGTGATATGATAGCTCATATTCTCCTTGATATTAACAACTATTGATCCATGGCTTGGCAGTTGAATGGTCTATGATATCTATTTAAAAAGCATGGAGGATCATTTACTAATGATCAATTATGAGAAAGTTTCTTATGTGGAAATTTATCTTTTTCATTAATAAATTGCCTCAAGTGGCCACAATGGTTGGGTGGAGCTTTGCATTGTTTCCCTCCTAGAGGTTTCTATCCATGTAAAAAACTCAAGTTATGTTATCCGATCTAGTTGTGTGGATGATTACCTAAGGTGTTCATCATATGTGGTATACCCTATTTTACTGAATATGATATCAAAGTCTATTTTAAAGTTTGTTAATAGGGATTTTGAACCTATGTTGCTATATTTCTCGGTTCTATTAATTTATTGTATTTATTGGTTGAACAACTATTCCATTGTGGTCAAAGAACTATTTTTAGTTGAATTTTTTTTTGTGTCACCCAAAAATGTTTCTGTTTTTTGAGTTAATATTTCAGTTTTACTATTTTTATTCTTGGACTTATACTCTTATTGGTATGCATATGCTCTTTACTATGTGATATTCTTGATCTTGGAAAATTAGAAATAGAGTAAACTTATTTGAGATTTAACCCCATTATTTTTTAGATATAGTTTTTTTTTTTAAATGAATTATCGATTGTTTTTGTGTGGGGTTGTATTGAAGTTTTTTGTGGGAAAAACCAAGGTTTTTTGGGGTAAGCACACACTTTGAGAGAAATAATATATGAAAAAGAAAAAAGAAAAAAGAAAAATCCTCCCTCATTCTTAAATCAAATTTGTTATATATTAAGTATTACATCACTTCATTGAAAATAATTTGATTTATAAGAGATTTTGAGTTATATATGTTGATTTTCTAGTGAAATCAAGACTAGTGCAATTTTTCAAACTGATAACTACTCCCAATGTTACAATATTACTTCTTTAGATAATTCCAATAATCAAATATTTATACATGAATAATTTCAAATCTTCACATCTACAACAGAGAAATATAGATCACAATAAATAATGTGACAAGAGACAAGATACATCAAAATTTAGGCTAGAGACTATCATAAAACCCACAAGGGGAAACCCAAAAATCTTTCCTTATGAGAGAGAGTTCAATTCATCAATTGTACATCAGTCAAAATAACATATCTTTTATAAGATCATATGGACAAAACTTTGTCCTTTTCCTCAGTCAAAGAGATAAGGAGCCACATAAAATCACTTTACCACATAGATAAGGAGCCACAAAGAAGCTCACATACCACAGGGAATAGTGCCAAAAAGAAGATAACATACCACAAAGAATAGTGCCACAAAGAATCTTACATACCACAAAGAATAATTCCACAAACTTTCGCACATTCTATATAAGATATAAGCCAGATATATTCATATGAAGCACATAAAACAATGCCACAAATACTTCACTTTAGTCATATAAGAATGTTTACAGAACTCGACCTCCTTTTGTCTTCAAGAGAAAGGTATAAGATTTTGTTTTTAGATCCTCAAACTCCTTTGCTAGAATAGAGATGATTTGATTGCCCAAATGAGGAGGAGAGGTCTCATATAGATAGCTTCCAAAGGGGGTTGAATGGGTGCCTCCAAGGGCTAGGCTGACTTGATCAAAGAGGGGGTTGAATTGACACTTGTAGGGTCATAAATGTAAATTTAAATTTTCCTTTTATTTTATTAATTAAAATATCGACCATGGCTACTAAATTTCCAACACTACCCCTTAGACAGGGAAGTGTTTTTCATTCTCTCTTAAGATCAATCTCCCTAACCAATCCATAGGTCTCTCAGCGACAACCCAAGGGAGAGATTAGATGTACAAGTCTCTCACTCTCTTAAGATAAATCTCCCTGACCAATCCATAGGTCTCTCAAAAAGAACCCAAGGGAGAGATCATATGTACAAGTATCATCATAAGAAAAGATACATAACACCCAACACATCCCATAAGAAAAAACCAAATGGCATCGTGGTCAGTGCCCAACTAACCAATGGGATCAAACAATATCATTCATGGGGTCAAACTCTCCAACCATATGCAATGGTTTCTCAATCAAGCTCAATGACCCAAGAGAGTATACATAAGGTCCATCTCGTCGACCATAAACAAAGGTATCTTGGCCCATGACCAAAGGGAGGAGTAAATATCCCCAACTAGATAGTATCTCAGTCCATGACCTAAGGGAGAGAACTCATCCTTCTTGACCAAACTCATTGGCCTCTTAGTGAACAACCTAAGGAAGGGAACTCAAGGTCAATCTCCTGGACCAATACATTGGTCTCTCGATAATACCTAAGGGATAGATCACAAAATTAGTGTCCCCGACCAAACTCATTGGCATTTCAATCATCATGATCTAAGGGATCACTTCATGGCTTAGAACCAAGCTCCTTGACTAGACTCACTGGCTTATCAGTCAACCGACCTAAGGGAGTGCCAATCTTCCCGACCATAATCTATGGCCTCTCAGCTACAACCCAAGGAAGATTCATGATGTGATATAATCAATTTTATATTTCTTTAAGAAGAATCCTTAACCACTCTAAGATTCTCATAGAAGAAATCAAACACCATCCAAGATAGTGGCTTTGTCAAAACATCAACAACATGCTCATAAATAGAAATGTATCTGATCCTCACAATTTTTATTTGTACAACATCTTAGATATAGTGCTTTGACCTGTCATGAGAAAGAAGATTCTCAGAAAGCTTCACACAACTTTAATTGTCACAATACATTACTATCGATTCCAACACCTAATCAAACAAGTTGGAAAGAATCTTTCGAAGCCACATATCTTCACAACAAGATGAACAGGAAACAATGTACTCAATGTCAGCTATCCTAAGAATTTTTTTTTTTCTTCTTACTAGACCATGAAATCATAGCAGAGCCCAAGCTAAAATAGAACCCAAAAGTGCTCTTTCTATCATCAAAGCATCCAACCCAAACAACATCAGTAAAGTCATGCAGTTTCCATTTTCCATTAGAAACATATCTCAGACCATAGTCATTGGTGCCATTCAAATATCTTAATCTATGTTTTGCTGCAACCCAATGCACATGTTAGGGCTCAACTAAGATTTGTCTCAATGTGTTCACAGTATAGTAAATATTAGGTTTAATGTTCACCAGATAGTTCAATGAGCTAATCAGTTTGCGATGCATAGAGGGATCAATCAAATTAGAATCATAGTCTTGTATCTTCTTCAATTTTTTTACGATGGGAATGTCCATGGACTTGTAGTCCATCATGCCAGATTTTAGGAGGATCTTAATCATGTACTTTCCTTATCCAATAAATATTCCATTATGCATTTTCCAAATTTCCAATGCATAAGACCAAGATCCTTCATCTCAAATTCAGAATCAATTCCCTCTTACAATAGACAATAATAACTTCAGCCCCTGTAAAAAACATAGCAACAAAATCAAGGGTTCACCTTGAACAACATTGGATCAACATTATTCCTCAAGACTTCTAACCATCTTCATCTTGGAAGTCACAACTGAATTATTTTCATTATGGATCAAAACATGTTCTAATCAGGCTCATCTTTTCTACTCCCTTTGAATCCCAAGCTCATCCAATCATGAGTCTTTTTTCACTATGTTCTTCCATCCTTCATTGATTGCCACAAATTTGGAAGTCTTTATTACGAACTTGCAATCCTTACTAGGAGGCCATGGAAGAAAAAATACAACCAAGAAATATATGAAATGGCAAGAGACTAGTAGTAACAACAATAATTATAATAATAATAAAGAAAAAATGTATATTTTGAGAACATGTTAACTCCCTCTTGATCTCAACTTTCTTTCATCCAATTTGGAAAACATCCTTTTCCACATCATCATTCATGCAGGAGCCAGGGTTTCCTCTATTAGTGGAAGCAATAAATCCTAGGGTTTTACTTGTCCAACCTATGTTGTTGGTTAGGGTTTATAAACCCTAGACATATAAATGTCTAATGCTCCATATCCAAGACTGACAATCTTCCTAGACTCACAATGTTCTTGTTGATAATTCTTGGTCATTCCAAAATTGGTTTCTGAAACTCATTGTAGTAGCATCATCCATATAACCATTGAATAATTTATTACTTTAGGACTCAAATCATGCCTTATCACCAGCATGTACAATGCATCTTTTTAGGGCCTTAATAAGGTTCACGACAATAGATCTTGTAATTCCAAATTTGGATCATAATGCAATATCTTCTATAAGTCTGTTAACATACTTCATTGAGTAAGAGATGTTGTCATATCTTAAAATATACATATTGGTCAACACTTTGAGGAATTCACATTGAATCATTTCAAGATGTTTCATGTGCCATATGTTAATTAATGCATTTGTATTGATGTCCTTTATACAATGTGCAAGATTTTTGACAAAGTTCCCTTTTTATTCTTTAATGCATGCTAAGAATACTTCAAAGAATAATAGTGGAGAATACCTCAAAATAAGACATCAAACTTTAGACTCGCATCATATTGTACATCTGATATCTAATTCTCATGAACAAGTTCATTCAATGCTAGAAAATGATTTTGATATTGAAGAGGGAATCAACCTTGCTTTTTTTTTTATTGAATTAGGGTTCCTTCAAGAATGTGATACTTCATGGCTTGAGAGTTGTCAAGACATTTTTTTTAATGTTAAAAAAACAAGTTATGTACCTCAAAATTTCAATCTTGAATGGAAATCTATAATACTTTGTGACTTTTATCAACAAACTTTCCATCTTCAATATTTCAGGCTTAACTGAGGTGATACTTGAATTCATCTTTACAATTGTCCTTCATATGATGCATATAATATTGTCCTTCATATGATGCATTAAGGGTTATACATGCCTCTCATCCAAGGATTTCAAGGAGACATTAATTTTCAATTTCTCATATATCTATGATTGTCGTTTCCTTTTGTCATATTAAGGAAACTTTTATATCACATATTAATAGTAATTCCTTAAAGGATTAAAATTTAGAAAGATGGGGGGACTTCATCATATCTGATCTTGAAGAGTCTAACAATTTTTTTTTGGGTGTGGAGCTTAATTATATTCCTGATTTTACAGAGGATTTTGTTTCAGTCATGTTGGATCCTTGTTCCTAACGGGGCGGAAACACCACCCATTTAATCGCCATCAGGGCGGGGGGGATCAATGACGATTTTTATGTGCCCCCCCGCAGGGGTTCGGGGAGAGTGCCTCTGAAGCTAAAAATAGATGAAAGATTTCCTCATAAAATATTGTAATTTCATAGTCAATCTTGGCTGTTCATTAGGTGAATGATCTGATAGTAGAAGTTATGTTAATTTAGGGGTTTTTTTCCCCTAGAAGGCACCCCCTCAATTTATATAAGGAATTGTATTATGGCTGTGGATTATTATTTTGAGTGAGAGAAAGAGAAGAGGTTGTGTGAGAGCGAAGAGAAAATTACATCGGATTTGTTGTAGGTTGTATCTCTTTATTTTTCTGGATAATATAAAAGGAAGGATTGGTTGTTTCTCTGTGGACGTATTATCTCTTGTTTTATGCATTTCTTTATTTGTGTTTCTGCAATATTTTTTGTATTTCATTACTCTGTTAATTAATTTATAACAACTAGTATTAGAGTCGAAGGTCTATTTAGTTAATAAATTGACATGAGAGAAGGGTTCCTGGTTTGAGTGGGAGCAATGGCGGAAGATGGTAGGTTTAGGGTCGAGAATTTTAACAACCAAAACTACCAGTTGTGGAAGATGCAGATGGAAGATTATATGTATCATAAAGATCTGTACTTACCATTAAGTAAAAAAACAAATAAGACAACGAGTATGAAATATGTAGAATGGGAAATTCTCGATAGAATGGAAAAAGGAGAAATACAATTGTGTCTGGCAGCATCAATGGCATTCAACATTTCAAAGGAAACGACAACATAAGTCTTAATGAAGGCATTGAAAAAACTATATGAAAAAACCTCGGCCTCAAATAAGGGATTTCTTATGAAGCATCTATTTAATATGAAGTTGTCAGAAGGCAGTTCTGTTGCTGATCATTTAAATGAATTTAACATAGTTACCAACTACTTAAGTTCTGTAGGGGTAAATTTTGATGATAAAGTTAGGGCTCTGTTGTTTATGTGCTCATTGCTAGAAAGTTGGAATGGATTTGTTATGGCTATCAATAACTCTATCTTTGGATCTAGTACTTTAGAGTTTTATGATGTTGTTGGTGCTATCCTTAGCAAGGAAATGCGATGAAAAAGATCAGGTGAGAGATCAAGTAGCACTTTGACTGCAAAGACTAGGGGAAGAAAAATTGAAAGAGGAAGGAGCCTACGAAATTGTAGTAAGTCAAGAAAAGGCACATATAAATCCAGATCATGGATAGTGTGCTTGAAATATGGAAAGAAAGGGAACCCGAAGAAACAATGTAAATATCAGAAAGGAAAAGAAGGAGATGGACAAAATGAGAACAATCATGAAGCCAATGTGATAGGTGATGTGTTGCAATATTCTTTGATTATTTCATTACAAAATATTATTAATGCCTGGGTTCTTCATTCATAGGCTTCATTCCATGTTACACCTAATAGGAAACATTTTGATGACTATGTTCAAGGAGATTTTGGACATGTTCGTTTGGGTGATGATAAACCTTGTAAAATCATTGGAATGGGTAAGGCTTTTATAAAGAAACAAAATGGAAACCAATGGATATTGAAGGAGTTAAGGCATATTCTTTTGAGAAATTTAGGGCATAGAAATTAAGTGATTTCTGTTCTTTTAGTAACTGCTTGTGAGTGATTTTTACTTCTTTATATTAGGATCTTCTTTTAATTAGGTTATTAGTGTTCTTGTTCATCAAACAAATACCGATGCATAAACTATAAAGACAAGAGACACATAATATAGGCTATCAATGAGGGCCAAAACCTCTCACTGAGAGGAAAACCCAAACAAATTCTTCTTCTTATAGAGATTCCAAATGACAAATACCAAGACCAAGAACCTTGACCTATTTGCCTCTCTAAGACCAAGACACAAAGATTATAATATTGACCCTTTCCTTCCTTGAGTCAATAATGGTCAAACTATTGATTCTTCTTTCCTTCTTGGCTGCTCCTTAGACTTGAAATTCCTACAATTCTTGGCTTCCTTCAAAACTCAGATTCCTTTCTCGGCTTCCCTTCAGATCTCAGATTCCTTTCTAAAGTTCTTGAAAATGGCCTGTAATATTTCAGACTTAGCTTCAACTCTTAACTCATTTATATGTTTTGAATTCCTTCGCTCTAGATGGAGGCTTCTATTATGGTAATACAGATTGAGCATCACCCTAAATTTCTCTGTGGCTAACATGTAATAACTCGTTTTCTTCTGCAGTCACTACACCTTGCACGTGTGAAGAGTATCCACCCAAAATAGATCAGAGATAACCTTAGGAATGTTCTCCCTTCCTTTTCTTGGTGATAGGATTTCTTCTTGATGAAACTCTCACTTTATTTTGGCTTCAATCCTTGACCGAATTGTGTTTGAAATTCTATCTCTGAAATAGGGTCAAGTTACGCTATTTATAGTTGTTTCCCATGCTAATTGGCCGAAATGACATGTGGTGAAACAACGTGTCCTTTTATGAAGATATTATTATCATTTTTGATGAATTGTAGGAGGAGACTTTGCTTGGCCTTGGAGGGATATTTATAATTATCTAATGACTCATACAAAATGAAACATACCGAAGAAGGGTCCTTCATACATAACATTGAATCTGTTTGAATTTATGACCAATCCTAAAGGCTCACAATGGGAGCCATCACAAAAATAATTTTATTTTTCTTTACATCAATTACATAAAATCACAATTACACATGTCATTATGAAGACTGAACCTAGTTACACTTTTCAACATGTTCCATATGTGAAGAAAAATATAATTTCAACAGGGAAGTTAGGTGGTGAAGGTTGTGTATCTACATTCACAGATAAAACATGTAAGGTCACTAAAGGAGCCCTCGCAATAGTGAAAGGAGAAAATGTTGGTACATTGTATGTATGCAATGATATTTCTTATTCTTTTAACACTTTGACCTCCACAGGAGTAGATATGACATTGTGGCATCATAGGCACAAACACATGAGTGAGAAAGGGATGCAAATTCTTCACTCAAGAAATTTGTTGCTAGGTTTGAAGCATGTTGATTTGTGTTTCTATGAAAATTGTGTTTACAGAAAAAAAAAGAGAGTCAGATTTATCAGAGTTGGAAAGGAAAAGAAGAGAGAAAAATGAGGACTTATTCATGCAGATGTATGGGGACCTTCTCATGTATCATCTCTTGATGGTTCTTGATATTATGTTACTTTTATTGATGATGGAACTAGAAAAACATGGATTTATTGTATTCAAAATAAATATGATGCATTTAATACTTTCAAGAAATGGAAATCTTTGGTTGAGAATGAGACATGAAAGAAGTTGAAGTGTCTCAGATCAGATAATGGAGGTGGATACTGTAGTAAAGAGTTTGATAACTACAGTTCAGAACATGAAATTCACATAGAGAAGACAGTTCCAAGAACACCACAGGAAAATTGTGTGTTAAAAAGAATGAACAAGACAATCATGGAGCGTGTAAGGTGCATGAGATTGCATGTAGGTTTTCCCTTACAGTTTTGGGTAGATGTTGTAGATATTGTTGTTTATCTAATAAATAGAGGGCCTTCAAGTTCCTTGGATGGTGGTATTATAGAGGAGGCATGGATAGATAAAAAGGTAAACTACTCATTTTAAAAAACTTTGGGTTGTGAAGCCTTTGTCCACATTCATAAAAAAAATAGAACATGGCTTGAGGAAAAAATCAAATAAATGTACCTTTATTGGATATTGTGTTAATGATTTTGGTTATCGCGTATATTATTATTAAAATAAAAAAATAATTAGGAGCAGAGATTTCATATTCAATGAAAAGGTACTGTATAAGAATCAAATGCAAGAAATGAAACAGGAAAAGGAAAACAAAGAATATGCAGTGCTTGATGAGATCACAGAAAAAACTAAAGGTGCCTGAAAATCATAATGATCAACAACCACAAAAACAACATCAACCACAACAGCAACAAGCACCTCTAACACCTATAAGTGGTGTGGGAAGATCTACCAAGATAAGTAGACCCCCTGAACGATACTCTCCTTCATTATATTATGTATTGTTGATTGATTCTGGTGAACCAGAAAGATATGAAGAAGTAATGCAGATAGAAACTAGGAAGAAGTGGGAGTAAGCCATGGAAGAAGAGATGGGCTCCTTGATGCATAAATAGTCTTGGGACATAGTCAAGTTGCATGCAGGTAAAGCACCATTGCAAAATCAATGGGTTTATAGGTTGAAGGAAGAAGATGGAGGAAAACCGAGGTATAAGGCTAGACTTGTGGTAAAGGGGTTTGCACAAATGAAAGGTATATAATTTGATGACTTCAATCAGAAATATTTTAAGTCTAGTGGCAGTAGAAGATTTGCATCTTGAGTAGTTACATGTAAATACAACCTTTCTCCATGGGGATTTGGAGGAAGAAATATATATGCAGCAACCAAAAGGGTATGCGGTCAAAGGAAAGGAGAATTAGTATGAAAATTGAAGAAGACATTGTATGGCTTAAAACATTCTCCAAGGAAGTGGTATCTAAAATTTGTCCGGTTTATGTCTGAGCAAGGTTATACTAGATGTCACTCTGACCATTGTGTTTACCTTAAAAAGAAAAATGATGACAACCATATTATATTGCTATTGTATGTAGATGACATGCTTGTTGCAGGGCCTAACATGCAAGAAATAAACACGCTCAAAATAAAATTAGCAAATTCATTTGCGATGAAGGATTTGGGTGCTACAAACAAATCCTTGCTATGAGAATAACTAGAGACATGAAAAATCACAAATTAACATTGTCTCAGAGTGAGTAAATAGAAAAGGTGTTGGAAATATTTAATATGAAAAATACAAAACCAGTTAGTACACCTTTGGCTAGCCATTTCAAACTAAGGATATGTGTCCCAATACCCAAGAATAGATGGATTATATGTGTAAAGTTCCATATGCATCAACAGTTGGAAGCTTAATGTATGCAATGGTTTGCACAAGGCCTGATGTTGCACATGCAGTGGGAGTTGTAAGTAGGTATATGAACAATATAGGAAAAGAGCATTGTATGGTAGTGAAGTGGATTCTCAGGAATTTGAGAGGTACCACAAATCAAGCATTATGCTTTTGTGGTTCAAAAATTACTCTACAGGGATATGTTGATGCAGATATGGCAGGTGATAGAGATAACAGGAGGAGCACCATAGGGTATGTGTTTACTGTAGGTGGAACAATTGTCAGTTGGGTTTCAAATTTGCAAAACATTGTTGTACTTTCAACAATGAAAGAAGAGTATGTTGTTGCTAGAGAGGATAGTAAATAAATGATTTGGTTACAAAGGTTTATGGATGAGTTGGGAAAGAAGGAGACAGGCAGATTATACAGTGATAGCCAGAGTGCCATCCTTCAAAGAACTCAGTGTTTCATTCCAAGTCTAAAAATATACAACTAAAGTACCATTTCATATGGTCAGTGTTGGAAGATGGACAATTGAAGTTGGAAAATATACACACTAGCCATAAACCTATAGATATGTTAACAAAAGTTGTAACCAAGGAGAAATTGAGATTCTACTCAGTTTCAATTGGTTTTCAAGTATGATGATGAAGATGAGAAACAACAAGGTCCAAAGTGGAAGCATTTTCTAGCAAGTGAAGTAGCGATGAATTTTGTATAATCAGTCTCCAAGTGGGATATTGTTGGGTTTGGAGCCTAATTATCTTCCTGATTTTTCAGAAGTTTTTGTTTCAATCACGTTGGATCCTTGTTCCTAATGGGGAAAGAATACCACCCATTTAATTTCCATCAGGGGGGTCCATGAGGGGGCAATGATGATTTTTATGACCCCCCCCAAGCGGGGGTTCAGGTGCAATGCCCCCAGAGCTAAAAATAGATGAAATAATTCCTTGTAAAATATTATAATTTCATAGTAAATCTAGGTCGTTCATTAGGAGAATGATATGATGGCAAAAGTTATGTTAATTTAGGGTTTTTTTCCCTAGAAGGAACCCCCTCCCTTTATATGAGGAATTGTATTGCGACTGTGGAATATTATTCTAAGTGAGAGAGAGAGAGAGGAGGCTATGTGAAAGCGAAGAGGAAATTACAACGAATTTGTTGTAGGTTGCATCTATTTATTTTGCTGGATAATATAAATGGAAGGACTAGTTTTTTCTCCATGGACATAGCCCAAATTAGGTGCCGCAAGTATATATGTGTCTCTCTTGTTTTATGCGTGTTTGTATTTGTGTTTCTGCGATATTTTTTGCATTTCATTGCTCCGTTAATTAATTTCTAACAATTTTAGGATAAATAGATTCATTCCTTTCAAGCTAGATATTTACTGGTCTTGATAGACATCTCCTTTAAAAAATGATTATAAAGATGAAAATATGTACCTCAACTATTAAACTTTAGTCCTAGTCACACTTCTTCTCAAGCTTTGACATTAGGTCAATGGTTTTTCTTAGATTAGCACATGACATCTTCAAATTCCTCCTTCTCGGCATTTCTTCTTTCACATGTATTGTGATTTTATAGTATCAGTCCTTTCTTTGTTACCAAACAATTTCTTAGAGAATCAATTCAAACTTAATATTTTGATCATGGTCTACTAGGAAAGGTTTGTAGTTAGGCCAAGATTAGGCCACTACCTCAGAAAGTTTCTTTAGGACTCGGACTTAAACACTCGAGCATTTCCACATGGGTAACTTGAACATCACTTCAAGAGAAGGCTCAAATTAACACATACTTTGGTCTCTTTTGAAGCTCAAACACATGCACATAACTCAGATATATTGCAGAGCTTGATTGGGCTCAGTATTTTGGTCATATCTTAGAGAATCAGGCTTGGATATCCTCTCCACATCTCAAACTAGTACATAATCTTAGGACCTCTTCCATAGGGCTCAAACTTGTCACGATTCCATTGCAATAACAAACTCAGTATTAATTCAAACTTTTGTTCTGGTTCCACAGTGATGTCATACTTTAGACCTTGATTTCTTTTCATGGAGTTTTGATAAACCATACTTCTAATGGTCCCTAATTTCAGATAGTCACCTTGTCATTATTCCATAGAGATAACCAACTTATATAATCTATATGCCATAAAGATGTATTTTGTATGCCATAAAGGGGCCCAAACATGATCTCTTTCCACAAGATTTTTCTTTAATTCGAATTATTGTTCTTTTCATAGAGGCTTAGGATCATCATAGTTCCATAGATGCTTCATATGTGTCATAAAGATATCACAGAGTAGAAGGAGGATTAGATTTTGTATCTTCATCACATCGAAAATTTTGGCATTTATCTCAAATTTCTCCTTGAACCAAGCTCTAATCCAATGTTCATTTTCTAGTGCAATCGAGACTAGTGCAATTTTTCAAACTAATAACTACTTCCAATGATACAATATTACTTCTTTAGAGCATTCCAATCATCAAGTTATACATGAAAATTTTCAACCCTTCACTTCAACAATAGAGAAATAGAGATCACAGTAAACAATGAGACAAGAGACAAGAGTCACCAAAATTTAGGTCAACGACTAGGGAAAAACCCACAAGGGGAAAACCCAACAATATTTCCTTATGAGAGAGAGTTAAATTCATTAATTGTACATCAGTGAAAAAAAGCATATCTTTGATAAGATCATATGGAAAAAACATCGTCCTCTTCCTTAGTCACAGAGATAAGGAGCCACAAAACTTCACTTTACCACAGAGATAAGGAGCCACAAAGAATCTCACATACCATAGAGAATAGTACCATAGAGAAACTCGCATACCATAGAGAATAGTGCCACATAGAAGATTTAATACCGAAAATAATAATGCCACAAAGAATCTCACATACCATAGAGAATAGTGACACAAAGAAGCTCACCTACCACTGCGAATAGTGCCATAGAGAAACTCACATACGACATATTATAATGCCACAGACTTGAACACATGCCATAGAAGATATAAGCCATAAATATTCATATGAACCACAAAACCAGTGCCACATATCCTTCACTTTAGCCAAATAAGAATGACTACATAAACCGACCTCCTTTTGTCTTTAGGAAAAAGACATAAGATTTTGTTTCTCCATCCTCAAGCTCATCCTTCCTTCGCTAGAAAATAGATGATTTGATTTCCCAAATTAGGAGGAGAAATCTCATATATATAGCTTTGAAAAGGGGTCGAATGGGTGCCTCCAATGACTTGATAAAGGAGGGGGATGATTTGACACTTGTGGGGTCATAAATGTAAATGTAAATTTTCCTTTTATTTTACTAATGAAAATGTGAAAATTATGAAAACTATAATCATATTGCAACAACTAGTATTTTTTCTCCTAACTGATAAATTAATTATTCAGTTTATTTATGTGAAGACATCGAAATAAACACACTGAAACGTTCAAAAATAAAATTGCAGAAAATAAATAGCGTTGGTATTGAGAAAATACTAGCACACACATATAAAAATAACACCGTTGTTTTTGGACAAAACTCAATGGAAAAACCCAATGCAGGAATAATGGTGCAACAAATGAGGGTTTTATTTTATTACGTAGTAGTGAAAATATAGTACATCTATGGATGCCCAACTGGAAATCCAAACATCAATAATATCTGGGAAAAATTATTGAATGGAATTACCCTTTCTCCACAAGAAATCTTGGCACAACCTGCCTGCAACAAACTCCACCTCCTAAATCCTTTGTGTTAGCCTCTACATTGTGCTACGAAGTCTCTTTGATGTCAAGCCTCCAACTAGTCTCTAATGAAGTCATTCTTCCTCCCTCTACTAAGGAAATCATCTCTCCAGAACTCTAGAACCTTTGCCTGGCCTCTGGAGCTAAGAAATAATTTCTCTCCCACAAATCGAACTGCCAATCTGAAGCAATTCGCAGTCCTCTGAGTTGCCTCACTGGGAATTACTCGACCCTCTTGCTGCTACCTCTCTGTATCTGGAAAAATTCCTCCAGAATCACTGTCCCTACCCCTTACTTACTACTTCAAACTCTGGCTCTCTGGAAACTGACTTCTACTACTCTAGAAATCGATCTACCACGGAAATCGAATTTCTGGTGATCTCCATGATTTTCTTCAAGCGCCCATCGACTCCCTCTTATAATCCATTGTTGGAGCACCAATGACCAATATTAAAACTTAATCGATGGCTAGGATTCTCTTGGAATTGATCTGTGTGAGTTTCTATATGATTCTCACCTTGACTTAATTAATACTGATCAATTAACTAGTTTTCCTAAGTTTAGACTTAGGAAACATTAAAAAATTGGTTAATATCTAGAAACAATTGCTGGGTCTTGGATATCTCATATATTATAGCCACTCCACCAAATTTTGTGGCAAGAACACATCTGATGTTGGGTGTGGAGCCTGATTATCTTATGTATTCAAAGGTATCGCCACATTGGATCCCAGTTCATAATGGGGCGGCAAAGTTGCCTGTAAAATATATGCTTCAGGGAGGGTCCAGGGGGGAAACTGTAACCTTTGGAAGCGCCCCCTGGTGGGGGATCAGGAGAAGCGCCCCGAAGCTAAAAATAGATGTAAAATTGCCTTGTAAAATGTTGTAATTTTGTAGTCAATCTGGGTCGTTCATTAGGCGGAGATCTGACTGTAGAAGTTATATTTAATTTAGGGTTTTTTTCCCTAGAAGGTAACCCCTCACTATATATGAGGGAATTGTATTACGTCTATGTATATCTATATTCTGAGTGAGGAAGAGAGAGGAGATTGAGAGAAAGGAGGGAAATACAATGGATCTGCTATAGGTTGTATCTCTTCAGTTTGCTGGATAATATAAAAGGAAGGACTCGCTGTTTCTTCGTGGATGTAGCCCAAATTGGGTGAACCACATATATATGTGTCGCTCTTGTTTTATGTGTTTATATTTCTACAATATTTTATGTGTTCTAGTGCTGCACACCCTGTTTTCTATAATATATAGTTTTCTAACATCTGATGCTACACAAACTAACACTCCCTTTTAGCGAAGAATGTGTTCTAGTGCTGCACACCCTGCCACAACACTCCCTATGTGTCATCTCCTGTCATGTTGCTGATGTATGGATTCATCTTCCCATCAACTACTGCCCAAATCTGATGCTACATATGTGCTACTGCTAACACTACCATACTGCTTCCAACTCTGCATCTGCACTACAACTCCCTCTTATCTGTTGTTGTTGCACCTGCAACATTTGCAACTGAAAAACATCCAAAATATTGAATCAATTATGTTTAATATGATGCATGTGTCTCCCTAGTCTTTGATTTTACTAGCATTTTCGTTGTCACTGAAGAATCTGCGCTGCTACCAACTCTACACTGAGCTACCTGCTCTGTTGTCAACACTGCACTGCACTGCTCAACATCTGACTGCTACTAGTCTGCAACTGTAACTCTGGTACTGACTTCATCAATTGCCACTGATCCATCATGCTATTGAATATTGTGGGTCCTTGTAGCAAGGTACTGATACATGTGGTGGAATCCTCAAGGACCCTTACCAATATTTGTAGTTGTCTAGGATTACAATACCAAATCTCCCCACCTCGCTCCTGGAGCTATATCTATGAACATCACAAAGTCTTCCTCCAACCCATGGAAAATTTTAGGGGCGAATGTTCGCCCTTTGGCGAAATTAAGGGGTTTTAAATTTTTAGTAGGCGAATATTTTGTATCATAGTACTTTTTTACAACTCACCTCAAATAGCCCACCTTATTTTAAGGGAGAGGGTAAAAAAGGTAAATTTAGCCCTTGAAATTAGGAATTACAACCTTCCATTCGCCCTAATTTTCAAGAATAGGTTTTATTTAAGTGAATCCTATGAGCCAAATACCATATTTATAAAAGAGGTATGGTAAATTAATAAAAATATAAATAAATGAGAGGTATGGTAAATAAATAAAACATTTTTTATATTTACTCCATAAGTCACCTTATATACATGCAAGGGTGTAAAAAAATAAAAATATAAGTAAAGTGGAGGTATGGTAAATAAATAAAACGTCTTTTTATACTTACTCAAAAGGTATGGTAAATAAATAAAAATATAAATAAACTAGACGTATGGTAAATAAATAAAACCTCTTTTTATATTTAGTCCATAACCCTCGTTCTATTTATGAAGGCTCAAAAAAGAGGTTTTATTTAAGTGAATTCGATGGGCCAAATACCATATTTGTAAAAGAGGTATGGTAAATTAATAAAAATATAAATAAACAAGAGGTATGGTAAACAAATAAAACATTTTTTAATATTTACTCCATAAGTCACCTTATATTTAGGAACACTCAAAAACGCGTTATATTTAGGTGAAACCAATGGGAAAAATACTATGAGACAAATACCATGGGCTAGATTATTATTAATACCATGCAAAAAAATATTATTAACCCTAATATTAGTATTAATAAAAATAAAAATGGTACATGGTATTGACCCATAGTATTCACCAAAATGGCACATGGTATTGACCCATGGTATTCACCTAGAATTTAGCCTATTTAAATGGGGGAATTAAACCACCATAGATCCATCTTTACTCTGGATCTACTAACCCCTGAGAGGTATCAAATATCATGATATGCAAACTAGCATAGAGTGAAAAAATATTTGATCCCTCTCGGGGCTTGGTGGATCAAGAGTAAAAATGAATGTTGTAATTTAATGTATGTTAAACATTTTAGCTTGGTTAAAATAAAAAATAAAATAAAAATCAACTATTAATTTTATTAAGTTTTATAAATTACTAATAGTAATTTTTAAGCTCCAGGTTTATGATAACCCATGGTATTGACCCATGGTAATACTATGGTATTCATGTGAGCATAGACTATTTAAAGGGGAAATTCTATCATCTTAGATCCACCTTAATTCTGGGTCTACCAAGTGCTCAGAGAGATAAATAGATTTCATCCCCCTAAGAGTGGTAGATGTGGAGTTAATATGGATATAGGTTGGTTTTTATGATAATGAAGATATTAAATAGACTTAGGAAATTATATTGTAAAAACATCTTAAGGTGAATGGTTAAAGCATAGACATTGGACAAGTATATTTGTATACTTTTGTTTTAAACTGAAACAAATCCAGGGCTAAAAGGAATGGATTGATTGCACTAGTCATCCTTCTATAACTTTCCAACATAGGCTGGAGTAAATAGATTGTAATTTGGGTAATTTTTCTAACTGCAAACAGGAACATACTTGTGTATTGGCAGGGTGGTTACGAGGTCCCTAGAAGTGATGAATTTGAATTTTTCTTGGTTTTATATATAGTATTAGGTTTTTTCTCACACTTTCTGTGAATGACACAGGTGAATTTTATCCTACACCGACTAGATTATTGATATGTAATTTCGGTAATTTTGATTTTAAAAGATATTTTAAAGAAATGCAATGATTTCATTTGTGTATTCAATAAAACCAATATTCTAATGGAATTCTGCATTTGTGGTTTACCTATATAGATTCCATGGAGAAGTATTAGTGGTGTGACATCGATTTTCCTCAAGCAGAGGCTTTAGTTTTACTCTTTTCTGGAAGCAAATACTTTCTTCCAACATTTTTGAATTCCATGAAAAATTTGAAAGTCCTAATAGTATTCAATTATGGGTTCAAGAGAGACATAGTATTCAACTATGGGTTAAAGAGATCCACACTGAATGATATATCAGCCTTATCTTCACTTAGTTTAATACTATTCACTTGGAGAGGCTGCACGTGCCCCCACTTCAAGAGCATAGTAAAGTCATGTAGAACTTAGAGAAGCTATCTTTAAGCTTTTAGTGAAGATTGGAAAAATGTCCGGGTTCAATAACACCCAGTCGAGCATTAAGCTTCCAATAATGCTAGATTTTAACCTGGAGCACTTTTGTGATTTGGAGGAGATGCCCCCTCGTATTTGTGACACATCTTCAGTTGTGAATTGGACTATTACTAATTGTCATTTCCTTCAAAAGTTACCTGATGACTTGGGGAACCTCAAATCTTTAAGAATGTTGAGGAAGGAAAGAAAGTACATTATGCTAAGTTCTCTTATGTTTTTCAAGTTTTTCTTCGATATCTACAATGTTTCAGGTAGGAAAGTACATTCTGTTAATGAAAATTTGTCTTGATAGAAAGGCCCAATTTCAAATTCTAATGCTTTCAAAGACATTGTATAACTGTAATGTTTCTAAAAGGAAAGCATATTTTTTCAATTTAAGTATCATGATCCCATATCCCAACTTATTTTTTAGTAACCCATTAGGCTTCGTAGCTTTGAATAAATCCATGTCTTTTGATAAGATCCTCTTCCAAATTAGAACGCAATTTCCTTTTGGCAATAACTACATACAATGTCTTGATTTTGTTATTGAGAAAAAAGAGGTTGTGAAACAAGCCTGTGCCATACAGGGACTTGATTCATTGATTATGTATCAATTATGGCTCTTGATGTAACAATGTCTTGATTTTGTTGCTTCAAAATAAAGGTTATGCTTTACTATTTCACAGAATTTCTTACAATATTTCCATAAGTATTGATTTGTAATCTCAGTCACTGAGGGATGACAGTAATGACAAAGGTAATATTCCATGGTTTGAAGTTCCCATCTTACTAAATATTTAAATATATCACCACATTTTAACAGTTAGTTAAAGGAATTGTATTTGATTTGTAAACAATTCATTGCTTGATTTATAGATTTTGATTTTTTCCATTTTTTATTTTTTTCTCAGATTTGGTATGAGATATCTTCCAAGATTTGGGTTTCGTAGTTTCCCCACCATAGCTACTAGGTTCAGATGCTATCATTAAATATTCTCGAAACGTTACAACTTTTCCAGTAAGTGTGCTTTGAAACATTGTTGTTGCTTTTCCATGGTGTTAATGCAAATAAGAACTGCAACTAGTGCCATTATTTAGATTAAGTGCCGTAATCCAGGTGGCCTTGTAATGATGGAGTGATTTTTTTCTAGCTACTAAGGCCATATGCATTTTTATCTCTTATGTTGTCCTGAGATATGAAAATTTAAAATAAGAATTGAGGTCTCGTTTCCACTGTAGATTGCAGTCAGTTTCTTGAACATAATATATAGTAGATTATCTTTTACTAATCAACTGTGGATGTGATCCCTCGTAGGGAAGGAAATTCAAAGTGACTTTGATTTCAAATTTATTTGTCAAAACATCCACACATGAAAGGAGATTCAAAGTGACAATGATTTCAAATTGATTTGTCAAAATGGAGGCAAGAGAAAAGGAAACTTTGTATTCAACAATGCTCTTAATTTCATATGTACATGCACAGACATATTAGTAGAAAATATTGAAGGGTTTCCTAAGTAATATTTTCCATTCCACTACATTCTTTATAGCTTGTAAATAAATAACTCGGAACAATTCATTACAATACTTGTTATTCTTTCTTAATCAATGGTTAAGATTTTGATATTGAACTGGCAAAGATTTTTCTTCCTTCTGTGAAATTGTGTGTTCTATAATGCTTCTTTTCCATTCACTATGTATAGCATATAAAGTGTGTCTAATGGAGTAGGAAGATTTCAAAGTCTTGTGATCCTTGAACTATGTTACAAGGTAGAAACCCAATGGGGAAGGGTAGGTGCATCCCCACAAAGGGGTCACAAATACCAAAGTTGGTAGTATTAACAGTGAATCTGGAGAGGATTCTAATATTATCTTTATAAGATTTATATCAGTTAAGATTGATGAATAAAATTCATGAGACATGAGCTAGGATGTCCTTGCAAGGTGGTTGTTGATTATTGGAAGTTATGTTGGCCATTATGTCAGGCCAGGTGGTCGCACTCCCTTGATCGTGAGCACGATTGTGATCAAGATGGAAGACTTCATAGTCTAGATTGATTGTCTAGCAATGATAGTTAGTGGGCTCATTCACAAAAGCTTCTATTTCACTAATCCTTTTTATAGAGTTGTCAGATTCAATTTCCAAAGGTTTTAATTACACTATAGAGTTGAGTTCTGAGAGAGTTGTGATTCACAGCGTTAAGCATAGCAACTATGACACTTGAATGAAGACAAGCATAGTAGAGGTATTAGACTCTGTTATAAGCTTACTTGCATATTATAAGGGACTTGGTTGGATTTTTTATAGTTTTATAAACAAGTTCCATGTCATGGAAATGTGAAAAAAAAACAGTGATATTGCCACCATGTGGCTCTTGTCATATATGGTTTTATACTTTTTCAAAAAATTCTCTAAGAGTTCACAATGCTAAGATTCACTAGGACTTTACAAAGTTTTATTATTTAGTGAAAGATTCACCAAGATCTTACAAGATTTTATAATTGAGTAAAATATTTGCCATGCCTGGTGAGAGATTCACCAAAAAATTATATATACATATTATATTATTGATAAAATCGCTTTCCATTTTTCCTATATACCATGGAGATTTTCCCATTTATTATACATATAAATTTGGGGGGGTTCTTAAAATTTTCCCTGCTCCAACCTGGAGAAAAACTTGTCAATCTTTGCAGAAGCTTCCTACTAGTCTTGCTTTTCCGAATTGTCCTTCTTCTTGAGAGGACACTGCGTGTTGTAGTGACCAATCTCACTACACCTAAATCACTTGACCTTTGACAGGCCCTTCTTCTTTTTTCTTTGTTCCCCCTACCCCTGATTGGGATCATTTTATGCGAGAGCCACATTCTCCTCCTCCTTCACCACCTTCGATCCACTGCTACTATTGCCAGTGATGGAGCTCTTTAACATAGCTCACCTCAACTCCTCCTGCCACAAGTCTGACCACATCCTATCCCATTCTGGTAGTTTGTCTCTATCCAATATGCTTTGGAAAAATACTTGGCATGCCTCAGAGACATTATTCAGTTCCAATCTCACTAGCTCTATTAGCTGAGGTGGTGCCCCAACAACTGCAAGTTGGTCGCGGACCTCTTGAATCTTGGTGAGGAAGGTATCTATTGTAGCGGCTACAAACACCCTCCAAAATTTTTCCTTAGCTTCGTTTGGGAGCCTCCCTACCAACCATCCTTAACAACATGTCTTGCACTGTCAAGCATATAGGATTCAACTGTTTCTCATTGCCTTTTCAGCCTGTGCATATCAATTTTCTTCACTCCCCTCACAGGCTAATACTTAGAACATATGCTGGCCAAGGAGATCCCCTAGAAAATTAAGCAATTCTAGAGGGGAACCAACCTTCGCTCCAAAAATTGTGCAAATCCGTTGGCCAGCCTACTGAGCTCAAGAATTGTGCAAATTAGTCTTTAATGATTCCCTAGTAAAATTGCGCAATTCTAGAGGGGAACAACCTTCCCTCCAGAAATTGTGCAAATAAGCCTAGCAGCCTACTGGGCTCTAGAATTGCTCAGGCAATCTTACCCCAGAAAACTGCACAATCTCACCTAGCACTGCTGCTCAACCTAGAAATTGTGCAATTCTGGGAGGCAGTCACCTGCTGACCCTAGAAATTGCGCAACCCATCTGGGACAGCTAGCCCAGCTTAGCCGAGGAGCTATGAAAGTTTTCATCCCAGGCTCATAGACTAATGCATGTGCCTTCGAGTCGACCGGTCCCCTCCGGGACTTAGCTATCTTGATTTGCATGCATGGGCTGCTCTTCTCAAAATAGTAGAAGGAAACATGCAAAAGGCATCCCTAGATATAGGGATCTATATTTAGCAGCTGGAGGTTACATGTAAATCTCATTTTAGAAACCTCTCACCAAGTGTCGCTTTTTCCTAGATTTGTGCCATGCGTGTCATAACTTTGTTTTTATTAAAACTTATGAACTAGACGTTGCAGATATAATTCCTCACATCGATCTTGCAACTCTGACATCCCACATCGCATCTAGGAGTCAATGGCACATTCAGATCAGATGTTTCGAGGTAAGCCCACTTTGCATGTCTTGCACTCCGTTTTTGTCGCATTTTTTGTTTCACCTTGTGTGAGGTTGTCTGCTTGATTTTAGTGAGCGCTTGCTGTCATTTTCATGTATTTTAGCTTAAAGAAGCACTATTTCAGTTTTTGTTCGCATCTCACTGCTGTCGCATGCATGACACTAATTTTGCATAGACGGTCGCTGTTGTGGTGACTCACTTCACACACATGCATGCTTTCCTATTTTCTAAATCTTGCACTTACTATTTGCATGCATGATCCTTTAGTATTTTTTACACTCAGTATCACCATGCATTTATAATTCTCATGTTTTCAGTCAGTCGTCAGCATGTTTGGGTTGCCTTAGCCCAGACCTTGCCTTAGCTCGGACCTTGCATTTCTCGGCTAGCATTGCACATTTCTAGAAGTGAAGGCTCTGCCTTCCCTCCAGAAATTGTGCAATTCTAGCCCAACACTGACCTCCAGGCTTGCATTGCACAATTCTGGGAGGCAGTGCCTTGCTGGCCTCAGAATCTACGCAATGCAGTTTGCTGGTTTGCATGTCATTACTGACTGAAATTGTGCATTACGTAGTTTCAGTCCTCAACAGACTAGGCTAGACTATGCATTGCGTATTTCCATTAGCTAGTCAAACTCTTGACAGCCCAGACTGTGCCTTGCACAGTTTTGGCAGTCAGTCTCCCAGCCTCCCAGTGAAAATTGTGCAATCTTCACAGATAATCACACATGTATGTTGCATGTTAGTCCTCCAGTTTGTTTTGGTTTTTGACTGAAATTTTTCTTGTCATGAGTGTTGCTATGTCTCCAGGTATAATAGGTGTTCGTCTATTTCTCAGTAGCATTGGTATAATGGCTTTCAGGAGAGTAGAGTCGATGACACCATTCAGAGCACAACTGGGGATGCAGTTGATCAAGTGTATATGAACTTGCCTATCTATGAACACATCAAGTTGTTCATGGACAAGGATATCAAGATGAAATGAAAATGGCATCACAATGAGCAACAACATCAACAGTAGCAGAAGGTAGCACACCTACATGCAACACATGCAAGAGGAAGGCTGTTGACATCGTAGAGGTGGAGCAAACTTGCAAGTTCAAGCAGATCCACTTGTGATGAAAGAAGCTTTGGAGACTGAGGCTATGAGGCAATTGTGCGACAAGAGGATTACGTGAAGGAAGAAAAGGAGCTGCATAGATGAGAGAAGGAGTTGCAGTAGGAACATGTACAGAAAAAGGTGCAACATGCATAGACTGATGAAACTACGCCCATACAGGTTATAGATCCATTCAGCAACCATCATGGAGTAGACAGGGTGAGCAATGCTGTCGATCCCATTAAAGGGTATTCAAGAACATGGATTTCATTTTGCAAATGCATGCAATCCCACCCATTTGGAACACTCACCAAAGCGAAGACAAGAAGCAAGTCCGACTGGAGCTGAACATGTATTTTGACAAGTTGATGCACATGGTCACTAGCACACACTTGGAGATCAACACAGACACTATGCATCAAGGTGTTTCTGGTCAAACTGCACTCAAGAAGATGATGTGCATGTTATTAGATGAGTTGGATATAGGAGCCATATTAGTGTACCTGTATGCAATGGAGGCAAGAGTTTTCTTTCAGCAGGATGTTACCATTGAGCACACTGACACCATCATGGACGAGCAAACTTGGCATTAGTTCACCAACATCGATCATCACAAGGATGTCAAAGATTTGGTCTCACCAGAATTGTCCGAGTGTTAGTGATAGCTTGCATGGCTTGCTCAATCCTATTTTGTCTCGCATGTGTACATGTGCAGAATGGATGTAACATCTTGTATAGTGGAAGTCCAAGTGTCGATAGTCGAATGTAACAACCATAGAATAGCTGAAGAGTCATGAGGGTAGATGAACAATCACAAAGGGGAATGTCAAGGGTCATCCAACCCTTTGCTATATATAGTCCCTCATAACACATTGTATAGGCTTTTGGTCAGCCAAGCTTCTGATAGGAGTATATTAGAGAAAACTTGGAGAGTATTGTAATGAGCCTTAGCTTCTCCACTATGCAGAGCTTGTATATCTCTTTGGAGGAGCATGCGACAGTGACTGTAACGTTTCGCTTTCAGAAGTAGAGGTTGTTCATGGTTGTATTGTATGACTATAACTTTCACTTCTTAATATAACAGAGCCAACACATTTCATGCATATGTCATATTTTATTTCAGCTATCTTGTTTACTCTAAACGATATATGTATCTGTTTGCTTACACATGTGTGTATAAACTCTTTCTGTATATGTATGTATGAATCTTACTGAAATGTGTTGTTGGTTTAACCATCACTTTGGATTGCTAGCTTACTTTCCTTCTATTTTGTGATGCATCTTTGCTCGTGTGTTCCCTTCTTAGCCACATTCTTTCACAGGTTTCCAAGGTGCGCACTCACATCACCCTCAGTGTGTTAGAACCGTTCATGCACCTTACTTGACTTGTTGCATATGTCACACACTTGCTACCAATAGGGATATCTTACTTGCCTCTGTGCAACCGCGGTCAAGGTGATACCATACAACCCACTGCTGGGACTCCTACACCAAACAGTCTGCGGTCTAGTTGGGACTTCTTACCGGGGAGATCCCCTGACATGTTGGAAGGTCCAACACCATCAACATTTTGGTGCTAGGAGGGCCAGATGACAAGCTATGTCCTCTCATCCTGTTTTGAACCTTGTCACATCTATCATGGATGCTATCAGACTCATCCCTCCATGATGTCTTTTGCATGCTGAACCTCTCAACATCATGATGGAGTTTTTTGATCTCTTGTTCGAATTCACGTATAATGGTGAAGGCGAAGTAGCCTTTCCTGAGTACTTAGAAGACTTCTATGCATTCCTTGATGATGCTGACGAGTTCTATGGAGAAGAGGTCATTATGCTACTATCATACACACTACGTGAATCCCCACAATGGTGGTGCTGTAGTATGCCTCCTGGGAGCGTGCACTCACTAGAGGAGTTCTATGATCTCATTGAATCTACTTTCCATCATTTTGATCCAGAAGCTCTTGACCAAAAACTGTTACAACAACGGAAGGTCCCGCAAGAATTGTCTATGGATTTTTGGGAACGCTTCTATGTGTTGCAGTTTCAAGCTCCGAAAAGTCAGATGAAATTTCCATATATTTGGGATAGATTCGAATACTATCTTAACAAATCAGTCAATCCCAAGAAGAAGTTCAAGACCAAGCCCCACTTAGCATACTTTGGTGATGAAGCTGCACAATCACGGATGGACACAGCCGTTGTCACAAGTGACTGTTTGCCGTCCCCTCATCAAACATCTCCACCATCGCAGAGTGATGCGATACAGTATGCACACACATATGTTCAACTATCGCATCCTTCTGACATTGCTTCTTCGAATTTTTGTGCAAGCATGGTTGTGAATTCATTGGGTTATCACATGCATTTTGTACCTCAACCTCCGTATTTGTGCTCGGATGATCCTCTGGATGACACTGTCTTGTGTTCTTCCATTTCGGACTTTATAGTTGTTGTAAACGACGATTAAGCCATCAACGGATTTGGTGTTGCACAACCAACATGTGATGTCATCCATGAAGAGTATGATTGGGAGCTTGAACATCCACCGGCAGTACAGGACCATCCATTTCTATCCGTACCTCCTCCATTTTTTCCTGACATCCTTGATGATCCTGTCATACCTGATTTTTCATGTGTATCTCCGTCCACGGATGCACCTATTGTTGATCATTTGCAAGACACACCATATGTCATCCCATCATCCAACGATGGAGAGGACCAGTCATTCATTGAGAATCCACTTGATTTTTCATCTTCTTTTTCTGGAAACGTAGAGGGTGAACATCCTTGCTTCTCATCTACCCCTCTGTGTGATTCATCAAATCATGAGGATGCCAACAAACATCCTGAGTTTTTTGATCATGGCTGTTGTGATCTATCTACTTATTCATCCAATCATGATGTTGATTCTATTGTTATTAATCTGTCTAAGACATTGGTCTACAATGATGTGTCTGTCGACGAAGTTGAAACCCCACAGATTGTCGAGGCACTTCAGCCCGAGCTGATGGTTATGCGAGGCCCTTATTGAGGTTGGTCTCACTTCCAATCAAGAAATTATTGAAACACCTGAGGATCCTCATCAATCGTTTGTATGCATTGAAGATCAATCTCACACACAAAATTTGCTTCCTTCACTTGAACTACATGATCCCATCGCTCATTCAAGGGAGGAATCTTATGCAGCAAGCACACTTGCACAAAGTAAGTGGTCTACCTTTCTCACGTTTTCTTGCATTTCACGGTCAAGAGAATGTGTACACTTAACATCTGCATGCAGTGTCACACAACATCATGGTAAGTCCATGGATTGCGTGCCATGCACTTGCACTCACTTATGTTCTGTGGACACAAGTAAACTCGGAGTGTCTCTGTTTTCATTGTTATGTATTTCTTGTTTGCTGGTTCATGTAGCTGTGTTGTTCATGAACCATGCCTTCACCAACATGGGTCGACCAATGCACTAGTTGCTGCATTGGAAGTATCACTTCACGTGAGAAGGCCCATGCAACATTAGCTTAGGATTAGGAGTAGTGTTTTCTTTTGGTTTGTTTGCTTGCATGCATGTTTGCTTACTTGATTTGCATGTTTGTTTCTTTTCCTGCTTGTTTGCTTTCTCGCTTTGCTTATGCATTTACTTTTGATTTTTTCTTTGTTTTCTAGTTTGTTTGCTTGTATGCGTTCATAGGTTAGTTTCGCATGGACCGTGTGCAACTCTTGAATCAAGCAAGGTAAAGTACAAGAGGACTTGTACAATTATCAATACTTGGTTATCTGTCGTCCTTCCTTTTTATGAAGAACTTGTTATCTTCAGTCCATGATACGCTAATGGAAAATACGTACTATTCGAAGTGAACCTTGGTGAAAACACAACACTTGCACGCTAACTAGTGTCACCGACTCTAGTCGGTTGTTTTTGGGTTAGTCCTTGTCAGCTCAGTCAAGTAGAGTAAGGTGAGGGGAAAAACCTTAACAAGAACATAAGAGGTATATATAAACTATTTCTCTGAAGGAACAACCTCTTCTTCTCTCAATAATTCAGGATCCCTCTTTCGCCTCTAAAATGAATAAGTGTTATGCATAGTTACAAAAATGAAAATGAAAAAATGAAAAAATGAAAAAATTTCGGAAAAATGAAAAATGAATAAGGCAAAAGAAGAGAAAGGAATCCTGAGCAGAGAGGTGATGCAGGTAACTCCGCTGGGGTACTAACAAGGTTCACTGGTAGTAGAGTGATGCTTGTGTTCTTGCGTGACTCCGTGGGGGTATTGTCCAAGCCTGCTGGTAGTGGAGCAACACTAGAAATGAAACTAAAACTCTAACAATAATATGAATTGTGCACCAATATACCCCTCATCCCCAATCGAAACAACTGTGTTGACTTGGCTTGGAATGTGTGTCGACCGACCAAGGGCTTGTGTTACAGGGAAAAGTGTCTACACAGAATTGCTTATCCCAGTAAGGTGTGGTAGCTACCTTAGAAACAAACAAAGTAAAGCTACTTTTGTTTTTCCTTTATGAAATATAGATGAGAGAAGAACAAAGAAGACCAACCTCTGTCTTGCGCTAATCTCCTAGTTCGATTCCTCTCTCTCTTGATAGTCTTTCGCTACTTGCTCCCTTGTACGCCCAGCTTCACAGAGTACCTGTAAGATTACAGTAGCATAGAACTATACAAGAACATGGATCTATAATCATAAAAAATATAGGATCAGATGTAAATTGACCATACAAATGCATAAAACATAAATGACACAAGAGTATGGAGGAAAACTTGAATAGCTTTTATTGATAAACAAGAAAGAGCCAAGGGAGTTACAACCAGTTGTTCTGACCCAGCATCATCCTCTCAGCAGGTAAGCCCTTCTTCACCTCATACAAATCTTAGATCACCCAACACTTTGATGTTGTCTTAAGAAACCAACAACAATTCCTTACCATATGCAAAATTCCCGCCTTTGGATCTCTGGGATGAGGGATCCATATATAGATATCTGTAAGGGAGATGAGTCAGCTTGTGATTTGATTAGTGTCTTCCCTCTAATAGTTCTTGCTTCCACTTGGAGATTGATGATCTCTTACTCATCCTTGGTCGAATTCAGAGAGGCAAGTGTCACAGGAGAAGTTTCTGGAAGATTCCATGCCTCTCCACCTCGCATAATGACACTGCCATTTGTCACTTCTCGCCCATCGCACCCCATAGAAGGGCTTTTTGAAATGAAACGCACCCACAGAGTGTATTTAGGTGAGATGCAACGCACTTTGCCTATGGAGCAGCTGAAATGATCTTGTTTTGACCAGTTTTGAGCAGTTTTTCATGGAGAACTTCTGGGAGAAGCTGTAATTAGTTGACCTTGTTCCTTTAGGGGTTAGAACAACACTTTTAGGGACTTAGGAGCCCTTGGTTTATGGAAATTTCATGCTTGGGGTTGTAGTGCCCAAAAATGTCTATAACAGTTGCCCCCTAAAGCATGAGGTCGTTAATCTTTTGATGTCGGGTGAAATGCTTTATTATGAGGATCCGAAGTTCTTTCAAGCTGAGAGGAGACCTGTAATAAGATACAATACAATACATTATCTTCATAATATTTTCATGATCTAGCTGAGGTGGGCATTCCCATGCTCAGCTTTATAAATTCATTTTCATGTACATAGGACAGACAATCGTCTGAGTGTAGACTGATGATTCTGGTAGAGCCATCATCCCTTTGATTGGATGATTATCTGTGCAAAAATGATGTACATTTGATGTCTTTATTTCCCTGAATATATATCGCAGCCCGGATGGATGAAACTAGATCCAGGGTCTTCAATCTCGTTCGATCTTCACTCGAAGTACAAGTCAATCCATGTGAGAGATGTTCTGGAGTCGACAATGGAAAGACATTGCCTGATTACCAGCCAATGATGTAAGCTGTTAACAGGCGCGAGAGGAATCACCGATAATGATAATGACCGTCAAGGTACTGCAGTACAATTCACGTGGTGTGAATGAAGGACTTGGCGTCGAACACCATGCAAAATATTTCGGTCGAAGGCCATTGATGTAAACCTGTCGCCGGAAGTGAGAAACTTGCCATTGAGGCATGCAAGCTTCAAAGTACTGAACATGGTGTTCCTAGACCGACTTCTTGGATAATGAGCTGATGTTGACAAGAAGCAATCCATCACAGGAGGGCCTTAATGAATCCCACATCAATGACACAGAACAGAGCAAATGATTTTAATGGAGGTGAAAATGATTTGATGACATAAGGTTCAGGGTGGCGGTCATGAAAGAATGGAGTGTAAATGTATTGTAGCGGGTGAGACACAGGTGAATTCTCTGAATGACTTCTCTTGAACATATCGGCGACACTGACGTGATGGATTGGTAGCATTAACCCCAAATGTGGATGGTGTGATGGGACCATGGTGATGTGACTGGTGAATGAAACAACCCAACCCGACTTGGATGCGGAGTGAAAGTGTCATGTTCAAGAGCGACTTGCTACCAACAAAGTTTCTTCAAGTTTTCTTCCCAATTTTTCCCCAGTCATTTCTGACCAGCACCTCTTTATTTTTGTCAAGATTGAGGAGGATAACATATGCTTTTTCTATAATTTGTCCTTCAAGCAAACCCATCGCTATGTTTTAACGAGCCTAGCGATAGTGAAACTCGTTCTTGTCTGCTATGGACAAGTTTGTCACTATTAAGTTTTAACGAGTTTAACAACAAAGATAACTCGGTCCTTTTCAATTTTAGAGAGTCTGAAAAGGAACGTAAAGGAAACTCCAAAATTCCTTTTTCATCATCTAATCCCTTAAGTCTGAAAAAGTATAAAACAATACAGAAGGGATGAATTTTCGATACTTTTAACAAGCCGAACAAAACAAGTGCTCGATCTTTTTGTGTAATAATCCCTCAGGTCCAAAAAGATTAAAATCTAGAGGAGGGATAACACTTCCGGTCCCTTTAACGAGCTGGAGAGGCCAATGGCTGAACAATTTTTTCATATTTTACGAGTCAGTTGAAAAGAGCTTAAAGGAGACTCGTCTTTTGAGGAACGAGTGAAAAAATTGGGTAGCATCTGATTCTAGGTAAGGTTTGGAATTTTCCAATCATGGCAGTGTTACAAGGATGGCTAGTGAGATCACTCTTCGCAGTTGTTCCTCAAAAGGGGTAAACAATCAAATTCAGGTGAAGGATCGGCCAATACAGAGTGGAGGTGATGATGAGAACATGACCAAGGCTTTAAAGGCTGAAGTACTACATTCACGATGGTTATTTACCGGGAAATAGTTCATTTTTTAATGAGCTTAAACGCGGGAAGAAACATTTGCTCATGACTTATGTTTATTTTTTAACGAGCTTGAACTATGTGCTAAAACTGCTCGAGGTGGGTTTATTTTTTAACGAGATTGAACCCTGCGGTAACACTACTCATGATAAGTTTGCATGCCCCCAACATAATAATGCAAATCGAGGTGCATGGCCCCCAAGCTTCATTGCATTCAACTCAGTGGTTGGACTGAAGGTTTACCTTTGAGACTTGGAAAGGGGATTTGTTTCATTTTTTAATGAGGTTGACACAGTAAAAGAACTATCCTCATGACTCTTTGTTTCATTTTTTAACGAGGTCGACACGAGATAAGAACCATCCTCGAAATCCACCGTATTTACAGTATTTGATAGAAAATCAAAAACTGATGGATGATTAAGGTTGTTGGAATAATCTTCGTGGTAATCTGGAAGATGGGAGCGATGGTGGTAATCTTCCCATGGTGCCTCTCCTATCATCATTGATTGAATGATTCCTTCGTCTGTAGAATGTACATGCGACCAAGGATCTGAAGAGGTGCCATATTCCTTAGACCTATCTATCCAAACACTCGATGAGCGTTGATTTGGGTTTGCCCCCCAAGCCAAGAAAATTGATTGCTACAATATTTCTAAAATGGCGATGATCCATGCTGACAAAATGTTTAGGAATCTTTCGAATCCATTAGATATAGAAGATTTCATATTGCAGGTTTCCACTGTGGCCACTTCTGCCAAATTGCTCGGAGGCGGTAGGGCAAAAGTACCCATTAAGGCAGGGTCTTTTAGGAGACCTACTCCAATATTTCGAAGCAAATGATTGCTTCCATGGATCATTGGAATGCTTCCCGTAACTTGTGAACTGTTGGGGAGAAATGTTTGTTGGTCGACGATTATAGTTCTTCCTTGAAAGGGAAATGCAATATTCCTGAAGTAGGTCGACACAACTACGACCATGGCATATATCCAGGGCCTTCCTATTAGGATGTTGTAATTGAGGTTTTCATGGATAACCTCAACATCAATTTCTACTGTTTTTCCCCCCAGTTCAACTTGCAAGTTACTTAAAATCTCGTATGGAGTGTATGATCGTCCATCAAATTCTTTTAACGTCATTGACGATCTCGACAAGGGTGGTGAGCCTAAATTTTTCCAGCAACTCATCGACATAATACATGTAGATGCCCCCTCATCAATAATTGTTCGATGAACAGTTTTGTTGAGGGATTTCACTTGAATAAGGAAAGCTAGTTGAGCCGGTAATTGAGGGTCATATCCTTTATGATCAAAGGCCACAAGATTGGAATCCATTGGGTCAATCCCACCTATTGCTGATAATAAAGCTTGCTTTTGGGAGGGGCAATTTTGCGGTACCTCAAGTGTCGATATAGCGGACGATGATTGGGCCAAGTCCTCTACTATATTATAATTCTGTGCTACTTTTGCACGAGGATTAAATTTCGATTTGTGTACTACTCCCTTTGGCGACTTTATCATTGGTTCAAGAATGATGGGTGGCACAACTTCGGTGAAAGTCATTGTCGAACTACTAGGTTGTTCATTAGCCTTGTTATTCGACAGCTGTGGATTCCCGTAATATTTATTCCTTGTCAAAGCATCATTTTGCTGCTTTGAGATAGACAACATAAGCACTTGGGATCGGGAAGCATTTTGATTAGCAACCAGTTTGGTTCCCGGGTTTGGAAACAGATCAGTCAATACTGCTGAGGTTTTTGAACTCTTAAAGAGTTTCTTAACTTCAGCTTTATGTGGACAATCTCTCGTCTGATGATCCTCATCGCATATATGACACCCCACAGGGGGTTTCGTTTGCCCAGAAGGGTTTGAAGAAGGTTTTTCAGGAGATGACTCATCCTGCTTCTTTTTGCTCCCTTTCTTTTTCTTCTTGCCCCCTGGTTGCTTCAGTTGTTTGCCCTTGTCAGTCGACACGACATTTACCTCTGAGGCGAGAAGTTCTTCATTTTCATTTTTATTAGAAATATTACAGGCCTTTTTAGATGTAGCCTTTATTGATTTCGTGTTTGTCGCGCCAATCACACCATTGCCGGCATGAGTGTCATTGTTCGATTTAGGAGGAGGGGGGACCGAAAATTCTGGTCTGGGCGCGTCAGGTATTTTATCGTAGAGCGTGCCAGACTGAGTGTAAATCAAGTCCAAATATTGCGCACGAGCAATAACTTGCTCTTCGGTGACGACTCCCCCTTTTGCCACATCTTCTGTAATGGAAGGTAACAAAGACTTAATAAACCATTCAGCTAAAAGTTGATCAGGAACATACGTTTTTACCATTCTACGATGATGTCGCCACTCATGTATATGATCAGATATGTGAGTGGCCATTGTTTGTTTGAAATTGGTAAGAAGTTCTGTTCCCGTTTCATACCTTATCGGTAACTGAAAATGGGTTAAAAAGGTTGTGGCTAGGGTACTGAAGTTGTCAAACGAAGCTCTGGGTAACTCGATATACCATTTTGCTGTCGGACCAGTTAATGTCCTTTGGAAAAGGCGAAGCCTAATCGAATCATTATTTAGGGTGTTTGATGAACACCACAATTGAAATGTCATCACATGATTCGACGGGTCTTCACCCAGATTTCCATTAAATTTAGGAATATCTGACGGAAGTTTATGGGAATCGCTGGCCACCAAGGGGCATAAGAAATTGGATCATTCATCAGCCGGTTTAGATCTGGTAATTCTAGAGTTGCTACAAAGGGCAATTGTTGATTCAGGTTAGGCGAAGCATACCCAGGATAAGATGGAATCGCCTGAGCAGTGGGTCTTTGCATACCAGCATAATGTAATTGATGCTGACAACTTTGACAAGGTTGATGGGCATAACCATTATAATATGGTTGTTGATAACCGCTTTGGAACTGCGGTTGCCCATTACTTACAAAGACTTGTTGCTCAGGTCCTTGATATGATTGCTGGAATGGCGGTTGTTGAGATTGAATCAGCCATGGTTGTTGGACCATTCGCTGTTGCCTAATACTGGATGATTGACCAAGATGAGAAGTCATAGTACTTGTTTGAGCCTGAGTTGCTCCGGATAAGGAGGCACTAACCTGAGGTTGTGATTGAGTCGTTGAGACAAGAGGCTATTGTATTGCAACCTGAGAAACTTGGGGTTGACATACAACAGGTAGCACTTGTACTTGCGACGTAGTCACTATAGCAGCTATAGTGGGAATATTCGACACAGGGTGGACTGGTTGCATTGAATATACAACCCTTGGTTGTTGAGGCAGTATTGGTACCCAACCGCTGGATGTAATTCCAGTTTGACCTGAACTTTGTTGTAAACTTCCATATGGTTGTTCTCCGGGAGGGAACAATGAAAAGGCATATTGCCCTCCATATGGTGGCGATCCAGTACTTAAAGGGTAGATTGGCCTTTGAAGACACATTGGATCAATTTGTTGAGTTTCTACATAAGAAATACCAGATGATAATCCAGATGAAGAAATAGGATCTGACCATGTCGTCGAAACAGTCCTTGATTGGACTCTGGCTTGTTGTTGATAACTTGCCGGGACAGATGGTATACCAGCGAACATCGTTGGAGTAGCAGCAGGAGGCTCTGCCGCTGCTGTGTCGGATGACACAATCCTGGATGTCGACGGTTGTTCAGACATATCTAGTGTACCCAAAAGATTTCCTAGCGATTCTACAAGAACTTGCGATGAAGGGAGACTAACTTCTAAGACCAACGAGGGAACAGTGATGTTATTCCGATTAAAATAAATTTTAGACGCTTTGACACAACTTGTTTTTTCAATTTTTAAGAGTTGAGAAAAAACAAAAGATGACTCTAGTCGCCTTCGATTTTTAATGAGCCTGAAGTGACAAGTGCTCAGATGGACCTTTTCCGTTAAGGAGTCTGAAAAGGAACGAAAGGGACTGCTCTGGAAATCTAGGTAGAGGGATTACCAAACCAATTGAAAAACTAGAGAATACTTTTTACGGTACGGTAGTCAATATTCCCGAATGCTGCGTTCAGTGCATTGCGATCGATAGGGCGGCAGACACGGCTTCCTATGGATAAAGGATTAAGCCTATTGGGGTCTCCCAAAATATACTCGACGGTACGTGGGAGCACAAGTCCGTACTGGCACTTATCGTCTCAAAGTGGAGGAATCACCCAACCATCAGTGAGAACAACAGTTACCAGGCTTTACGACGCCGGAATACGTCTCTAGCCTAGACTTCTAGATGTTGTGCGTTAGGTTCCAAAGCGTTGTTAGATTCATTAAATTTATTTTATAGTTGATCTTGCTTAAGAAATTTTCCTTTCAGGTTCACCGCGAGATGTAGATGTATAATTTCTAAAATGTAATCTAAGATGATAAACAATCTTTTATCTTCTTTGTGCAATGAAAATCCTAGCTACTAAGGAAAGAGAGACAATATTCTTTCACAAAGAGTAAAGAGCACACACTAAATGCATTGTCCTAAATCAAACCAATCAAACAGTCTAAATGAAAATGCACATGCATGTATTTGTTTTCGGCTTTCTTAGTATGTGAATGGTAAAAAGAAAGCTAATGCACAAATCTGAATTACTTTTCAAGCGACAATTACTAACAAGTTTCTTTTCAAAATAAAAATGGAGACAATCACAACACTTTACGATTTGGAAATGAATACTTGCTTTCGACACTAGAAAAACTACAAATTCAGACCAAATACAATAGTAACAGGGTAATCAACCATCAATATCAACCAAACTCTTTCCTATGACTGAAAACGACACTTGCGACACTTTCAAATCAAAGGGTGATAGTACAATTACGTTACTTTTTGCAAAGGAGAACTGAAAATGACTCAACAAATACACAAAAACATTTACAGTTATTTTGCACAGTGGAGGCGGAATAACAGCAAGGAAAAGGGGTTTCAAACAGAGATATACTGATTACAGGCAGCAAAATTCATGAATAGAACTGAAAAGAATGAATCATAGAAACCAAAACTGAACAATGCCTAGTTTGATCAGCGCACCTGTAACACAGGCAATTTGAAATGCAGCGCACCTACTACACTCGGGAAGTCCACTGAATTTCAGATTCACAGAACAGTACCTGCGCTGGGCCAGAGACGAGACTTTGCTTGGGTTCGGGGTCACAGTTTGCAGTTCAGTTCATGGGTTTTGGCCGAGCAAATGGTAATCAGTAATGCAACAATCAGGGATAGATCTAGGGAGGTTCTACGAGCTACCACGAGGGAAATTAGAGAGTTTGTGAATCAGTTGTTTAAGTCATAAACAAACCTCGGAGATTGAATGAAGTGGCGTTTATCTACTTTGCATTTGGATAGCAAATGCAGTTCGAAAGCTACCTGGCTCAACTTCAGGCTCCGTCTGTAAGTTTATAAAATAAACAACAAGGAAGATAAACAAACAAACTAATTCTTCCCCAGCGGAGTCGCCATTTTGTTATAGGGAAAAGTGTCTACACAGAACTGCTTATCCCACTAAGGTGTGGTAGCTACCTTAGAAACAAACAAAGTAAAGCTACTTTCATTTTTCCTTTATGAAATATAGATGAGAGAAGAACAAAGAAGACCAACCTCTGTCTTGCGCTAATCTCCTAGTTCGATTCATCTCTCTCTTGACAGTCTTTCGCTACTTGCTCCCTTGTACGCCCAGCTTCATAGAGTACCTGTAAGATCACAGTAGCATAGCACTATACAAGAACATGGATCTATAATCATAAACAATCTAGGATCAGATGTAAATTGACCATACAAATGCATAAAACATAAATGACACAAGAGTATGGAGGAAAACTTGAATAGCTTTTATTGATAAACAAGAAAGAGCCAAGGGAGTTACAACCAGTTGTTCTGACCCAGCATCATCCTCTCAGCAAGTAAGCCCTTCTTCACCTCATACAAAGCTTAGATCACCCAACACTATGATGTTGTCTTAAGAAACCAACAGCAATTCCTTACCATATGCAAAATTCCTGCCTCTGGATCTCTGGGATGAGGGATCCATATATAGATATCTGTAGGGGAGATGAGTCAGCTTATGATTTGATTAGTGTCTTCCCTCTGATAGTTCTTGCTTCCACTTGGAGATTGATGATCTCTTACTCATCCTTGGTCGAATTCAGAGAGGCAAGTGTCACAGGAGAAGTTTCTGGAAGATTCCATGCCTCTCCACCTCGCGGAATGACACTGCCATTTGGCACTTCTCACCCATCGCACCCCATAGAAGGGATTTTTGATATGCAACGCACCCACAGAGTGTACTTAGGTGAGATGCAACGCACATTGCCTATGGAGCAGCTGAAATGATCCTGTTTTGACCAGTTTTGAGTAGTTTTTCATGGAGAACATCTGGGAGAAGCTGTAATCAGTTGACCTTGTTCCTTTAGGGGTTAGAGCAACACTTTTAGGGACTTAGGAGCCCTTGGTTTATGGACATTTCATGCTTGGGGTTGTAGTGCCAAAAAATGTCTATAACAGCTTGTGATATGTTACATCTTACAAACAAGCAAGTGTGGAAACCAAGATGAATAGAGAACTGAACAATACTTTCGGAGGTGTTAGACTTGCTTTTCATGAACAAGGTCCATTTAGAGAGTTGGAGTTCTACTGGTGTGTCTCCAAGTGTTGTAGTGGCTACAAACACCCTCCAAAATTTTTCCGTAGCTTCGTTTTAGAGCCTCCCTATCAACCATCCTCAGCAACATGTCTTCACCATCAAACATATAGGCTTCAGTTGTTTCTCAGTGTTTTGTCAGCCTGTGCATGTCAATTTGCTTCACTCCCCTTACAGGCTATCTTTCTGGACTTAGACCATGTGCTGGGTAAGTAGCTCCCCCAGAAAATTGTGCAATTCTGGAGGGGAACCAACCTTCTCTCTAGAAATTTCACAAATCAGTTGGCCAGCTTGCTGAGCTCAAGAATTGTGCAAATCAGTCTATCAGGTGTCCCTTAGAAAATTGCCTAATTCTAGAGGGAACCAACCTTCCCTCCAGAAATTGAACAAATCATCTTGGCATCCTGTTGGGCTCCAGAATTGTGAAGAGAAATTAGGTAGTGTTCCTCCATAAAACTGTGCTATCTGACCCAACACGACTGCTCAACCCAGAAATTGCACAATCCTGGGAGGCAGTCAACTGCTAACCCTATAAATTGTGTAATTCCTCTGGGACAGCTAGCCCAGCTCAGTCTAGGAACTGTGAAAATTTTCATCATAGGCTCGTAGACCAATGCATGTGCCTTCAGGTCGACAGGTCCCCTCTGGGACTGATCTATCCTGATTTTCATGCATGTGATGCTCTTCCCAAAATAGCAGAAGGCAGCATGCAAAAGGCATCCCTAGATCTAGGGATCTATTTTTAGTATTTGGAGGTTACATGCAAAGCTCATTTTAGAAACCTCTCCCCAAGTGTCGCTTTTTTCCAGATTTGTGGCATGCACGTCATAACCTCAATTTTATCAAAACTTGTGAACCAGATGCTTTAAAGGTCATTCCTCACATCGATCTTGCAACTCTCACATCCCACATCACATCTATCATTGGCACATTCAGCTCAACTTTTTTTGGGTAAGCCCGCTTTGCATGTCTTGCACTACGTTTTTGTCGCTTTTTGTGTTTCAGTTTGTGTGAATGTTGCCTACTTGATTTCTATGAGAGCTTGCTGTCGTTTTGATGTATGTTACCTTTTAGAAGCATCGTTTCAGTTTTCATTTGCATCTCACTACTATCGCATGCATGACACTGTTTTTGCACCAACAGTCATCATAGCGATGACTTGCTTCACACACATGCATGCTTTCCCATTTTTTGAATCCTGCACTTACTATTTGCATGCATGAGCATGCATTCAGACTTCTCATGTTTTCAGTCGCCCATCGTTGTGTCTAGGCTGACTTAGCCCAGACCTTTCCTTTCTCGGCTAGCATTGTGCATTTATGGAAGTGAAGGCTCTGACTTCCCTCTAGAAATTGTGCAAGTCTGGCCCAACACTGACCTCTAGGCTTACATTGCGCAATTCTAGGAGGCAGTGCCTTGCTGGCCCCAGAAATTACACATTACAGTTTGCAGGCATGCATGTCACTGATGACTGAAATTGTGCATTTTGCAGTTTCAGTCCTTAGTAGGCTAGGTTGGACTGTGCATTGTGTAGTTCCAGTAGTCAGTGAGCCTCCCGATAGCTCAAACTATGCCTTGTGCAGTTTTGGAAGTCAGTCTCCCAGCCTCCCAATGAAAATTATGCAATCTTCACAGATAGTCACATAGGTCTATTGCATGTCAGTCCTCCAATTTGTTTTGGTTTTTGACTAATAGATTTCTTGTCATGAGTGTTGCTATGTCTCTAGGTATCGCAGGTGTTTGTCTACCTCTCAGTAGCACAGGTACAATGGCTTCTAGGAGAGAAGAGTCAATGACATCGTTTTAGTACACAACTGGGGATGCAGTCGATCAATTGTCTATGAACTTGCCTATCTATGTAGACATCAATTTGTTTATGGACAAGAATATCAAGATGAAATGGAAGCAAAATCACAGTGAGCAACACCATCAACAACAATACAAGGTAGCACACCTGCATGCGACACATGCAAGAGGAAGGTTATTGACAATGTAGAGGTGGAGCAAAGTTGCAAGTTCAAGCGGACCCACTTGTGATGAAAGCAACTTTGGAGACAAAGGCTATGAGGCAATGACTTGACAAGAGGATTGTGTGGAGGAAGAACATAAGCTGCACAGATGAGAGAAGGAGTTGTATAAGGAACATGTATAACAGGAGGCTCAATATGCATAGACTGATGACACTACACCCATACAGGTTATAGATCCATTCAGCAGCTGACATGGAGTAGATAGGATGAGCAGTTCTGTTGATCACATGCAAGGGTATTAAGGAACATGGATGTCATTATGCACATGCATGCGATCCCACCCATTTGGCACACTCACGAAAGCGAAGACAAGAAGAAAGTTCGACTAGAGCTGAACATGTATTTTGACAAGTTGATGCACATGGTCACCAAGACACACTTGGAGATCAGCACTGACACTATGCATCTGTGTGTTGCTGCTCCAGCTACACTCAAGACAATGATGTGCATGTTATTAGACGAGTTGGACATATGAGCCATATCAGTGTACCTGGATGCAATGGAGGCAAAAGTTTGCTTTCAGCGAGATGTGACCATTGAGTGCACAGACACCATCACAGACGACCAAGCATGGTATCATTTCGCCACCTTCGATCATCACAAGGATGTCAAAGAGTTGGTCTCACCACAACTGTCTGAGTGTTAGTGATAACTTGCATGGCTTGCTCAAGCCTATTTTTTCTCGCATGGGTACATGTGCTGACTATTCAAATGTAACAGTCATAGAATATTTGAAGAGTCATGAGGGTAGATGAATAGTCACAAAGGGGAATGCCAAGGGTCACCCCACCCTTTGCTATATATAGTCCCTCATAACACATTGTATAGGCTTTTGGTCAGCCAAGCTTCCGATAGGAGTATCTTAGAGAAATATTGGAGAGTATTGTAACAAACCTTGGCTTGTCCACTGCACAGAGCTAGTATATCTCTTTGGAGGAGAAGGCGACAATGATTGTAACGTTCTACTATCGGAACTAGTGGTTGGTCATGGTTGTATTGTATGACTAGAAATTTCACTTTTTAACATAACAGATCCATCACATTTCATGCATATGTCATATTGTATTTCAGCGATCTTGTTTACTATAAATGATATATGTATCTGTTTGGTTACGCATGTGTGTATAAACTCTTTCTATATATGTATGTATGAATCTTACTGAAATGTGCTATTGGTTTAACCATCACTTTGGATTTATAGCTTACTTTCCTTCCAGTTTGTGATGAATCTTTGCTCATGTGTTCACTTCTTATCCACGTGCTTTCACAGGTTTCCAAGGGGCACACTCACATCACCCTCAGTGTGTTAGAACCATTCATGCACCTTCCTTGACTTGCTGCATATGTCACACCCTTGTTAGAAACAAGGATATCTTACTTGCGTCTGCATGCAACCGGGGTCAAGGTGATACCGTACGATGCACTGCTGGGACTCCTAGACCAAATGGTTTGAGGTCTAGTTGGGACTTATTATTGGGGAGATTCCCTAACATGTTGGCAGGTCCAGCACCATCAACAGGTTCTATGCCTTCCAATTTCTCCTCCAATAACATCTTCTGCTACTTGGAAGTACGCTGATATAGCGTGGCGAGAGCATCCCACATCTCTTTGGCATTATCCTTGCAAGCTATGTGTGAGACTATATGGTCCCAGGCTCCATCTAGGATCAACCACTTCACGTTTTCCATTTCCTTCCTACATTCCTTCAGCTGATCTGCATCATGGGGAACTGCCACAAGGTTGTCTATGTAGAGCTTCAAGCCATATTCATCCAACAGGAAGGACATTCCTAGCCCTCTAGATGACATAGTTGGAGTAACCCTTTGACCTATCCTGATCTCTTAGCCTAGTTGTGTCCATATCTGATCAAGTCAAAAAATCCCTCTTTCCATGTGCTCGAATGTTTCTTTTCTATTCGCACTCCCTTATGGAATGCGTGGCTCTGCTAGCTACTACTGCCAATCGTCAACTAGAATTTCAAACTTCTGAGACTTGAAGTTCCATGAGGAAAATTTTCCCTCTACTATGTGTGATTTTCTTATCCTCCCAACTTAGATTCTGCTTCTACATCCTACAAAAAATCCCTCTATGTTCGACTCAATGAAAAATTGAACTGTTGCTACTCCCTCTACCTGTTGGAATCACTGATATGGGAAATTTAAACCTTTTCTACCTCCTTCAATGAAAAATCAAACTTCCCCAAGCAACTTGGTATATCTGGGAATGAAATGCGTTGCCTCAAGAATTTCAACCTACTACTCCCTCTGAGTAGCGAAATTCTTTCCTTCACTTCTGAGCTTCTTGCTAATCACTTACACTCTTATACCATGTGAAAATTCTGAAAATTGGAATCCTATTGCAACAACAAGTATTATTTCTCCTAACTAATAAATTAATTATTTAGTTTATTGCTGCAGCAACATTGAACTAAACACGCTAAAGATTCACAAATAAAGTTGCGAAAAATAAATATCGTTGGTATTGAGAAAATTCTAGCACACACATATAAAAATAACATTGTTGTTTTTGGAAAAAGGTTCCCCGGAAAAACCCAATGCGGAAAAAGCTGGTGTAGCAGATGAGGGTTTTATTTTATTATGCAATAGTGAAAATCTAAGTACATCTATGGATTCCCAACTAGCAATCAAAACAACAATAATATTTGGGCAAAATTATTGAAGGGAATTACCCTTCTTCCACAAGCAATCCTGACACAACCTTCCTTCAGAAAATTTGGCCTCCTGAAGCATCTACATCACCCTTTGCACGACTTTGCGCAGTCTCTTTGATGTCAAGTCTCCAACCAGTCTCTGATGAATTCATTCTGCGTGCCTTTACTGAGGAAATCGTCTCTCTGGCACTCTGGAACCTCTACCCGACTTATGGAGCTGAGAACAAATTTGTCTCCAACAAATCGAATTATGAATCTGAAGCAATTGTATAGTCCTCTGCACTACCTCACTGGGAATAACTTGACCCTCTTGCCATTGCCTCTCCGGATTTGGAAAACATCCTTCGGAGTTACTATCCCTTCCATTCACTCACTGTTTCGATCTTTGGCTCTTTGGTTGCTGACTGCTGCTACTCTAGAAATCGATCTGCTAAGAAATTTGAATTTTTGGTGATCTCGAGTGTTTTCTCCAAGTGCCCGTCGACTTTCTCTTATAATCCACTGTTGGAGCAACAATGGCCAAGATTAAAATTTAATCGATGGCTAGGATCATCTTGGAATCAATCCATATGAGTTTCTAGATGATTCTCACCTTGAATTAATTAATACTGATTAATTAACCAGTTTTCCTACATTTAGACTTAGGAAACATTACAATATTTGTTAATAACCTAATTAGGTCACTTCTAGGTGGAATTTCCAGAAACAATTTCTGGGTCTTTGAGATATCATGTATTCTAGTCTCTCCACAATTTTTTTTGGTTAGAACACATATGATGCTACAAACACTAACAAAAAATACCAACCATGGCTACTAAATTTCCAACACTCCCACTTATCCACGGATCGGGTGGTCGGGTGCGTCATTAAGACACTCCTAGATGTTAAGTCACCAGTTCAATTCCTCGCCCTATTCGGGTGTTATTCTTGGACATGACCATGATGTACCCCCACCATTGCCGAAGTTCAACTATATATATATATATATTATTTTTTCTTGTATTTTATATATAAGTTACATTTTGAAAGAAACCATGCAAACCTGATTTATTTCATATCATTATTATAAAGTGCATTTGTGAATCACTATAAAGTAACTTTAATATATTTATTTAAATTACTTTTTACATGTAACTTAATATACAAAATAGCTTCATCATTCAAGTAAGTTTCAATTATTTTATAAAATTGGGTCACTAAATAAATTATTTATAAAAGTGAACTTATAGACAAAGTTAAAAAATGAAGTTTTTTTTTAATCTTCACTTGACATCTTTATTTTTTATTCATCATTACATGGGCCAACTTCTACTCACCATAGGGCATGTCGGTCACCTTTTATGATTTTTTCAAAAGGTCATAACCTTCACATGCAATGTCATATATATATAATTTTTTTCTTGTATTATATATGTAAGTTACATTTTGAAAGAAATCATGTAAACCTCAGTTATTTCATATCATTATTATAAAGCGCATTTGTGAATCACTATAAAGTAATTTTACTATATTTATTTAAATTACTTTTTACATGTAAACTTAATATACAAAATAACTTCATCATACAAGTAATTTTCAATTTATTTATAAAATTGGATCACTAAATAAATTATTTATAAACGTGAGCTTATAGACAAAGTTAAAAAATAAGTTTTTTTTTTACTTGACATCTTTATTTTTTATCCATCACTACATGGGTCAACTTGTACATACCATAGGGCATGTCGGTCACCTTTTATACTTTTTTAAAAATGTCATAACCTTCACATCCAAAATCCATTTTAATTTTTTTTGTAAAATACCTATTTTTTCAACATATTTCCATTTAGAAGCTTTTTGTATCCTATAATGTGATTATTCGAAATGGGCGTTCACTTATTAGTATCAACTACTTTTCAAGGAAATATTATATGAAAAATGTATTACAAAGTAAATAATTGTACCATATTACCTTATGAAAAGAAAATTCCCTCACTGATGCCAAAAGGTGTTCCAAATGTGATAATAAGAATTCCAAGCACGTGGATTAAGAAAAATGTGTATATTTTATGGTTTATGGTTTTTACTTCAAAGAACTGATGACCCAAATGAAGCTTCAACTATACTGAAAACAATATTTAACAAGGATAGCTGCGATGCAGCGAGTCCCTGCACTAAGTTGAGATGTGTCATAGCTATGCTGGCAAGCTCTTAGTTCAAGCCAAGACAGAAGAAAACTAGTATGTGTCATAGCTATGCTGGCAAGCTCTTAGTTCAAGCCAAGACAGAAGAAAACTAGTATGACCTGTTGCAATACACCTCAGGCACATTCTGGACAACAAGTGTCTGGACAACAAGTGTGTGTGTTATAACAGGTTGTTCAGCAGAATTTGACACAACTCCTTAGAATAGTGAAAAAATATGCCTAACCTAGCTAGTGGACATTCAGTTATTAAAAAAAGAAAAAAGACTACATATTCAGTGGTTCAGAGCATAACTTTCCTCCTTAAGAGTTCAGTTCTCGTTTGCAGGCATTGTTACCTCGTAGTTTTCCCAACATTGCTTCATAAAACCAATCATATAACTCCTAATCTCCCACCAACTTGATTAGGAATCACTGCGCCCTCGTCTAAGTTCATCTTATATCTTTCTACTGTGAAGTTCATAGTTTTCCCAATAGCTTTATCGGTGGTATCCAAGAAAGGCTTCAAATTACGCCTGCGAAGATTTTCCCAGAGAAAGATTTTCCAAAATTTGATAAGTTTTCGATTTTAGACTCTACGGCCATAAAATGTTCAGTACATGTGATTCCCTTAAAAAGGATTGTGAAAATGATAAATGCAGGAGCTCAATTACATGCCATATGATACTATTAAAAACTTTTTGCAAATTTCTACTATAGAAAACAGATAATCCCAATACCGAATGCTGCCCGTCCTGCACCGGTAACAGCAACCCACTTTAATTTTCAGTGAAATGGTTTGAATGTGCTTGAAATCATTACAAATTTTCTTGAGAGCCGGGGTAATTTTCAATTATGGCAAAACTAGGCTTCAGATTATATTATGATAAAAAGACGTCATGGACCATGTGGGCCCTCCCATGAACGCCACATGCCTCACCTCCTCCATGTTATACCGTGGGTCATGACCAAGCTACTACCATGGGATACTGTTGCATGAGCATGCTAGTACCTCAGCCACGTACCCAAATCTGCATGTAATCTGATGAAACCTGGGATCGATGAAACCTGTGTTAACAAATGGGGGAAAAGATCTGTCCGAGGCAAATAGCCTATTTTGCAGCGTTCATCATTCCAAGGATATGCTGGCTATGATTTCTGCTCTTACTCGAGTAGTCTGTGGGCATATCCTTCATCCCATGGAGGGCAGCACACCTCAATTAGTAGCCGAGAAGAAGAGATGCAGAGATGAGGAACAGACGATCTCATCCACCATGAATTGCGCCAAGCCGGACGATATTTCTGGTCAACACCTTACATTCTCTCCAGGTAAATAAATAGTCTCCTCATCTGTGAATTTTTTGACAGTCCTTTTAAGTTTTCATGGCCTGAATACGAATTGTAGATGAAATGAAATGAATATCTCAGAGGCTGTAAACAATTGGATCGTGCATCAGAATTGGTATAAAGTAGGAGGCAAATGGAAAGAAAAAGTAAAATATTTGTAATATATATGGTGTGTTCTATGCTACATGGAATGAAAGGGATAAAGGAAAATTAATAAACATTTGAAACAAAATAGGCTTCTAATAGCAGTAAAACGAGCCTCGAGAAGAACCAGATCTGGAAGGGAAATACGAAATTAATCTACTATATCTGGTGTCTGGTATGCTATAAGGAATGAAGAGGTGAAATAAAAATTAGAAAAACACACGAAACAAAATAGGTTTAAATTAGGTTTGTAATAGCAGAAATATAAACGCGGAAAGGAATCCGATCTTGAAAAGAAATATAAAACCTTTGTAATATCTCTGGTGTGTGCTATCTCATATGGAATTGAAGGAAGAAATTAACAAATCAAATGAGGTTTATAGGAGACCGAAAGTTGATCATGAAAAGTAACAAGATCTGTCTTCTATTCACTCATTTCCAGGAATGGAAAAAAAAAGGACAAAATTTAATCCTGTTTGCAGTCATTCCTTCACAGTGGCCTCCTTCAACCCCTCATCGGCAAGCATTTCATAGCTTCATGGGCATGAAAATTTAAAATTTCCCTGCATAAAAATTTGCCAGAATTTGTGAGAATCAGTATTGCAGCAAAATTTGCTGCATGAAAATTTACCACGCTGGATTTACAAAGGCAACATATTATCAATTCTTTTTCTGCATGAAAATTTACCACAGCATTACATAAAAGTCTTTCATTATCAATGTAATTTTTTCAGGAGAAACTGCATGCCAAAGCACTCTCGATTTATTTCATCACTGAAAGAAATGGCGTAGCTAATGAGGAGAGCGTACCCAATGGCTTGCTGCGAGACTGCGTTTGCCTCGGTGATGAGGAGGCCTCCTCTCGTGGTTCTCTGAGAATAGAACTCCACGTGGCAGGGCTGCGGGATGTTGTCGAGCGCACGACATTGAGTCATGGGAGCCAACACAACCCTGCAGGTACGTGAACATGAGTTAGTACCTGAAGCTCACTGGCTTTGCAGAAAAATTATATAAATTACTTGCTCTGAAACTAAATTTGTGACATAGTAAATTACCTGTGAGACAGATTGAATAGCGGACCCATCTGAAAAGACGAAAGGAGATGAGGACTCGGGCACGAAAGAATGACTTCAATTTAACAAACGCTCGCCTGCAATATGAATGAAATACTCTCTGCTGAACTATGATTGCTAGCAGAAGCTATTGCAAAGCATAAACAATGAAACCAGAAGGCGTCTAAGAAAAGAAGCGGAAGAGTCCGGGAAAACAATTTGGAAGTGGGAGAAGAGATGCAAGGTGTTGATATTGGGGACCGCCCTCCTGACACCTGCCGGCAGCCAAGGACACCTGCAGCTTAACACCAAAGCACAACCTTGTAACAGCCAACAGGATATAATACCTTAGGAAAGCTTGGCATACCCCGGCTGTATGACTTAACATTAAACATTAACGAATTAATGTTAGCATTAAAACGAAACCGCACACGGTCAGGGCCAGTCGATTGTGCTTAAATACGAGTTTAAGCTATGGTCCGGCCTCTTCCGCCTCGGGAAGAGGCCAAATAAGATGGCGAAGGATGGCGAAAGAATGAGTGCAAACGAAACTTAGGATATCCCCGCTCTAACCGCCGTATAACAGAGAAGGGCAGGGGTCAACTAATGCTAAGTCGGGGTCCTATCGATTACTATAGTCCCTGCCGGATGCCAGATGGCAGGGACTATTGCCGGATGCCAGATGGCAGGGACTAATAACATGAAGTGATTTGATCCCACTATATTGAAAATAAGTAACGAATTTAAATCACAATGATTTCCTTTGAATTGATATTATTTATTTAAGTTCAAAATACTTAAACTTTTACATAAGCATTATATAAAATATAAAGGATGATCGATTGATTTATGTTATTCTATCTAAACTTAATACTGTATTATTTATCTTTTTATGTACATTGTATTCCACTCGATAAGTTCCAGAGGATTTTTACCAAGATCCCACTTTTGAGTCATTTTATTCTTCTGAGAAAGATAAGTTGTTGCATAATGGAGTGATCAAAACTATATTAGTGGCTCAATAGAAAGATAAAACCAAATATACCAAGAAGCAAATCCTCTCAACAACAAGAAAAATAAGGGTTCCAAACCCTCTTGGCTAGCTTCTATTCCCAATGGTGACAAAAAACGAAAATAAAAAAACTAAGAAGAATAACAAAAATTATAATTTTTGTGGGTGACATGGCCATATAGAGCTTCAATATTTCAAAATAATGAAGGTATTAGAAGTAGTGATGAAAAATTAGAACATCAATCTTGAATTTTAGTCTTCTAATTTTTTTTTTCTTTTGTTTTTTCCTTCAATGTTGTATCTATTTCGTGTTTTGATGAGGAATTTTGGATCTTATTATATATATTTTTGTGTAAGATCATATTCTATTATTAATTTAGAAAATATTTACGTTGCATACATACAGATAATTCCCCAAAGTGCCTTGGTATGCCAATGTGGAAACTCGACGAAAGGAAGAATCTAAGGTTCTAATGACATGTCTATCAAAATTTGTTGGTCATGTAAAATATGTTTAGTAAGAATATTACAAAAATTAGGAATTATAGTCATGAACATAAATATTACATAGACAAGAAAAGACAATAAACTAAACTAAAGAGTAAACATCTATCAAGAGTGTAACTAGTAAGAAAAACTATTGTAATTTCCTGACACTATAAGACCTCAATTAACTGCTACATAGGAGAAAAACTTCCATGCACTACATATGCTCATCCATGATTTGATAGAGCAAGTGTAATTCCTCCATGTGAAGGATGAGTTCATCTCCATTCTAATTATGCTTAAATGACACTTTTCCCAATACTTCCTTGAGGTTCCAATAAAGATCAATTGTAAGGACGCACTAATTTTGTCGTCCTCTACTTGTGCCTAGGTTAGGAAGCCAATTGGAGATTGACACCCTGACTTCTTCATCTGAGACACCATCTCATTCCTCGACCATTTCTTGTTCAATATCCTCAATTTCATGTTGCACCGCCGAAGGAGCATGTGCTCAGTATCTGTTGGTTAAAGCATGCACTTTAGAGCAAGTTTGAACATTGATGAGGCTATCTTGGCCCCTTATGCTCCTCCTCGATTGAACTCTCTGGAAGGGCATGAGGACCAAATAGGGATATGTATTAGGTAAAAAATAGAGAGGGATAAGTCAGCTGAGATAATAGGGAGGGTGAAACCGCAAGGAAGGAGAAAGGTGGTAAGAGACTCCATATGCATACCATAGAAAATATCTCAAGAACCAAAGGAATGGGGGAAATCTAGGATGTAAAAGGCATTAACAATTTCTGGCCGATGAAAGGAACACATTAGTGAGAGGGAATAAAAGATACATGAGACTTAGAGTGACAAGTTGTGAGAAGGGAAAGTAATGATTATGCCATGCTTGTTCAGAGTGAGAAATCAATTAGATTTCTTTACTGTGTTAGTGTCTACAAGAACAAAGAGAGGAAGAACCATGAAAGAATCCAATGTGTCTAGCACCAAGATTCCACCAAGACTCCTTGCAATGTGAGCACATGTAGGAGAAGAGAGCCTATTTGGTGAGCATGTGGAGAGAATAAATAAGGAATAAGGCCATGAGGTCTCAATCCTTTTGATTGCTTTGATTCAATGGAAAGGCAAGAAAATCATAAAAATATCAAAATTTATTATTGGCACATAAAGGTTTGGCCTAGGTTTAAATTTAAACAACCAGGAAAACCCCTCATACATCATCCCTTTTGGCATCACCCACAACTAGGTGAAGTCTCTCCTAAGGTATCTTATGAGGGACTATAGGAACACAAACAATTTTGAAATGGTTTTCATAATGGAGTCACATATGGAACCTGCCGCCATATCAAAAGAATGGGAGAATCACACCGAAGTCTGAAGAGTAAAATTGACCCTTGCATAACTAAAGAGATTGGATGAAAAAAATTCATGCACTAAATTAAAATTCACAATAGATATGGGTAACATTAGGGCAAGCACAAAACTCAATGATATATGACATAAAATCCAAAAACTCCAAGATAGAGCTCAAAATATTTAGAATGACCTCAACACGTTACAACCTGATGAGAAGCTAGAAGCTATGAAAAAAAGGACACAATTGACCAAAGATTTGAATACTCTAAGAACCAACTAGCAACAACTATCAACAGAATTTGAGATCTTACATGAATAAGTTTTAATTGTAACTGAGGAAATTGGGGTTGTGCATCACAATATCATGCAAGCAATCCAAGGCAACATAAAAATATTAGGGACTCCTATGACACCTGACCCAATAGTTCTGATCTAGGGACACATGTTACACTAAAATTTGTCACCATGACTATTTGCAGTTAGTATGGCTCCATCAACTGTCATACTATCCTCCTTGGCAAGTCTCATACCTCTGCTCTCCATGTCAAACTCCAAGAATGAGAGAAAGTCTTTAAAAATCTATATATCTCTGGGTACGCAGTTTCTCTTAGCCTTACCTACGTGTACGCACCCCAAGTTCACAATACCTGCGTACTTGTACGCTCTGTCTGTAAAGGGGAGGGTGCGTACTCCTGTAAAGGTCAAAAGGCGCAAGTTTCACTCCAAAAAAGTTACTTGTAGTCATTTCTAGAGCATTCTAGAAGCTTGTTTGACATGTATGGAGCGCCTCCAGATGGTTCATGTATCCCTATCAAAGATGAACTTATCCCATCAAGAGGGGAGCTATCCCATCCAAAGAGGGGCTTATCCCATTGATGGTGGACCTGAATAACTTCCTCTAGAGCACTATAAATACAGGCATTGGGCTAGAGAGAGGGGAGGTTGAAAGCTGAACATTCCTAAGGGTAGATGCTGCTGGAATTAGGACTCCTTTGTAAAGCTTGAGAGGAGAGATTCCTATCCTTTCCTAGCCTTATTTGAGAGTGGGTGAGCTGATCAAAGTAAAGGAAAACTCTTGTTGGACCCTAGGAGGGACCTGCACAACACCAAGGCTTAGGTTGTAATGGTTTCTTTTGTTTCCACTTAATACAAATGAACTCATTTTTCTCAACAGATTGTTATTCATGATTTGTTTCATATACTCCTTGGTCTGTATGATGGATATGTATTATTTTATGAGTTTATCAGGTGCTATTTAATCTTTTGGCTTGTTAGTGAATGCAGGTTTCGAAGGGAAGGAGGAGCTCATCCGGATCGGCGAGGCTGGACTACTACAAAGCGTTGGACTAAAGGTATGTTAAAGTCACCTGATTATTTGTATTCTAAATGCATGTTTAGAGAAAAGTAGTGTTTATTTGTCTTGTTTGTCACTAGAAAGCCTTTTCTTCTAGGGAGGTCGGTTTTGTCCACATTATCGACTCTTTCCGCATGACAAAATGGCGACTCCACTGGGGAATCCATTGATGTGAATGATTTTTCCTTTGTATGAAATTTTGATCTAAGAAAAGTCGTTTGTTTTCTGGTTTTTGGCTGTCTGACTGTGTTTTTGGGTGGGATAGCTTAGGGTTAAATTAGATTTTAGTTTTTCTTTGTTTTGCTAGAAGTACTCAGCCTCTGTGTTGAGCACAGTGCGTACCTGTACGCACTGTAGCTTTGTGCACAGAGCGTACACGCACCTGTGCAAACAGGTCGCCTGCGTACCCTGTCAAAATTAAGAAAATTTCAATTTTCTTCTTTTTGCCTTTTAGATTTTAGTTTTAATTTGTTTTTTCTGCCCAGATCCACTGGTTATCTGCCATCAATCTTCACCTAAGCTTGTTTCGTCAGTGTCGAGAGTTTTATTGAAATTCATAGAGATTTTGCCCTAGGGTTTGATTTTTGCACTGGTCCTGTAGTGACTTTGGCGTTAGAGGTTGTCAAACTTTGGATCTCCCTGGTTTTGTTCAGTCCTCTTAGGAGTTGGGCCTTTCATAGAATCCACCCTTGTGAGAAACCTACCTTTGTGTTCTCTCTTTGCCAAATCTCGAAAAAGTCTGTTGATTGAAATTTGAATTTTATTCTTGAGAAAAAGAACAAAAGATTTTGATTTTTGTTTTTGACTGGTTTTTGGTTCTGCATTAACTAGTCCTTAGTTACATTTTGACTGAGTAAAACATCCGGGAATCATCTTTAGTAGGCTTTTGCCTCGTTAGATTTAGTCTTTAGGTGCATTTCTCTTAGATTTGCTTTTGAGTGAAATTGAGTTGATTTGATTGCCATAGCTTTTTTAACTTTGATTTCTGTTAAAGTAAGTTTTACATGCTTTATTAATTAGGAAAAATACAAAAATATCTTTTGAAGGAAAGTTTGCTTTGGTAGCATTTGAATCTTTGAAAGAAAAAGGAATTTTCGTGAAGTGATTAGTGGTCATGTGTTGTATGTTTTGAAAAGATAAAGAGTTTGTTTCTTTGATTTTCATTGCCAAGAAAGTTGTCTTTATATCAATTTTGCATTCTCTAACTCTCTTAGCTAGGGAATTCATTAAAAACGAAAATTAGTATAAATCATCCTAAGTGCATCTTTTTAGTGGATTTCGGTCGAGTCTACACACCATCAGTTTCATCTCCACTACCTTTTGTCTTAAAAGAAAAGCCATAAAATTAACGCTTAAAGTAAAATCAACTTAGTAACTTTTTATTTACTAGGGCTCTGAAACACCAATATAGATCAGGCTAGTGTCTTGGAGTAGGAGAGTAATTAACTCTCCAAGACAGCAAAAAAACCAAACAAGTAGCTCATCTTGTGGTAGGATAAATCCAACTATTTCATTTGTACTCTGGGAAAGCTCCTCTTAAAGGAGAAGCACGAGACCGTGTCCGAACCAGTGAGGGGATCAATCCTCCTTCATTGGGAAAGATGCCAGATACGCACGTACTACAAACGGTAAACCTCGGATTATTGTCGAGGAGCCTGGGGTCACTTATCGGTAAACCTTGGATTATTGTCAAGGAGCCGGCAAGGGGATTGAGCTTGTTACTCTGCCCTTGCGTGCTATCGGGTCGTAGACTGTTCCCCCAGGTATATTTGTTGCTATTGGTAACCTTAGTGACCATTATCTTTAGGATTCTACCAAGGTGACGGTGGAGGGAAGATCCCACTGTACCTGGAGCAGACGTCGGCTAGACTCACTTGGATTTTCCGGGGGGTTCACTTCACTCGAGATGGTTAAAGTGGAGGAACTTGTGCCGGTCTATTCATTAAGCAGGTTGTCGGGGTAACTGTTCCGCCCACCACTTCTGTACTGAATTCGGCGATGTTGGGTTTCATCTCCAACTAGTGTTTTCGGTCCGGAAGGCTACTGTTTGTGTATGGTTTGACGCCCTAGATTCTTTAGGCGTGTGATTCAAATTTTTTTGGTTCTTTAGAGACTTTAGGTGGTTTGCTTTGAGATTTTACTTTGTTTGCGTGTGCAGTAGTTAAAAGTTTTTAACTGTGGCTGAATTACCGAGACAGTCCCGTAGACTTCAGGGCAAGTCTCCTGAGATTGTTACAGTGGCCGATTTGTTGAGGAAGTCCCGTAGACTTCGGGGCGAACCTCCTGAAGAGGTTCCGGGTCATTATGAAGGTTTGAAAGTCCTTGTAACTCCTAGTGGCAGTAAAGTAGGTTCACCTGAAGAAGGAGAATCATCGTTGGTAGTCCATCCAGATTACCAAGGTCTAGAAACAGGTTATAATCCCGAAGCTGTTGCAGTTTCCGAGCTTGCTGGTAGTTTTTCATCTACTAGTGATATAGGCGAAGAACCTGAAATATCTGAACCTGTTACTCCAACTTCTAGTGCACCTGATTCACCTAGGGTAGAAAGAGTCATCACCGAAAATCTTCCTGCTGGTTTGATAGCTATTGAAGAACTTGATCCAGAGGAAGAATTTGGCGTATCTATCCTTGAAGATCAACCTACTACTGATCTAAGGGAGCGTGAATCCATCTTTTACAGTCCTCCTAGAAGTACTACTTGGTACCTTTCATTAACCAATTATTTAGACAACTCAGGGATAAGTTTTTCTCCACCTCGTACTCCTTTTCCACCTAGTGGTATTTATACTCCTGTAAATATGTCTGGTCAGTCGTACGTGTTTACTCAAGCTCCTGAATCTTTCTTGTACGGTGGTCCTTCTGTTCCCTCCGGGTATCAGTCACTTTCTGGTACTTTTGCGGGAGCATCTCCTCAACCCATTGAACATGGGTTACTAGCTGGAAACAATGGTAACAAACTGTTGGGTGTAGGGGACATTTACATGATGTCAGGTTTAGTTCCCGGTTCTCAACCTCAAGGTGGCCAACTACCGCCTGGGGGGCAGCCTCAATTAACGCCTGGGGGGCAACCTCAAGGTACACAAGTTGCGTCTGGGGAGAAACCTCAAGGACAGTATGTACCCATAGTACAATACATTCCTCAAGGTCAACCCCAGCCTCAATATGTACCCCAAGGTCAACCTCAGTATCAATTTATAACTCAAGGTCAACCCCAGTATCAGTATTTACCTCAAGGTTATCAACCTCAAGGTCAATACTCGAGTCAAGGTTATCAACCACCTCAAGGTCAATCTTATGTTCAAGGTACGGGAAATGTACCCTTCAATTATCAATCCTACCCTCAATCCGGTTATGGATCTCAATATCCTCAACCTGTCATGGGTCAATACCCCGGAATGAACATAGTGTGGGATCCATCGCAAGTTCAACAGATATTGCAGCTAAGCGTATAGTTGTCACCTCAAGCTGGACAATCCTTAGTTGCTGGTCCATCCCAGCAACCAGTCCAGTCTAATGTTCAAACTTCTGTACCTTCGGTAGTTACTCAGTCGCCAATTGCACCTAGTACTCCATCTCAAATGACTGCTGCAACTACCGCAACATCTGTTCCTTCCACCACACTTGCTTCTGGAGTATCGACAGCTCCGGTTTCTACTGTCTCTGCAACTACTCCTCAGACATCTTTACCATTGTCTGGATCTACGATTCAAACTACGGTTCAGATGCCTGTAGGACAACCTGGTTTAAGTACGGTTGTCACTAGTCAACCACAATTCGCTTATCAACCGTACCAGGGACAGTACCAATACGGGCCTGCTATCCAACAGCCGGTTTACCAGTATCAACCGTATCCTGGGTACACTTATCAACAACCTCAGCAATCCCAGTACGGTCCGGTTAATCCTAGTTTTCCAGGAGGATATAATATCCCGAATGCGATACCTATTCCAAGTTATCCTGGATATCCTCCTCTTGGGACTGGTCTTGTGACCCAGAGTTTTAGGGATCCTAATCGATAGTTACCGTTTA